>CM076264.1:65507222-66184722 GCA_038380795.1 Pyrocephalus nanus
TTATTTGCTCCATCATCTTCCTGGGAACTGAGGAGAGGCTGATTTGCCTGTAGTTTTCTGCATCTTCCTTCTCGCCCTCATGGAATAAAGGAGTGACAGTTGCCTTCTTCCAGCATTCAAAAATCTCCCCTGATCATCACGGCCTTTCCAACATAGTTGAAATTGAGACCTTGGCTTCATCTATCCTTCTGTCAACTGGGGCCTCTGTAAATTACTTCTTGATTATGGTGTTGGTTTTTAAATGGTTTTAAATATTTTCTTAATAATGCTAGAGTCTTCTTGTTAATCATCTACTAGAATAGCTTAATGGGTTTTTTTTCCCCTCACTCAGAAACAATGAAGAGAAGTATTAATAGTTAACTTTCATAACCAGATTTTCCATCACACTGTTTCAAGTATATTCCTATTTGTCTGTTGTTGCATGATTTTTCAGAGAGAGCACTTTTGTTTTTCCGTAACTTCTAGCAAGATGTGAATGTGTCCTTTTTTAACAAATAAGGGATATCTGTCAGATCTCAAATTCGATCTGTGAAGGTTTTGCATAAATACTTGAAATAAATACTTAAAAGCAAAAATACAGGCTGTATTATGTAGTACAAGGTGCTAATAGTATTTATCAAAGCCACATTAGTTTTCCACACCTGATACAATAAAACAGTCACCTGACTCAAGCAAAGCAAAGCTTCCTATTTGGAAGGCCCTTGTGAGATTGTCTCCATATTTCTTTATTCTTTTAAATACCTAGAGTAAATTTATCTCATCAAGTTTGATGATCTAAATCTTGAAATATGTCACCTCCAAAGGGATCTTAGGACAACTTGTGAGTTATGTGTCTTATACAGATAGATTGAGCTACCCACTGGAGATTCCTGTCCTTGTCTGCTGGCTGTAGAGGGATTCTAGACAGATAGTTTAGACCAACCACTTGCCTAAAGACATCCAAAATTAGATGAGAGGAATGTGATAAGCTATTCCAGTAGCTTAGAGTTGAGCATTACAACTTTCATGTTTCTTGAGCTACTTCTTTTCTGCTGATTTATTCAAATTATGAGTTGTTAACTAATTTACAAGTGAAAGGACATTTTGCACTTGCAATTACTAGTGTTTTTCAGAATTATTAGTAACACTTTTAAAATTGCATTGGGAGCAGACTTTGTGCATATGCTCTCAATGAAAACAAGATGGCAAATATAGCGATTTATTTTTATGTCGTAGATAGATTTTGAAACACCACTTTGTTTAGGATGTTGAAGCGAATGAGATAAAGAACAATAATCAGTGAGAGTAACTTTAACCTGTGCTCGAAGTTATCCAACAGAGTGCATGTCACAATACCAACATAGACCCCAGTGAAAAGTCCATACAATGATCTTTACTGTCAGAATTAAAATGTTGTGGGGGTTTTTTTTCACATGTGTGTAAAGTTAGTCTCCCATATTCATGTCCAGGTACCTAATAAAGGACTTAATTTTCTGAACTTTTGAGAATCTACCATGGCCACTTACACTGCATATTTATTCATATGAAAAAGCACTGATTCTCCCCAGCTTATCCATGGAAATCAATCATGGTCAATAGGAATGTTAGTTTTGTGCACTTTGTATCAATGGATTGAGAGCAGTGTTTCTAGTTTTTCCCCATGCCATGAAAATATTCTGTATATTATGGAGTAGTTTCCTGTGATTCTCTCTGTATCTTGCTCTGACAGGTGTTCAACTTTAATACATTTAATTGTACATCTTCAAGGATGACACTAAGACTAGAAGTGATACTGTTCTGGTTTGGGAATTCTGTTCTTTTATTTCTGCCTTAAATTTCAATAGCTTTTGCTGTCTGATTACATCCCTCTTAAGTTTAAAATAACAGTTTTGAGTTCAAAGTTGCATAGAAAATGATCATTCTGATTTGGAAATTATACAGCACTATTCCCACCCCCTGAATTCCCAGTATGACATAGCATTAGTATGTTCATCTAATTCCTGAACCACTTGCAAATTAATTGCGTGGAATCACAAAATCAGAGCTTGAAACACTTTAACTCTTATTTGTAACCTTTCTAGATGAAGAGGCACAATGACACAAAATAACAGAAGGGAGCTGTGCTGTGCCTTTTTCCTGCTTTACTGGGGGGGGTGTGAACTCGGATCTTGAAAGGAAAATCGTCTGCTATTCCTACTCCTGCATGTTGGTTGATAAACTTGGCTCTCAGTTTTAATCTGGGCTGATGTGCTGTAGTCAAGAAAGAGTTCCTTGTTTATTTTCTGATGCATTTCAAAAGAAGGGGGAATAGATATTGGAAAAATTTCTAGAGGCTGAAGAACACTCTGTTCCCTTAGCCTTAAGGCAGGATTCACATGTGTTCCTTTCTTGAAAGTACCTAAAAAACACAGATTAAAATAATAAGAAAATTATTTTTATTGGATTAATAATTATCTTCCATAGTGCATCCAGAAATAAGGTTTTGGAAAGGCCTACAGTGAGAAATTGTTGTTAGGGGCTTCCAGTTTTCAAGGAAGAGCAAATATTCCAAAGTGACTGTAGATACAGAGTGAGAATATTCCTTTGAAAGGCGTAGTGGTTAATCTTATTTATTATATGGGAAAAACTTGTTTGCATTACTATCACTAATGCTCTTATGCTGCTTTTAAACTGTTCAAAAACTTTTATTTTCATAAACTTTCACTTACTAAGCATTTTTATTTTTCTTATTTGTAGAACATTCAAGGTATCTCTAAACATCCAGTTAGAATTACAAAGAAACAGTACATAAAAGGTAAAATATGGGGTTTTTTAAATGAAAAGACAGTTTTATCTTATTATTTTACTGAGTTATATTTCAAAGCAGACAAATAGCTCCATCATTAAAGAACAGAATAGATGATTGATGCTTGGTTATACATTATCATTTAAACTGATAACTTCTGCTGGTTGTTCCTGAAAACAAATTTGCTCTTTCAGCACTGATTGAAATAGTTACAAACTTTTAGATTTTTTTTTTTTTTTTTCCTTCAGCAACCTCACTGTTTCTTTTTCCAGATGAATTAAGTATCTTAAATCCCTTAAATATCCTAGGGATGATTTTGTGTGCGTTCAGCTCATGAGGCTTTGCCTGAGGAGAAGTTAAACCTGGGCCATTTTAATCATACAGCTGAACAGCAGTAGTTAGTCAGGTGTGTTGTTTTTGTTAACAGAAGCAGATTTAAGGCAGATGATTCAGAGAGAATCAAAGTAAAATCTAGAAAAGGATGAGCCAGGTGATAAAGAGAGAACCCCACTACAGCAGATTAAGGTTTAAGAGAGGTATTTCGGAACATAAACTCTCCTTGATCACCTGCAGCCACAGCTGGGCAATGCTGCCCGTTTTGGTGCTTGATTCTCAGCTTAGGGCAGGCTTTGCCTTTTCACAGCAATTCCCTCCCTGCTTTGGAAATATCACAGATCATAAAACAGGAGGCTAGGGAAGATAATGTAATATGTTGACAGTAGCTTTATTTTATCCACATGGTTCATTTTTACAAGCCTTTTTTTAAAGTTGTTATAAAAAACTGTGTGAGCAGGGGCTGTATAAACCTGAGGTGCCAGAAATAACTGTGGCACATGAAACTTCCTGGAAATTTTGTTAATGAACCTATATAATATGTGCTTCTCAAAAATGTGTTTATCAGTATTTCCTGTATCAAGACACACTTTTTTCCCCCCACTTTTATGTTGACTAGATTGATTCTGAGACATTTTACACTACCATCCTTCTCTACTCCAAATCAAGTGGTATTCCCAGGATGCCCTCAGTTTCTAGTACCTTGTCAATGTACATTGTTGCTTCATGATATTATTGGGGATTTCTATCATTACAGTCTGGATGCCTTTGACAGCTGCATGTTCTCAGTATCATATTCCCCTACCACCTGTAACTCAGAATCTGATTATTAACACATGGCTGCAGCATGTTCAAAGATAAAATACATTTGTTTAGTTCATTTTTATAGACCCTTCTTCATGAATACCTCTGTTATTAAGTGAATAATATTAGTTATTGTAGATATTTGCTACTCTGTGTTTTGGGAAGGGTTTGGATTTGATGAAGGAAGTAAGCAGTACTGCGAGGATGAGTATGGTGGAGATAAAGTTGTACATGACTGATACACGGAAGTAATTGTGATGCTGGCAGTTTGTACTCTGCAAGGTTGCTTGCACTGACTCCCATTTCTGTGGTGTTAGTTGTGTGTTCAGTAAGTCATTTGCAGCCACCTATGGTTTGCAACACAGTATTTTTGGACTGATGTTTGGGGCTTAATGTCTGTCTCTTCTCCAGGAAAAGAAGAGGACATAGTAACTATTTCCCCAAGAACACTGTTTGTTTCAAAAAAAGGATGTACATTTTTAGCAGCAGGTGAGATAGTCTGTGTCATTATTCTCATTAATATTCACAGTTCTGTCATCTCTTTTCCCCCTCTCCTTTGGATGACTATTTTACAAGGTTGTCAAATCCCTTAGTATCAATTAATATTGTTATATGATGTGTACTCCTTAGTATGCTTCAGAACTGGATGATATTTAAGCCTTGTCAGTAGAAACAAAGAGCTAATAAGATTAATTGGTACTTGAAGATAATGAAGGAATCAGGCACCTTGTGACCCATAGCTGGAATGTAACTTCTTCAGGACGAGCTTCTTACAGGCATTTGTCTTTTTTGGGCATGAGGAAATGACTGAACACTCCAGGCTTATGTTTTAATTTGTGATAGTTTGGTTAAAATGCAGGTATGATTTTATTTTAGAGCAGTAGATTCATTTCAACACTCTATTTTCTAGATTTTTCTCATATTGAGTTAAGGATCCTTGCTGACTTATCATCTGAACCAGAACTTTTGAAACTGTTCCAAGAACCTGAAATCACCGATATATTTTCCACACTGGCTTCTCAGTGGTAAGAATAAACGTTGCATATTTTAATAGTAATTGCACAAAATATTGAGTATAACCTAAACTGTTGTATTACTGTGTAATAACAAAAGACTGTATTTTGCTACAGTATCTGTTTATCATCTATAGATGACTTGGGAAAAGTGATAATTTAAAAGAAAAAAAATTCTTATCTCCATATCCAGATTATTCTTTACTGATTTCTCCAGCATTCAGATCGAAAGACTATAAAAAAAAAAAAAAAGATGGAATGTTAGATACGTAGCTATTGAAGGTGTTTCTTATTGTTGTTCATATGATGATGATACCTAAAAATCTTACTTGAGACTGGGACTCCCCTTGTGCTCAAAAGTGCCTGAGCATTCAATAAGTGACAGGATAGACGTCAAGAAGCTTGCAGTTTAAATAGGTCAGAAAAAGATTGAATGAAATGCTGTAACATAAAGCTGTTTAAACAGAGTGAAGTCATGTAAATGTCATGCAATGTTCTTATTTTCTCTTTGTTCCCCCTCTCTTATCTTTTTATCTCCATTTCTTGTGGGAAGATTGTTAACTGAAAATGAAAGCAAAAGAGGTATGATTGATTCAGCTCGGTTCTTATCCTACAATTTTTAAATATTTGCAGACATAGCTTTCCTAACCACAATATTTCCTACCCACTTCAGTAGTTCAAAGAATCTTAAAATCCTAGAATGGCTTGTGTTTGAAGGGACATTAAAACCATCTAGTTTCAACACCCTGCCATGGGCAGGGACACCTTCCAGTCTAGACCAGGTTGCTCAAAACCCCATCCAACCTGGCCTTGAACATTTCCAGGGATGGGACATATTTTCTACTATGCTCTGAAGGCAAACAAAGAAACAAAATGGAGCTCAAATTATAATTATCCTGCTACCAACAACAACTCAATCAGTGCATTCTGGGAGAACACGACTCAAGACCACAAAAGCTTCTATTGATCCCATAATAAATTCTTAGCTCTAAATGATATCACTGGAACCTCGTGATGGGGTTAAATCCTTATTTTAGTTCGGTGGTTTATTGGAAATGTATGCATGCAGATGAGTCAAATTTTGTCTCAACTCTGGGCACGGCTCCAGAAATACCATTCTATTCAGCAACCTCCCAGCTCTTGGCAGCCGTCAACCTCTCAGTTGCTACACGGTAACTTTACATTTAATGAAATATTACAGGCAAATATTTTTATCAGACAGAATTGTCACAGTGTGTCTGCAAAATCATTACATAATGACTCTGCTGACTCTCCTCTTAAGCTTCAGGAAAGCTAATGCTTGGCAGAAACTCTTTTGTCGAATCTATTATGTGACTGTTATTAATCACAGAAACGTGAAGGGTGTGTTTAATCTCACCTAACCTTGGACGTTTGTCATGTACTTGGAGAGATTCATTTGACCTATTGTTGATGTCCCCTGTGTAGTAAGATCAATTGCACCTTAAAAGTGACTTCTCACCGTTGAGAATAAAGTAGCTCTGAGGTGGCCAGCTCAAATGTAGGCATCTGTATTTGTTCTGACAAATTGAATTCCTCCTCTTGGATCAGCTCCTAGTGAATTCACCTTGGAGTTTTGAATTTTGTCCTTAATTTCTTCAGCACCAAAGAGAATTCATGAAGTTACAGGCTTCACAGATACTTTCCCATTCCAGATACTTACTCATCTCTCATAGTCCACTATTGATAAATAAAATCTTTATGGCCAACAATTAGTTCGTTGACTTCATTGTAGTTGATTCCCCTCTGTTGATATTAGAACAAGTTATGAAAAAAGCAAAATAAACAACAAACCTTTTATCTCCTCTTGGTCTCCTGGTTTTCTCTGGGTCTTAATCCTTTAAAATCTGAGCAAGTGACGTAGTAAGGGACATAGCAAATATTTTGTTCTGTTTGAAGGAATTGCATGTTGTTGTTATTTCTAAGTATTTACTAATGTATTTTGGACAATTAGAAAACCTTGACAAAGAAAGTTTTTTTCTCTAAGAGATCTGTAAAGAATGGATTTGTTTGTGAAGCACCCTTTCAGAAGAAAGAAACTGAGATAGTGCTAATGTCTGATAGCATTTCAGCTTCTGAATGCATGTCAGTTGGTATCTCTCAGCAGGATTTCTGTAACTAAAAACCCTTAGACTGGTGAATGTTACATCATCAAATAGAAAAAAATATATTATTGGACAGAAATCTGAGCCACACTCCAGAATCCAGCCAAGTTTTATACCAGTTTATTAGCTTTTTTTTCTAAGCTTCATGGCTTCTCCACTAAAATGTAACTTCGTTCCTTAGCTGTCCTTCAGGTTAAAGCCTTTTATCTGAAATCCAACCTTTTAGAAAACCTTTAGAGGCTTTTTATAGCATTTGGCAACAAATACACATGGTGGGCAGTTTCTGCAAAGAGATGAGCTCTATGAGTTTCTGATTGAATTAAGATCTCTTATGTGTAAAAGCTTTCCTTTCATAATTTGATTAGGCATGCTCTACTGTGACTCAGCCTATCCCTGGGACCTTAAAGATGCATCCCTCTTGGAAACCTGTTGGATCCCTGTTTCTATTAGACATTATTCATATGGAAGCTTTACACTGGTCAACAGTGCAGGGTAGAGGTGCATAAGGATGTGTCAGCTCAGACTGTGTTTACAGTAAGAGGCTGAGTGGATGTACTAACTTCCATGCTAAAATTCAGTGTCACCTGCAACACCACAGCCAACCCATTAACCCAGCTGAGATGCAACCTCTCCACAAGGCCGTGCTGGGATCTGGTGCTCCTGTGGAGAACTCACAGAGACAGCTCATTTCAGGAGTGACACAGCCTCCACCACTCTGGGCTTCCCTGCACTGTGCTCACCTGTTTGCTGTAGACAGCTTTCTAAGTATTGTGTGTTCTCTTTGGCAAAACTGTCTTGGAATTGCTATTCAGATAAAACCCCCAGAAGCTGCAGCTAGCTACCACAGAAGGGGTTTGGGTTGGATGGGGGCTGTTAAAGATCATCTACTGCAGCCCCTGGCCATGGACAGGGAGATCTTGCACTTGACCAGGTTGCTCGTCTCTGCCTTGCACAGCCAATATATTTTCTGGTCATCTAACATAGTTACCCCAGCTAAAACTAAGATGATATAAATAAATGTTAATGTTCACTCGTATGTGCTTAGTACTGTTCCTGCTGTTCTCCTGTCTCTGTGATGATGATCGTGAGGTATTACCAAAATTATCTCACAGTGATTATTGTGTTACAGCTTATGAAGAGAAATCCTTAAAAGAGAGATCAGCACCTGCTATTACAAGAACACCAAGAATCCTTTATGTTAATGACATACTTGCTACTGAACACATGGCAGAGTTTCAAAGTTTGCCTAAACTTTTGAAAATTTGTAATACAATGGATTCCAGCTACCTGAAAGATCACCTTGTGTTGTATAGTCTTGATGCCCTGTGAGAGTTATAGTCTTTTTAAATCCAAATCATCATCCCAGTGCTGAAGGTGACGAGAGCTGTCCTGGCAGCTGTGTGACGAGCCAAGGGACCGAACTGGCACTGGACATCCAAATGACAACAGATCTCAGCAGGAAATTGCTCTCACTTCTTTAATGTAGCTTTTACACAATAAATGAAAAATAAGTAATTGTATTTAAAATGCTGTTGATGATCATATCTTAAAATATGTCTTTCAAAGATAGATGCTGAAAATGAAGTTTGCAGTCTTTTAGGTAGTCTGCGATTTATTTCTTAATCAGAGGTTCAACCTCTTTCAAACTGTTCTTTTGTCACCCATCTCAGTAGGTTGTTGTTCCTCCATCATAGTATACACTCATATTGACCATACTGGGTCAAAATCCAGGAGAAGTATCTTGATTTAGGTAAGCACTTAAGCACACCATAAATATGTGATTTCATCCTATTTGACTTAGGCCTGCTTTCTTTCCTGAGTGCTTTCTTGAACTGGGATAGTACTGCTTCAGAGTCCCTGTGACTCAAACATTAAGCTATACTTAAAATGTTTGGGCAAGGCCTTTCCTCTGTTTCTTTAGAATCCGTATCAGAGAACTGGAGATCCCCAGTAGTGACGAGTTCAGCTGCATCCAGCAGAGCACAGGGTCCTGAGGGCAGCCTGGCCATACAAATTCAACTATATTTTATAGCCCTGAACTGGCTTAGTCATTTTAATCTTTGGGATGTTGTCATTGTGTTCCAGTGTTTGCTACAGACATATCTAATATCTGCAAATTATATTTATGTCCTATATTTTAGGTTCTTGAACCTGAAATAGAACACAAAACCTAGTGCTGGGTTGCCAAGCTCTGTATTCAGTGCCAAAATGTGCGTCTCAGAGGGTGGAAAAGGCTCCGGGTGGACCACAGAGCCACCTAAGAGAAGTTAATGAAACATTCTCATCGAAGAAGTTTGCATTTGAGCTCCTCTTAGAAAGCTGGAACAGAATGACAAGGACACCTGTGGTCCAGACTCTGTACCTGCTTGATAGGTAGTGCTCCTTGAAAATAATTGAGCAGGACTCACTGTTTTCAAGTGGCTGTGGCCCAGCTTTTGTTTTATAAGAACTGGGTGCTTGGAAACCTGCGTTCAACCTGTTAAATCTTAGAGTGTTCTGCTGTCTCCTTGCAGGAAAACACCAAACAAGGCCAAACTTTTTATGTTGCACCTGAGAGTCTGTTCAGCAAGTATTGTAAAGTTGAAATAGTTGGATTTTTTTTAACTGAGAAAAGATAAGATCCAGAAAACACGTGATAAAAATCTTCAAATATAAAGGGGTAGTTGCAGAGAGTTGGGTAGAGAGTTTGCTCACAGTGTTGTAAGAGATATTTCAGTTAAGCTTTTTGAATACTACAGATGATAAATATGGAGATGGGTTATCTCTAAAGGCTGTGCAATTTCCATCACTGGAAGGAATGAGACAATTAGACAGATATTGCCAAGGGTAGCTGAGGCAATTTCTCCATCTCTCTCACAACTGTCTTTTTATGAAACTGTGATTTTATTGCAGATTGCTTAGAACATTCAGTTGTAAAAGGGATTTCTTTATTTCAGTCCCATTTGGGAGATTATTAGTTTTTACTTAGTGATTGTTTAATTCTGTTTGTTAATAGTAGCTACAGGGACAAAAATCAAATATTTATGACTCTCACCCGAGTACTCTAAATAGAATAGTGAGTACTTCCATGTTTGTTTTAATTCTGAACTTAATTTTTTTTTTTGCTGTTTTAGGGGGGCTTGGGATTGATTGTTTTTGTGTTGGGTTTTTTTGTTTTGTTTTGTTTGTTTGTTTTGCACAGTAGTCCCATTTCTGTGTGATCTTGGACGATGCCAAGCTACCTTGAGGTCCTGCAATTAGTGTACTTTATTCCATGTGACTGGGAGGCAGAGTTGTGGATGTGAATCCCATCAGGTGAAGAGACAACTGAGTTGCTGTCCCTCAGTAGCCAGGCAACAATTCCAGAGTGGCACCTCCTTCACCTTACACTAAGAAAAAGTCAACAAATTCAAACCTAATAGCCAGAAGCTCTCAATGTGATAACATTTCCCAAATTGAGTCCTACAGGAATCACTGAGGTGGTCAGCTGGGCTCAGAGTGAGTCTGTGATGAGCACGTGCACAGTGTAGAATTTTGGGAGCCTACTGAACTGTCAGGAGGGAAATGTTCCTGAGGTACCCAGAGAATTCAAGGACATCCAGAATTATGGGGCCACTTAATAGAGTGAAAGGGGTTGGTTTGCTGGTTTGGATATAAGCATCCACATTACTTACTTGAAATGTGTCTAGGTGTCACAGTTCCTTATGGAATTGCCAGTGCAGGTTTGCAAGAGATGGACTTCCACTGAGACTGTCATAGGGAACTGGCCAAAAACTTAATGCAGGGTTACTGCTGGAAGGAAGCCTCGTCCCAGTAGCCAAGTCAAACTAAGTAGGTAGATGGAGCTTCAAGTGTCTGCATTATGTTTCAGTCTGTAGAAAATTATTACTGGGTTATGCTTTTACCTAGGGAGTGATTCCTAAGGCACCCATTGGCAAGCACCAACAAGATACGTTTGCCATCTCTAATCTTCTTAGTTTCTGTTTAGATGTGTTCGTCATAAATGGCCTAGCAGATTTATGAAACCCATTGCCCATTCTAAATTCTGACTATGAATTAAGCTGTAAAACATACAGATTCTATATCCTCACAAACCAAGAGGTTTAAAGACCCTTTAAGCAGATTCATTTCAAATGGATTGAACGGAAAGTCCAGAACTTCTATATCCAGAAATTTAGTTATGGGAATACCCAGGTGACTTACAGCCTTTAGGAACAATGTTAGCATATGAAACACAGAGTGTTCTCTTGACCACATTATTTCTCTGAGATTTAATAATGTTTCTAGATTGTTTGTATTGATTTAATGTTATCTTTTCATGGTAAATATACCTTTTCTTTAGATGATATTTTCTATTTCAGAAGGGGAAGAATTAGGAAAGATATTTAGTAAATTGCTTACAGTATGATCTACTTGCAAGCATAAATCTATTACAACTATGAACTGTGTATTTTCATTTCTGTGAGAGCAGAAAGATAATTGTCCTTCTGCACAAACTTTTCCATGTAGTGATAAATTACCTGGGTATTTTCTGTAATATATTCTGTGTTAGGTTGTCTGTTGGGCCAGTGTAAGTTCATTGTAATGATATCCAGGTTGGCCTGTGCCTCAGAAAAATGCCTTTCTAGATAAAACTGTTGGACAGTTGTGGGTTAGTGTTTTAACTTCTGTACTCTTTTTCAGTTTGGAAATCATAGAATATGAATCAGAGAACACACAAAAATTTAGCCCAAAGGCAGTGAGATTTCTTTATATTCTGCAGAGAATATGAAAAGAATATAAAGAATAATAGAGTAGAGAAATTTAAATAATCTCTACTAAAAATACCTCTGTTGTACTAAGTAGTAGAGGAATATCTCTAATACTGTTCAATATGCAGACATATTTGTGTATTAAAAGGTAATTACCTGAATAATCTGATAACTGCTGCCATTCCAGTATGAAAACAGGCATTCTCTTTAAAGTATTCATTTCAACCTCTGAACTGTAATTTAACCTGTGCACATGAACTGCTGTTGGTGAATTAAAGTAACAAGGTAATTAGTGGATACTCTTTAAGGGTGATATTTGCTCTGATTATAGCAATGAAAGAACGATTTGTGACAGTTGTGTACAAATCAATTTGCATTTTAGAAGTGATATAATTCCATCTACCACAAAATACAAAGAGCTGCAAAAACGTATACCATTCCAACAACAATGTATATAAGTTATTAAATAATGATCTGATTTAAAAGAATATAAATGAAGCCTTTAAGTAGGTCTTTTCTACATGCATATTATTCCTCATTAAAGAAAAATATGTAAAAAGGCCATTGGTAATTGCTTTGTTAACCACTGTAGAAAATGCCAATTCTCTGGTCACACCCATGGCAGAGTTTGAAAGAAGGCTGGAGAATTTGATAGTGCTCGAGTTGCTCTTGTTTCACGTTGAGATCTGAGTTTTGTAAAATCCAAACCACAAAATGCTCCCTTCTCTCTCCTCTGTCATCTGTTTCCTCATATTCATGCTATTAGTGCTTGCTTTTGTGTGATGATGGAGAACAGCATGAATACATGTGTATTGAATTTACCTTCTAGTAAGTATTGGACACAATAACCGTTCACCTGAGCTTGTGTGGCTTTCAGAGTTAAGAAAAAATGGCTGCAGATAAGAGGACATGTCTCATTATTTCTTTTTAGCAATTGCAGTTTATATCTAAAATGTGTGGTTATCATGGAATTCCAAGGGATTTATGAACTCTTTACCACTAATCATTTTGAAAAATAATTTCTTTCCATTTTTATAGTGTGGGATTGTTTGGCTGATGCTTTAAGACATGGAAGGGGTCTTTAGCTTACACTACCATTGCCAGAGTCAGGGGAACTCAAACACTTCATTTCCAATAATGTTAGGAACTGCAGGCTGTTTATAAAATGTTCTGAATGTGGAAGTCCATCTTTCCTCAGCTGGTGTTTATGTGGGATCATGGTACAATCTTTTGTGAACTGTTTTGTTAAGAGAATGACATGCCAATATTGGAAATTACTTGAGAAAAAGCCTAGAGAGAAACAAAGCACAGAGCTACGTGGGATTAGCATATTGAAAGGAGAAAAGGTGAGGGGGAATTGTTTGTTTGTTTTTTTGGTAGTTGTTGATTTTGGGTTGTCTTTTTTTTTTTTTTTTTAAGGTAAGTTCAACCAGGTTTGAATAAAAAGATGACAGTACAGAAAGGGTTATTTTGTTCTTCACAGACTGTCTTCCTCCAGGAAGTGTGAAATTTTATTTCTTTACCACCTGCCAAGCAGGGGACTCAAGGAACTGATTATATCTAATAATGGCAAGGTGAGCCAAACTGTTGCACACTGTGGGTCCAGTATGAACTATGTCAAAATAGGGACTCTTGTTTTTCCAGCTACTTGGCAGCTGAGGATACTTCCTGACAATAGCTCTATCTGTTGATACCCTGCTGAGTTCTGAAGAACACAGGAAATAAGTAGGGATATTTTGGATATTCCTGAAATTAATCAAAATAGTTCCTCATGGGCTGTATTATACAAAAAGATACAGTGTCTGTTTGAAAAAGATAAGGTCAAGTAGAAGTTTGCACAAATGTTTGGTGGTAGGCTGACTAAATATATATATACCTGCCCATACCCATTTTATACAACTTTGTTTCAAATACATTCTTTTACTCAAATAGATTAAAGATTCTTCCTCAGAAAAATAGTCTTTTAGGTTGCTTCCCATAAACGTATGGTATAGCAGGCTTGGAATTCAGTTAAGCTGCCTACTTAAATAGCAAGAGTGAAGGGCAGTTAATCAGGGTTAAGATAAACAGACTTTTGAGAAGCAAAAAACACATCTGTAGCTAAATGAATTTTAAAGATACGAATATTTGTCCTGCTCTATTAATTTTATGAAAATATTGTCAACAAGGTCTTGAAAGAGTCATTATTAATCAAGACATGTCACCTGGATGTTTGTTAGGTGATTAGGGAATAATTAAATAATCATGCTTATCCAGGTGGATTTCTATGGAGGAGACAGAAAGAGCTTTAGTTCTCCCATCCCCTTTAACAGACATATAGTTACAAAATGCAGCCACAGGGTTACACAGCTTCCCCTCTCCCAGGCAGAGATCTCTTAGTTTTGTTCTTTGTCTAAATAATGACCTATATCAGTTCAGGAGTCTTAGAGCTCCATCTTTGTCTAAGCATTTTTTTAAGTAGCCCAGGCTATTTCCTGCACTTCTATTCCAACTCTATTCGACATGTTGTCTCTTGGATTTGTTTCTTCACTTTTTATGAGCTTAATGTCAAGTCTAAAATGAGTTTGAATTAATTAATTTCACTTCATCCATTGCAAAATGGCAATATCTTTGTTTTTTGGAGCTGCAATGAAAAAGAGACATTCTATGCCATTGAGCACATATCAGATGGTGAAACTGTTTTGCAGTGTTAATACAAATTAGAGAGACATGCCTGCTCCTCACTGTGCAGTACTTAGAGTTTCTTCTAGAATCCTGCCTTTGAAGAGAGTAAAGTTTTCCTGTGTATTACATGGCAGCCCCTTGAATAAGTGTCACTGAGAATCTCTGCTGAGGTCTCTGTTTAGAAATGGATGACCATGTTCTTGTGATCTTTCAGCTCTGAGGTTTGGTTGTGTAACTCAGCCGGTATTGATTCACTGTAAATCTGGAGGTCCTAAACTCAGAGCTGCCTGCTAGGAGTTTCACTCAGGATTAATTTAACTTTGCTTTCATTATCATTGAATTTGCTAAGATTGTAATCCTATTACAATTTTTAGTTAGTTTCAAGGCTTCTACTTATTCTTCTTTTGTGAAATAGATTCTGGGAAAGCAGTTTTGCAGTATGTGTATCATTTTTATTCTGATCAATATCTAAACTATCTCTCATTTTGTGTCATGCATCTTCCTTTATTCACAGTGTTACTGATAAAAAGTGCAGAGTCAATAATTTCTTTCCTACAAGCTGTTCAGAGAGAGACCCAATTTCAGTTTGAATAGGAAGGCATGCTCCTTCAAATCAGGTGACATTCAGGGGCAGGTACTCTGTGCGCATCTAATTGTGCAGATACTACTCATTATGAATCTGGTGTTTAACAACAGCTTGTTTGGTAGAATAGCTGTGAGTGAGGCTGTACCACTTGCAGCACTGCAGATTTCTTAGGGTTGTTCTTGAGAATTTTTTTAAGCCTGTAATGTACTCCAGAATAAGCTTGATTTCCCGTGAGAATTAAAGTGTTCTCTTGGGGTAGGAAAAGGGGCTGGCAAGGTGACAGCAGTTATTAAGAAAGAGAGAAGCATTTAGAAAAGAAGCTCTTGGAAAAAGTAAGGCAGGATCTCTGGCACTGCTGGTTAGTGCTTCGTGCCTGGTAAGAGTAATCCTGATCTTACTCAGCAGTAGAAGACCAGAGAAACCTTTCTGGTCATAATATTATTGCAGGTGACAGTGTCATAAACTTCCTTTCATAGATTGATAGGGTCTCAGAAGAAGTTTTAACCTACATAATGCTATTGCAGAGATGTTGGATAACCCATTCCTCTTCGTCTAGAAAACACCTTTTACTTTCTACCTGATATTTATTCCCACAATTTATACACCCAAATTATTCTTGCCAATGTTGCCCATTAGCTTTATTCACTATCTTTGCCCCCCAGTGTGTGCTTTGCAGAAATACTTTAGGAAAGCAGTCAACAGTGTTCTCAACCCTCATTCTTTAAGGACACAAGACAGGCTTTGTTAGGGTCGTTGCCATCAAAATGCCTCAATAAACTAGTGTTAGGAGCAGCTAGTTATGACTGCATGGAATTCCATGTATGTTGATCTGTATTTCTTCTTGGCAAGGAAAACAAGCCTCAGTGGCTGTTTTCACTAAACTGCTTTAGTTCCCAAGGTCAGCTATGCTGGCTGGCTCTGAAATCTCTGCACCAGAGCAGAGTCTCAGGAATACTTTTATTATGGTTCAGAAATGCAACTAAATTGTGGAACAGCCATGGCACTGAACTGAATGATGAATAAAAAGCAAAGCATTGACTGGAGAGGCTACCTGTATTTTAATAAAATTAATGCCAGGGATGTCCCTGGTTGCTGGCAGTCAAAATCTCGGGCGGTAAATTTGCCCCAGTCATGGTTGTGGTTCTGGACCAAATGGTTCCTGAAATTGCATTTGGTTTTCCACAGTCAAACCACACTGTTTCCTAGTTGTTCCATGATTGATTATTATATTTATTATATGTCTCTGTTTCTAATTCTTAATCCCCTAATTTGTACAAAAATTCTACTCTTTAATAATGCTTTCTTGCAAATGAAATAGGTTACAGAAAAGCAATAATATTTCTTATTCTTTAGACTCTGTGAAAGAGCTTATTTGCTAGTGGTGTTCAGCCTGGAAAAGAGGATTTGAGGAGTCCTCATTGTGTCCTTCCAGTATGTGATGGGAGCTTATAAAAAAGAGGGAGAGCAACTTTTTACAGGGACAGATAGTGATGGAACAAGGGGGAATGGTTTTAAACTACAAGAGGGGAAATTAAGGCTAAACGTTAGGAAGAGGTTTTTTACTCAAAGGGGTGGTGAGGCACTGGCACTGGCGAGAGGTTGGAACGAGATGGTCTTTAAGGTCCCTTCCAAACCAAACCATTCTGTGACTCTATGAAAATAACTGTGAAAATAACTATGAAAATGCTGAAATTTGGTAAAAAGGTAGGATGTTCAGTTTGCCTTCTCAGAATCAGAGTTTGAAAACATTTTAAGCTCCAAGTTCAACACCTCATGGGTGTTGGTGTGGAATATTTTAACAGTGTTAGTTTTGCAGCAAAGCAATTTCTGTCTGTTTTGGAAGCTCACTTGCTATGGTTGATATTAATGAAATTTAACACTTGTCTTACTTTGCACTCTGACAGACTGTCTGTATGGCAGCTTATGGAAATTTCACCTTGTAGTTTACAGTTTCTTGGAGAAGGGCAGCTGTGACATTAGTTTAGACTGGCAGATAATAAGGCAGAGGGAATAAAGTCTTCAGGAAGCATAATGGCTTTTGTTTTTAGAAGAGCTAAACAGTAGCTTTAAATAAACTAGGTAAATAACTAGAGGTTTAACCAGACAGCTTAATTTTGTGTCACATTGGTAGTATGTTATCATTGCCATTAAATGCCTTCTAGAATAAATGAAAAATAAAGTTTTAGAATTGCCACCACCACAACTAACACAGAAGCTAGTGAGAAAGCAAGCTCTGAGGAGGCTGGACAGTCCTCAGTTGTTCTGTGGTGTCTAATGACGTTTGGCTTTGCTAATTTTATAGAGTAGCTTTCTTGTGCATGAAATTCTATTTCCAAATAGTCTTTCCCTTCTAGAGTGACTTTGATAAAATGTACACTCCAGAGCTCAGTTAAACGTTTCCTTTTATTTCATTTGACTCAACTTCAACTTTAGTGTCAAGCTAAATCTTGATGAAATGAAAAATGTCAAGGCAATTCATTCTTTACTTTTACTTTTGCCTTTAATTCAGTCTCGATCATAGGCATAATGCAGACTTAGGCTGCAAGAGTGAAGATTGAAGGAGATGGGATATGAAGTGTCTCATCTCTCTCTGTAGAACCCATTTGTTCAAGACCCTTATATATAGCATGACTGATTTCTTCATTTTTTGATTGCCCTTCCAAGATATTTCAGAGTTTGTTTCTTATTTTTTTCTGGACTGTGTGGGTGCAGCTTGGTGTAGTATGACACCTCCTCTCTTTTTCCCCTGCTTCCTTTTCCCAAGCAAACGATATTATAGCTGCATGTTTTGTTCCGTGTAATGTCTGAGATGACATTACCTCATCTTTTGACTGTATATTGAGAACTCTGTTCTTTCTGTTTCACTCGTATTTGTCTAAAGATTGCTCTGAAGGTCCATCTGTTTCTTTTTGAGACTTTTAACAGGCCCAAGATGTGTAATTATTTGATACACTGCTGTAGCTGCCTGTATCATCTCCCAAAATGGCTTCTCTTCCTTCTTAACTGTTTGAAGCCTCTTGAAGAAAAGTGTGAGAAGTGTATGTGAGAAGTGAAGAAAAAACTCTGAGACCATTCATTTGCATTCAATCCCGGACATTATTGTTTTATGCAAATGGCCTCTGTCAAGTTTTATGCCATTCCAATTTGCATAGGTCCCTTAATCCATTTACATTTATTTGATCTTTCAGTGATGGGATCACTGTTGATGCTCACACCTGAAGATGGGATTTAGTTACCTGACTTTTTCTCTCCTGTACTTGTAGACCCAAATATCCTGAAGTAAGACTGCCCTCTAGTTAATAAAATCCTTCAGAAATCACATGATTCAGAAGTGATTATCACTTATCCATGTAATTCACTATGAAAGAGGGAGTGTGGATGTGAGAAGAAAGCCATTTTTTTGTTTGTTCCTGCAGGAGTGAAGGAGAGAAAAGGTGAAGGTTGCAGGGTAGAATGTGGTTTTTGAAGCACCCTTATCAATGTCAGGGACTTTCTGTTCCAGCTGACAGATGTCCAGAATTGTGCATGTTTAAAGAAACATCTGTAAGTGACCTTTTTTGTCAAGAGCACTGACAATAAGTGCTATCTAATTTGTCTTTTTAATACCAGATATCCATGGCAGCAACGTGCAGGTAAATATCTTCATAAAGATAATGTATCACTTTACTCCCAAATTAATCTTTCCACAAATTGTTACCCATAATAGATATAATTTATGACATGACCTTGTTGCAATTGCTTTATCTGGTTCCCTGCTACTTTACAATGTAGCAACAGAAGACTTCTGGCTCTCAGAGCAAACTGCAAAGACATGTCTTTATCTTCTGTAAAATACATGAAAACTAGATATCATGCTCTTTAAGAGGAAGCAGAGGACTAATGAAATAAATCTTCATGCAGTGAGCTGTAGAGGCTATCAGACAAAATAACTTATTTTATGATTACCTACTGGAAGAAGTTTTAAACTCCTAAAGTGCTTCTGGATTCTTGCAAAAGTGTTTTATGGGGGTTGTAAAGCTTATCCTGGTGCTGAACAGACATAAAATAAATAAAACCATAGTTTGATAGGGTGGCATACAAAAAGGGAAAAGCGTCAATGATTAAAAAATGTATCAGAGCTGGATGTAATCTGTCAAGGATGATATCAGGCAGACACTGCTGTAATCTTTCGTTCAAAGAAGTTGAACACAACTAAAAGATTTATAAAAACCTCTAAACTAAATAAAACAAAGTTAAACTCTTGAGTGGGAGTGTTCTCCTCTCTCTTTTTAAGTACATGATCCCTATATTTACATGGGAGATCCACGCCAGATTTTCTCCAACATGGGCAGTGGACACTGGAAGGCAGCTCTGCCTCTCCCAGTGCCCGAGGGGGAATAAATATATATTGGATGGGGACCCTTTGTATTTCCTTTTAGATAAGGAGGAAGATATGTGAGGGATCTGGTCTACTACTGAGTGTATCCCAATGCCATAATGTGTTGATTAATTTATTGCTGCATATACTTGGGTGAGGAGTTTCTTTGTGTTATTCTGTGACCTTGTTATCTCACTTATGGAAACCAGGTCATGACAAAAATGCAAATATAAGCATTTGACATAACATCTGAATCAGACATGATTAGTGACACAGATAGAACAATGAAAGAAAAAACTAATATACACTTGGGTTACATCAGAAAGGTTTCTCTTCCTGTTAGCTGTTGACCTGCTGTTTCCCTTCTGACAAGATGTTAGTCTGCGTTTTAGTTTTTGTAGATATCATAGAATCATAGAATTCTGTAATGGTTTCGGTTGGAAGGGACCTTGAAGACTATCTGGTTCCAATCCCTTGCTATGAGCGGAGACACCTTCACTAGATGAGGTTTCTCAGAGCTCCATCCAGCCTGGCCTTGAACACCCACAGGAGTGAGGAGTCCACAGCTTCTCTGGGCAACAGAGGTTTCTTTCCTAATTTTGGAAAAGTATCTTAACTCTATTTCCATTCTTCTGGAAAGTCAGGACAGATTTCGTTTTCCATCCTGCTGTCTCCATGCTCATATCAGGAAGACAATCTCCCTACTTTTTGTTTCGAACGTAGTTGTGTGAATGCCTCCTGGTTATACAAGGCACACTCGTGGTTGTGTGTGTGGTTTTCACTGGACATTCTGTATCAAACCCTACAGGTTACATCTCGGTGTGATAAAAACATTGCACATATCTTAAGTCTGGCTCTTGATCTACACATGAGGCAAAAGTAGTGATCTGTTTTGATATGACAGTGTCTTCGGGGAAACTGTTTGCCAGCCTCTTCCTTTTCTGTATTTTGTAACAGAGATCAGCCATGCAAAAATAATTCCAAGCTTGCTTCTGCTTATTACCTTACAAGTGTCTGAGAGAGCCTATGCCTGAGCCTTGTCAGCATTTTCCATCAGTCATGGAATAGCAGCTTTAAAAAAATTGTTTATTCTCACCTGTTGCATTAGCAGTGAGTGGACTAGGTTAGGTGTAGCCAATCTTTTCCATAATTTTAGGATACTCGCATATATTGTGGTAGATATTCTGCTTGCCTTACGTATAATAAGGCCTGTGAAACAAGTGAGCTTTCAGAATTTACCTCCTACATGATCTACCCAATGGTGATGCTGCTGAAAAACTGAGCTCTTCTAAAGCTGGCAGCTGTCACTAAGAACATAAATTTTCCATACCTGTTTCATATGCCAACACAAAGTTCCAGGCACAAACTTAGAAAATATAAAACCCTCATCTGCTATTAAACAGCAACAGGTGATTGAAAATGAGAGATTTATATAGTTCACTGATGAAAATAAAAAAAGCTGTAAAAGCAGTCAGATGAAGGAATGTGTATTCACCCATACATTCACTCATTTATTGGACAATAATGACCACATATAAAATGAATTTAATGGCACTTCATCTCTTTTCCCACATCAACAACTCACGGCTACGACTTGGATTAATTGGCAGGTGCAAGAGAGCAGCCAAGAATTTGTGGCTATTATGACTGAGCTTAGCTTGGCTGGAATGTAATGCAGATCAAGGCAATGCATGTCTGCCAGATATTGTGTTTGAGAAGTTTGTTCTGCCTTTTCCTGTGCATAAACAGTCGACTTCCGTCACCGTACAGTGTTTCCCAGAAATTCTGGAATGTCTTATCGCATTCTTTTAAGACTTATTTCCTCCTATTTCTACCTGTTCTCAAAGTTTTATTTTGGCATTGCTCTAACTTTATGCCTTGTGGCTTCTTCCTTTTTTTTTTTTTTTTTTTTTTTTAATGTGTTCATATACTTAATGCTGTGGGAGCTTATTTCTGTATCCTAAAATTTGTTTTAATTTTTTTAAAATATTCAGTACAGATAAAAATTAATCCATTGAGATCTCTACTCTGTATTAAACATGTTATTCCACTTTATACTTACCCTTTTTTAAAATTACAAATATGGTTCTAATTTTTTTTTCTTGGGCATAAAGAAACTTATTATTCATGTGTTTTAAAGACTTAATGCAGTAGAAACTCTTTGAGATGTCCATTAGACCCCTATTAATATATGAAAACATATGGTGAACTTTGGAGAAATTACAAAAATATTCAAGATATTTGCTTTGAAAATTAAATAAATTGTATATGCCTCTTTTTGTTTCATATCTGCACTTTGTTCTTAATAATAATTTAATGTTATCCTTCTACACTGTTTGCTAGAAAATTTTTCTCCATTTTTTTCACTCTCAGAATAAGATAGCTATTCCCTTTTAGGCATACAGCCCCAGTGCTTAGTAGAACCACCTTTTTGAGGACTTGGTATATCTCTGCTCTCACAATGTTCATTAGATTTTCTACAATTTGTGGCTTTAAGTTGTTTTTCTGTCCTCACAGACCTTTCCAGATTGTTTAGCTCGGCTAACTCCTTGCCAGAATAATGAGATCTGCTACCCTGAAAGTGTCTTCCAGCACTGAGATCTGCTCTTTTTTCCACCTAGTAGATGTCTATCAAATAAAGTACTATAGAGCAAAGTACTTGCAGAGCAGTGCTAAACAAAGCAAGGTAAAGGACAAACAAGTCAGAGACGTGGAAATAACCTGAGACAAGTATGCAGGCAAGGACAGGAATGTAGGAGGTGAAATACTGCATGTTTGAAGATGGTGAAAATATTGATTATGGTCTTGAACTTTTCCCAGCATATGCGAGAAGGAGTAATGAGAACTATGTCATGAAATGGAAAAACACACTTCATGCTAGAAGTGTTAACTGTGTAATTATTTCCTCCTTCAAATTGGGCTTCAGGAATTGTGCTGTTTCCACAACTCAGTCTGAAGCAAATTCTTTTTTCTCTTGAGCTTTTTTCCTGCAGCAGTTTCTATAACATGGCATTGACATTCTTCCTCTTCCTCCAGCTGCACACACAGTGCTGGGTGAGCTGGAGTCAGTGCCTCAGTGCCACTGCCTGGCATCTGAGACTGCTTAATACCCATTCACCTTTCTTTTCCAAATTCAAATGTATTCAGAAAAATTCATCTCCAATAAAGATCTATTTTACATCCTACCTTAATTCAGCACTGAGTATTTTCATGCATTGGATGGATTGCTTAAATATTTCTTATACAAATAAATAGATAGCAATGTCTTCTTTTCAACATCATGGTGTTCCGTGAGTCCAAAGACAAAAGAAAAGTTTTATCTTGAAATAGGTTCTCACAGTACCCATTTAAAACAAATTAATTGTAACAAACACAAATTATTTTGGCGAGGAAACAGGATGAAGCAGAAAGCCCACTGGGGATTTCTAACATGGCTGCTGCAAATCCGAGAAACTACACACCTCCCCTTTAATTTTGTTTTTCAAAGGAATAAATATCCTTCGGCTCAAACTGCAGGAATGCCTGCTCTGTATTATGGAGGGAATCAAACATTTGAGTAGAAACCAATCATTGTCAATACAAGCAGAAAAAAAGCATTTATTAGGAAAAAGAATGGATAGTTTTGATTAATGACTTCTGTTTGCTCAAGCAGTTTTGATTTATATAGCAATTTCCTACTTTATTATTATGTGTTCTTGCATGTGGTACATGAATTTGCAAATACTCAGTTTGATAGATGTAATGCCTCTCTGCCCAGTGCTCACAATTTCCCACTGACACACTAGAAGGTGTTGACTGACCATTTTGATTTGAATAATAAAGAAATATTTAACACAAAGCTCTGAAATTTTAATATCTTTCCAGTGCTTATTGATTAACCACAGACCAGGAAATGCAAAGTGACTGTTAGGTTACCATGAGTATGTGATGCACGTACATCTGCACTGATAATTCTGTTAGGCAAGGTTTTATTGTGAGAGCTGACACTGCCAATCATGATTACAGCAATAAGACTATTTCTGTTTTTCCCAGTCAGCCCTTTTGAAGTTTGGATAATGCACAGTCATCCTCAAAAGCCTGTCAGCAATTCTCACTGTGCACATAATCGAGTTCTAGTGTCACCTTTCACTGTTAAAATTTCTTTAATACCACCAGTCCCTCCCAGCAAGTCTCACCTTGTGTCTTCCTCAGTGCCGTGATCTGAGAATTATGTATCTCTATTATGTTTCTCTACAGGTCTCCATGACTTCCTACCCACTGTGTTCTTTCTAGTGTAGCCCTTCTTTTTCAGAGAAGTGAGCAGCTGACATACCCACTGCCTCTCAGCTCTCTAGCCTCTGACTTCAGTAAATCTGCAAGTAAATTCTGTTGCTGTTTTCCTGTTTCTTGCCTTCTCCAGGCCTCTAGTTCAAATTATGCAGTACTAGGAAAGCAATATTACATTTTGTATGATTTACCTGGTTTCAGCATTCTTCAGTCTTGGTTCTGCATCTCAGAAAGGTCCTTAGGTAAGATTTGCTCTCTTACCAGATTCTGTTTTCCCTCCTGGTTCTGGATAGATGCTTTCTCAAGTGTCTGTATAGCTTTCTGCCAGGTTCTTCAGGAAATTCCTGCAGTCTTTCTGCTGGAGATTGTTTCAGGAAATCCTTAATGATGTCTAGTTTCCTAATTCTGCACTTATTAGCTCCAATTGCCACTTTGTCCTCTTACTCAGGTACAACTGGGAATCTCAACCTACTTTGTTCAAAAGATCCATGAACTTTTGACCTGGCATAACTAAGAAAATAACTTATAGGAATCTCAAACTAGCAGAATGATTGACTTGAGTGGGAATAGTCTTTATTACATATGGAAAACACTATATTAAAATATCCTGTTGCTCATATTTCTCAGCTAAACTGAGCAGCGAAAAGTCCACTTTATCTTTATGCAATTAGTAACATTCAAAGGAGCAACGTGAGCTTCTACAAAACTGAAGACTATTTGCCTGATGAAGGTTTGAAATTACGTTCAATTTTATTTTTGTTCTTCAAAAAAATCTGTATGCCCTAAGGACTTTTTAAAATCTGATTACACTCAAAGTCTGCCTGTGTATCATTCAGAATGCCTGATTATACCAGAACTAACCACAGACTAAAATCAGTACATGGACCAAGGAAGCAAAAATTGGTGGTTCTGCTGATTTTCTAGGTGTTGGAGTATCATAATAATGGTGAAAGACTCTCCCTCAAGAAGATACACAGGAATATACCTACATTTTCTAAAAGCTCCTTAACCAAAACCTTTACAACAAAGCATCTGTCATGGCAAAAACCTCTCATAACCATCCATAGCAAACTTTGCTTTTAAAAATGTGACCAAATTGTAATGAACAGACTCATGAGGAAACTTATTCCCAAAGGGTGCAGATGTCATCAAGTATCTCTGATAACAATTCATCTCCCATGTTCCAAATACAATTTGTGTTGGTATTTGTCTTCAGAGTGTGAGTAGATGGTCGAGATTGCCCTCTACACACTTCCCTTTACACCCAGTGATCAATATTCTTCTGTGCTTTCAGTTGTCAATAATATCAGCATCCTTTCTGAAGCTGCGTTTGGATAAGGTGGCACACACTTGATTGCAGAGTCACAGCGTTTTATTTTTCACATTGCTAAGTCCATTAGCCCCTTACAGGACTGTTTACATCCGTAAATGGGAACTGGGAAGGACGATACTTTGCTGGGAGTAACGTAACTATGCTCTCTAGTTCAGAAACAGTCAGTGCTGCTGTTCTGTGAAATCCTGCTATTGTGGAGCTCTGTAAGGCATATGGAGGGATTTAGTGCATGCCTCTATCAGTCTATTTCTTGATAAAAGCTTGGATATTCCTGTTTGTGAAGCCCTAAAAATAACCTTTTAAAAACCAGCTTTAGGTCAGACTTATGCTTTGAATCTCTAGACTCTCACATCTTGAAGAAATGCTGTTGCTGGAAATAACTAATTTTTCTCGTGAGTCAATATTAAATCCTCCTCAATCTAAAGAACTAATAATATAGTGGTAGGATTTTTCCTAGCCAAGAATTTGATTGAAAAGGAAAGGAGAAGATTAGGATTAAAATAAATATTTTCATTTACTGTGGACTATCACCATCAAAATTTGTAAAGAAGGTGTGCATTCCTGGCTGACAACAAAAGCCTTTAAGTACTTCTGTCCACATCTTACAATTTTGTAGTTATTAAATGATTATTGACTTTAAATACATTTCCTGTGTGGATAACAAATTAGTTTTAACTGAAAATGTATGATTTTTGTGTGTTTGTTTAGGAAAGGTATTCCAAGTGAAGAAGTGAAACATGCTGACAGAGAGCAAGCAAAGCGTATAGTTTACTCAGTGGTTTATGGAGCAGGTAGGCATTTTTTAGCAAAAAATCCCAGCTGCAGTAAGTTTATACTTTACACATAATTTATATAAGTAGACTGAATTGCTAAAGGTAAATAAAAGTTTGTCAGAGTATTACATTTTTATTTTTATCAAGGATTATTAAATTATCTACCCAGTATCAAAATTATCAAATTGCCACATACAAAGATTATCTGATTTCGTATTTATTTGCTGCTGATGTAACTGGAGTATTTGCTTTGTCTAAGATGAGTTTAATTTTTATATGCCTTTGCATTCCCTCAGTATATATATAGAGATGAGAATAACGGCAATGAAATTAAAAGTACTCCAATATTGTCTCAAAACACATTTATAGAATCACAGAATGACAGTGATTGGAAGGGACCTCTGGAGGTCATCAGATCCAGCCCCCGTGTCCAAGCAGGGACACCTTGAGCTGGATTCCCAGGATTGTGCCCAGATGGCTTTTCAATGTCTTCAATGCTGGAGAAAGGCCTCCCTGCACAACCTGTGCCATGCTTGGTCATCCTCACAGTATAAAAGTGTTTCCTTACTTTGAGTCCTAATGTTTACTACCATCTCTTCACAATCCAGAAAACTTACCAAAATCCACTGTTCCCCATCCTCCCTAAGTCCTACCCAGGTCCCAGATAAGTCAAGGTGTTCAGCATGACTTCCAAAACTGCCTACCATTTCTTAAATGATGCCCAGCTCTCCTAATGCTTCATACATGTTTAGAATTACCTTTTCTAGGGAGAGAGATCCTTGTATATCATCAGCCTACAAGCTGTTGTGAATTGGATTTAGTGAACAGCTGACTAAACTTTATGTAGGTCTTCTGGAGAAATCCAAAAGCTCTACAGAAGATGAGTACTTGAAAAAATTATTTAGTAAATGAGAGCCCTGGGCTGCAGGCTTTATGTAACTTGGAAACACTTAATGCTACATCTTGGGTTCCTGGTTGAGAATGCTTTCTAAACCATCTTTTGCACTGAGTCACCAGTAGTTCTTGAACCAGAGGCAGAATTGGCCAGGGCATTCAATTTGTCATTTATGGCATTCAACTGGGAAGGGAAGAAAAACACTTCAAATTCAGCGCTCCAGAATATCTCTTTTAAGTATAGGGGGGTGTGTAGGTTATATACACACATATAACAGTAAATATATATATGCACACACCTGCATTTTTACATTAAGCTGTACTGCATTTTAAACATCTGTGTTTAAAATCTGCATTAAAAAAAGCCCAGCACTTGTTCCCTGCAATGTAAATTCGGACTCCCATTTCCAGCTTGAATGGTTTCATCACGGGGTTATTTTACAAAATGCAAGCATTAGCACCCCTGCCCCTTGTTCATTGCAGATGCACATTTCCTATCTCTTCCCTTCACAGTCGGTGGAACAGCAGATACCAGATGTAATCAGACTGAATCACCGCCAGTTGAATGCCCTGTAGTTCTGTGTATAGTCAGAAATGCCTCAGCTACTGAGGCTGGAGCCTCTCTCAGTGGAGCCTTTGTCTGTCTGCTCATGCTATAGAGAACCTCCATGATTAGATTTAAGCACAGTATTGGCACTCCCTCGCTTGCTTTGAAACAGCCACTGAACATTTCGGTGCAGCAGTGCTTGATTTAAGTATCTCCTTTACTCACTTGCTTTGTGTCCCTCTCTCTCAAATGAGGGCAGTTGAAGCACCTCAAAGATAATAAGATGTTTCCAGTTCATTAGCTGTGTGATCAGGTCCTAATTAAGACATGAAATGATATCATTAAACTACTTAGATGGAAACTGGGCTGACAAAAAGTAATTGTTAGATACCCGAAATTGATGGACTGAATTCCATTCACAGTTTGTCTCCCTTCAAGAGATGGCTCACTTTTCATTAAGGAGACATTTTGATACAACTGAAGGGTGTGAATAATACTTCTTTTAGGATTAAAAACTACATAAACATTCCCTGAGGAGCTTGCCTCTATTCTGCTTACAGGAGTTAATGAAAATTTGTCAGGTAGTAAATAGAATTGTTTTTCGGTTTTGTTTTCTTAGCGTTAGGTTATCCTTGGTTTATGTTTTCAAGGACTTTTCTGTAATTCTGAAGGATAATAGAGAAAGAAGGTTTGTTATTGGGAAAAGGTTCTTCACCCAGAGGGTGGTTGGATACTAGAATAGGCTCCTCAGAGAAGTGGTTACAGCACCAAGCCTGACAAAGTTCAAGAACTGTTTGGATTATACTCTCAGGCAGTTCTTGAGGTGTCCTGTGTGGGGCTAGGAATCGGCCTTGATGATCCTTGTGAGTCCCTTCCAACTCAGGATATTCAATGATTCTATGAATACTTTTGCTTTATTTGGAGTAGTTCAATTCACCTGCTCCTGCCTCAGTCATCTTGTAAAACTAAAACACAGAGAACTTAAACATCTGTAAAATAAGGAATTAATTCTATTCAGTGGCAGTATGCTCAAGCCCTAAATTGACACAGAGGGATATCAAAGTGTTTAAATGAAAACTAATGCTATTTTCAATTTTGAAAGGTGATATTACAGAGTGGAGAACACTAAAAAGCACAGGCTGCTACTAATAATTCCCCTGGCACGGATAACTCAAGGAGAGTGCTCAGGGAAGCTTTATTCCAATCCTGGGCTTTGCTTGGCATGGCCTATGCTCCTGTGTTGTGGAACATGATCTGACACAATTATGTGGCTGTGCCTTCACCTCTTTTTGCTCCCCAGGAACTGCATTTCCCTGGGACCTTTCAGACGTCCTTGCTAATTTTGTGCCTTAATTTTCCTAGTATTTTATGCAGTACTTTGTTCTCTATATTAATAGTTCTTTAAATGGATAACATGGACAAACTTAGATGTTACAGTTCTCTAAGGAAGCTACAGAAATCTTCTAGCTGTTAGCAATATATACTTTAGCAGATAAATTTGTCATTTGCTGACCCAGGAAGAAAACCCAAATTAGTTAGATGTCAAAAAAAAAAAAAAAAAAAAAAAAGAGGAGAAGTACAGACCTATAATAGCTCAGCAAGTGTCATCCTGGATGTCTTGTGAATGTCTTCCTCTAGCACCCTGTCCAGACTGGTGTTCCTGCAGCTCAGTGCAGATCCCGGCATGACTGAGAACAAAATGCTACAGAATTATTCTGAAATGCACATCAGACTGACAGTGATGGCATTTAGGTGGCTGAAATCCTCTCTCTTTTAAAAGTGCTAGATAATTTTTCTTGACAGTATTACCGTGACAGGGACTATTCTGTGCCTTTCGTGCCTTGAGACGTCGCCTCTCAGCTTATGTTCTTTGCAGACAACAGGGCTGGTTCTGTGTTGCTGTGCAGCTGACACAAATGTATCTGTCTTTCAAACTTCATATGACTAATGTTGATGTATGTTTTATTTTTGCTGGAACTGTTTGGTTTATAAGTGTGTTTCAACTGTAGCTTTTAGTTTATGTTTTCACACTGAAAAGCTGTCTTCAGGTTTTTCCCATATTTTTATAAGTGCTTTTAAGTCCAGCATAATACATCTTGTGTACCTATGTCCTATCCAAAAGCTATTACTCCTTTCTCTCTCTATTGAAACAATTTTTTTGGATTTTTTTTTTTCCTTTTCCTACCTTTTTATCTCAAAACTTGGACCCATATTTTTACACATATTGAGAAGCCTGTTTGAAATCCATGGGACTCGGTCTCCTGACGGGCTTTCTAAATTCAGGCTATTTGGTCTGATTGCTTCAAGCAGTTAAGTTTTTGTGATTTTGACACCAATTCTAAAGCTTTTACCTAAACTCAACCTCACACATCTCTGTCCTTTTTTAGATCTTCATTAATATTTGTGTTTGTTTAAAATTGATTTCACGTCTTTATCTGCTCTTCAAAGTTTGCAGATTTCAGCTCTGAACTAATAAAATGATACTTAAGGCTTCACAGAGTTATTCTGGGAACAAAAGATTTCAACCACATTGTACGTATGAATTATAAGTAGGAATTTTGTAATTATATAATTCTGGTATACTTCTTACTAATTATGTACTTAGTCCAGTAACTTCAGTAAAACATTCAAACTGAGAGTTAAACATTTATTTTGTTGAAATGTGACTGTAGTATATCAGATCCATCCTGTTTCACAGAGAGAGCTAGGGAAAGTTAATTCCAGTAATTGTGCATGTAACAGTGCTATTGTAAGTAGTTGATTTCTGTTCTGCTTTATTGCATAATAAAGGTAATTTCTCTACCACCAGGTAAGGAACGTCTTGCTGACTGCTTGGGAATTACTCCTCTTCAAGCCAGTCAATTTATAGAGAGTTTTATGCAAAAATACAAGAAAGTGCATGAATTTACAAAGAAAACCATCGAGCAATGCCGAAATAAAGGTAATCCAAAATCTATGACCATATTTTATATACTGATCAGCACTGTTTCACAGTGGTGAAGATTCAGCTCAACCCAAATTCTGATAGTTGTAGGGCAATAAAAAAAAGATGGAATATCATTTCTTGGTGAATCAGGTTTGGGGTTTTGTTTCTTTTTTTAACCCTAAGAGGAGCTGCTTAAGCCTGTCTGCCTTTTCTCAGAAAGATGCTAACAGAATAAGACATCTGTTCTCAGAGTGAACCCTACTTAATGTCAAGTTACACTGCATCATTTTGACATATGATGGACTCCAACACAAAGAAGCCTGGGGAATCTTTTACTTAATAAATAGGCTACATGGCTGCTGGACCGTGGAAGCTCAGCCAATTACACAGCCAATTTTTTAAAACTTATTTTTTATTTGCATCAGTCAGAATTTATGTACTTGAAGTTCAGGTGGTAGCTGTGATGACAGATGTGTGCAGAGTGCTTCTTGGAGCCAGCAGCTGCAAACTCTTCTTGCATCAAATTTGTTTTAGTCTACATATTCATTTATATTTAGTGAATCCTAGGAGTGCAGTAATTTGAGGAGAGAAAACATAGCTGCTTGAAATATTGTCTTTTAAAAGCTAATTATCAGAACTGTCAAAATTGAGTTCTTTTGTTTCTTAATAGGGCTTGCAGTACTAAGACATTTTGTAGAAATAAATAGTAAATTTGCAATATAGTATTACCCGTCATTGTATGTCATGATATAAACATATTAATTGACTCCTAGTCATGAAAATGGGTAGTATTCCTTTTTTGTACTTTGTTGGGCCTAAAAATCTGCTGGAAGTATGAGCTGTCATTGTGTCAGGCAGTTGCATTCCTTCATTCATTAATAGTAGTCAAGAAAATTGAAGCCACTGCATAATCTATTTTCAGGTAGAATTGAGCCCAACATAAAGTACCTAGTAAAATATTACACAGTGTTACACATTTATTATATATTTAGAATCTTTTAAAATAGCATTTTTTTCCTAAAAATGAATGCATTTCAATATACAAACTTCTGTGGTAGAGAATCTGGTTTATAAATTTGGTAGACAAGAGTGTCATGACTAATATTCTAATGCCATCAAGGCACACTTGTCTAATTACTTCTTACTGCTCCTTGCACTGCTGTCTATCAACCATTTTTTTAACCATTAATGGTAGAAGAGCAATCTGTTTGGGTTGTACAACCTCTGAAAATCTGCAGCAGATCAGCATTATTTAATATTTTTCTTGTTAATCCACCTCAGATTCTAGCTTTCCAACAAAAACATTCCATCCTAGTGAGGTCATATTTAGGTAAATTTTCTTTATCTGCAGTTCAAAGGTGAGCAGCACCCACCCTACTATTGTTTAGGTGTTACGAATGTGTGATACTCCATGTAGACATGATAAGCTTATAAATAATTATTTTTGATGAAGATATTTGTTATTGTATTTATTACTATATTGCTCTTGATTTTAATGAAACTGTTGTCATATTAAAAAGATTGCATTCAGATATGTATTTGCAGATTAATCATTGACCCCAGACACATCCTCTGCCACTGTTACATGAATGATGATATTTGTTTGGAGATGCTGATCAGTTATGAATATTGCAAGGGTGATTCTTTTGTGGAGTCACACCTCATGGGAATAAGGAGATTACAGCAAATCTGTTTTTACCTGAGAATATAATATTTCAACAGTTCCATCTTTAAATACTGTTCTTTGTGGAAGATCTTAGTTAAACTGGAAAGACTGATTTGCCAAAGAATATCCTAACCCCTAGATAATTCAGTTCCTTGCTCCAAAACTGGTACTTTCGGTATCAGCATGTAGTAATTCTCAGAAAGCAGTATTAATTCAGCAGAGCCATCTTCTTGCTCTGCACATAAGCCTGGGTGTGTGTTGTTCATGGTGAGGTTATAACTTTTTCTTTGAAGAGGTCTCCTTACCAACCACTCGTGCTTGCATGGCTTGGTTACCACAGAGGAGATGAAGCCGTGGCAGTCTGAACTTCCATGGAGTATAATGACAAATCATGGGTAGTCAAAGTGATCAGAAGTATAACGGAATAGTTTTTTAAAGATTTATTTTTAACGTGGATGATATTTTCATTTTTCCTAAAATAAGTTTAGTTTTGAAGATGAGCTAAGTTGTTGTACGTGTTCTTCTGACAAGAGGATCCTTGTGTCTCTTTTCCCTCTCAACTCTTCTCTCTTGCCCTCCAAAGTAGATTTTTTTAGTAGTATATGTCATTAGTCCTAACATAAAGCTTTAATTGTGTTTTCAGATGTTTCTTTCAAACTAAAAATCCCCACCACACTAAAGTTAAGGAAGTTTGGCTGTGAAAGGAACACAGAAATGCCACATCAAGGAAATTAAGAAAAAGATATAATTTTTTTTCCCCTGAAAAACTATTTTATATTTTTGGAATATATTCATTACTGATTTAATTACTCTACAAATTGATTTTCTTTACTATTCCCAAGTAAACTACTCATTGCATGGAAAGCTCTAATTATGACTGCTAATAGGTAGCTAATTCTGCTAGGTATTTATAGTTTCATCTCCCAGAGAGAGAGTTTGGTGGTTTATCAGTAGACATTCCTAATGAAAATACAGCTTTAATGAACAGAAGTTTTCCTTGTATAACATGTACTAATTCTCTGACTGAAATAGTTATTAAATCCAAAATACAATAAGCATTTCAAGTTTAAATAAGGTCTGTTTTCAGAGTACAAAATATTAAATTGACTCAGGCAGCACGTACTTACAAATATCTACATTATCTTCAAAAAGAATATTTGAAATTTAATCACTCTTAAGAATACCAATTTCTATTTAAATCCTACCAGGTTATGTGGTTTCCATAATGGGACGGAAAAGACCCCTGGCCAATATCAATGCCCAGGATTACAAGCTACGCACTCAAGCAGAGAGGCAGGCGGTCAATTTTGTTGTTCAAGGTAAAGAACTGCCCACCCACCTTCCTGCTTGTCTGTCTACCTGTCTCTTTACCTGTGCTTGGCTTTAGTGGCCAACAATTCTGGTAATCTCAGAAGAATGAATATTCTTGTAGTCTGCGGGAGGAAGCGTGAGTTTTACTATGAAAGAGAAGTTAAAATTATGAAATCTGACTATCTTGGAAATTGCCAGTAAACAACAACAACAATAATAATAACAACAACAGTATAAATATTTTAATACATTGGAGTGCTCTGTGGTAGTTAAATAATATGAACTATGTATAGAGAGAGTATCTAGAATTCAGTACTTCTGATGCATTGTTGTATTTAAACATTTTCCTTTCTGATTTTCATAGTTTGTTATTCCAGAAGGGTTTCTGTGATTATGCTGCTTACAGATTCTAGCTTTTATTTTGCCAGATAGCTTTAGTTTAAGAAATACCAAACATTACCATAATTGTGTGTTGTTGTTACTTGTTTTGAAACCCAACTCATTCTTTGTAAGAAACATTCAAACTTAATTCTGTGAAGGGCAAGAAAAAAGGTGTTTTTTTCTCAGAAAAACATTGCCAATTTACCATACAGATTGAAAATGTAGGAATCAGCAGTAAGTGCTCATATGCTAGTTAATCTGATGCATTAATATACTCCATTTAAATCACTTGAGGTTCAGTTGTGTACAGAATTTAGCTATCCAAGGGAAAAAAACAACCTGAGCTGTCAGTCCAAGACTGAGATCCTTCCTACCAAGCTATCCCTTGGAAGAATTACTTTTTTAATTGGGTGATGCTGACAGGGTTTTCCTTAAGTTATATTGGAAGTGTACAATTTACAGGCAAGTGAAAAGTGCTTTCTAGACATGGTGATGGAGTGCTCCCTATAAAGTGATTTGGATTTTCCTTTAGAAAGGATTGTGTGTTTTTTTTTTTTTTTTTTATCTCTCCAAATATTATTCATTTTAATGTTTCATCTTTAAAATGACTTAAGTATTTATGTCATGTTTGACACTCCTTATAATTTGCAACTGACTTTAAGTACTGTCTCTGCAAAGACACCTACAAATTTAGAATTCTAATAAATATCTAATAAATTCTAATAAATAGCTGGAATGCTTTTGCTGGAATGATAGCTGTGCTCGAGTGACGGTGCCTTGCTGTAGGAGGCCCCCCGACCTTTAGAATTTTAAAATATCCTTGTAAGATTTGCACCAAAGGTTTATGGGCATACCTGTTGTGGTAGTTTTAATCTAGGCCTTCCTTGGTGAGCAGTTTGTAACAAAGGAAGTGGCCATTTTCCCAGTATTCCATACAGTTTTTACGTAGACCAGGGTATAAATAAGAAGGGAGGAGAGGCCTTCCCTCTCTTCTCTTCCGGCAAGGTTCAGGACTTTAAGACTGTAAAAACTTTATCAATTATTTTAAAACCTTTTATCACAGTTAGTGAACTAAACTGCATTTAATTTATGTGTTCTGTAGTTATACCTAATAGTCTAATTAATTTAAGTAGTTTGCATTTTGGTTATGGTAGCAGCAACTGGTAGCAGAAGACTTCTGATGCATGTCAGTATTGAGAGGGATGTAGAGTTCCAGCTTTTACTTACTGTGGGTTCGTCACACTTCTTTCATAGTCTTTTTTCTCTTTTTAAATTTTTCCCAGTTCAATAGTTTTCACCAATGTACAGCATAATATTCTTCAGTTATAATTCAGCTCTACCTGTCCACATAGAGCAAAAATTAATTTTATCTTTTATTATTTATTTATAGTTGTTACAAAATCAACCAGAAGGATATAATTATTTTGTTTTTAAAAATTTAAAATAGCTTATCTCTAAAAATCATATCTCAGAAAAATGATTTTGAGAATACTTTTATATTTTATTATTTTATGTTTTTTTCATGAAGTATATATATAGAACATATGTATTGTGATGGTCTAAATGCTCAAATAAATGGTTTTGTTCTCATGATCACTAAGAAGATATTCACCTGATCTTTACTGAAACATCCTTTCCTACCTTTTATACCAATGTATTCCTTTTTGTGATGTATTGAATCAATTTGACACATCATTTGAACAGGAAGAAAGACAGGTATTTGAGGCTAAACTCGCAGTCAGACATTGCCATCTCGATTATCAGCCCTAGGTCTGCACTTGGTACAGTTAATGACCAAAACAGTCTCAGCAAGAGATTCAGAGGAGTCAGTTTGTCATCAAAAACTGTGGAGGGAGAAGAGCTGTTAAGTCTGAGTCCTCATTCTCTTAGACATTCTCCCTTAGCCAGGAGGGCCAACCCCAGGGAAGTGGTCACAGCACCAAGCCTGACAGAGTTCAAGGAGTGTCTGGATGATTCTCTTGGACATCTTAAGTCCTGCAGGGAGTTGGACTTGATGATCCTTATAAGTCCCTTCTGACTGGAGATTATTCTATGATTATCTCCCAGCACAGTACCCTTACCATTTGCCTACCTGGCTGTTCCTTATCCCTACTCTGAAAGTTGAACCATTTGGAAGAAAGAATTCAAAATTCATTGAGTTACAGGGTGAGAGAAGGGCAATGTGTGCAGTCTAGGACATTTAGGATATCTGGTGGGATGATTATGTTTTCCAATCCTTACTTTAGGGATTGTTTCTGTATTTTATCTGATAAATCTTTTATGTCAAGTGTATGGTTCAGAACAGAGCCTTTCACCAAACTGCAGGCCTGGAGAATCATTCTGCCTCTTGATCACTAGAAATGTGTCATCTATTATGTACCACGACACTGTTCTATGCACCACTGCTCTTAACACTGTAGTGCAATGAATATACAGCACATACACATGGAAATATGAAAAAGTACAAAATTAGAGTTCCAAATCAAATTGCAGCACTGAAACAATGTTCTGACCTTTTGCGACATTAAATTTTAATTGATTTATAGGTAAATTTTAATTCAAACTTAAATAATTTCCAGCTTTTTTTTATAAAAAGGAATTTTTCCACCTATAGCTATGACTGACAAATTCACATTTAATTTATGCATAATTTCATATTGTTATTTTCTGGTTTTAATTACCTCATAATTATTTTGTTTATTATTCATTAATCTTATAATTTGTTTCAAATATTACATTAATTGGATCTGCTAGTTTTGAAGATTCTTATAATTCAGAATCTTCAGATGTTCTTCATTCCTATGCCATAGTTCCAAGAGGAACATTTTCCTTTTGCGTGCTTTAAATTAAAAGCAGATCCCTTTCTTTCATAGGCTCTGCAGCTGATCTTTGTAAAATGGCTATGGTGAAGATTTTTACCTCTGTTGTCGTTTCTCCCACTTTAACAGCCAGGTTAGTAATGAATGACTGCAAAACTGTTTATTCTTAAAACAAAGTTGGTTGAAATGAATATGTTTCTGGCATTTTAAGCAGCTGTAGAAATATCATGTATGTCTCTGAATCTTTTAACAAGCAAGGACTTGTGGGATGGTTTTATACATTTAAAGTTACATCTTTGTACTTTAATGGTTGGATCTGTAAATCCATCCCAAGGCAATAAAATGCCCCAGGGCCATTTAAACTCAGTCAGATCCAGTTCAGTGGTAGTTCCACATCTTTGAAATCAAGCCCACTGATCATATCCTTCCTGTATTTTGAGGGTATTGTACAGTGGGAATTGAACATTCAATGGGCTGGGAAAAAAAACAGGAATCAGGAAACCAGTACTCAAGCAAAATAAATGGACATTTTTTTTATTCTTGTATAGATGGCTTTCCTTTGCTAAAGAAAAGCTTGGTCATCATGATTCTCTTCTGCTGTGACTGCTGAGAGTTGGGCAGGAGATCACAGAACATCCTCAAGACTTTTACACCACTAGCAGAAATAATGAAGTCTCCTTTTTCCCTGTAAAAAGGATGGAGGGGATGGTGCAGAGAGCCAGGGAGCGTTATTATTTGCTGAAATAGAAAGATACTTTGAAGTCAAACAGGCAGAAAAAAATCACAAACAAATGAGTTCTCATCTTTTGTAATGCTGTAGTAAACAATCCAGTGGCTCATGAATTGGTGCAGTAGAAGTTCAAATAAAAGCCGAGATAGCAGATAGTGCAGAACATCAGAGTGTCTGTTGTCATCTAGAAGGGGTCATAACAACTTAGCTGTAGCAATCATGTATTAAGGACTTCAGTGGGTATTTAGATCAGTACAAAGTAACAGGGTTTGGCCTTTCAAATATACTTGACAATTAAGTGTAATATCTAACCTATAAATATTCTGTGTGTATGTATCATTTCCACACAGCGGTGTTGTTTTATTTGATCCATGTTTGAAAATGTAATTTTTAATTACATATATAAATTACACTTTTTTTAATTCAAAGTTAGAGTCGCTCCTCTAGCCAAAAATAAAACAGCTTCTGAGTAACTGTCAAGTGCTCTTGGTAGTACAGATCTGAAATGGGAAATGATTCTTTGGTGCAGATCCTGCCTGCATTCAGACAGCGGTACATTTCTGTGTTAAATGTTGGATGATGCACTATCACATATTGCCTTCCACATTTTCAGGCAGATTCCCTGCACTGATCATAATTCTTTTTGATATCCGAGTTGAATGAAGAGACCAGAATCTGGCAGCTGTGGCATGGATGAAAATTTCTGTACCTGTAGCAAGCAAAACTTCGAGTTAGATTAGTGACAGAGGAGTAGCCAACAGTCTTTAGTAGGGGAGGCAAGTGGAGGTGCTGAGAGGGCAAAGAAAGTACTCCCTCCTGCATTTCCTCCCTGGCACACAGATCTTTAGGTTCAGTAACTGGCTGTTTGTTGTCTGAGAAAGCCAAAGATTTTTGCTACTAATGTCAAGTGTGATAAAGCTCGTGAACTTTTCGTGCTCTCTCAACAGAAAATTTTGCTGAAGTTGTTGTTTCTCAAAACTATTTGTTTTAAAGAAGCAGTGTCACCAAATGGCTGAGGAGGTAACAGATATAGGGAAGTATTGGAGTTTTACATGCTGAAATTTCTTCATAGGGGAATGGCTACACCAGACAACAGCAAAGTATCACTGCCTATCCTGCTTATTCTTATCAGAAATGTCACAGCTGGGAAAGATCAAAACTGCAAGGACATCTCAAAGAGATAGACTGGTTTAAACAGGAATTTTGAACTCCTGCCATCCATTAACAACTGGATGGCTTTCCTAGAGGAGAGCATTTTAATAGTCAATAAAGTCCTTGCTGTAATATTTAGTAGGTGCTTAGGGCCAAGCTTGTCAGAAAAGCACAATCAATGCCTTTATAAATTCTATGAACATTCACCTGGTTGGACAGTGGCATTTGAAAGCATCAGTGGGGTGTTGCTAAAAGAGTATGAGACTGAAACTTGAAATATTGTGTTTCCACTTGCCTGCCAGGTGACGTTCAGTTAGTTATTTTTTCAGGGGTCTGTTTCTTGATTTCCTTATCAGTCAAGTCAGGATAATGATCCTAACATCCTTTATGAAGCCCTTTGAAAAATATTGTTAAAAGGAAGTGTGTACATAATCGGTGCTCTTGTTGTAACAGTGGGAATGCACAGTAGCTCTTCCAAAATGAGAAATATAATCAATCTCCTATTATCATCCCATCAGATCATATTCATTCCAAAGATAGCACACTACTATCTTTTCTTCTATCTTCATCTCCTTGTATCTTTATTTCCCTATTAGAATTTCTAATTTTGGAAACAGGGTTTTCACTTTGAACAGGATATCAAAGAGAAATACAATTTTTACAGGCTTTAGAAGTGTTTATGAACATTTACACTGGGAGACAGTATCCTATTAAGCATAACTAAGTTTTGGCTAACGCTCAACATTTTGTCTTCCTTACCTTGGAAATAAAGAAAAAATAATTCTAGATAAGGTCTTTAGTGTTAATTTGCAGTCTTCACTCACAGCACTGCATTTATTGTTCTGCACTGTAAGCTGTTCAACTGTGAGCAACTGTTCAACTCACCCAACAGTGTGAAAGTTCATTTTTGTGTGACTAGCAGTGAGTAGATTTTCAGTTATTGTTTGCACATATGATACTGCATTTGGAAGTCAGGGAAAGGTAATCAAGTTACATTTTCATGAGGCTTCATCAGGCCTTCTTGATGAAACAGGATATTCCACTGTGACTGATCAATTCTGTTTTGTCAACTAGCAGTCTCATTTTTCTCTTTGTCTTTCTTCATCTTTTAATTCAACTGCCAGCCTAGAAGCTTATGCTATTGACAGTAAAAAGTCAATCAGTTATTTGGAAATAATTTTATAGAAATCGGGAAAAGTAGCATTAAATGCAGCACATATTATACAGGTCTGATATTAGTATGAGTTGGCTACTGACACCTCTGCATTTTGTGTGGCACTGACAAGCAATCAAAATTTCTTCAGACTTCTTTCATATTATCTAGATCTTTCTTAATATGCTGTTCTGTTGCTGCTGGCCAAGTTGCTTGCTGAAAAAGTGCTGCTGACATAAATTATTCAAGTGCCAGCTTTTACCTGTCTGATGCAATCCACAGAACCTCCACATGATGTTTCCTGCAGGCAGATGATAGCAAAGCAACTTCTGAAGTGAGATCAAGGCATACAGTAGCAGCTGAAAGGAAGATTTATGGATTTGATGAGAGGGTAGAGGTACTCGATGAACTCAGATGGACAGTTGTAGTTCTTGTCAGTGTTTAAAACATCCCTGCAGTGGCAGACACGTGGAAGCTTGGTGAGAAAGAAGGATGCTGGCAAATTGTGGAAGAATTGCTGCCTATAGCAATGATTGCACATGTTATCCTTTTGTAAGCTGAAGCTGCACTGATGTTACCCAAAGTCTACCTGGTGCTACATGGACTTCTCAGGAAGTTATTAAAAATTATAATATCCCAACAACATGCAAAATAATTTTAACTAGCCTACACAACTATTGAGTAATTTGGTGTGAATCCAGAAATTCTGCTTTCTCACCAATTTATTGTTCCTTCAGCACTGGACCTGTGCCACAAACACACAGCTTTACTTCTCAGCATGTCCGGAGCCTAGTTAAAGAGAGAGGTTCAGCCACAGGCCAGATCTAAATGAGTGATCTGAAAAGGAAAAGCCACCAGCAAATAAAAGGAAAAGGTATATTTTCGTGGTCCCAGCTGCTTTTCAATAGCAATGGATGCTGGAGGTTTTGTATGTCTTCCTCAGTGAACAAACTCCTCAATCAACCTAATGATTTTCTGAGCTGGTGAGCTGTAAATGCAGCTCACTTTTGCAGATAGGTAAATGGTAGAAAGAGGCCCTGTCATCCCAGGAACAAGCATTTTGTTATGTGACCTGGACTTTTTTCAGATACAAATCATGTGAGAAATCACACATGATTCATTTGTTGGAAGTGGCTTCAGTTTTAGTACAACACAGGAATCTAGAGGCATTTTTATAAGGTGTATAGGGATTCAATCATTATTATTTTATGGACTTTGTATAATTTCTCAGATTCATACAACAAGGCATACTAATAAACCCAACTTCATGATTACATCATAATTTCAACCAAATACATTCAGTAAAATGCTTTGAGCTGCTGCTATGTGTGTTGATTTTCTTTAACTCTGAGCAGAAATCTTATGTCCCTTTAGCTGTTTCTTCAGGACTTAAAGAATTTTTTTTTTTAATCATGTTTCTTCTCCACCAGTTAACCAGGATTTTCAAGTAAATACTTATTGCTCTGATACTCCGCCCACAGCTCCCACCCAGGATATGGATTAACTCTAGTAAGATGGTCAACTTTTACCCTTAGCCTAATACTGGAGAAATAGAATCCCAAGGAAAAGATAAAAGTTTTGGATTCTGCTTGAGAGGAGAGTAAGATTGTTGTTTCACACACAAATGCTTTTGTTTCAGTAGCAGAAGGAAAGTTCCCAGATTGTATTGCTGTGTCAGAAATGACTGGGAACTCCCCATAGCTACTGTTCCAGACCAATATGTAGCTCTTTGCCTCCCAAAGTGGACAAGTAACACTCGAATTTCTAGGCAAGCTGTAACTTGGGAAAATCATCCCTTTCCTCAAGCATTCAAAGCAGTATTTTGCATGTATCCACAAGATGGTGAACTGTTACCTGAACACTTCATGCACAGTCAGCCAGAGCAAGTCAGAGTAACTTATTCTTTGTAGAAAGAACTAAATATATTTAATATGCTTAAATATCACAGCCAAAAAAGGACATTCATGATGTAGCATGTTTTTCAGGGTTCCTTTATTATTATAATTCCTTTATTTGGGGTTAGTTGTTGGATGCAAATAAATGTATTTCATTTATAAAACCCTTTTGTAGGTCACCTTTTAGATTGGTATGTTTTCAAACACTTTGAATACGTGCAAAAATTCCATTATCTTTAATTAACCATCTGTTCAGTTTCCTTCTCTTCCTGATGTAGCTGCTGAGAAAACCAATTTCACAAATTAGCTGGATTTTTATGGTTAAAATGTTAAAATATCTCGGTCTTTATCATGGAAACACTGGAAGAGGTAGCTTAAAGTTAATGCAAGTGACATTTATGCAGGCATGATGTATCTTGAGATGTAACTTTTATAGTACCACATTAGAAATCCTGATAGATGCAACTGCAAAAAAAAAAAAAAAAAAAATCCAAACAGGAAAATTCTATAAAATATTACGAAATTATCATAACCTTGTTCTTTAGTTACAGGACAATTTAATAGGCATTTTGTCCACTGAAATCTGTGTGTTTCTGTGGAGAAACTGTGGCAAAACTAAATAACAGGTAGTATCAGGAAAAAAATGAAAAGTGTTTTAGTGTAGGGAACATGAATATTTTTAAGAAGAATCGGATCCAGCATCCATCTGGTCCATTATTGCTGAGTGTGGCCAGTAGCAGATGCTTCAGGAGGGAGGTGTAAGATTTGTAGTAGGGTAGCCTGTCTGTCTGCAGATTTTCATCTTCCTCTGCTTGTGGGGATGAGTCTAAGTTCTGAAACATAAGATTTAAAAGTCTTCCCACAAATTCATCGGTGTCATCATTTCTAAATATTCTTGAAATCCGCCAAGTGTTTGTTACATGAGCAGCCATTCTGGCTTTTTCTGGCAGTGTCTTTAATTACATGCCTTTTAAACCAATATTTTATTCTATTAAATATTTATTTATTAAGCGTGAGTGTCTCAGATTTTCAAGTAATTAAATTCTTCTTTTCAGTTACAAAACATATACCATATTTCCATTTGTTTTTTGGTTTGTTTTACTTTTATTCATATATCCCCATTTGTCCGATTTCAAAATACCTTATTATTTTTATCTTTTTTTTTTTTTCTAGCCATGTAACAGATTTTTATGCTTTTTGGGGATTCTTTTTAAATTTATTTTTATATACAAAGCTTTTAACCATGTACTCCCATGTCTGCAGTTTTGAAGTCTCCCATTAGGCCTTTAGAGGTTTCAGATTCAAAATAAAAAAAGTGATATTACTAGTTGGATTATCATTTTATTGATCATTGATTGATTTGATTATGTCAAAAAAAGGAATTGCATAGGATTACAAGGGATTACAAGAATATTAATAATTGGGATATAAAATCTAATACTCTTGTATCAGAAAGTGTTCATAATGTCAATGATCAGGGACGTGGTGATTTTTTTAAATCACAAAACCCCTGTCTGATTAGAAAATGACTGATTTTCCCCCCACAAAATCAATGCATAGAGTTGGGCTTTTCCAATTGTCAGTTCAGAACATCTAAGTCAGAACCAACCTTAATCCCTTGTCTATAGGAGGAGCATGGATTTAATTAGTTTGAGGAACTCTTGGCACATTGTAATGTCCCAAAACACTACGTGTGGCTGTTAAAAACCAGCCTCTGATAAAGACTACTACGACAATCTTGCCTAATTTTCAGACAGTCAGGAAAATAGTGAATAAAATATTAGTTTATGAATCAAAGGCATTCTTATCATCTGTAGAACAAAGAAAAAAAACCAACCAAAAAAACAACCTAGTCTCTGCCTGGTTTGCAGTTTGTAATCGAGCTGGCCATACCTCTTAGCAAGATCTTCCTATTTCAATATTCCTTCAAAGTGAAGAGGATTCAATTAAACTATTAAGCAAAAGTATAGGGTTTTTTTCAAACTTCTTTCACTCAAGGTGTGCAACGGGTGGGTGGGTGGGTGGAATGGTGAAAGCTATGAATTTTGAATGTATAGATTGCTTTGATTTTTTTCTTTCATGTGTATTGATGCCAAATTGAATGCTTGCTTCTGTGGAACAGCATATTGCGTGCAAGTATTATAACTCTAACAAGCCTGAAAAAATACAGGTGGCCTTGTACTGTAAGATTGTAAGAGCAGAACCCATTGATGTGAAATGGATAAGAAAAAGAGATGAGAGATCACCAAAAAAATATCTAACTTGATTGATGAACGTTAAGGAGGAAATAGTGTATATTTCATTTCTTGGCATCAATCTAGGAAATCATGTTTAGCGTTAATTAATTCTTATGTAATACCTTTCATTTGAAAATAGAAGTGTATTAGAAATACTTATTTCTTAGATCTCACAAATATTACCCCCATTTTCTACCTGAATTTGCATTGCTTAGGAGAGTAGCAGAGCTAGACAGGCAACCATCAAATGTGAAATTCTGTGTTTAGCAGACAAAATACTGTCCTGAACTTCAGCTTAATCACTGGATGCTTAAGATGGGGTAGATGTAACTGTGCAGCTCTGAGCAGTTCCTCAGTTAACCGGCAATGTAGCTGAGCTGATGGGCTGTGCTATTCAGGATGATAAGAATGAGAAACAGGATCCTCTACCCCAGATGGAGAACCAAGCTAAAAGAGCTGTGCTGCTTTCAGCAGGCAGAGTGTGTAGAGTTGTGTCAAGTTTATTTTGCTGTCCATGCAGAAATTGTGAGGTAATTTACATTGCTTCCACAGGTTTTTGGGCACACAAAAAAGGTAACACTTAATTCTGGTCCAACCGTGCTCCTCCTGAACGCAGTTTTACTTTTAGAGATGAGGTGATCAGTAAAAGCAATGCTCTGAGGGGTTTTGAAATCCTTTTCCTCCATTCCTGAGTTCTGATAAATGTATGATAAATTTTTTATGTATATTGTAAATTCTTCTAAGAAAGGACTTTTCCTTGCTAAAGTATTCAGAATATATGGCACTCTAATCCTGACTGAAGGCATGAGACACTACCCTGGTACAAACAATAACCAGTCTAAAATGTTTTTATTGCGCTGATTTAATCAATGCAATTATTTTCACTCATTCCATTGATTCACAGTTTATTCATCTTTAGTATTCACTGTTCTGATTTAAATCTTTTACATGTCATTTCAATGATTAAGAGGACACTCTTGCTTTAATTAATTTACTTGCATTAGAAATTATAACTTTTCATGGAACTGTATTCTCTTGCTACGGATGATCCTGGTCTTTTCATCTATTTCTTTTTTGTATCCTGTGTCCCAATTTCCTATTAGAAATATGTTAATCTGTTTCCCTCTGCTTCTGACTGTGTTGTAAGTGACTAATAATTTAAGATCTATTATTAGAGCTCACCACACTGTTAGTCAATGTCACATTGTAATTTAAGGCAGCGTGAAACTATCTTAAGAAACTGTGAAAAGTTATTACTAGTAACCATGTTGATGTTTCAGCCATTTGCAAAGAAGTATTTACTTGAATAACTGCTAGGTATTAAGAAAAGTCTGCAATGGGCAGTTAATTTAAATAATGGGATCACAGAATGGCTCGTACTGGACGGGACCTTGAAGGCCATTTAGTTCCAACCCCCCTGCCATGGGCAGGGACACTTTCCACACAACCAAGTTGCTCAGAGCCCCATCCAGCCTGGCCTTGAACACTTCCAGGGAAGAGGCATCCATAACTTCTCTGGGCAACTGTTCCAGTGCCTCGCCATGCTCACAAAGAAGAATTTCTTCTTTATATTTTATCTAGAACCCTGCCCTGTGTCATTTTAAAGGTGTTAGCCTTGTCCTGTCTCTCCAGGCCCTTGGCAAAATCCTTCTCCAGCTCTCTTGTAGCTCCTTTAGGTACTGGAAAGTTCTGAAAGGTCTCCTTGGAGCCTTCTCTCCTCGGGGCTGAACAACCCCAACTGTCTCAGCCTGTCCCCATGGGGAGGTGCTCCAGCCCCCTGAGCGTCTTCATGGCCTCCTCTGGAGCTGCTGTTCTAACAGGTTAATGAGAGGAGGTCTTTCTTATGTTATATACTAATTGCAAAGATATCTGGAAAAGGATGTTACAGTTTTATGATTTACACTCCCAGCTACAGTACTTAAAGAAGTAATAAAGTAGATCTAATAGGAATACAGTCTAATCAGATATGCTGTATTTTTCCTACCACTACACTCAGGGATTATATGTGCTATATTACATCTGTTCTGCCGTGGACTTAATTCAATGAAATATATTTATTATTTCCATTGTGAAAGATCATTTCTGTTCAAACCAGCAATTTAGGGTGCTACTCCTGTAAGCACTCAACAAATAAATCACAGTGGCTATGCAGGACACCTATCAATATAGGACTGTGGCAGACAAAGAGAAAAACAAAGCAGCAGTTCCATCTCCTTACAAACCAGCTCTATCTGAAGAGCTCAGGTCCGTGTGGCTGCTGAGCTTTCACAGCGTTGCTGCTTTCAGCTGCACACTCTGTGCTTACGGAGGTGACTGTCCCCATAGCACAGGCACTGGATCAGGCTGTGCCTACAGCTTCATTCTTCAACCCACTTGTTTGTCAGCATGAGGACCCCCACTTTGCACATAAATGAAAACATTAATTTCTGGAAAGGGCTCAAGTCGCTGAGCAGCTAGGAGTTAATATTGGTATATTAGTGAGCCAAACACTTGTACTTTTGACCTAATTTGCATTAGTAAAATCATCCATTTGCAACTATATTTATTCCAGCTCAACTTGAAAAAAGGTATATTAACAAAAATCCTGTCTCCATAATTTCATGCATTTTTCTGCAAATTGCATTGGTTCTAATACCTTGTCACGTCATCAAATCCCTGAATGACTTTTATAAGTTTGCAAGCCCAGTCTGGGTTTACAACCATGGCCTTTATGTTTCCAGAATGTGTGGAGTGGCAATTCTTTTAAATCCATTAATGATTTTTTAATTTTCTTTGGATGTTTATTTTCACTTATCATTGTGTGTGTGACAAGGAGTTGATGATGTGAATGGAAAGCACTGGTAGAATTTTTTGCATATGTTATTCAAAGTCTCTGAAATTTTTCAGGTTAATTGCACAGATCCATGATGAATTGTTGTTTGAAGTAGAAGATTCTCAAATCCAGGAATTTTCAGGTAAATACAATCTCTCTTGCTCTTTTCCTCCCACCCCATTTTCACTCTCTATATCCTGTGATTTCTCAGAGAATAAAGAGCTAATGTAGCAAGAAGCAGCACATTGATTCTCACAATTAAGAAAATGTATACTAAGCAGATTTTTCTGAATGTTTTCACCCCTGGCTCTTATGTAGATAAAATGTGATATACTTCTCATCTGGAATTCATCACCATGCTTATTTGTATTTAGTTTTCTTATCAACATTCCATCATCCAGCATGTGAATCCTGTAAAACTAAATAATAATATTTTCTCCAAGGTTTTAAAGGGTTTTAGAAGGAAATAGACCTTTTTAAAAAAGAATGATTTGGAAAGTAACTTCCTAAATACTTTAGATTGGGCCCAGTTACATAAAGAAGTATGAAATTCCTAATGTAACCATATAATGTACTGTAATTTCTAAGTTAGTTTACTGCTTTTTTTTTTTTTATATTAAGAAATCTTTATGATGGCACTCTCAAGGTTAAGGTTAGTAAAATCTCCAGCCTACATTTTCACCCTTTCATCTGGCTTACTTCCAGACATTATTTCCTAAGCCAGAGTTTGTCTCGGCATCTGGTACAAATTTAGTTCACAAGAGAGGGCACATAGGAGGCTGTTTGGTCTCTTCTCCAGTAAGTAGTGGATTTATTCCTGTAGTCACCAAATATTTATTCAAAAACTTTGGTCTTGTTTGAAGCTGAACAACATGTTTGGCTGAAACAATTAGCAGAATATCACAAATGTTTTAAATGAACCATACAAGAAATATCTTTCATTATAACCTAAGCATCTAATAAAAAATTAATTTTCACCTTCCTGTGCTGTGTTCATGTGAACAGTGCAATTTGCTATATTAGTCTCATTTCATCATTGATCCCTCTTGTGAGTATTAGTTCAAAATGAGAACATTAAACCTCTACCTAATCTAAACAAACTACCTGGGAAATATTTCAGTTCAATATATTAGGGGCATTGTAATGAATTAGGTTAATATATTAACATTTGACCTCTAAATACAGGAGTTCAAATCTGGTTTAAATTAAAAAAAAACACCATACAATTTATTTGAGTTTGCAGTATCTACTCAGAAAAGGCAATGTCTAAAAGGGACATACTTTCAGAATTAGAAAATGTAGCATACTGTAAGAAATTTGTAAGACATCAAGAATGATTTCTGTCTTATTTTACATCAATTTGCATTAAGTATAGCACTAATATTATACCCAAAAGATGAAAATTATTCATGGTTGCATATACATCTAGAAAATCACAGATTCTTCCCTCACTGGGTCAAATTCTGATCTGTATTACCAGTATGAATTTGTAGCAAATTCAGGAAAAATCAATACTTTCCAAGTATAACAAAAAGCTCTAGTTATTTTCTGGACTCCAGTAACACATTATCCCACTGTAGAACCGTGAGAAGTGGGGGGGCTTTTTTCTGAAAACACAAAGTCTGGTTCAGGTACTCAAGACTGGAGTGCACACCACACAGCAACCAGCTCGTGTCTCTCCAGGTGTAGCTGCAGCCTGCAGGACAAACATATCTGTAAATTCCTTGTCGTGCTTCAGAGTTATCACCCTGTAATTGAAGTCGCCAAGATGACCTTTAGAAAATGGACCCGGGCAGTTCTAGAGGTGTGAGATACCTTGGAAATTGTCACTGCACTTAACATAGGCTGCCAAGCTTGAGTGGGAGTTTGTTTCATTCTGCTGACTGAAGATTGATTTTTTCAATTTGCCTCTACTTTGCCCTAAGAGGCAAAGGAAAAAAGAAAATTCTGCATTACAAGAACTTTCAGATATACTCACTTATGTCAGAACAGAAGAATGTCTTATTCTTAACACAAAAGACCAACGTAGGACATTAATTTCCTTCTTCATCTTGTGATTTGTTCATTTCCTTCCTCTTTATTCGTCACTGGGGTCGGGGCTCCCCAGTACAAGACAGGAACAGACTGGAGAAAGTACAACGAAGGGTCACAAAGATGATGAAGGGTCTGGGGCATTTCTCCTATGAAGACAGGCTGGGAGAGCTGGGGCAGTTCAGCCTGGAAAAGAGAAGGCTCATGGGATCTTATTAAAATATATTCATATCTGAAGTGGGGGGGGATAGAGGAGGGAGCCAGGCTCTTTCCAGTGGTGCCAGTGACAGGACCAGAACCAACAGGCACAAACTGAAACACAGAAGGTTCCCTTTGAAGATTAGGAAGCAGAGTTTTACTGTGAGGTTGGCTGAGCACTGGCACAGGTTGCCCTGAGAGGCTGTGGATTCTCCATCCTTGGATGTGTTCAAAGACCATCTGGACACTCTCCTGGGCAACCAACCCTATGTAGCCCTTGTGAAAGATGGGCTGGACCAGATAACCTCCAAAGGTTCCTTCCAACCTCCCTGACTGTGTGTTTTGTGAATAGTCCTACTATTGGTAAAAGAACTAATCCAGGTTGTCTTAAAAGGGTCCAAAGCTGGCTCTTCTTCAGTGCCATTAATGAGGATTTTGCTTGATCTGAATAGGCAGAGAAAGGGTGCATCTGCACTAGCATCCAACTTCCAGTCAGGAGTACATGCTGAAGCAGATCTCCCTATTGTCCCAGTCCATGGTGTGAACAGTTTTGGTTCACATCACAGAGCAGTCTGAGAGCAGTTGACCTAGATTCCTTTCAGATAAAACTAAATAGGAACACTCTTTTCTCCCAATCTTTTCCAATTATTTCGGGAGCTGCTAACTGAGGCAACAGATTAGGTATATGGGTTTTAAACTAAAGAAGTGTCACTAGGATGCCTGCTCCTAATTCACTTTAGTGCTTTGGAAGTCAAAATATGGTTTTCATCTCTTTACCCAAAATTCTTTCACCTTTTTTTTTTTAGCCCTTACTCTTCTTACTTTTATTTGCCAATATTCTTTAGCTGTCAGCTTTGTCTTTACATATCTAATGAGCTTTTGTCCATTCAGAAACTTTAAATCACAGAATCTGCTGACTTGCAGTTTCCAGCCTGCAGTTTAATGATCCAGAGAGAAATTTCAGTTGTACAGTCACAAAGCTCAGTAAAGGGAAAGACGTGGACTTAAAGCTAAAGAGCAGTGTTTGAGGGCTTTAATGGACTACAGTTCAGTGCTGTGTTATTCTGCATTTAGTGTGATCCAAGAAGCACTGGCCTACTATTCAGTGTATTTGCATTCTGATTCCAGTCATGCTTCTGATCTACTTTTCCAGGAAAGCAACTACAAATACAAACTCTGTTTTCTTATTTGCACAATGAATATGAAATCTTTAAATATTTTTACATTTATAAATGAAGGCCATATAGGTAAATAGTATTCTTTCATTAGATCATAGTGCAGAACATAAGCCTTTTCAGCAGCATTTCCCTCACAGAAGTGTCTCTTTTATATTGTTATACAAGATTAAAATGTCTGTTTGCTTCTAAGACTCTCCTGAATGGAGGCTGAGAACTGCCACGAGGAATCATAATGCTGGTGCTTTCTCTAGTTGTGATTAGGAGGACTTCATAGACCCCAATAAGAATTTTCAGTACTTTTCAGTATACAGAAATCCAATTTATAGTGCATCTAATAATGCACAGATGATTTTGAATCTTTTGAATCTGATAAACAAGAGGTAAGCAATAAGGTGTTCTTTTTCTCTGATATCTACTTCTGCACAGAGCACTGCATGTAACAGGTTAGGTGTTGTCTGTATTTTGCAAGAATACATTTTCCAACAGAATCTGTCACCCACCCTTTTGTAGTATACATATGGCTTGCTCTGAATGGACGAGGCAAAACATCATTTATTTATAACAAGGCTTTGAGTGTCCAAGCTTTGAGACAGTCTGAAATACCATGAAGCACATACTACTCTGAACTGTGTAATTTTCAGCAAAGATATGGCATATTATTTCCCTCAGTTATCTGTTTAGGGCAAGAACATGACAGCAAAAGAGCTTTTTACAATCCTAATTTCCTATTAGAGGGTGCTTGGGATGTCCAAATCAAAACATTTGGCAGAAAGACTCTCAGCTTTACCATCAATAATCTGCTTGGTTTCTAGCCAGCTTGCCTGCCTGGCTTCCTCACATCCTGAGTTCTCCAGCAGCCCAGGAAGCAGAAGGGCAGATGATATTTTGGGAATGCCAAAAACTGGGCTCTTGGATCTGAGAAGCCTCAGCATCTCTAGTTCTGAAGTCTGTGTAATCAGGTAGATAGACTGTCCCCAGATCAGCCAGTGAGTCTGTGTAGGGACTCTGGAAGGGTATTCAGGAACTGCAGAATCCAGTTTTTCATTCTGTGGGGACTGTTTCTGACACTGCCACTTCATGCTGTGCTTGAAATGCCTCTTTGCCCTTGGATTATTCTGAATACTTTACTGCTAAAAGAGGGAAATACACTTTGGGGTGAAGAAATGCAGAACAATGTTTTGTTTTTTGGTTTTTTGTTTTTTTTTTTTTTTAAGTAAAGGGATACCTCTGGTTACAACTGTAAAATCTGGCTTCTGATGTGTGTTCTGTAAATACCTGGTGGATTTGAAAGGTGAACTTTGCCAATGGTGATTACCATGGATTCTTCCACGTCTTTCTGCCTGCTTAATTGGATCCATTAGTGATAATTAAATGAAAGACACTTGGTTTTTTGAAGTAACATCTTTTTGTAGAAATTTATGTGTCTCAGTACTTTGTGTTCAATATCACAGTGCATTAGAGTAATTTTTGGAGGTGTATTTTAGAACTCATAATTATACCTTATTGATAGAATTAAGGGATTCCTGCATCTGTTCTTATATTTTGTACATGTAACATGTAGAATTTTAAACAATTTTTCTAATATTTTACCAGGTATAAAATATTTCAGCTGAAATACTTTATCTAAGAACACCAGAAGGACCAGTTTAAGGAAAAAAAAAAATCAAGATTAAACTAAGCCTACTTATTTTGCTATTCATTTCAATTCAGAATCTTACTACCTAAAGAACAGTATCTTAGGTTTTTTTTAATCATCTGCCAGTACAAATTTTTGGCTTGTACACAAATTCCATGAAATTTCATTTTATTCTGCTACAATTTCCCGCTTAATGAGCACTGAGGCAGCTGCATAAAAATGTGCACATGTTCAAAAGGGGACTCAAGTAACAGAAGAACAAAAGAATGAACTGGTCATCACAAGTTAGTGACATTTTCTGTCCTCTGAGCTGCCTTTTTCTAACTTGAAAAACAGTGGTGCATAAACTAAAGATGCCTCCAGATAGCCTTCAATTTGCAAAAATCCCTGTTCCATAGATCATGTGTCTGGCCAGCTTTGACATGTTTCTGGAGTCATAATTTCATAGGTGAGTGCGCTTGAAAAATGTCTTCAGTTCGATAGGGACAAATAAGCTTTTGTTCCACAGCAGGCATGCGTGTCTTTCCTTTGTTCCTATTCACAGCACTTTCAATAACCATATTTATCCTGGCCAGTATCAAGAAAATCTAATATATGCTAAAACATACGTTAAAATTTCAGTTCCCTTATAATCCTTTAACTTTGCTGTCACCGGGTTTTTTTAAACATAATATTTCAGTGTACGTACTTAGCACTTACAAAGCATTTCAGAACGAGTATAATCAACAACTCTCCTAATTGCTGACTCTGGGTTTTGAGAGATAAATTACAAGGATTGGGAGAGCAGCATTTTACAGATGCCATTGCAGTATATAGCTGGCTGTAAAGGAACATTTTAAAATTAATAATTTATGTGCCCCAGATATACTAGATTCTTGACTGAACAGAAATAATTACTATTCCCAAAGTCTCTAATCTAAATCTTAGAAAAGAAATAAAAAATTAAGAGTGGTAGACACAGATCTATTTAAACACTGCAGTTCCTTTTTTAGTGACCACGCTCTAAAATGTGTATGAGATAAAGAAGATAGAGTTTTGTATGTCTGGTTGTTTATTTTGAGCTTTGAGAAAGAGGGGAGTTTCAAGGAGATTTGGGAAAGTAGCGTGAGAATCAGATATTATGTACATAGGACTAAAGGGGGCCTATCCTGCGATTACATACCCCCGTGCCATATGGTCTCCTTTATAAATTATCATCTCCACATGAAAAATTACTCCCACTAGGGACTGTTCCAGAATTTCATCTCTCCAAAATCTAGAACTTTAAATTTCCAGCCTAGATGTATTCAGCCACTATACCTATTTATTTTTGTGCAAAGACTATAATTTAGTTCAAATGCTTCCTTCTTGCCTGTTTACTATCTTAGCAGATGACTGAACAGGAATGGCAATCCATCTGCCTTTTCTTGATATTTCTGTTAGTATATACTTATTATTTCATTCAAAATCTGTGGTGAAGTAGATGTAGGTAAATCTTTTGTGTATTTGCAAAGGTGTGATTTCAAAAGGCTGAAATGCAGGCACAACAACTCAGATTGCTTGAAACGAATGGCTTTACAATGCCACCCACTAAACTCTGGGTAGAGAAGAAGTCAGTGTGACATGAGAAAGAGAACAGGGAGCCAAACGGACACAGAAAAAAGGAATGAAGAAAATGGAGAAAACCCGTGGAGAGGGTTTTAATGGTTGTCAAAGTGAATGAGGAACCATTGGGTTTGTTCACTAATGTGGCCATTTTAATCTGCGCTTTTTAAAATTAAGAGCAGTTAAGAATGCAGCAGAATTCTGACTGTGCCAGATGCCTTAGAGCGAAAAGTCTGTCAACCAACAGAGAAAGCTGTTGCAATCATTGCTGCCATCATGAATCCCCTTTTGTGGATAACAGTTGAATAGGAGAGAAGTAGTCAAATTCAGAGGTCTAGAGAACTAGGGGAAAACTGGTCTAACTCAGTGCATATGCAGACAGCAGCCTTTATCATACCACCAATTCAATCCATAAATTGATGCTGCTGACTCATGCTCCATCTTTTCTTGTCTGTTGGAGCTCTTTTTGTGAAGAAGACCTAATGCTCTGTTTCTGTCATTTTTCTAATAACACAAAAAAATGATGAGCTGTACAGAGTTGAGTGTGCCCTTCATAAGTGGTGGAACATACAGAGCTGAGTGATTCTGCATGAGAAGTGCAGAATCCAGGTGTTATCCTCTCAAAAGCTTTCCGGAGCCATAGTCTGGTAGGGAGCTTACTGATGGAAAAAATGTTTATCCAGGACTTACTGGCCACCCACTTAGCCTTCTGAAGGCATCCCACCTGGCTGGGGTGCCCCAGCGTCTGCTGCGTTGCTGACCTCCTGGAGCCAACAGCTTGTTGAAATTCAGAGTGGGCTTCTCAGTACAACACTCCTCTATTAATAGCCATGTTGACTTGGACTGGATTTCAAAAGGGTAATTATTTAGGCCAGCACTTCTCCCTTCACAATTTGCGGTTGCAATGTTTGTTTCTGCGCTCCAAAAATGACGCCGTGTCCTACACTGGATGATGAACTACCTCAGATCTAACAGGAAGCAAATATATAGGTGTAGCTGTGCATAGATGTGTCAACAAATGCCTTGGTTTCCTCAGCTTTGGCATTTGAGCCGCTGATCCTTTGAGTTACTGCATAATTCGGACTTGATGGGAAAGCTCATGACAGCTCATTAGCACACAAGTCTGAGTGCGCCAGCACGGCCTGAGCCCTGCACTTCTGTTCAGGCAGAAGCTACTTATCCTCATCATGATTAGCAAGCCATCCTCAGTGTGTCACCCATGTGACACCAAACATTTCATGCTGCTCTTCATTGCTGGCATCATTAAGGGGAGGTTTTGGCAGCAGCCAGAGCAACAACCATACACAGCTTCTTACAGTCCTTGTTGCTCCTTTTGCCTCTGACCTCAGCTGCTAAAGAGCCACGATGTGCATCAGGGGATAACTTCAAAGGAAGCTTCTCGGTAATCACGTGGGTTTCGCTCCAGCACCTCGTATCACATTCCCTGCTATCCCCCACTTCTGTGAGGCACATGACCACATCCATTATTTAGTCATCCATCCTGTCAGAGCAGTAGAGAGTTGCTCCATATCTTGTGTTGTAGGGCCGCCTGGTATTCCTATTTCACTTTCACTAGCCAAAAATTAACTTTTTTAAAAAAAAAATGTTTATCCACTGAATCTCTCTTTGGTTTTTATTAGAACAATATGTGTTGCAGCAGCAATCTTTGTCAAGCAAAACACTAATTAGCAGGACCAATGATGACAAATCTGATCCCAAGTGATTGATTTGGAATAATTATAGATGCATTTGCACAGTAATAGTGAGCACAGTGTTATGGCATGATGAGTTGTTAAGTTACATGAATTATACTGAAGTTTAATTGTTTAGATTCTTGAGAGCTCCACTATCCCACAGGGAAGATTTTTTTAAAATTTGGCTCTGATCTTTTTACTTTGAAGAATAAGATATTTTAAAAAGTTCAGACTTCTAGTGGATTTTTTCACTAGCTTTTTCTTCTCTTTTTAACTGAGTTTTATGGCTGCACAAAAAAATTAAAATGTAGAAAATGTAACCAAACATATAGTTATGAGTACTGAACTTAAAAGCTGAGAAATTCAGCATTCAGATATGCTGTATGTACCTCTATATGAAATATATTAGTGCTGTACTTCTTTATATATGGGATATAGAAGTTAAATAATTCTACAAGTTTTACTGTAAAATTTAGTTTGAAATAAGAAATTGAAGCTTCCACAAGAGATAAAATCTAACTTAAAAATAATCTGAAAAAGTTGTAAATGGTAATTTTTTTTTACACAGAAATGCAAGTATTATATAACAGAATATAAAGCATGTAATTTTATATATATACATATATATAACAATGCTAACATGGCAAATAAAGCTGTAGGTTTTCAAATTAACCTTACAGCACTGGTAAAAAGAACAATGGAGTCCCTGCAGCAAACAACAGCCTTGGAAGTGCCACTAAAGGTAGGGATAATTCTGAATTTCCATTACTGTCTCAGGCATGCTTAGCCTTGTACATTATCATCATCATATCAAAAATCTAGCAAAAACTATTTTGCTTTCCTCTTCAATTGTTTCATTTTCATATTTGTGGGTAATTGCTTTTTAAAATTACTATAAAAATTCTAAAGGAAAATAACTGAAAGAAAGTCAACCTCCCTTTTGGAAGGTGAGATTGCCTTAGCAATGCAGTGTGGTAATTTCAAAATCTATTTCATTCATTGCCATGAAACTTCTGTTGGGTGTGGTAGAGTGAAAAATATGTCCCTTTAATAGGCTTTCTAGATGTGCCAGGCATTTGTTACTGTTGAAAAAATATTGCAAAAGATCTTTCTTCAGTAATTTTCACTTAGAAAAGGGGTCTATTTAACATTTCCATGTGGATGCCTAACAGACAAAGGAGACAAAATCCTTGGTCACTGTTCAAAGCAGAGCACATCATCTGCAGACCAACATCTGTAAAAACTGAGTAAATAGCTACACAGCTATTGTATTTATCTATGTATTGGACCTAATTGTAATTATTTTATAAAATAATTATATTTCTCTCTCTACTGGTACCCTTCACTCTTGTCAACTACTCAGCTTTTGTTGCTTGATAGAAGACTCTCCCAAGCTTTACAAACTGCATTTCTGTAGGTTGATTACATTGTACACCTGTGTTTGCCTAACTCCTTTTGTTACAAATTCCTCAAAAGACAAAGAAAAGCAAGAGTGTTTGTCCAGGTATATTACACTTAAATATTTTCAATTACCTTTAATTTCAAGCTATACTACATTTAAATATTTTTAACTGCAATTAAAAGCATGTATTTACACTCATGCTGCTATAAAGCTCATAAAAATAATCAAATGTGGTATTAGTGGTGACATAAAAAGCTAATAGCAACACTATAGTCCTTCCTTAGAAGACGTTTAGGTAGCTTTTTGACAGGCAACAACGTGCATATTTTACCTGAGGAAATCATTGCCATGAAATAAATATGAACACTTTAATAGGTTTCTAAGAAAGACATATGTTTACATGGTTACTGAGAATGTTCAAAATTACATGGGCAGAATATCATTTTAGTGTTCCATATTTCAGACTAACCATTGTCTGGCAGAAGGTTTCAATGTCCCGTGGACAAAATGGGACACATCACCTTATTCCCCTCTGTCTGAGGTGTCCTATTGTCCTCAATGCATTAGCAAATGGATTCAATATGTCATTCCTGTTAGAAGAATAATTCTCTGTTTAAATTCAAACTCCAGCTATGTTTTAATAGAGGAAGGGAAACATTCTTGGACAACAGGCGGTTCTCGGGGGGTTTCAAGGATCAGGACGTTTTAGTAGGCAGTAGAAGTACTTGGAGAGGTACATTTCATTACCCTTGTTTGGTCTCCTTTTCCTGAGCAAATTACTGTAGGAGTCCTGACATACTTTTACTCCTACAGCACTCTAGACTACATGCATCATGAAGATACTTCATCTTCCTCTGAAGCATCACAGAGAGATCAATGTCAGAGGCCAGATAGAAAACATAACATACCAACAGCTTGATCTCAGAGAAGAAATTGAGAGTGATCTTTTAAAAAGAAGTCTGTATTTTTATTCATGTTGTTTACCCTTCTATACAGTAAGAATATGTCTTAAAGGATTTGAGATGCTGAAGATGAAAAGGTTTTTGTGAAATTCTCCTGTTTTCCTTCAGCAGACTTACTTCAACTAAATATGTGTTATGTGCTCTGTTAATATGAATATTATTTTTTAATATGGAGACAAAATGTCACTAAAGTAGAGCACACATACAGTCTTAATGGGGAAAGATCTCTTCTTCTTCTTTGAGGTAGAGTATGCTTTATCTTTGAAGTAGCTTTTTTTCCAAAATAGAGTCCTTGCTAATGAGGCAGCTTTCATGTCAGCAAATCTACTGTGTACCAGAGCACCAGGAACTGCAAAACAAACTGAAATTAAACTAAAGCAACAATAAAAATACCCCAGAATTTGAAAAGTAGGTGTTAAAAAAACCCCATAGTATCTTTATGCATTACTGACAAAGTTGCTGATGACAAATATCAAAATCATCATGATGATTTTTTAGCCCTTTTGAAAAGCATAATGAGATGAATTTTGTGTTAGCATATTCCTTGCAATTCAGTAACATGTACTTGCAATTTCATAACTGAAGGTTAGTCTTAATTGTTAAGGTATTTTAATCAAAATTGTTGCAATAATTGAGTATTAATAGAAATGAAGAACATTAAATGATGGATAGGTATGTAATCGAGAGCAGTATCAACATCCAGAGGGAAAAGCAAAAATAGTAATCTTGCTATATGCAATGTGTTTGTTTGTTTAAATGTTTTTTGTTTGTTTTGTTTTTTTTATTTTATTCTGACAGGTTCCCTTGAAAGTGATTCTCACCACTGGGAAATCATGGGGGTGTATGACAGAATTGCAGGAGATGTAAAGCAGCCATCAGGGATGTTATTCAGTACCCGAACACCTCATTGGCCTGTGCTGATTCCTCGCTGAATCACTAGGCAACAGCGCTGCTGGATCTTTCATAAGCACCTAATACTCTGCATGTGAATTTTTTTACTTCATTTTGTCTGTAGCCCTAGGCAACAGCAGTGAGATAAAACTGGTTTTTACCAGTTCATTGTGTTTCCTTTAGCCAAGGTAACCAGCGGGGAGCTGCTTTTGTTCAGGGCTAAATTACTACATGTAAGAAATGAAACAAGACAATATTAACCCTTTGGGAACATCACAAATATATTTGAGTTGGAGGGACGTTTAGACTTCAATGTTAAATATTTTGTGAGGTGGGTGTGTAAAAATACTTCTACACTGGCACTATTTGAATGAACTGTATCAGCAAATGCTTAACTGTTGTATTCAGCTTATTTTGTATCTTGTGAGTAGAATGCAGATGCTTGGTGTTCGTGACATATTAAATGTCCTGTTCCCCAGAGTAAGAAAAAGAGTTCTTTGGAAATGAACTTGATTTTTATCTAGAATTTTGGAGCAAAACAAGTAAACAAAACTAGAAGCATAAATGCAATAAAAATAACCAGATTTTTGTCAGTTCAGTTAATTTCAAACTCAACTTGCACACTGTAGCCTCAGCATACTTTAGAGGAAGTATTATAGTTTTGCCTAATTTATTACTTTTATTACTTATGTAATGCTAAATATTGTTTGGATAAATTTTAGGATTTTGCTTTGTGCATCTAAGGATTCAGGCTTTTATTCTAATGTTTGGATTTTTTATTGATAATTTGGTTTTCTGTAGAGTTGATTCTTTAAGTGAGCTTGTTTCATAACATTACTGTTTTACAAATTCTGCCTCCATGCTTGTGGAATATGAAGCTGTCCTCAAAGTCTACTACTAATTATTCAGAAGTTAAAGTAAAACACAAAACTTTTTAAGAGGTGTTCAGTATGTTTCAGCATTAAGCATCAAAGTTATACAATTTAAATTTTAGAAATGTATGGTTACAAAGACTTTGCAGCATTTTTAATTTGTAGAGTTAAATAATTTTTCATTGTACCTAAAAGCATTAAACTATTAAACATTGTTTTCTTATGTTGCTTATTAATCATACATAACCTGTCAGCTGAAGTGAGTCAGTAGTTTCTAAAAGTGGATTCTTATAAAATTGGCAGTGATCATGTAAGCAAAACCTTCTGCATATTAATGGGGGGCAGCTCCTTGGCTGGGGGTCCAACCTGGGTGGCTGTGACTCTGCACCAGGTCGTGTGACCACAGAGCCTGATTCCACCTTTCCAACAGAGAAGAGGTGGCACAAATTTTCTTCTGCTTTTTGCTATTTTCAAGCCTTCTGTGTTTGCAGTGGCATTGAATAAGTGAATTGTTCTGCTGTCTCATGTGGTTTGCTCCTCTTGTAGACCTGCTGTTTTCGGGAGGCCTGTACTAATTAAGCCCAGTTCCTCTAAGGCTACATTGCTGACCTTCCTACTCTATGGAGGAAGCATCATTTTTTTTTTTTTCTGCATTTCCAGCTGATTTCCATCTTGTGTATTTTTCTTAGGATGCTTATTTTTAAACTGGATATTGTATTTTTTCAAGTCTTGAACAACACTAGGAACACTCTTCAGCCTAACAAATAACAAAAACATGCTTAAGAACAAAAAGAACCTCAATCCACTTGTGTGAATTGACATCTGTTCAAATATGAAGCTACAGAAATGCAGAGGTCGCCATACAGAACAAATTTTCAAACACAACCTTTTACAAAAGACTGTCAGTCACAGTTCCCCAGATGTGTGCACTTTGTAGAGGTTGTCATACAGCAGGCAAAGTTAATATTTTATTCTCCTTGTGTTGCAGTTTCTTCATGGTTTTAAATTTCCCAAGAGTCAGCTACCAAAAGGGAGAGGACCAAGCAATAAAGCACAACTTTTTCGCACGTGTCCAAGGGGTCATTCTGTGTACAGTGGTGTCAGAACAAAAGGCAAACTGGCATAATTTTGGAGGATTGTTGCTGACCAAGATCTCAAGACTTGGTGCCGTTTGTGTCTCCACAACTTGCAGTATGCATACTGTGAACTCAATATGTCTTTCCAGTGTTCCTGATTCTCCAGTAAAGAAACTGAGAAGCTTTCTCCACTTGAGAAAGAATAGTGTTTGCAATCACTTCCCAGCAAGGTCCTCTGGACAAGGCATCACTTTCATCACACTTGTGTGCTGATCTATGTGTAGCTATAAAATCTGGGCAGAGCAGTTTTTCGAAACCTTAAGCAAGGTCTGAATCTAAAGAGCCATTATAGGGAAGCAAGGCCAGTCCTGACCACAGATTTCCTCCCAAATAAATACAGGTAAAACTGTTCAGTATGTGATGACTGCCAGGAATTCCTTTGGGCGGCACAATAATTTCACACCAGAGAACTCAAGACCCTTATTATATAATAAAAGGCCACCTTTTCAGGTTATTTTGGTTCTGCGTGAAAGGGACTTAAACATGGTTAGGCTTGAGCAGGAACAACCATAAGAGCCCCTTTCCATCCTTAAAACTCTTGATCTCTAGAATGATTCCCATGAAGAGGTACTGAGAGAGCAAGAAACAAAACTTCTGTTTGAATTGCAGAACCCTGCAAAAGTACTGATCAATGAGCATGGGAAATCACAGAATAGATGGGGAGAGGGAAAGGGCTGGTTGTGCTGAAGTTCAGATATCCTTTAGAGAAGAAATTTCATTCACTGATTGAACACGGTAATAGCCCCTTTGGAACTGATTTGTATCTTTGGGTTTAATTTCAGGTGTGTTGTTTATGGCCCGAATGTTCCCTTAGATCATCTGTAAATCTCTTCATCTGCCATGTGGAGTAGTGGGGAAGGAGGGCTGTTTGAACATACTTTAACTCAGTGTTTGAGGGAAATGGAGCAGCACAGCTCTTTGCTGGTGTTTGCGTGGATGGCATGGCCAGTACTTACCTGCTTGTAAATCTTCCAGTGTCCACACACCACTGTGGGATGGCATGCCTGATCCTGAACCTTGGGCCAACTTGATAATAACCACAGCTCAAGCACTGGTCTCAGATTTTATGTGAGCAAGGCATTTTACACATGAGGAGGAAAACATGTCTCAGTTTTTTAAAACTGAGAGTCGATTAAGAGATTGAAGCTGCTAGAGCATCCAGGACATAATCTCTTCATGGTAATGATTGAGAAAGGGCCCTTAAAATTAAACGTTTTTCATGTTTTGGGAGTCAAAGCCTGTTCCTTTCATTTCTTGTTTAATCTGATTTTAAAAGGAGGCCAAAGAATGGGTTCAAGGTTGTATTGTAGTTTCCGGATATATTTTCTCAATGGCCTAAAACATCTGTTGTCACTTCACCATTAGAAGACCAGACTGGAGAAATCCCTGAGGAACCTGGTTTTGACCTCACGGCTCACCCTACTTTGAGCAGGAAGGTGGACTAGAGACCTCCTGAGGTCCCATCCAACCTGAATTTTTGTCTTATGTCATTCCTCAGTTGGACAAGGCGTATCAGCAGTCATCTGGATGGAAGACAGACCAGAAATTCCCTTCAGATATTCTGCTGCACCACATTAGAGTATATAGTGCCATAGCAGAAGAAGCCCCAGAAATGTTTTGGGATTTCATTCCTCCTTCCCACCTGTGTTGCCTCAATCTGTGCCAACATTTACTATGTTCCCTGGCTCACAGGCTCACTTTTGGTTGGCACACTTCCTTTTGGTATTAGCAGGTTGTCAGAAACATCCAGGGAGTGGAATGGAATCCGTTCCTCTTTCTGCCATTCCGCAAGAGTTTCAGTAGACAGTGAATTTCTGGGGTTTAAAATTTCAATCTGCGGTTTTAAATTTCAATCCTGTCCTGTCTTTGCCTTCCTGGAAACGTCCCCAGCCTGGTCAGTTCATCTCTACTGGAAACAACAGCCACTGTCAGCTGGTTCTCTTGAGACCAGTGCACATCCACCACCCATTTTTGTAAGACCCTCTTGTGTAACCAAGTGTGTCTTTATTATCTACTGTAAGTCCAGGCAATGTTATCCTCTCTGCTTGTGTTTTGGACATCCAGGTTCCAGCCAGTGTTCACATATTTGTGGTGCATTTTTCCATGTCATTGTCTCCATTCAAGGCTAATTAGTTGGAAAAAATTTTAGCTTCTTTCTTCCTCAGCTTTTGCTGCCTACACTGATAATTTAATCCACTCTCAACCTTTCCCCTCCACTTCATAGATAATGTTATTATTGCTAGGAGAACTCTCACTATTAATTGTCTGCAAGTTAAAAAAAAGAAGAGTTGCTTGTCTTTCTACCTCTAACCTTTGTGCCCTCTGTTCACTTCCTTCTACCATTTGTCATGAAATCTATGCATTTATGGCATTTTGGAGACTGTTTTCTGGCTAACTATATTTTTACTGTAGTTCATCTCATGATCCATTTTTCCATGTTATTAAAAACTGACTGTGGAAATTCTCTGTTTTTTGACCCCCCCTTCATTCTTTGGCAGCTTCATGTGTTGTACACGCTGAATTTCTCACATCAAATTATTCAAAAGTGTCATGCATCAGATTACAATCCAATTTCCCAATGTGTGTGTTAAACAGAGAACTGTACTTAGAGGCTCCTGAGAATCAACCTCCATCCTCCCCACGAGTGCTTTCTGCACAGAATTGGCTGAGACAAAATTAAATATCTCCCTGGGTTATCTTGGCCTCTTTGCACTGATCCATTAGTCCACATCCAGCTGAGTCCAGAAATTAGTTAATTGCTGATTTATCCTAAATGCCTTATTGGTATCTGGTTAGGTGAAGAAGACAAGTGTCCCCAGGACTTCTGCCAGATTTTTTTTTCCTCTTTTTATCTCCAAGTTACGCCCCAAAGCCAGCTCAGGCTGATGATTGACTCCAAACTGCATGTGAAGGATACCTGTAAGAACTTCATTTTTTAGCAATGAATAAATTCTGCAGCAGTTGGAAAGCTGGGCCACCCTACTTGCCTGCCAGCAATCCCCATCTCTGTTTATCTTCCCATCCATTCACTTGAACCGTGATGTTAAATTAAATAAGCTTCCCAGGGAGGTTTTCCTTTAAATATAATGAGCTTTTGTAACACATGAGCTGGGAGAAGTCAACATCTTCCCCTGGGGCCTCTGTGGGTCACAGATGAGGTTAAAAAAGTGTTGTAAATGTTGGGCTTTAGTCAAATTCTCTGGCTGTGTTTCCTGCTTCTGATACTATGGCTTGTTATACATTTGATTTTTCTTTTGGAGCTGAATTTTTTTCTAGTCCTTTCACTTCTTCTCATATATGACCTAAACTTTAACCTTCTCCTGGCATTATCCATATCCCTTACAGCCTTCCATTCCCTGGTAATCACGTTTGTAATTACCTCTTTAATTCCTCCTACCCCTCCAGTCTGGGCAGACATTTATAATTGCACAATAAACCAAATATTTTTCTGATAATTAGTCATATCTTTCTTTCCTGGAAACTCTTGATTCCTGTTTTTACTGCTTTTGTAGAATTGAAATCTTGCATTAAATCCTTCTAGCCAACAGGTTTATAATTCAAAAGGATTTTAACATGGTGGAATAATAGTATAAGATGAATAAAAAGAAGTGATTCAGTGAGGATCAGTGCAGAGCTTCACACAAAAGCAAAACCAGTTAGCTACCCAAGTGTAGGGAACATAATTCCCAAAATATAGGGAACAGCTCGTTAGGTATCAATTTCAGGAAAAGACCTGGGGATATCCAGGTGTTTGTGTAGTGATCAAGAGGAGCATGACCAATCCCTCCCCTCGCTTCAGCCCCAGCCAGGGCTCGGTTGAATGCTCTGCCCAATTTTCAGAGCATTTCAGAAAGTAGATGGAGCAACAAGAAGCCATAGGAGAGCAACAAGAATGATCAGAGCTACAGACAATATCACCTGTAAGGAAAGGCTGCAAGAGTTTAGGTCATTTGACCTTGACAAGACCGAGGAGATCTAAAAGTAGTCATCCAGGATGAGATGAGCTGTCATAAAGATGGCAATGAACTGCTCTATAGGTCGCTGCAGGTAGAATGAGAAGAGAGGGGCTAACATTTCAGCAAGGGAAGTTGTTAAGCAAGTCCTTCAGAAGGATGTTAGTGACAGTGAAGCATTTGAATGGACTAGAACAGAGCTTTCAGGTGTTTGTTACTACGCATTTTGAGATCAGGATTGACAAATATGCGTCACAATATACTTTTGCTTCATTGATCCTGCTTCAGGCCAGGGGCACAGGCTGAGCAGCCCACTGGGACCCACTCCAGCCCTGGTTCTGGGGTCAAGGCCTTGAGCACAGCATTTACAGCGACAGAAAAGGTGCAACTGGCTCTGCAACGACGCCAGCAAAGGCCCTCCAATTTACATCCCTAATGCAAAATGATGGTGGTTCCAGTACAATGTGAGCTGCTAGTTCTGGACAGGCTCTGTGCTATGTGAGAAGAAATAAAGGGCCTGGACATACCTCTCTTTGAAGGCCTTGCTTTGAGCTGGGGATAGAAGACCACCAGAGATCCTTACCAACCTGAATTATCCTGGGAGTCGTAGTAGCTGCCAATAACAGACATGAAGCACCCTGCTTTCCTCCTGAGTCATTCCCAGCAGTCTGCCTGGATGACAGTGCCATTTTCTAACTTGCCTTGGGGAAAGAGTTCATAATGATGTTTTTTAATCACTGGAGTTTTACTAGGATGTAGATACTGTAGTTTTCTGATGGAGTCTGTCTCAGCTAGTACAGATGGATTTTTCTTCATACTGAAAAAAAAAAAAATAGTTAAGAGTTTTCTTCTGACCCACCCTTGCTCTTTAAAGGATCTTGATCTTTTGGTCAAGCAAAAAATAGTAGTGTTCAAACTCTCCAGACTTCTCTTTGTTAATTTCCTTTCTCCCCCCACATCTCCCTACGTGCCAATGGTTGTTCACTGCCAATTCCTTATGGATTCATAGAATCACAGAATCATAGAATAGATTGGGTTGGAAAAGACCTCCAAGATCATCAAGTCCAACCCCTGATCCAACTCCAATTACTATATCATGGCACTAAGGGCCACATCCAATCTCTTTTTAAAAACCTCCAGGGATGGTGAATCCACCACCTCTCTGGGCAGGCCGTTCCAATGCTTGATTACCCTCTCTGTAAAGAACTTCTTCCTAACATCTAATCTTAACTTCCCCTGGCAGAGCTTGAGCCCATGTCCCCTTGTCCTGTTGTTGGTTGCCTGGGAGAAGAGACCAACCCCCAGCTGGCTGTAACCTCCCTTCAGGTAGTTGAAGAGAGTGATGAGGTCACCTCTAAGCCTTCTCTTCTCCAGACTAAACAACCCCAGCTCCCTCAGCCTCTCCTCATAATTGCATGTTACAGAAATGACTGCATCAATGTGTTGCTGAGCAAGCTTTATTAGGAACTTTGAAATGGGACACACCTTGATTAAAATCTCTGGGACAGGGTGGGTGATCACTGGCTGAGGACTGGTGACAGGAATCCGCTCCACAGGTCTCAAGGAGGCACCTTCAGCTGAGTGAGGTGAAACTCCCAGGTGCATTGGCTCTGGAAATGTTTATCTATATCTGCACATCACTTGCTGTTCAACTGGTGGAGGTTTTGACGCATTCTCTTACCCATGTCACCCTTTATATGGTAACATACGAATGTATATGTATATAACATACACAGAACTCTACCATTGCTTAAACACAGTTACATACAAGTAAGAGTCTTTTCCCTGAAACAAGTTATAAGATCAGAAGTCATAAAGACAGAAAACACTATTCCCAGGTTGATTTGCCAGCAGGTCCTTAAGACTGAGCAGGGAGTAAAGTCTGTGGTCATCAGCCTTCTATTAGAAATTGCTGGGTTTTGATGCTGGGCAACAGCTGAATTTCTTAAAATATAATTTCTGTGTATCCTACTATGATTAAGGTACACAGTTTTGACTTAAGAAATTATTTTTCCCTCTACTTCAGTTTTGAGGAAAACTTGCCTTTGCAACCTGCAAGCTCAAATCACAAAACGGGCAAAAAAGCTCATAGTACCAAATACTACTTGTGAGGCATCCAGTAGAACTCATCAGTGTGAGACATCTACTTGTTGACTTTTTTCTCTTTTCAGCCAGAAACAGATTTTTTTTTCCTGTCTGAAGACTATTCTGAACTATTACTGTCAGTTCATTTGGGAGCATGGCAAGAGCAAAACCACACACCTGGTGACTTACTCAAGGGTGAGTTTAAGGATGGATCCTTTGAAAGCCATCAGCACTTGTCAGGCACGATCTGGAATGCATTAGTTTTTGTGTGCATTACAGTGCACCTCACACTTCTGGGGCTGGCCATACAGTGTGTTTGTGTATCCCAGCCCACCCCACCCCCAGCACTCCATTTCCTCCTCATGCATTTGGTGTGTCCATCCTTGCCATGCAGGGAGAAATGACCTACTGGATTAGGCAATTTGCTTATCTAGAAGTCCAGCTTGGGTCAAATGAACTACTGACCCCTCTTTTTATCAGCTGTTAATATCAGGATTACTGAATGTTCCTCAGCCTGACAGAAGTAGCAGGAGCTGGCAGACTGTTAGTGTTACACAGCATTTTTAGGATCAGATATGCACTCATCACTCCATAAAATGCCCAAGATCTGTCCTTTTTTTTTCAGCTCTCTGAATATCCAAGTAGCCTGCTCAAAAAAAACTGTGAACAGGGAAGTGATTGACTCTGCCCCCCTGGGATTTAAGTGCTGGCTTCTGGGATTCACGTCCTTGCGACCGATATCCATCCTTCTAACACTGAGGAGGCAGTTCCTTCCTTCAAAAGGCAGTCAGAGCAATGGATGTTGCTGCTGCTCCTGTCCTTTTATCTACAAAGTGTAGGAAACCTTTCTCGCTGAAGGGCTTTCAACATCCATCGCTCACAGGAATGCCTGAATCACCTGATTACAGGATGTTCTGCAGAGGAGCTTTCTGTGCTCCCTCATGCGGTTGGCCACTGTGTAGGAACTGATCAATATTTGCTCTGCCAGACATAGGGAGACAAAAGGAGAAAAAAAAAACAACAAAAAAACCCAGAAAAGAGCACAACTGTCCAGCCTCCAAGTTACTGCATCCCACAGGAAAGCCAGGACTCTGTAGCCAATCTCCAATCTGGGAAATGCTTCGTGGTTCAACACACGCCTTTGTGTGTAAATCAGAACAAAGTAGAACAAACTCTCTGTTGTGTCATGGCCCATAGGTACATCCCAGTGAAATGCCCACCTTTTGCCCTTGGGCTGGAAGGCTTTTTGCTTTTATCATCATTCCTGCATTATGGATCCTCCATGTCCTTCTTCATGCTCCGCACTAATGGTACAGAGACAGGAGTGTACCTTCTTGTCCCTGCGTCCCCTCCATCATCTGACTTAAGAGTGAGCACTTAAGCTGTTTTTGTGGGATTTCTTGGCTTTAAAATTCTTTTCTAGTTTGCTTATATTTCAGTTATTTCAATAAATTGTCTTAGCAGCAGGTGTTATTCACTCCCCATTTTACCTCCTGCTTTTTTTTGCTCATTGATACTTCTGTACCTAACAGTTGCCAATGACATTTTTTACTTCTTAGTCCAAGGACATTCATTTCTCAGCAACAGCAAAATCTCTTTTTATACTTGTGTTGCTTTTTTTATTTCCCAGTCTGCCAGCTTAAAGCATTGTCCTGTTTGTGGTGCAGTTAAACGCATTAGTCATAGGGAGGAAACTGCAGAACTGAAATCCTTTTACTGCCTACATGAACCTCACATTGTAGGTCAAGTGTTTAATCTTCAGATATTTCCTTTTCCTGCCTTGCAGAAATGGGGAAGCAAACCATCATATTGCCCAGTTCATAAAGCTATTGGACTAAAAGTCAGTTTTTAAAACCCTTCTTGATATGCAATTGAAAAATGTGGGTTCCCTTCCCCAAAGACTAGTGATATCACAGAATTCAATGGATAAAACAGAGGCTAAAGGAAACCTGCGTGGGAAAGACTGAACTCAGAAAGCACGGAGATGCTATAAAGAAGCCTCTGTCTTTCTGCTTCCTACACTTAAGCAACAGGAAAGTTTTGAACCCTTTGGTAGTGATAACTGAACTTGGACATCACTGCAGGGATCCAAAGTCTCAAGCCCACTTTGTAGCTTTAGCATCTGCAAGAGATTTAGAGAAGAACCACAATGCAGAGCAGCCCTCCCAGTGTGTATCTTGAAGTGCACCCTGATTTCTCACCTGTCTAAATTGTTGTTTAAAATTTGCTGTTTAAATTGTTGTTTAAAATTTCATCTGAGCCATCAGGTCATACCACTGCCCTTCCAGACAACTTATTATTGCTTCAAGGCCAATCCTCCTCACAGTGCGTGCTGGGATAGATCTCAATTTTTGCTTACAGAAAACCAAGGTTTTCAGATCAATTCCATGTGGAATGATCAGTGGTCCTCTTGTTCCATCAGGGCATGGCACAGGGCCGTGAATGAGCAGCATCTGGCAGTGATGGCAGTCAGGACACAGGCAAGAAGCCATCACCAAGGCAGGCTCTGTCAAGCAGATTTCATAGGAAAAGGTCTTATATATTTCTGTTTTCCTTAGACTCTCACATGTCTTGTCTGTTGAGACTGGTTTTGAGTCACCTGCTCAGAATGTGGCCTTTGATGATCCACCCTGAAGGACTGCAGTGCCAGAGCCACACAGATTCTTTATCTGTTCTTAAATTAAATTGAACCAATCCATTTGAAGACCTGGGCTTGTAATAACTGGGATGGTTTGTGGGTAGAAGTCATTATAAGTTTTATTAAATTGACAAAATGCTTGACATTTACAAGTTGAATGTCTAACTCTGGTAGCACTCCCAGAAATAATAAAGGAGGGACTAAATTGCTTTCTTTAATTAAAACCTTTTTCCAGGAAAATAACACTGATAGGTACTTCACTTCCAAGAATTTAATGTCCCAATAAGCAGACCAGAAAGTTACAATACTGAATTTCAGCAAATGTTTCCATGCCCATAACAAAAATTCCCTCTTAGTACACTTTGGATAGCTCAGTGTGTTGAACAGCAGAGAGCACAGCGTGGGCTGCAGAAGCCGTTTGGGAGGGTGACTACTCCAGTGAAGGTCCTGTGGGAAGCTCTGCACCATGTTACTTCCCTGCTGTAACATCTCCTGTGGATTCATGGACCCCGGGGGAATTCCTTTAAAGTGTCACTCAGCGGGTATTCCTGAAGGAAAAGGGGGAAGAAGGGCAAAGATACTCCAACCCATCTCTTAAAATGAGTGCATTGGGCAGAGGTAACCCCAGTCTGGGTTTGGGACCTGCACACTGAAGGCCACGTTGCAGCTGCAACCATTCTGGTTTAGAGCATCTTGTTCAGAGCAAGATGCACCAGTGTAAGTGGATTGAACTTGACTTACATCAGCTCTGCAGCACAGAAAGCACACAACCTTTATTAACTCCTTAGTGACAGAGTGAATGTAAACAGATGGGTGTAACAGTCTTTAATTTACAGGAAAGGGAACAAAGAAACAATCTTGAACACTGTCCCTTACCTAGACCTTATGTTTCACCTAACACAGATTTTATACAATAACATACAACGCTGCAAGCAAAGCTCTGCAGCCTCTGGACAGACACCCAAAAGCTTAAAGAATGAGCTTTACAGCCTCCAATTCTACGTGTAGCTGTTTACATACAGGGAATATTAGGCTATTGCACATCGATGAAAAAATACGTCTTCAGTTTAAACACACAACTTTTAAAAATAGTTTCCTAAGAATGAGGATTTTCAGTACAGGAAGGAAAACAAGACACACTTAGATATGTTATTCTATATTAATGTACTCGAAGTATATTAAGTTCACAGCTCTTACCCATCTGACGTGGCCTTTTTAGGGCCTGAGCTTCTGTGCTGTTTTCCCTTAAGACTTCTTTACATATGCAAAAAATACTGAAAATCTGTGCGGAAGCTCTGGTGACAAATCCTTTGAGACTATGACACGATGAAGGAACAAGCCATCTCAATGAATAATTTTGCAGTTTATTAGCATAGTGAAGTGTTTTGATTACTTTTGCTTAAGTGAATGACACAGGAACTGTTTTATCATGTACCCTGCTCATTTCACTATTATTTGTCCTACTGAAGCTATCTTTTTTTTTTTTTTTCTTTTTTTTTTTTTAAATTAGGCACAGGCATGGCACATTCCTAGGACTAGAGGTGTCATGACACTGATATTAATTAAAAGGCTACTGTAGAAATACTGGATACTCATGTGATTGAGCTGTGCTTCTCAGATGTTCAGAGTCTAGGAAGACAAACAGTCACAGAGGGGGAAAGGATATTTATTTTTTAACCTACATAACTTGCAAGTGCTCAAGTCACCTGTGTGACTTGTTCACATTTGCCATGCAAGCAGAGCACATAATAAACCTAAATGATTCAGCATGAGAATAAGGGAGAAGACAACAATACTGTTTGCCTCTCCAGGTTGTCAGCTCTCCCAGAGCAATGCTCACAGCCTGGCTGGGCTCACTTCAAGTCATCTAAACACAGGTGTCTCAACATCCTCATGTTTAGCCAGCTGAATCATGTCCTTTGTGTTTCTAGAGAGCATTACTATTCATATCAAAATCTATTGTGTTTCTGTTAGCAAGAGCGTGAAAAACCAGCATCTGCCTTCACTAAATGCAGTATTTCTACAAGTCACAGGGAGGGAATCTTGCCAGGATGCCCAAAATCTCAAATACTGCTTTTAAACACTGCAGTAGACCTGAGGCACAAGGGGGAATTGCAGTCCTCCTCCCCAGGGCCAGACTGAAGGAGATGGTGTGTGCTAATCATGGGTGTGTTAATTGACATTTAGGAGACTAAAACTGCAATCATCAAAAGTTCAGAGCTAGCGTCAGTGAGAAACACTTCAGCCTTGTGAAAATTTAATAGGCTATCAAGGACATTTTTGCTGCAGTTTAATGTGCCCAAGTGCCAGCCATGCAAGTTTTTGCTGTCTGGGAACCAAAGGAACAGAACCGCTACTGGAAAGTTTTTACACTATTGTATTTGTAGAAACTCGTTGTCAGTGTGATTTTTTTTTTCTCCTTTCCTTTTTTCCTCCTTCTTTTTCTTTTTTTTTCTTTTTTCATTTTCCCACCCTAATTTCAGCTCCTACCCTTCCCAAGACACTGACATCCCACCTAACATTATCTGAAACTGAATCTGATGAACAGAACTACTTTTTATCTTCTTTATATAACACCTGCAAAACTTAATGGGAATGGAGGTAGGGGTAGGTCAGTATAACTTTCCCTGCCATTTGAACCAATTTTATCACACATGGCAGTGCAAAAGATGTATCTCTAGTTGGGTTATTTCTTACAGTGAACTCAGTGGGAGAGGTAGGTGTATAATATACATCTGTACATTCACAAGAGACAAAAAAGGTAGCTGCACTACAGAAATATATATGTATTTATGAGTTTTTATATGAACTGATGTACATGCAGGCTAACAATAAATGCTTTTCTTGTATTAGAGAATATTTTGAACAGAAAGCTGATCTTTGCAACGTGAAGTAGAATCACAGACTGTTGGTTTTTTTTTTTCCCTGTGTTAACCTCAAAGTTATTTCAGGTGGTGTTTCGCTGGATATACTGCACTAAAATGAAAGGAAGAACTGTTTCTCTGTCACGCAGTTGTCTGTGTGTGTATTCACCATGGGATATGCCCTCTGTGTCAGCTGGAGACCATTTACCTCAGGGCATCCCCAGTGGCAGAGCTGACCCTGCTCCCCTGGCACACACCGTGTGTTCAGCTTGCAGAGCCTTGGCACAAAGACCCCAGGTTTTGGAGCCTCTCACTCACCTTCAGAGCTGGAGTAAAAATTTAGCTATTTGTGCAGTTTCTACATGCAGCATGAGGTCATTACACAAGGCACAGGGCTTTTGTCAGACCAAAGCAGTTCAAACCCTACAAACACCTCTTGGATTGCTCAGCATTTCTATATCCATGAAAAAAAAAAAAAAAAAAAGAAAATCAGTATCTGAAGAGGGCATCCAATCCTAAATTTGTCTTCTGGTGTGATCTTTTTGGGTTTGCAGGCTTGACCCTCCCTTTCTAATGACTCTCTAATAGCTTTGAGACTCCCCTTGCTCTAAAAGCAGGAGGAGAGGCTCATCACCAATGCCACACCATGCTTGGAAAAGGCCAAGAACAAGCATTTGTAACTGTTTACTCATCCCTTCTTCAAACACTCTTTGATGCTTTGGTGAGAATATCCTTTCCCAGGTGGGGGTAGGATCCATCCTTCCCACTTTGTGGGTCCTGGCCCAGTACTGAATCCTCTTTCCCTTGATGCTCTGCCCAGAGGTCTTCCCTGTTACTGATAGGGTTTTAAATGGTCCACTGACTTCTAGATTTTCTTCTGTTCCTTAAATTGTTCCTAAAGAAGTCACAACCTGTAAGACAAGTATCAACTTTTTTCTCTGTTTTCTTTACCTTTCCACAAAGGAAAAACCACCAAAAAATTAATAATGGAAACCTGTCTCATCATACAGACCATTCCTTCCTGTTCTTGAGAAACAAGGTCTCTTCAGCTTAGATGGCTGTAGGAGCTTCTGCTTTTACTAAGAAATCCACCAGATGTAAATCAAAGTGGTCCCTAAACAATGGAATTGAAAGAATTATCTTGATATTTTAATGGCTATTATTCAGGCTTGCTGCGAGATAAAATATGTGTGACAACATAAAACAAGAAAGAGAAATGAAAGATAATTAAATTTGCTGTAGTAATCCTTTCTTCTATCCCACTTGCCTCTCTGCAGAGAAACACAGAGCAGCTGGTTATTCTTTTCGTACTCTATCCGTTCTTTCCTGTTTAGATTTAAAAAAAAAATCTAAGTAATATAAATGTAATATAAATACTAGGGGTGAGTAATTGATTTTCACATTTCTCTCTAGTAGATGGAACCACAGCTAACCAATGCAGTTGGACCAGACTAATGACCACCTGAGCTTTTGCAAGTAATTTCTTTTTACCATAGCATCAAACCTTTGATTCTTTAACAACAAGAAACATAGTTCCCCGTTAAGGCTTTAAGCTTTGAGGATTGAATAAAACCATTTACCTTTAAAGCCCCAATGAATTTTTGCTGAAAAAAAAAAGATAATTTGTCCTTCAGCTTCCCTGAGTTCTCTGGTAGAATTAAGCTTCTCTACAGAGGCATCATGTTAGGATTTATCTCAGGTATTTCTAGGATAGACATCTACTGCTGGGCTAGTCTAGACACACCTTGGACTGGTCATTAATGGAGAGAAAGGAACACTTCTGGAGTGTGATTCATTTGACCCTGCCTTTGACATCCAGATGAGAAGATTTATCTCTCTACAAAGCTCATCCCTCTTCTGTCATAACTGACAGAAGGTGCTGAATTTATTTTACTGACTTTGCAAATGCAGTCAAGCACAGAAAAGAATGATAATCTACCACAGAGAAATTAATAGGTAATGTCCTGACAAATTTGGCAAATTTCATAAGAAATTGTACTGTCACAAATGACCATAAATACGGCCATTTTCTCCCCATACTAATAGTTCACATTCCAACATTTTATATGTAATTGCTGTTGACAGAGCCGATAACCCTACAGATTTCATCTTGTAGGAATATCAACCTGGATAACTTTGGTGGCAAGAACTGCCAGGCCCTGAATGCATCCTGGCAATTACACATCAGCACTGTGCCAAACATGGGTTGTCAGGACTTGGGAGGAGCGAAGCAAACCTCCTGTGGTGCCTCAGCCTCCTTGATGAGGAGCCCATTCTAAAAAGAAGCTCTCCTTGAGGTGTTTGCTTCCCAGGGGGGTGTAATCATACCTTAAGATGGTGGGGCAGTAAAAAGACGCTGGTTTGCTTTGCTTCTTTGGCCAGTAGTGTTGTAAAGAGCTGCAATAAGAAATAATCCTTGGGGCAGGACACCTTCACCCTCATGAGGTTTTTCTATTTGTTAAAATGGAAGAGATGGTAACCGTGTAACATTGTGGGGGCATAGGGGGTGTTGTGAACCAGGGAGATGCTTAAGGGAGTGGAGAGAGAAATGCAGCAGAAATACTCCAGAGAGGTTAAGAAAATTCTGGGTGAGTCCTGCATGTCCTCATGAGCACCCCAAAAAGACTCTGGCGGTAACTAAGAGAGCTTTCTGTCACACTGGCAGGTGGTGGGTGGGATGCCTTGTAAAGGGGAGAGGCTGCTGGAGTAGAAATGCAGCCTGGAGCAGCAGGACTGGGTGTCCAGCCACAGGGCCAGGCCACATGTCCCTCTGTGGTGACCACACTCACCACTTGCACTGATACAAGTGCATCGTTGCCCAAATATACCCTGCCTGATAAACTCAGAGTCACCTAAGACTGAACTAAAAGAGACACAGCCAGAGTGCACAGGGTCACATAATCCTCCTTGCTGCTGGTCAGCCCTTGCTGATGAGATAAGCAAAGGGAGGTCCAGTTTATGACTCCTGGTGAAGCCTAGATATGAAATGACCCCAACCCCTGCAGCTGTGGGGACACAGGGGGCACTGGGGGAAAGCCAGAGGCCCCCAGATCTTGCCACAGCACCCTTTGCTCAGCCTACCTGACAGACAAAAGCCAGCCAGAAGCTGTCCAGGAGAGCAGGGGGAACCTCGTGGAGACAGCTCTGGTTCTTGGCAGAAGGTGGGACAAGGATGGATGGGTGGATGGACAAAGGTAGATAGCTGGATAGACAGGTAGGGAGATGGAACACTTTGCAGCTGTTTAGCTGAGATAACAGCAGTTTTGTGGGTTGGATGTGCTCAGGTGTTAGACCTGGGGGCCGCCCTGCCCAGCTGCAGCCTCAGGAACCTTCCCTTCCAAGCTTTGGGAGAGCACCAAGCCCCTGAGGGGAGGCCATGGCTACAGCAGAGGGGTGGGCTTGTGTTCCTGCCTTCCTTTGGCTTTTTAGGAGGCATTAAAGTGTGTGTGAGTGGTGGGTGTACTGGGAAGTCTCCAACAGGGAAGGAGGTCACAAGGTCCTGTCTCATCCACAGCATGAACCATGTGCCTGGGAACAGTGGGCATGGAGGCAAAGACCTTGTCCCCATGAATTCTAATGTTCTTTTTGTCCAAAGCAAGCATCATGAAGGGTGAAAGAGACCAGGACAGGGATGTATGGCCTGTTAGTGAAGAGTCTGAGCCCAATTAGCAGTTAATTGAAGTCTTTAAGGCACACAGCGCACCCAAACTTCTAAAACAACGCAGCTTTTGTTGCCACTTTTCTGTAATTTCACTGAAGCAGTTTTGGGATAGAGATGATTTTTGTTAGCCCTAGTATAAATTAGAGCTTGTGCACATGCATGAACTTACAGCTGTTTCTCCCCAGAACCCCCCACAAATCCCACAATACTTTCTATCAGTCCCAGAGGTGTCCTGCATGCTCCTCTGAGATACTGCTATCGCTGCCTGCACATCTGGATACAGCAGGGAATCGACAGGGGCCGGATCCACATGGCAAAGGCATTAACCTCATGCTCCACATCCCTGCCTGACTGTTCAGCCAGATAACCCTGCACATCCCAGAGCTTCAACCCACGCTGCTGGGAGGGGGATGGCCCCCAGTGCCCTTGCTGGGGGTGCTGCCTGGGTGATCTCCAGAGCCAGGTTGCCAGCGGGATCCTGCCTGGGCATCCCTGAGCTGGCTGGCAGGCCCCTCCTGCAGCACTTCTAACTGCCTCTAGAAACTGCTTTTCAGGAGCAGACATGCCCAGAGGCCATTTCAGCCCCATTTCCCTTCCCGAAATGGAAGGCCAGAGATTCTCTGCCTCCCAGAGATGTTCCTGAGTTGGTCAGAAATAGCCTCCTGCAGGTCTCTCCAAGGGGGAACAGCCCATTTATGCTGTTTTTTACATGAGCTAAGGCACAGGTGTAGGGAAGAGAAAGGGACTTGTGTGGCTCAGAGAACCCCCCTGATGCACCTCCACCACGAAAGTTTCCTTCTCGATGATAGTTTTGTTTTGAACTCTGCTTCAGTGGGATATCCTCAGAGCTACCTTGAATCTCAGGTGGGATTTTAGGTGAGTGGTCAAGCAGCATATGGAGGCCCTGGCCACTAAAGCAGCCCTGTGCCTGGTGGCCAGGGCCAGGCAGGGCAGTGCCAGCAATGCAGCGCCCAGGTTGGCTCCACAGTTACTGGATGGAGCTCCAGGAACATTTACACTTCTGAATGTGCTTGTATGAGCTGGAATGGCATGGAAATATAACCCAAGAACATGCATGAGACACACAGAGATATCCCTGTTTATCAGTGGAAGCAGGAACGAGTGGTGTTTGCCCATGCTGGAGGGGGAGCTGGAAGAGATGCAGGCACCATCTGCACTGCAGTGTCAGTAACTTGACAGCAATACAGTTTAGGAAAAAACTGACATAAGTTTTAGATTTTATTCATTCGTACATTATTTACAGCAATTGCTTTCATATTACAATTCTCTTTCATCTTTTCAGTTTTCACTTATAAAAAATTAACCAAATAAACCTTATATAACCAAATTTATCACAGCAGGTCTGGTTAATTTTCACAGTTACAGCGGCCATCAGGAACAGAACTTAAGTACCTACAAGTCATTTGTCCAGAGCACCTCGCCTGCCCCTGCCTGAGGACACCCTGCTCGCCCCTGGAGAGCTGGCTGGCTCCCGGGGCTCTGCCCACTGCAGATGGAGAGGCCACACCCTCTCAGGATAAGCTTTGTAGGCTGGAGCTCAAATGCTCAAAGCACATCAAGGGATAACCTGGACACATCTCAACACATCCTGCCACCCCAGGGGAACAGGTTTGCGCTGATACCTTGACAGTATGCAAACACCTTCCCAACAGAGCTGACTCCTGCTTCCCTCCATAGAAAATGATAGTAATTTATTCTATTTTCTGCTGTTGGGGAGCCACAGTTGTGCAGTAGCAGAGTACACTGGGGTACAAAACTGCGGCAATGAGCGTAATTTACCTTCCTCTGTGTGACTGACAGCTCTTCCTTGTGTCTGTCTCTCGCACCAGGAACGGTACTTGCAACAACTCACCCTTAAAACTTTGGTGAAAAACCTGTGCTGCCTAAGACTCAAAGTGACTCAGGTGGAGGGACCCCACATGGGCAAGTTCTTGGCCAAGGTGATGTCTAGTCCCAGGATGGCCTTCCCTAGTGCTTAATCCTGCTCCCCAGGTGCAACAGCAGCACTGATGCCAGCATGTTCCTAATGGTATCGCCTTCATTAACTATCTCCCTGGGCTCTCCCCCGCGTGCTCATTTGCTTTACAGTGATAATTATTGCTGTTTTAGAATATGTTTCATTTTTCTTTGAGGACTTGTAGCCACTTCCCATTACAAAGTACAGTACATACTATGCTGAACATAGAAAACACAAGACTCATTTCACATCAGTCTTGTACAACGGTGAAGAGATGCAGAGTAAGAGGCTGTTTGGGGGAATCCAAGTTTCTATTTAGGTGTGAGTGAGTAAGCCACTGCCTTAAACATGAGCAGTTCTGGTAAGCAATTTAGCCTGTTTGTGTTTTGGTTTTTTTTTCATTTTTTCAACTGACATTGGACATTTTCCAAATGCATACCACACATCTGTTTAACACTACCAAAAAAATATCTTTTTTTTTTCCTTTACCTTTTTTGTCTCAAGAAGACTTTTGCTTTAATAAAATAACACAAGCACACAAACTGCTTAAAGCTAACGGCCCAGCACAATCATAAGTACAACTCACAAAGCAACGGATGCTTTGTTAAACCTAATTACATTTTAAAAAAAGTAATCAAATGTACATATTACAAGGCAAAAGGATTAAGCTTTGGAGGAAAAGAAATTGAAAACAATGTTAGCTATAAGTTCATTACGCTTATATAGCAGTAGCTGCTTCTGCATTCAAACGTGTTACTCGTAAATAAATTTACAATTGCATCATGTATTTGTTATGCTCTTGGTCTCACTAAGTCTGTCTTCTATTATTTAGATGTTGAAAGCATATTCTCTCCTGCAGGTGACCATTGTGCAATACAAAGACAGCACTGAACAGTGATTTTTAACAGTGATCAAACTCCAAATGCTGACTTAGAGCTTGCTATTTTAAACAATACTGTGTTTTGACTAAACTCTCACTTGTTCAAATTTATCTCTTGTTTTATTTTTAGTGAAATGCACTCCCAACCATCTCTCAGGTAGCAGGTTTTGGTGGGAAATAAGCATAAGCTCTGTTGCATAGTCTCTAGGACTGCGGGACGCAAGAGCATACCATTTTTTTCTTAAGATTTTGTGTGGATATATTTTGAGGGAGAAAAAAAAGAGAAAATTGTCCTTTTGCATTTTAAAGCTTATTTAACACTTAGCATTCCTTTGTTTTCTTTACATGGTACAGTATATTCCACTGCATGACTCCCATTAGTGTGGAATTAAAATGCCTTTATTAAACTTTAAATAGAGTGCATACCAACAGTATCACACTAGCACTAACGAAACACAGGCCCCAGCACACCAAAAATGAGACTGTTAATTCAGAGGTAACCAGAGCTGGTTCCTGACTTTGTGTGTTCGGCAGTTCGGAATTCCCTGCAGTCAGTCTCTATCCATTTGCACCTCAGCCAGCAAAGCTGGCAAATTGAAAGGCAGCAGACCTGCATCACGGATGGGTACGGATCAGCAGCAGCAAGGATCGTGACAAGGCTTTGCAAAACCACAGTTCCCTCAGGAATTCTGACCGTGAGACTTTCTGTTCTTGCAGTTGGCTAACAGAAGGTGTTTGGTGCCTGAGCCCCCCCAGGCAACAAACACCTTCTGCTTCCACTGCAGGTGTGCAGCACCAGGACCCCACCAGGCACACACTGTCCCCAGCAGCCAGCTGCTGACCCTCAGTCCTGCCACTGCTACACAGGGACTTAGAAATTCTGACATCATGACCTAAAGCATCATCCTCATTTCCCATGACGACAAACAGCTCGGGGGTGGGGGAGTGGGGGAATGACTCCCCAGGTCCCAGCCCCTGGGGCAGATGTCCCCAGGGTCATTTGCCCCCTGCATGTGCTGAAAGGCAATGCTGAAACGAGTCCAGATGCAAGGCTAGCCCCGTGGGATTTTAAGAATTTAGATGCATCCATCTTGAACGCAGCAGAATGACTTGGGCCCTGCAAGCTGTTACCCAAGTTTCAGGGGTGCAGCTACCTCTGCAGCATCACAAAAGGCAGTTCTGCCTCAGTGCCCCACACCACCCCCACAGCACACAACCAGCTCAGCCCTGCAGTGCTGCTGCACCTCGCACCCGAAGGGCAGAGCACCCACACGGCCTCCTTTCAACACTGTTAAACTCATCTTGCTTCCAACAAACATCTTTAAAAACAAGCCTGTTTGTCCCTGACGGGGTCACTGCTGGCTATCTCCTTGCAGCCTGAAAAGCCCTGCAGCCAAGGCACCCCCCCGTCCTCCCTGCAGCAGCCCCCACTCCCTTGGCTGCTCCCCAAGCCGCCTGTGCCGCAGGGACAGGAGCGGATGGACCGTGCAGGGAAGAGCACAGGTCCTGCCACCCAGTCCTGTGTGTGGGCACAGCCTGCAGCGCGTCTGGAGAGAGGTAAAGGCTTGCTCAGAAGCACTGTCCCCCATCACACATGGGGACAGAGAGGTGAGGGAAAAGAGCGGCTTTTGGCTGATGGCAACGCCCCAAAGGCAATGCCCTGAATTTTCTCTGCACCTCCCAGCAGAGACACTTTACAATTGCCATTCCCAAGCATTTTGCAGGTGCTGTCTGATTCACAGAGGGAAAGCACAGTGTGAATTTACAACAAATATGAATTTAAGGGTTTCAAGGTAGATTAGAAACCACTTTGTTGGTTTCATTGCTTAGCATTATCGGCCTGGATCTCTTCAGGGGCCAAGCTTCCCAGAGAGCTTATTGCCAAATATGACATGTGCTGGAGATGCCAGTTTGCTCAGGATGTGCAGGGAGTTCCCATTTACTCCACAGGGAATGGCCCAGGCTGTGCTGGAGGGCTGGAGCAGCCCTGAGACCCTGGACCTCTGCCAAAGCAATGCAATATTCCCCTTTTTTCCTCCTTTTTTACATTTTTTTTTTTTAACCTTTTGGACATCACACCTGGTTCCTTCCTCAGGGTGCAAGAGCTCTGTCCCAGGTCCCTCCAAGCAAAGGGCTACTGCACAGGGATTATCAGAAAGCCCCATGCTAAGGAGGGAGAAGCCAGGTAAGGACACTGCATCCCCTGAGCCACCAGCTGGCACACAGCACAAGGGCAGGGGGCTGTGACAGCCCATCTGCACTGCAAACTAAGAGCAGGCACGTGGCACAGCTGGGGGAAGTGCCTTCACATCTCCAGCATATCCTCCACCTAAATCTGAAGTGATCTTACTGGCCACCACATTTACCAACTGAGGCTCAAACCCAAGAGACGCTCCACTCTTCCTCACACTCCAGCCGGAATTATCCTTGGAAAGAGAAATCACCAAAATAAGTCAGGAGCATCCCCTCCCATCTCACACTGACATGACTCTGTGGGAATCAAGACTCAGGAACTGGCAATAGGGTACCAAAGGGTTTTCTGGCAACAAAACCAAACCCACAACTGTCTTGTGCTGCTCCACACCCACCCAGCCACTGAACTGGGATAGGAAGACCCTGGAGATGATGCTCAGGCCCAGAGAAAGGGCTGTGCTGACCACAGCTATTGGGGGCAGGAGAAACAAGAAGTTCCCCAAGGGGGGCTGCAAAGCCAGGACTGGGGGACACAAATGATGAGCTGTGGGATCTTTTCCATGCATCATTGTTTAAACCAGCACACCTTGAGAGAGGCAGAGCACATAGATGGATCTGCCAAAGGCAGCTCAGCCTCAACATGTTGCCCTGCACTGTGCTTTACCTGCACACTTGCCCAGGCAGCAGGAGCAAGGCAGGCTGGGCCCTGGGGGCAGCGGGAGAGCCTGGCACGGTCCAAAGCCCCGGGGACATGCAGAGCAGCAACTGTGTGGCTCCAGAGCTGAGCCTGAGCGATCACATTTAGGGAAACCTCCCTTGAATACAGACAAAACAACAATATCACTTGATGCTTTGAAGTCCAACCTTGTCTAATCCTATTCAGAGCAGCTCTGGGTGGGAGAACAGCAGCAACGCCGGAGGTCGTGTACCCCCATCCCACTGCTGCTACAGGGGATGCAGCCCTGGCAGCCCTCTCCATCTTCCGAGGAGAGCAAATCCCAGCCTATTTGGCAGCCAGCCCTTTCCTTCAGAAACAAGCTGTCCTGGCTGGAGAGCTGGGAGCAACCAGTTGGATTTCTTCCAAAAAGCCTGGTCACAAAGCAACTGGCAGAAGCGTTAAGGGAATAAATTTGCTTAGCAGCTACCGGCCAAGTGGAAACGACTCAATCCTTATCCCTGCATCTCCAGCTGGGGGAGGAATGCAGACAGCACCCTGAAAGCCACACCTTTCCAAAGCACCTCGTCCCCAGGAAACTCAACAGGTATCACACGATCAGATACTGTAATATCATCAGTTAAGGTTTACACGTTTTAAAAGAAAATACTGGTAACCTGATGGTACTTCTGCATCTGTGGGATCTGGTGGGATTTATTCCAGTTTGGGATATTCTGACAAGATGTGGAGTTTTATTACAAAGGCACAGGTATCAAATAAAACCAGCAACATTATTTTAATTAAATATCCTAATAAAAAAATTAATGTTCAATTTAGGCTTTACATATTCCTCCCTTATTAAAAGACTAGTTTTTGTTTTTGTTTTCCCTCTGGAAAGGTTTTAGTGCAGTGATTATATAGCAACAGAAAAATAAACTAAAAAAGGCACAAACTGTTTTGTTTTCCTTTCAGCTTTTGCTAACACTTTATATTTGTCTGTTTTACTTCGGTTAATAAATCACTGAATGCAGCAAGAAAATATTCTGCCGATTTCTGTACACTATACAAGAACCCCTACCAACAGTACATTATTTCAGCTTCAGGAGAAATGTACAGCATAGAAAGACTTTTAAAAATATAGTGCCCCATACAGAAATTTTGTTAATTAAACTCGTGGTCTCTTGCTACAGTGCCCTTCACCATCCTCATTTTTTCCTCCTTATTGCTGGGACACACACTGGGACTCTGTCCCTCCAACTCCTTACAGGCTGGACCAAGCCCAAGCCCAGCACTGAAAGCGCTACCGGTGTTGTGCCAAATGGCTCCTCCACCCCCAGCATCAGTGCCTGGTCCATGGCCCAGCAGGGATGGGGTGAATCCCCTCCCCTCTGCTCTCATTCAGCATCGCTGGCCACGTCTCAGTGCTGGGAAAGCTTTCGGCTGGAGACGAAAGGGCATCTCCCGGTAGGAGTGAGACAGACAGCAGCCCCTGTCCAAGGTCCATGCTGTCTGCTCCCACTTCCATCCCACGGCTCCTTCCTTCTAGGGCTCTCCTGCTGATGCTTCCATTGTATTTGCAAGTGCAAGCGTGGTTAACACATGCTCTACCCTTTCACCAAGTTCATGGTAAGGTGGGGGGGGGTTCCCCCCCCCCACACATAATACTTCATAAAATAGTAATTATTTTTTTCCCCAGGACCTGAAGGACTTTTTCCCTTTAAATGTATTAGCTGAGCCAAACCCCTCTACCCACCCCAAATTAAGTGCAGCCAGAAATGGTTTACTGTAATTCCTCTGATACCACGCTTTAAAAATTAGAACCTACCGATCTTCTTTTTCCCCCAAGACATAATTCATGCAAGGTTGCTATTTGTTTAAATAAGTTATAAAAGTTGATATCTCAGGCTAGAAGAAGCTGTAGTCTTGGTTATTCTTTAGTTGGCAGGCACTGTACATACATACTGGGTACAGACACATGCCGAATCTGCTTTGCATTGCTTTTTGCATTGTACAATTCACAAATCTGACATCATTAAAGCAGTTAATTACCTTTGATGGAAGGCTGCAGTGAGGCCATCTACATTTATCAAACAAGCAGCTAGTTAAGATAGTAAGTACGCTTCCCGCCTCCCCCCCCCCCCACCCCGGCACTCCCCAAAATGCTATTATCTGTCACACGTTGCTTCTCTGAAGTGTTGAGATTTGGTGCGCACATTAATGTGCAAATGCGTTGCCATAGGAACTGCAGCCTCCATTACGCCTCAACGACACCATTCAGCAAAAGCCAAAACTAAAAATAACAACAACAACAAAATAACCCTTGAAAATAAAATAAAAACAAACAACAACGAAAAAAAAAAACAAAACCAAAAGGCAGCAAAGAGAAAGTCCAACGCACATGCGGAGTCTGGCCCAGGACTGCAGGTTACACGTGGCTACGGAACAGCGCAGGAGATATTTAGGTTTGATCTTAACTTCACACTATGGTACAATGGGGCTCAGTTCAGCCGGTCCGAGTCTGTGCTGGCTTAGGAAGGAGGGGGAGGTGGAGTGGAGTTGTGGTTACCGGATGCACCCAGGGTCTCTCAGGCATTTGGCAGAATGAGGCACATCCAAAAAAAGTGCAACACCAGTGCCGTGGTGGCAGTGCGATGTGTTTGAGTGCGTGCACGCGCTTTCCTCTTCATGCATTGTAGCAAGCGGGTTGGGGCAGGGGGGCGGGGTTTGCCCCCCACCTTTTCTTTGAAAACTATTAACCAGTAAATAACGGTAGGACGAATGCATGTTCTACTTACTGGTGCGTGAAATACTGAAAACTGCATTCAAGTAATATTTCTGCACTATTATGAATGCATCACTATGTTATATTATCTTACATTTGGAAAAGGAGAAGACTATGTACACCAGAGCGAGGGGTACTATTTTGCAGTTAAGTTTCTGTGCTTTACGGAGGTACCTGGGAAGGAGAGGCCGCCGCTCCGCTCTGCCCCGCCGGGTCGCAAGGACTCCCAGCACCACCACCACCTACAGCATGCGAGGAAGGGCCGGCCCGTCGAGCTGAACGGAGCAAACCAAAAGGTGACATGAGGGAACAAAAACTCAACCCAAAATTGGCAAATCAACGGTGACAAGAAACAGAAGGGTAATTTATTATTTTTGAAGGGGGAGGAAGAGGAGGGAAAAAAAAAAAAAAATTTTTTTTTTTCGTTTGGTAGGTCGGTTGGGTTTTGTTGTTGTTGTTTTTTTTTTATTCTTCCCGCAGCTGCAGGCGGTAGCGGTGGTAGCGGACCTGGAAAAACATTCTCTCCAGTAAGGAGCGTGTCATCCCTGGCAGGGCATAATGTTCGACGACACCCACGTGCTTGAACCCCAAGGACTCATAGAGCTTGTGGGCTGCCATCTTCACGGCCGTGGTTCCCAGCACGACAGAGGAGTAGTTGTTGAGCATAGCAAACTCCAGCACTTTGCGGCCCAGGGCCTTGGCGATCCCTTTGCCGCGGTAGTTGGAGTCGACGGACATGCGGCGAAGCTCCACCGTGTTGTCCTCCTCGTTGCCCCGCGCCGCCACGATCCCCACCACATTGCCGTCCAGGACGGCGACCCAGAAGCAGGAGCCTGTGGGAGATAAAGCAGCACATGTAGTCACCGGCCATCCCACGTGGACAAGTGCCCATTGCCAAACACACACTTGGGAGCAGGGCTTGAGGTCCGAAATCACCTGTTACACGTGGGGACTAACAACCTCCATAAATAAGGACCAAACTCTTTTCTCTTGACGCACTGAAGGGACTGCTGCTTTCCCAAGGAAAACACACAGCGAAGTCCCTACACACCAAAGCAAGATTCCCAGGGAGCGGGTGTCATGAAGTGCATTTGGCTGCCTTCACAGACAGGGAACGGTCCCCAGCCAGTGGTTGTACATGATGGGCAACTTCTGACCCGCACACAGCCACACTCTCCTGTCCTACCAAGTAACTTGACTGCAGCGAGTCCCAGATCCCTTCTGGCACAGCAAAATCCACCCTGGCCGCTTGTTGCATCACAGCCTGTGATGCGGAGTTGGCACAGGCAGCTTGTTGTGTTCTTTGCTGCCAAAATCCTCCTTTACCAGAGGCTGCACTTTTCAGAGGGTCACATCTCCAGGTAGACAGCTCGCCTGAGGCATGGGCAGGACATCATTGGGCTGGACCCAGCAGCTGAGAGCCACTGATGTGCTCTGGGCAGACCTGTGGTCTCTGAAGAGAGCAGGGGCAGCGCTCACAGGCAGGAGCCCATGGGGAGGAATCACAGGGCAGTGCACAAAGCATCTTTGGAGATCTGAGAAGGCACGATTCAACTGAATGACAGTGAGGATAGGGAAAGGCTGAGCTTCTTTCCCTAGTGCTGTGGGGAGAGGCGGGGAACCAGTTCAGAACAGGATGGGAGCCTCTGTGGTGGGGGATGAGGAGCTGGTGGGGCTCCCCAGGTCGGGAAAAGCTGTGCCTGCTGCAGGGTAGACACCGAGCCATGGTCTCAGCCTCACATTGGGACTCACGAGGATGTTGCTTTTCAGGTGTGATGCAGTAGCTGTCCTGACTGCTCAGGACTCTCAGTGGCTCCTCCTGCCACCTGATTCTCCATCCACAAGGACCTGATATGAAAAGTTAAATAAGCGACTGCCTGGCTTATTTCTGACCTCTTTCCATGCACGTCAGATATGTAAGTGCATTCTCCTCTTGCAGATTTCAGTGCAGAACTTGCCTAAGACAGCTTCAAACAGAAAATCCAAACTGGGCAGCAAGATGCTGGTAGCGAGAAACTGGGACTATTAATGGCAGCACAGCACCAGCAGGGGAAAACAGCATAAACACCCTCCCCAGAAAGAGCTTCTCCTGTGCACAGCCAAGACCAGGCTCACCCACTCCTTCCCTGCAGGTTGGGGTGCTTGTGGCCAGATCCCCCTTGCTTTGGAGCTACTGCTGCTCCTTCTCTGCTGGCCTGTGCCAGGTGAGAGCCTCTCATGAGCTGGAAACACTGTGCTCAAGCAACTCCTGCCAAAGCCACAGAGTTTCAGCAAGCAAAACCAGCCCGTCTTCAGTCACACCAGCACTGGTCAGCAGGCACACTGCTCCAGGGATGAGGATGCAGATAAAAGAATAGTCTGTGCTTTTGGAGCACAGAGGCTCAGTACAGTCACTCTGCTCTGAGGTGTCTTGCCCAGAAGAAAAGCACCAACTCTCAGTGCTCTGGAACAACATGGTTTCATCCAGAGGAAGAGCACCCCATCACAGGAGAAACCCCTGGTGCAGGCAGTGGCATTCTTCCCCAATGCTAAGCAGAAGAGAACCTGACTTGGGCAGCAGCTCCATCTTTAGCACTAACCCTGCCAACCAACCCAACCCCAAATGCACGACACATCTCTGTAAGACCAGAGTTAAACAGCCCAGGTGGGTGCTCAGGGGTGCACAGCATCACTTCCCCGACAAAACTAGGGGGGAAATTATTAAAACAACTCAGAGTACTTTGTCACTGGAGGAAAGCAAAGCACTGAAGGGGTCATGGGAGGTGCCTCCCCAGCTGCTGCCTGCAGGACAAATGCACCTTGTGACTCCACAAAGCCATCAGAAAGAGATGGGTGAAGGTCTTCCCCGCTTCCCTGCAGCACAGTCCGGCTGCCAAGGAAGAGCCAGGTACAAACAAAGGGCGGGGAAGCAGCCCAGGTTCACTCCAGCACACCGGGCTCGTCCCCACCTTCAGAGCAACGCACAGCTCCAGCAACGCTGGCTTTTGTTCCCCCTGCAAGTCACTTTGCTGCTGCTATCTAGGCCAACTGCTAATTTTTAAAACACCGGGGCCCATCTTGACCCATTTATCACGAGCAGTTAAGATGTCTCTGCTTCGCTGCCGCGCTGACAGCGCCGCTTGTTCCCCTGTGCTCGCTTGGATCTCACAACGTAATTTATTCAGACACGACCCCAGATGAACACCTACAAGCACTGAAACCCAGCAGCTGCCCTCCCTCCGAATACAAATCGCAGGGTGGAGAGCTCACCACTGGTTTTCAGCTGTTCATCACGTGGTGGGGGTGCCCAAGGCACTGCCCAGCCCATCCATCACACCTCTGGCCACACGGCAAGCACACCACAACATCAGGGCCACAGGGATCCTCACCCCTACACGCACGGCCACTGCTCCTGTGGCGTTGTGGTTCATCCCCAGCACCCACCCAGTTGTGGGGCAGTCCCCAAAAGTGCCACAAAGCAGCCATCAGCCGGTACCCCCTGAGCTGCAGCCGGTGGCACAGCTGTCACATCCCCCTCATCCAGCCCCGCATGCAGCAACTCCTGGAGCTGCTTCTTCATCAAGGTTGTCTCGATTGCCTCAAACCAGAAACACAACCTGGGTTCCTCTCAGCCTGAGGTTACATGATTGCTTCCGTGCTTGCTTCCCACTTTTATTCCCTATTTTCCCTTCTTAGCAAACACCTCTGCTCTGTCTCTGCCCACCAAACCTGAGAGGCTGCTAAAGCTCACTCAGCAACACTTCCCACATTTGTAAAGTGGCACATTTCTAGTACTTTGGGGTATTCTGCCTATTCAAACCCCAAATCTGGACATACCCACCACAGCAGAACCCCAAAACCTTCACATTCCCACTTCCTCTGACCACCCTCTACATACCCCCACCCCTGTCCCTCCCAGCATAGACCACCCCTGGTTGCAAGCAGCATGACAGCAAACCTGCACTCCTTGTTAGCTTTTACTTACAACTTTAAAGCTTAATTATAATGATTTTGAGTTCAACGTGAGAAGAAACAGTATCTGGCACATCTCCCAGTTGTGTGTTGTGCACATAACATTTATAATTAGCCACAGACAGGACGCATCTGCTCAAACAATGCAAGTTGTATTCAGTTCTCACACCAGCACCACCAGTCCTCAAGACTTCTATCCTACTGCCCACCTTGTGTCTGCATCTGTTCCAAGGACCACCAGTGGCCAGATCCTTCACCCTGATGAAGACACCTCAAGTTCCCAAAGGTGGCTTCAAGCCTAGGAGCAGCTTTCCTCTGTATGGTTGTCAAATCCCTCCTCCAGGCAGCTGCATCCCGTTTGGATGGCGATTTGCCACTGAAAGCTGTCTTGGGATCACACCATATTCTCCTGACCTTGGGCTGAGACCTCTCCTCTGGGAAAAACCCTCCAGCTTCAGAGCAGGAATGCTGAAGGCCTTCAGATTGCTTTTTACCTAAACTCAATTAGATGACCTTTAAAAGTCCTTTCCAGCTCAAACTATCCTATGATTCTATGTTTTCCACAATGCTAGCCAGCTGCAGCTCCTCACCATATCCACTCTTCCAGCAGCACTTACTCTGGAGCAGCATAGAAGCACCCTGGAAAAACCACCTTGCACTGCCACATCCCAGGGCTGGGGGGGGTCTCCACCCCACCTCTTCTGGATTGAGAGAATTAACTCAGAGCTTGTTTTTGAACTTTTTCCTACCTAAGATGAAACAAACTAACACATCTCACCTGTCAGTAACGAGCAACAGCCTTGTTTGCAGCGCTATTAATAGCAGGAGCTGACGTTTTACTCTCTCACATGCTATCTGAAAATAATCACTGCTGCAAAGATAAACACAGACCCTGACAGCTTACAACTCTCCCTACCCTTTCAGATACTCATCTTGTGGCAGCATCTCTTGTCTCTGCCTTCACCCTCATTTGCAGTCCATCTGCCAACCCATCACTACGGTCATCCAAAGCCCTTCCAGCTCTTTCCAATATCTGTTCTTCCTGGATGTCTTGCATGTAATTAGAGCTGCCCTGTGAACACAGCTCTGAAGCACTGGAGGTACCTTCCAGAGGCATGAGCTGTTTCCAGCCGAACACCAAGCCTCTTTGCAGCACTGTTCCCTGCTTCCTTCAGGGCTGCCAACTGCAAAAGTGAGGAGAAGCAGCCATGGAAAATGCGCCACCACCTTCCTTAGCTCTCTCCACTCCCTCAGCTTGCTGTCCCACCACACAACATCAAGAACTTAAAGGCAAAAGACATAATAAAGGAGGAAGCTTTTTTTGCAGAGATGGTGGTGAGGCACTGGAACAGGATACCCAGAGAAGCTGTGGATGCCTCATCCCTGGCAGTGCTCAAGACCAGGTGGGAATGGGAGTTTGAGCAACCTGGTCTAGTGAAAGTGTCCCTGTCCATGGTAGGGTATTGGAACTAACTGATCTTTAAAGGTCTCTTCCAACCCAAACTTCTATTAAAAAACCCAGCAATAGACACCTATGAGAAAGGCACAAAATGACTGTGATGTTTGTAACAAAGAACATGATTTTGGGTTGTTCATGTTTCACAGCAAGGTCAGACACAGTTCCTCAGCTGATGGTACCCAGGACCTGAAAGCACACAAGATGGCAGTGTCTTTCTGCTCTAAATTTAAGGATGATTCCCAACTTTTGAAGACCAAAAGAGAACATTCTTCTAATCCACCCACCCATCTCCCACAGCACAGGCTGCCCTCAGGCTCCACACGCTGCTGCTGGTGCCGCACCCCAAGGACTTCCCTAGAGCGGTGGTGCCAGGCTGGCCACTTACTCCCCACTCCTGCCAAGGAGGAGGTGCCATGCAATTCTCTGGCTGTGCCTGCAAGCCTCCTCTCCCACCCTCCTCCACTGTCATGAGCTGCACAGCTCTCCCACACACAGCCGACGAGGATGGATGGTGGGTGAAAATAAATTCATTTATTTTTGCTGCAAATTCTTCTACACCTTTTGATGAATAAAAGGCCAGTGGGTGGATGGGTGGAAAGACTGGAGCCAAAAGCACTAGCACAGAGTACTGCTAGAAGAGAGGGGGACAGAGAGACAACAGCCTTTCCCACAAACCTGAGTCCTACATGACTGACAATTGAAGGTTCCCACACTTTTCCTAAGGCACTTAACACTCAAGGACCACTAACTCCAAGCTCCAGAATTAAACAGCTGTGTGTTGCTCTGAAAAAACAAAGCTCTGTCTTCCAGGTAGTTACTTTTCAAATCCATTGGTTCCTAGAAAATTCTAGTATTCCCACAAGAACAAGCAAAGCTCTGCTTCCCCAAAACATCCTGAACTCACACTTGAGTCCTCCCTAGTGCCAGCACCTACACTGAGGGGTGACTTTTCTCAGGGCTGGAGAGGGGACAGAGCAACTCCTGCAGTCACCACCAACTGTTGGTGCTAATTTCACACAGATGCATCCCTGTGGGAAGAAGTTTTCCTTGGAAGTATGTATGAAAGGCCTAGTCTTCTCCCTCTTTCTTCAGAGGTGGCACTACTATCTCCTGCAGCCGAGCTGTCATTAATTCTCAGAGGGTTATTTGTGGAACAAAACTTCCAGACAGACACGGAACTTCTCAAGGCAATTTCCTTTCAAGCACTGACTGTGACTTTCAGTTCTGCTTTGGCATGTCACAGCGACACAGATGTGAGCAATTCCCCTCTCGGCTCAAAGCTGTCCCAGGTGATGTCCTTGGAGCACCCTCCAGAGGAGGGGACTAGCAGAGATGCTCAGCAGTTTCCATCACCGCTGCTGGGGATGCACCAGGTGAGACCCAGCATCTCTGCATGCTTGCAGCAGAGCCAGCAAAGCATCCAAGGACTGACCACAGCGAGAAAAGGAAGCTGATAGTAAGAGAAGAAGTCCTTTGGAAGGCCAGGCCTTCCAAAATTAAAAATAGGAACCTGCATCCCTGGCAGAGATGTGACGTGGAGGTGTGAGCTCCGGGATGGGGGGGGGAGGCTTCCTGTAGGCTTAGTGTGTGTCTTCAGGGCTTCACTGGGAGAAGCAGCATCCTGCACAAGGCAAACATCCCTCTCCTCTGTTTCTCCCAGGCTTCTATGAAGGGGCAAAAGGGGGGGGGGGGGAACCCAAACACCAAAACCCTCAAATTCATCCCCATGCTTTCCATAGGACAGGACCTGCAGTTGCCTGTGTCCCTTGTTCTTAATACACCTACATAAAAGCTTGCCAAAAGTGACAGCCTTCCTAATCCCAGAGATCCAAATGCCCCCAACTCCTCCCTGCAACCTGCTGACGTTCTGTGGCACAGCCTGGTGTGACACCTCTGCGTGGAAACACTGGGACAGAGGAAATGCAACACGCTGTCCCATCGTGAAGCTTTAAATATTTGCCCTTGGAGTCACTTGTTCAGCCCCCTGTGCCATCTCTTGATGTAATTTTGGCCAGAGCAGCAGCTCTTTGAGCCAAGCAGGAGAGATTCAAGCAGGGCAGTACAGAAGGAACCAGGGGGTCCTGCACTGGACACAGAGCAGTGACATTATTACCTATTTACAGATAACCCATTAAAAAGCCCCAAAGTTCAGTGTCTTGCCTCTCCTCCTGCCAGCACTATTTATATACATCACTGTCAGTGAGACAGACTGTGAGTGGCAGCAAGTGGACAAAGCTGGCTGTGCCATGGCTGTGTGTGGCTGATGCCATTTAAATCCCTGCCCTTTTATCCTGTCTGGGTTTTGAAGAGGGAGCAGAAGAACCGCTGAGCACTTGAGGCAACTCTCCCTCCTCCTTCCCCTCTATCCTTGGTGAAATGCAGGGCAGACCAGCCGAGTTAAATCAACATCAAGGGAGAAATTAGGTTCTTCTGGGGACGGCTTGGCTGCCGTGATGTGACTGCTGCCAGCAGGAGGAGTTTGGGGCACAGCGGCTGCCACCCAGCCAGACATGGGGTAGCCTGAGCACAGGGACTAACCAAGGACAGGCAACAGCTGTCCCTGCCACTGACTGCAGCTGCTCAGCTAGCCAGGATGGGGAGGGACTTGTGTCTGTGTTTATGAGGTATGCCATTATCCCATTATCCCTCCTTACCTCCATCTTTCCCGTGCATTGAGTTTCTCTCCTTTCTAACTTTCGAGTTTCCCTTGGCTTCAAGCAGGGCTGCATGGCAGCTCCCACAAGTTCTGCTAATAACTCTACACTTGACTTCAGTTAAAGGCATTCCTGGAGGGCTCCTACAAAATAATGGCATTTCAGTGTAATTTCTGTCTATGGAAACTGGCTGAGATGTGAGAGATCCTGACTCCGACATTCCTGACATCTATGAGCATCCCACTGCACCACACAAGGCCCAGGCATGGGGGAACAAAAAATGTCAGGGACACAGGAATTATCCATGCATGAAATTAGAAATGCTGTGAGACTCCTTCCACCTCATAAATAACTCCACATAAGCTACCACTGCAGGACTTATTGCCCCAGTATAAACAATTCCCTGCTGGAAGAGCACAGGGCAGCGCCTCTATATGCCAGGGGTGGGTGACATCCCGTGATTCATAGGGCATCTGGGCAGCAGGTGATGAGATCACCTTACACAGCATGAAGAAGAGAGATGGAGGATTCGGTTCTGAGCAACCAATTCATCTGCTTCTCCATCTGCCTTCTTTTCCATCCTTGTTACCTTTCACCTGTGTTGTTACCAAGGGCTGAAGCTACTTGCAATGACCCCTAAGCTCAGGCAAAGCCTCCAGACCTGCAAGCAGCAGGGAATCAATGGGGTGACAGTGACATCCAGCATTTGACCATATGTCCATGGAACCACTTGTGCTACCAGAAAACACTGTGACCACATTCCACCACAACAACGGGTCTCAAACTGCCCCAGGAAACAAGAATTCAGAGGAGGCCTCTGCAGCTGATAAACACGAGCATAAAATGAGACAAGACTGGTGATGGGGTTTTGGACTGCAGGCAACAGCTGGCCTAAACATCTGTGCAAACCCAAAACCATTTTTGTATTCAGACTGAAATTCTGGCTGAAACGTGCCAGTGCTGATAAACCTGCAGCAGCAGCACAGGCTGTACAGGTGAGGGTCCCACTGGGGGGTTTTGCTGCAGGTTCACCTGCACCTGGGGATGGAAAGGGTGGTGGGGTTGCACTTTAGAATAACAGTATGAGAACTGACTTTCATCAGCACCTGCTTCGCACTTCCTGATGGAGCTGGTCCTTCCTCAAAAGCATCCAACTACTCTATCACAGGTATTCCATTTTGGGGTGTCAAAGCCCCCAGAAAACCCCTAAGATGCTGATGGCTAGCTATAGTTTACTTTCATTCTAATATTTTGACAGAATAAAATAAAACCCACAATCTGCAGCAAAGGGACTTCAGGAAGTGGCCAGGTTTGGTCCTAAACAGCTTCTCCTGCTGTCACTGCTGCGGACATAACCCAGCAGGCATTTCTAATCTTCTTAAAACCTTTGCTTTAAACCTCACCCTGTTCCTCTGAAATACCCCTATGACAGTTCCTGCCCACGCACCTCACCCTGCAAGGCTTTGTGGGGGCCCAGGCTGGACGTCTGGATCAATGCAGGCTGTTAGTGGCCATGCCCCCCGTGTCAGCACTTCACTGGTTGATTTTCCAAACAGGCTCCAGTCCCCCAGGGGGGCCCAGAGCGTCACCACGTGTGACAGCACTGGAGGGGGGGCTCAGCAAAGCCCCAGGAAGCACTCAGCACAGCGCAGGAACAGGCTTTTGATGAGACAGCTAGAAATCCAGGCGATGCCGCAGATGGGATAAAGACAGCCCTTCCAGCACATTTCAGAGGGTGCTATATTAAGAAGTGTAACAGCAGGACTTTAAAACCTTCTATCAGGCTCTTTTTGCTGGCCATGCTACACCTTGAAAAGCAAAGACTGTAATAAAGCCAATGTATAACAACTGTTCAAGAAAAAGCTGCAGAAGCACTTGTGGGGGATTAGAAATTGCCTGGTTATCTGGACAGATTTAGCCTGGCCCATCTCTCCGCTGCTGAAAAGAAGGACACAACACCAGGAAAGGAGATACAAAACCACTGATGTAGCTACCAGGGCTCTACCTGCTGCTGGGTCACCAAGGGAAAGTGCAGACTGAGAAACCAGGCAGTGCCTGTGGGCTTGGCACGTGAGCAATTGTTATCAATAAGCAAAGAATTAAATAGCTCAAAGGAGTGAATGGAGACTAGAATATGTGATTTTGGCCTGGCATTGTCCTGTGGGCTGACCGGATGACGAGTCCCAGCACAATGGAGCTGGCTCAGCAGAACAGACCAGTCTGCACAAATGGGCAAAACCAGGAAAAAGTATTTAAACTACTTTCAGAGTAGATGTTCCCTATGCATGCAAAATCCACACTAAGCCTATCAACTGCAGAGTCAGACCTTAACTAAACCAGTGCTTTACATTTTAGACTGGGCTTTAGTTAAAAGTTTAAAGGAAAAAAGAAATCAAGCCCTTCTGCCAGCTTTGATAGCCTGGGTCCTGCCAGCTCCAAAAGACTGATGTGACAATTAGCTCCTCGTTAGTGAAATTAGTTTATAAGATGAAATGTGCTGCTGGTTGTGTTTTAAGCCAGCTCCTTACAAGGACATTGTTAAGGCTCAGTCTCCATCTTCTACATCAATCTTTCACTACATGGCTTTATTGCTTTCAAAAGGTACTGAATTCACCTTACAGCAATTTCCACTTCCAAACACTGAAAAAACTGGGAAACACTACAATTTGTGGATGTTCTAGAATTCATTATTTGCTGGCTAACTTTACATGCTTTACTGTAAAAAGGGACTGAGCAACAACCACTGAATGTCTTCCTTTAGCTTAGCAGCTGGCCTAGCCATAAATCATACAGGGAAAACGGATAGAATCGATCTGATTTTCGCCATCCATCATTACTTGTCTGCTCTAAATTTAGCCAAGGCTCCCTTTATTCAACAGAAGTGGCTGTAATCTACACAGGTATTGCACCAAATGCTTCACAGCAAAGAGAGAAGCTAAGGTTTATTTACTTAAGGTTAAATAATAAATGCAGTTCTGAGCTCTACAAAGATTTCCAAGGAGTTTTATGCTGATCTGAGGTCAACAATCTCTAAGGTGAGTCACGCTCTGGGAGGGCCCCTCTTCTGCAAAAGATCACAGCAAAAGCCTACAGAGCTCACTGCAGCCAACTGCTTTCAGTCAGGAACAAGGTAGGTAAGATGAACTGTACCCAAGACGTAGGTTCAAACTTAAGATATGGCATAATGATGCACTAGAACAGAACAAGATCTGTGCATGCAAACTCTTTAAAATCAGTCAAAAACAAGGCTGAGAGGTGCCTCCTCTCCCAATAGCACGAGGTGAGGCAAATGGAGCGCCTAAAAACATTTAGGTATTTAAAAAGTGACAGAAAAACCGTAAAAGACAACAAACCAAACTTCCCCCCCACCCAAAATCAAAACACAGCCCCATACAGGACTACATTGCATAGATTACTCTTAGTGGCATCAGCAGGGCAGAGCTGGGAACAGGCCACCCCCCTGGGCAGGTGACTGACTGCATTTTGCAGCATGAAATCCCAAGGCCAAAAGCACAACATTCAGCTGTGAGCTGGGTAAAGTTCTGTGCATATATTCAGCCAAACCATGCTGTACAGAATATTTCAGTGGTTCTGAACATGTTCCCCCCCCATCCCCCCCAGCACATTCCTGTTGCCCTCATGAGCCTCTGAATGAGAGCTTTCCTACCACAGCAGCCAACAAGCGATGATGATGAAGACCAGTGAGCAATATTTACGGTGCAGAAACACTGAGCAGAGAACTCTCAGACCCCAGGGCAGTTCCTCTGCTTTCCTCCCTAGGGGGTGCTGGGCATTGACAGACAGGGACTGCACTTCACCAAACCCTGCACGGCAAAGAGAAGCTACCGCAATACTCTCCTAATACCAGTGATAGACACGGCGCTGCTGCATTCAAAGCCTTTCCTTCTCCAGATTACACGAGTTTCACAAGAATCCTCCCTTGTTACCAACACAATGAATCAAACCTCCCTGACCTCTAACTTTCCACTGTATTAATAATCTACAGGAGTGAAACAGCAGTCACAAGGAGTTATATTTCCTATGAAACCACAGTAAAGAATTTATTACTCAACACAGAGGAAGACATAAGAAAAAAAGAAAAGGTTCAGGGCACAGATTTGGTACAAACTACAGTCTGAAGTCAGATGGTACATGGCTTGATCTCCTTGAGTCTATTGCAAAGAAATATTTATTCTTCCTATTTCTAGCACAACAGCTTGAAATGGTGCTGCACACATATCCTTCCCAGAGCACAGGCATCCAACCAGGACACCAGTTATCATCAGCTGGGACCAACCCACCCCATGATATCACAGCATGTGAATTGTCACCAGCTGCTGCACCAAGATGAGCCTCCCAAATCCATTGCAATGGACTGGGAAGAGCTCAGGAGTTGAGGAGTGAGGGTGCCACTGAAGGAAATCTCACCACCTCTGTCCTCCCCAGCTGCTCATCAAGGGTGTTCATTTGGGTGCTTCTCAACAGAACCAATCCTGCCTGACCTGTGCTGGTCAAAGCTATTCCCCTAAACTCTGGGTAAGGAGCAGGTGGCTAAATAATAAGGAAACTGAAATGATAATGAAGCTGCTAAGGAGAATCAGGCCCTGCTGCCATTGAGGTGGAACACTGTCTCTGCAGAGATGCTCATCCTGGTATGGAAGGTGATGGGAAAAAAAAAGCAAGGCCTTTCCCTTTGAGCAGTGGTCTGACAAGCACTTCTGACATCCAAGGCTAGAGGTAGCAACAGGACTAATGCAAGTCCTGAGCCATATAAATAAATTAATAACTACCAGATCCCTCTAGAAGCAAAACTTTCTAGTATCCCTGAAGTGCTTTTAACACCATCACCCTTCTAACATTGGAGGCCTTCCTAAAGCAATGACTCTCTCTCTACAACAGACCAACCATCCTACTTGGAAAGAGCAGGGAAGGAGGAAATCTCCCCCTCCACACCCTGAGGTGCTCTCTGGTGCTGCTGTGGGGCTGAACCTGATCCACTGACAGCTGCTGGTGCCTCCTGGTATCTGCACCTTCCCACACCTCCAACCCAACCCTCAGCCAGCTGGGTGCTGACTCCGGTGACCAGGCAGAATCAGCAGACAGAGGTACCACTGCATTCTCATCGTGCTGTGCTCGTGAAGACTGGTTGCAGGAGATGCTGAGCCCTCCTGAGATGGTATCTGGGGATCTGCAGCCCTTCTGAGGTAACTGGGCTGTTGGGACAGCCAGGACTCCCAGGGACACTGCTGCAATGAGTGCTGTCTCCTTGAAAATAAGCACAGGCTTTTTTTTCCAGCAGGGGAAACCTGTGAAGGCAACCTACCATCCTTCAGGGAGTGCTTCCCCATGGCCACCCCACTGCAGCTCCCACTGTAAATGAACACATGGCTTGCCTGCAGCCCTCTTACTTCTCCACATTTGCAGTGAGTATTTAATCTCTGGGGGGCTGTTATATTTATACCTAACTCAGCCAAACCCAGCCCTGGTGTGAGGTTGCTCCAGTGTGTCCCATGTGTGTATGCCAAGGTAAAGGGCAGACACTGGGTCGAGACTTCACCTCCTGTCAGAAGCCTTAGAATCCTACAGTGGTTTGGGTTGGAAGGGACCATAAGGATCTTGTAGCTCCAACTCCCTGCCGTGGGAAGAAATACCTTTCAATAGGTCAGGGTGCAGACCCAAGCAAGGCCTCCCAAGCAGCACAAACCTCCATCACCACACATTACTGCAATCTTTAACTCTCAGCAAACCAGTGGCAATGCCCCATGTAAAGTCAGAGCCCTGCTGTGGTGCAAAAGAACACATAGCTGGGTGCCCACTCTTGTTAAAATCAATGCATTTCTGCATCCCTCTCCCAGCACAATAAATCCAGTATGCCTTAGGTATAATTCTACTGAACTCCACTACTCCAGACTGAAACTAGCACATTTATTTAACGTGGCAGTGTAAGAAAATTCTACATCCATAAATACATGAACATCTGTCAGGCTGGGCACAGACAATGGACCTGTTGTGGATGATGCATTAGCAGAAAATGAAAATTACATGTGTAAATCTCTACATCTCTAAAATTAAAAAAAGGGCAAAAAAACACTTTGCCACGTGTTCAGACTACCATGCCAGACCAATCAGGCCAAAACATCCCTACAAAAGCCTAAACCAAGATCTCCTGTGATAACCATCTATCACCACTTTACACTTCTCATCCTCGCGAATGGGATTCCTTGGACCCCCAGCCTCAATATCAGTTCCAAGAGCCAATGATTTGAAAGACATCTGTAAAATAAATTAATGGAGTGAGTAGGTAACAGGCCACATCTCATTCCATTGGGAAGACATACAGGAAATGAAGGGCAGGCTGTTCAGGGCTAGTGAAAGCAGATACTTTAATACCGTGCAGCGTCAGGCTGTGGCAAGCTCATTCACCAAGGATCTGTGGAAAGGGGATCAACTTACAAATACGAGCCACGTTACAGCAAGAAGAGATGCAAGTCCACACAAATCTGGGTGGAAATGCAGTATTTTGAAGATCTGCTGGATTTTCTCAGCTACAAAGACACACTAAATGCCCTGTCCCCAGTGCTAAGACAGGACAGAACAAATGTATCTAAGAGCAGGTTCACAGCTACAAGTCCTTTCCAATGCACCAGTATTCCCTAAAACATCATAAATTCACCTTGCAGGCAGCTGATAGCACACACACACACAGCAAATTCCACCAGTTTACTCCACCACTGCACTTCCAATTTACGTCACAAGTCTCCACTAAACATCCAAAGAGCACTTGGACCTATACTGAAGGATGCCCCTAAGTAATACACTCAACTCCCAGCAAGAGACAAGGGATTTAAGCCCATGATTAAGTTAAAGCAAATGCACCACTGAATCTTTAAGCCAAACTGTCCCAAGAGTTCAGTCTCAGAGAACATGGGGGGTTATGTAAGATTTTTTTTTTAAATTTCACTGAAATCCTCTTTAGCTATTTGAGTTATCCATGAAAAAATGTTCCCACTTCTCAAGAATCCTTGCAGATGCTTTGATGTTTTTCAGACTACTGATGGCTCAAAAAAAGCCCCATAAAAGCTGATGTAAAACGTGATGATGGCTTATTCCCAAATGGAAATCGCTGTCCGAGAGGCACAGCTTGATGTTATCCTCTGAACACTGGCAGGTTCTAAAACCACACCAGACACAGATTTTCATAGCCATTAAGTGAATCTAATTGACTTTACAGGCAGCTTGAAAAGGTGTTTTACAAATACCCCTTTTAAAGAGTTTGGATTTTAAGAAAAAATCTCTCATCAGCATCCCTATTGTACAGTAACTTATTCCCTGCTCACTTTCTCCCTTTAACAAATCCCACCACTAACGATGTCATTCCGACAAGGAGGACTTTACCAGCCAGGGATCTGCAGTGCTTTTATTGCTGTCTCTAACTAACAATCATCTGAATTGCTTAGCACTCAGAAATGGCAGGTGCTCCAAACCAGGCTGTTTTCAAAAGCTTCTCTTTACAGTTCTACTATTTAACATTATCTTAAATTGAAAGACTACAGATTTAGGTCTTCCCTGGATTCCCACTGGAAGTGTTACACAGTGTTTCTGCTGCTGTTAACTAGTTCCAGGGAGGATGAACAGATTTGGCACTTCCAAAAAAAGAACAAAAAGCCCTGATCTCAGCAAATGAAGTGGTCGGTTTGTTGTTTTCTCATATTCTGACTGCAATAATGATTTTATATATCCTGTTCAAATGGGAAGAATTAGGTTTATAGGAAAAATCATGGCAATAAAGATCAACAGATACATCTGGAAGTAATATGGGTCAGATGCTCTAAAGAAGGTTTAAGAAAGCCTGTTGTTGGCAGTTCATTTGCCTTTAGAAAAAATGTTTTCCCCCCCTACCACCACTGACAAGTGGGTTTGTGCACTACTGCACTGTTTTCAGCTTAGCAGAGACAATATCCTCCTGCTGCTGACTGCTATTTATTTTCTCATCTTTGCTATCCTGAGTCTTCTACAAAAAAAAAAAAAATAAAGTCTTGCACTCACCATGCAAAATATCTGAACAGCAAACTAAGAGGAGGAAAATACATATACAATGAAATTAGGCAAAAGAACATAAAAGTATAAGGGGAAGATCAGAGATACAGAGGGATGCTGTGTATGGGACCACCACTTGTGGGAAATGCCAGAAGTGATGAATGAAACAAGAACCAGACAAAAAAAATCACTGGAGAATTCAACACAGGGCTGGACAATAAAGACAATTAGAATTCAAAGTATACAAAATGCAAATATTACAGTTTGATCCAAGACTGGAAACATGCGATACAGAACTGCTGTGGTAGGGGAAGGACATGAGGAAAAAAATGGGGAAAAAAAAAAAACTTCAAGGAACTCCTATTGGTTCCCAGTAGTAGATGTTATTATCTGATAGCTGTTGAAATGAGTGTTGAATGCAAGGTGCACTGAGGAGCCACAAACAGCCAGACAGCTGGTCCACTGCCCCCCATTATAATTAGCAGTGCTAGCACAGAGCCCAAGAGCTGCAACTGTAAAAAGCAAATACTTGCATGGCTGCTGCTGGTTTCCATGTCAGGCTTTGAGCACACTGGCAAGAGAGAGCAGGAGCAGCTTGTGTAGCAATTACCGGTGATCGAGGATAAATCCAGGCAAGTGGCTTACTTAAAAACGCAGTTTTTGTCAACAGATCCCCAGCAATGCATTACCAAAATAAAAACATGGGCTTTTGGATACACCCATAAACAACACTGAGAGCTCCCGGAGTCCACGAGGGGCTCTTGGACACCCTGACAGATGGTTCCCATCCAGAGTAATTAAATATGACCTGCCCAAATCAAGATCTCAGCCTACAAAAGGAACTTCAGAAATCCACTCTGAAATCTGGGGAGATTTTGAATGGTTTGTCTTCTTAAAAATCAGGCCATGCATTTAGACTTTTAGAGGAAAACAGTATTTTTCAATGTATTTAGAGGTCTTCAAGTAGAGAGCAATACCAAATGGCAGTTTCTAAGTACTCAGGCTGCTGGTCTTGCACGTTGGCAGGAACCAACTGACACTCTTGGATAACCCTAAGAGGCTGAATATAATAAATAAATAATGTGCTTGGGAATAGATTTTTTTCAGTTCATGCTCCTACATCCAAAAGTCAGTGTCAAGAGGGGCTCAAAGCTTGGTACCTTTAAACTCTTTCCACTAGTTAGATATCTGACACAAAATCTAAATTTAGGCTATTATGAAAATCTTAACCTGATACAGACTTTTGGGTAATTGTTTTAAATTTTGATCATTCCTAAGAAAGCAAGAGAAGGAAGAAGCAAACCCTTTATAAGGAGAATACATTTTCATTTAGACTTGTGCAAAAGATTCTGGAGTCAGAACCTTTTTAGCTTTACTCACTAAGACAGTAGTGAGAAATTGCATACAATCATGCCAAAAAGCATCAAACATTGGTGAAAACATTAAAAAAATTACTCAAAGCCAGAAAAAAAAAAAAAAACAAACCAAACAAAGCAGAACACCTGATGTTCCTGCCTCCATGTTCATGGGTCTCCAGTGTGGCTTGTTTACTGGTTCTGAGAAGCTAACTGTGCCTAAAAAACTACTAATGTTCAATTTACACAACTGGTTACTTCTAGTACTGAAGATTAATGACCAGCACTGGCACATGCTAGGAATTTTAAACATCTGCAGGCAGAGCTGACGTTCAGGAGCATCATATCCACCCAGTCATGGCTACAGCTCAAACACCACTGCATTAACTGATGGTCAGGTCAATGAGGGACTGACTCGACTGACTACTTTTAGAGAGAATTTTTGAACACGTGGACCAAAAAGAAAAAAAAAAAAAAAGGAAAGAAAAAAAAAAAGAAGAAGAAGTTTATATTGCTCTGCGAAATTTACTATGAAATCTATTTTCATCTAATTTTGATATGGGACTCTGCCAAAGCTTGTGGATCTAAAGGAAGAGCTATTTTTGTCTTATGGATATGTGCATTGAGGAATGGGTTTGTGCATATGTTCCTGCTCCAGTGATAAATAAATAGGAGGGGAGGGCAGGCTGCAGCAGCTTTCCCATAAACATGCTTATCCCATTAGCATGGATGACACAGCCTGGAATCTCCTCTTAACAGGCAACTCCAGCTTTCCCATGTTGGCCCTCGGCTGACAGCACTGCACTTCCACTCTGCACTACGTGACCCCCTCTAAGTGGAAAAAAATTAATAATAAGGGTTTTGTGGGGCAGAAAGACCCTGCAGGCCCTCCAGTGGGTTGAGCAGGGCTGGCCCATGTGGCTCAGCACTGCAAGGGACCCAGGCTGTGTCACCTCCAGATCTACACAGCACTTATCTTTAGGGCTGCAGGGTTGGGCTGGGACCCGGCAGAGCTGCCCATGGCCGGGGCATCCCTCCATCAGCTCTGGGAATGCAGGATGGGGGTCAGGAGCTCGTGCCAGCAGTGCTGTGCCTTGCTCACCGTGCCCATGCTCCACGCTTGCAGGATGGGGCTGCCTCCAGATGGGAAAGCCAAGGCTCAAACACAGCAAAATGAGGCAGCCATGCGTGACAGAGTGCCAGTGTCGGATGAGGTGGGTTTTGAGAGGCAACTCAACTCTAAAGACGTTTTACATTATTCAAATGAAACCAAAATATTTCAGTCCATTGCTAACACTGGACAAAGCACATCCCTAATGCTTGGAAACATGAGTTGTTTTTCCTATTGCTTTCTGAGACACTCTGCACTGGCAGTGAAAGATTCCAAACCAGAAAGTTCCTGCGCTCCTAAGTTGTAGAAACCCAAAAGCAACAGGGAGAATTGCTGAGCAGCAGCAGCATCCCTGACCATCCTCTCGCTGTAGGCCAGCTTTGGAAGTACTTTCTGACAAAATACTTCGCACTATAAATTACATGAGAGGTCTGTAATCCTAATCTTGTAGGATCTTAAATGAAGATTGCATTCCCTGAAGCACACTCACTGAATTGCAGAGAGATGCCAGCAGTGAAATGCTCACAGGACAGACCCACCTCTGCCTGAGGAGACCCAGCCTCTGCTCCCAGCAGTGGTGTGGAGCAGAGCTGGAAACACCCAGGCAGAGATAAGGACACAGCCTCTCCCATGGGTTTTCCAGCTCCCAGCCCCATGCAAAACTCCTGGCTTACCTAAGCAGTGTGTGGGAGAGGCACAAATGAAAATCCCAATACAGGACAGACAGCTCAGGGGTTTGGCAGATGCATGAGGTCAGGGCACTGCGTAAGCCAGCAAGAAATGCTGAAGATAGGGATGCTTCAGATTCCAGCTGCTTCTTGGGAACCGGGAGTGGGGCAGGGCTCTCCAAAAACACATTCCTCCACTGGGAAGCAGCAGCCTTGAGCCTTCTCTGTCGTCAGGTAACTGAGCCCTTTCTTTGCAAAGCAAGGGCTGCTCTATTCTTTCCAAACAATGTTATCATCTGGCAGCTTCCCTCCTGCTTATCTGTCAGCTTGAGCATTACCCAGAATGTGGAAGAACTGGGCTCCATGGCCGACCCTCTGCCCGGGGGCTCAGTGGTGGGGAGAAACACTCCCCCTGCCCCCCTCTCCCTGGGGCTGCCAAAGGGTTTGGGCACAGCAGAGAAACGACAGATGTGGGGCTGAGGATCTCCTCACAAGGTACACCCTGTATTTTTCCTGCATCCCAAAACTCATCGGTGCTCATCCCACAGCCTCTGCAGAGCTCAGCACCCACAAAGCAAGGCTAGCAGGAACCACACGATTTATACCCAGCTGTTCACCTTGCAGACATCTGGGTTCAATCCCTCTGGCATTGAATCCACTGGGAACTGGCCTGATCCAAGAGCAAAACGCAAATCTTTGCTTGTTAACCAGACAAACATCCCACTGAACTCAAGGAATGCCTCAAAAGGCAGGAGCAGTAAATAGGATCTCACCTCCTCACACCACAACTCTGGCACCACTTCAACTGGTGTCCTTCTGGCAGAAGGACATGAAACCAAAACCTCTGCCAAGAAGGGCAGGACATCCCTCCATTGGGCTTGGCTGAGCACTGTGCCACCCAAGAGCAGCAGAAACTGAACCCTAACAAGCCATCCCCCAGCAGCCCCTCTTCCATAGGGCCTGTCCCCCAGGGAGGTTGGGATTTCTGTGCAGGCACTCTGCTCACCCCTGGATGGAGGCAGGAGAGCAGAGGCACCCATCTTGTCCCAGCATGAAGCAACCAGAGGCACCCACAGAGAAAGAGCTGCAGATGTGCAGCCACTGCTGAAAACCGCAGCCCTCAGCACAGCGAAGTTAATGTGATCTGACACCTCCTGCAGCAACTACTCCAGCTTTGTCTGCTGCACTGGGCAAGGCAGATGCCCTCAACACTCCAGCAGGTCCTGCAGCCTCACCTCTCCAGGCTGCCCATCTGTGCTGTCTGTCCATCCTCCCCTGCAGCACTGGGCATTGCTAGGCAGCCACCCAGCTCGTCATCAGTCCCCAAAACCCTGACAAAGGCCAGCTCCCACCACCACTAGATCTTTGCACCAGCAGGACAGGTATGCACACCCCTCAGCAGACCCTGCTAGGGCAGCCAGCACCAGGAGACAACTCTTTAAACAACCACAGAAAGACATACAAATTCGTCAGCCAAAGCCCCAGCTCCACTCGCTTTGGAGAGCAGCGGTTTTGCTTCGGAGGCAAAGGAGTCCTGGTTTCCATCAGCACTCCAGCAGAGACCTCAGCCTCGCAAGAATCTCTCCAACACACCAACCACTGCAAAAAATATCCAACACAACCAACTGGGACAGAAGCTTGAAGAGACACTGTAAAATTGATTAGTCATCAAAATCATCAGACCATAAAACAAGCTCCAGCTGTGCTCCTCTTTTTTACATAGATAATTTTAAATAGAGCCCTGCCTTTCGCATTTAATTCCCTTCTTTTTTTTTTTTTTTTTTGTTTACTAGAGCCTAAGTTACTCTGGTTGACAATTAAGCCCATTATCCAATTCCTTTTTCTTCCACCACCCCAGTCTTTTTTCATAGCCTTTGAAGAAGGAGAAAAAAAAAAAAAAAGTGAATTCCAATAAGTGCTATTTTTAAATGAAAAATGCAAGCTTACAAAAAGCTCAGGAAGGTGTTTGAACCATTCACCCTTCTGTTCTAAGACCCCAGCACGAGACTCAACACAAGCAATTCCTTTCACATTAAGAACAATTTCAAGTCACACCGCTGTGTACAAGCTCCAAGTTAAGCACTGGACCAAACATTTTGCCAGACCCTTGGCATAAGTGTTGGAGGGCAAGAGAAAACAAAGACTTAAATTTTGGCTAGTGCACTTCTGCAGAATTACTGTCAGCACATATTTTTCAGTTCACACAGAGTCCAGCAGAGGAAAATTCAAACCATAACTAACTTGGAGATGAGTGGTTCAGAAAAACTGCAGAAGAAAAAACCCTAATGCAGTGTAAATCATGGAGCTGTTCAACACTAATCATTAACCTGGGTGCTTATGATATCCCATTGCAAACCAGGTCCTTTAGGTTTGGTTTTAAAACTGACCCACGGGTTTTGCAGATGCTTTCACATAACCAGCAAGAACAACCCGTTTTAATAGTTAAATATCCTCTCACTGTAGATCCCTGCCTCCCTGCAGAGGTTATTTGCTGTGGATGCTCTGTACAACCATACCCCAGTCCTGGGTACCACAGGGAGCCTGCTGCAAACAACAGGTTTTCAAGTCTGGTTACCATGGATTCCAAGGGCAAAACCTCACCAAAGCCACAACCAACATCATGATCCAAGACCTTAAGACCATCATCACCCCAGGAAACAGGAATTCATAACCCCACCACAGAAATGCTCCCTTCCTCTATTCTCCATGTTGGAGAAAAAAAAAAAAAATCGAGCAGGTAAACACAGATCCTCTAAAGAAGGAGCAGGAAGTTGCCTGGTTGTACTCCCAGCCAAAGCCAGGCCAAGCTGCAGTTACATCAGGTTGGGTTTAACTCATCTAGTCAAGCTCTGGCCATCTCCAGGCCTCTCTGTGCCCCTGTTCCTACACCCCATTACCCTCACTGTGGCAAATTCTTCTTTTAACACCTCACTGAGGAAGTTCTCACTTAAATCTCAGCTGCAGAAATACAATGAGCCCTTCTCATTCCCACTGCAACTGTTTCTGCCTGGGTGCTAATTTGTAAACTATGCAAATAAAAGAAAAACTTGGGGCTGGAATTTGGTTTATTGCCATTGTTCTGTCCTTTGGGTGGGATGGGCAACACCAGTGTGGCTCATCACTGCCTTTCTCCAGTTGTTGAGCCAGCCAGCCTTCAAAGCACACAGAACTCCAGGATTCTCCAAGAGGACTGTATTTATACTGCTATCCTATAGGAAAAAAACAATCCACCAACTGCATTTTCAGAGGAAACAGGAGTGAACTGCTGGATTCATGCCTTGTGCACAGCTACAACAAACAGCACTGCACGGCCTCATGGCACACAGACAGGCATCACTGAGGGTGCTGGTCCCAGCATTCAGGCACCCTTCTCCTCCCCAGCCCCCAAAGCCTCTCTGGTCTTTATCCAGTTGTTACTCCAGCCAACTTGCTTAACACCACTGTCATCAAGAACTTTAACAAGCACCAACAATCCCATAAATCTGCTTTTTACGGCATGGCAGAAGCCTAATTACATGATTAAATTCTGTCAAAAATTACAGCCCACACACACTTGCTCCAAAATTGCAATTAGCCCTTTCAGGTACCAAATAAAAGCAATGCTAACATTTCAAAGACATGTTGGCAACACAGCTGAGCAGGATTACATTACTGACCCTAAACAAATTGAGGGCATTACTCTTCCTTTGAGCCCTTTTCCTTCATTTTCTGTATCTGTTAGTGTTATAAATACAGGCACTGCGACCACTTTGACCACACAAATCCTGAGCATTAATGAGCAAAGCAACTCAAACACCTATTAACTCCATATTACATGTTCTTATTCTACTGGAGTCTCCTGCTACTTTCTCCAGCACAATACCTTGCTGAACCTCACTACAGAGGTGTTGCTACAAACACTTTTATTTCTGTGACACCACCTTTAACGAAGATTGAGCTTTTTAAATACAAGTCACACATCCCTTAATTTTTACAAAAAACAAGCCCTGTAAGTGAAACACAACCTGTGTGCAATATGGGACAAAGACCTGGACAAGATACACACTATAATGGGAAACGGAATCTAAAGCAAGGACCTTTAAGCTATTTGGGGATTTTCCTACGAGGAGGAGCAACATCTTAGCAATGTTACATTTAGGAAAATGTAACACTGCACATTAGAAGTGAGGGAAAGTTTTTAGCTAGGGTACCACCCAGGAGTCCTCTAGATGTGGCCGGGAAGAGGTCTGTCACACCTGGCGATCCGCAATGATACAGCAAAAACACAGTCACATGAAAAAACAACACAGTAGATACCCAAGAAGAGAGCAGGTACCCCGAGAAGATCTAAGGCAGGATACTGGCATTGTCTTGCTCTCACAGCTCACCATTAGCACTCTGCGACCACCAAAAGCAAACCTCAAACCCCGAGTGACTGCCCAGGCATCCCCCTGCTCTGGTTCTCAGCAAGGGTGTGTGCCCACAACAAGGGAAATGGCGCCTGACAGGTTCTAAAGGGACTTTTTTTTTTTAAATTATATCATCATAATGTATATTTTACAGCTTAACCAGCAAATATTATAGCGAGATACTGTATTTTTAATTATATTCGTATATGTAACAAATGGATGGACATATATTGTGTCAAACTCATGCGGCAGCAGCCCTTTACATACCTGATCTGTGCCTCTTCCAAAACACCTGCATTAAGGAATGTTCTTGAACAATATGGGAAAATGGGCACAGTAGCTAAAATGGGCTCCTCCGTGCATTTGGGCTAAAAGGCCTTTCATCTCCCTCTCTTCCTGCTGTCAGAGCTAATACCAAGTTCAAGGAGCAAAGAAATAGCAGGCTCAAGACATAAGGGCTGGGGTGGACCCAGCCTGCAGTGAAAAACCTGCATCCTCCACCATCAGTGTCCCCAAGCACCCACGCCTCAGTCCTTGGGCTGGCTGTGGGACCTGGCAGCGCTGGGATTGGGGGGGCGGACAGAGGGTGCCTTGGATGACTAGGCACCTTGGGGGGGTAGTGAAAAAAACAAACAAACAAACAAAAACAAACAACAAAAACCAAAAAAAAAAAAAAAAAAAAACCAAGCCAAACTAAAACCAGAGGTGGCTTTGTGCCTGGTGTGGCTAAAGAGCTGCATTCTGGTGACTTTTGAGCTTGCTCAGTGCTGCTGACAGGAGGAAAAGGCACCAGCAGCAGGGAGCAGCCATGTTCCCCAGCAGGCTGGGAGAAGGAAGGCTCCCTCGGGGAATTTGTACTCACCTGGCGGTTTCATGTAATATTGCTCAATATCGGACATGTCCGTGTGCAGCGCACAATCGAGATAGTGCAGGATAACTTTTCTACTGAAGTAGTACCTCATGCCCATCAGAAAGATGGGCAAACAGCAGGTCAGCAGGAAGGACTTGGTCACAACAAAGCACATTACTATGGAGATAAGGAAGAGAAATAAACGACACCTGTCAGAAAAGAGAATTTAGTGTTGATTTCGGAATACAAACTCATTATAAAAATAAATAAATAAAACAATCACAGTCAAAATATACATTTGCAGTACACACACAATTCACGCTCTCGAGATTATCACGTTAATGGATAGTGCATCGCGACGAGATAACCCGGAGAAGTTTATGGGGTCCTGAAAGGAGCCGGTGGGGAGGATGCCGCCACGCCACGGCAGGTCCCACCGAGCCCCCGGAGCAGGGCCGTGGGGACCCCCAGAGCCCAGCACACCCCAGGCTCCCTTCGCTCTCCCCGGTGAGGCCAGAACGCAGCCGGGCGGCGGAGCCGCGCTGCGGGCACCGCTCCGCAGCCATGTGTTCGCCACTGCGGCAGTGCTATTTCCATCAGCACCGACTCCCAGGGCAGCCACCCCGCCCGCCCCCATCCCGCCGGGCTGCCGAACACCTGGGGGGCTTCTGCGGGTGCCCCCCAGCCGGCGGTTCCCCCCGGCATGGCCCCAGAGCCGCCGGTGCGCCCCAACGCCTGCTGGGGGGTCCCCCTCCATGGCGGGGCCCCGTCCTCCCCGATGTCTGGGACACGGGGTGTGACCCTCCTGCACCCACCGAGGGCAGGAGACCACCCCAAATCCCGCCCGGCGCGGGGGGCACATATTATTAACCATTACTGGCATAGAGACGGGACACCTTGCAAGCGTTATTTTGGGCACTCAAGTCTGGGAGGTGAGGTGACCCCCCCTCCTCGCCTCGGCCCTGCTCTAGGGGGACACCTTCTCCCCGCGTCGGGGGAGGGATAAAAGAGGGGCTTTCACTGGTGGGCCCGGCCGTCTCCAGGCAACGCCGGAACGCGGCTCGTCCCCCCCTCTCCGGGCTGCGCGGGGGCGGCCGGTGCGCTGCGCTCCCCTCCGCGCACCCCCTAGCCCCGCAATAACCACAAGGACGGAGTCTGCCCTCACCCCCGCGGCGGCCTTCAGCGCTCCCCACCCTTACAACCCGCGGCAGGGTCGCGCATCCCCCGGCGGCGCAAGGCTCGCATCCCGTTCCCATCCCGCCTGTCCCCGCCGCAGCGCTGCGGCTCCGCGGCCGCCCCGCACGATGCTGCGGCGCTCCCGCTCCCCGCACCGCCGCAGCGCGCCCGGGGCCGCGGGCCCCCGGCGCCTCCCGCCGCTCCGACCATTTTGTGAAGACCCACAGCCAGGGAACAAACCCGGCGCCCCCCTCCCCCAAAAGGGAGCGGATACTCACCCGCCAGCAGCCCGTAGAGCAGCTGAGTGAGGGGCTGCTGCTTCAGCCCCCTGAACGCCGTGTTGGGGATCCGCTCCATGATCCCTTCGTAAAAGATGCGGCGCACCACCTCCTGCTCGGAGGGGTGGAATTCGCGGATATAGACATTGTCGCGCCGGGGGTCTTCTTTTGGTGGGGTGAGGGGAGGTGGTGGGGAGGGAGTGGAGCCGGCCAAAGAGGGCCACATCTGGGAGGAGGAAACAATGATCGTGTCTTTTTTGGATCCCGGGATTGATTCATGATCTTCCGCCACAATCTTGGTCTCACAAACCATCTTGGGAGACAGACAATGCATGCAAACCGGCCGCGGGGAAGGGGCGAGGAGAAAAACGGGAGGGGGGGGTCAGAAAATTAGGAGAAAAAATAATTTAAAAAAAAAAAAAAAAAAAAAAAAAAGGAAAAAGGGGAGGGGGAAGGAGCGGGGCGCGGAGCCGGCACGGAGACCCGCAGGCAGCGGGGCGCTGAGCTGCGCGGCCGGGCGGGACAGAAGGAAGAAGCCCCGCTGCATTTTGGAGAGGCATTTATAGAGCGGGGGGGGCTTCGGGTCCCCGGGGTCCTAGAGCCCCCCGCATTGGCTGCGCGGGGTCGCCATGTGATCGGGGGGGCGGGACACCTCCCCCTTTCCCCCCCCATCCCTGCACCGCCCCTTGCAAATTACTACGGCGCGGGGCTGCGCGGGCAGTCGGGGGTCGAACATCGCTGCCCGCACTCACCGGTGCGCGGGAGGGGGGGAAGGGGACGTCATTTCTTTTATTTTTTATGTATTTATCTACGTATATACTGCGAACGCACGGTGCGCCCGGCAGCTTTCTGGAACAGTCGCTGCGGGTGCGCGGCGCTGCGCGGGGCGCTGCGGGAGCCTGCGGGGCGCGGAGCGGCCGAGAGGGAGAATGGGCCGGCCATGCACCGCGTCCCGCAGGGCTGCGGCACCGAGAGGCCCTGCGCGGAGCTCCGCGGGGCGCGGAGGGTGCCCCAGCTCCAGCCATCCCGCGTGGAACGCTCTGCGGGGGCAAAGGGGAGAGGGGGATGCAGCCGCGAGGCCCCCGGCGCCTCCTAAGCAAATCCCCCTCCCCATCCCTCGGTCAGTAACTTTTCCAGCCGTGCCCACGTCGCTGCGCGGTGCTGGAAGCGCGGCCGCCCCACCGCCCCCGCGCCCACCGCGGGGCGGAGAGAAGGGATGGAGGGGGAGGGGGGGATTCGCAGGGAGGAGGACGGGCTCCTCCTCTTCACAGGACCCGAAAAGCTTCGCCTCTCCCGATTGGAACCGGCCGGCATCTGCCCGAGGCATGCGCTGTGCGCGGCCGGTGCAGGGTCGGGACTGGGCGGGGGATGCTGGGCGGGGAGACGGGAAGCCCCGGACCCCCCCCAGTCTTGTGATGTGCATCCCCCGAGAGCTTCATCCGCACCTCCCCCTGCCCGCTGACAGCCCCCTGTGGTAGCAGCTGTGCCTGTCCTCAAACTTCACCTGTGCGTCCCACTGGGACTTGCACCCCCCTGCGAGCCTCAGCGGTGCCTCCACCTGCAAGGTGCACCCGTACAGCCCAGGAAAGTTTCCTCTGTGTCTCTTCCTCTGGTAAAGTGCACGTGTGCATCCCCCTCGCACCCAGCCGCCTTGGAGTTAACATTCCTGTATCCCCCTGCCAGGTGCACGTGTCCCTGTGAGGTGCACCCATGTGCCCTCCCTACAAACTTCGTCCCTGCATCTCCCGGGAGATGCACCCGCCCGTCAGGGAGTGCGACTTTGGCATTCTGCGGGATCTGCTGCCCTGGAGCTCATGGGGTCCGCTTTGTTCCTCGGGAAGATGCAGTGACTGGATCTTTGCTGCAAGCTTAAGCTTGATTTCACTGTGGTGATTTCATTGTGGTTCCGTTGCTTCACTTTTCTATTAAAAATTTTTTCGGGAGTATGAGGGAGGGGAAAGGAGGAAGGATTAGATAAGGACTTGGAAACCTTCCCACCCAGCGGAGCAGTGCCAGCACCCCACAGGCTTGTGCTGCATCAGGCGTCCCTGGTGAGAATCTGCTCCTCGGGTGGCTGTGGGACCTGCTCGTGGCCAGGCACTGCAGTGCTGCCAGCCTGCTGGAGCGCCCGCAGAGTTCCCATTCCTAACGGGCATCGTCTGCCACCGCAGCCAGAGCAACCCCCAGCTCCCAAAGCCTGTGAATGTCTGTACTGGAAATCAAAATGTAGGATTATAAAAGTCATAGTGCAGGTACAGTAGTGAATGAGTTGGCCAAAAGAGCATCTCCTGCTCGAGACTGGAGCCTCCCATGGGAAGAAGATCACCCCACTGAGGAAAGGCGAGGCATGCAGCATCCCTGCATCCCCCCCAAAACATCTCACCTCATCAAGGAAGGAGCAGTTGGACTCCTGCTCTTGGGAGATACCTGGCAGCCCCAAATTCACCGACACAGAGAGTCTGTGGATGGGGGAAAAAAATATTTGAAAGATTGGGGAAGTGTTTGCCTTTGAATTCTGAAAGCTTTGGGCCAAACATAGGAGATTGCTGTTTCAAAAATATAATTAAGATAATGCTTAGTTTCCATATGCCTGGGTTAAGCTGGCATTTATTTTTGTTTCATCCTTTCTAGTCAGATACATTCCTTATTTATGAAATTACTACAGTAATAAAAACGGTAGTAATTCCTTAAAAACAAACAAACAAACCAAAACAAACCCCAAACAAACAAACAAACAAAAAACCCCACAAAACAAACCAAAGCCAACCTACTGCAGTTATGTAACAGCCAAGGGAGTTCCCAATTCTGGTCCCAAGCTATGGACCTGAGTGTTTGCAAATCAGTTATCTTTAGAAAGGCACTAAATGCTTGTTTACTATTTATGCTGCCACAATTGAGCATCTAATGAGCAGTAATTAATATCTCCTGTTCCCCTGAGATAAGAGGGTACCATCACTCTCGGCCACGGTGAGGGAACTGAGGCACAGAGGGACGCAGTAATTTATGCACCATCATGCGGTGACTCAAAGAAGACACAAAGCACCAGACTAAATTTCCCAAGTCCTTCCTTGCTGTCTGAATGCCAAACTTTGCCTTTCTAGTTGCAAAGCCAGGATTTCAGCTTTCTCTGTAAATGGGGGTGAAGGGGAGGTTCTGAGGGTGCTGCACGATGGGTAGGAGGCAAGGAGAAGGAGCTGGAAGCTGTGAGTGACCAAAGCAAATGTCAGTGAAAATTAAGGGCCTCTCTGAAATCAATTTCAAAAGCCAGTCAGGTTTGCAGACGGCAGATTTGGGTCCCTGGAATGAAAAGGATATTGTTAACAGCAGCTTGCTGGCAAGGCAACTGCTCTACCAGGAGCTTTTGGTCTTAAAGAACACAGTTGTCATCCCAAGTCACTGAGGATTTTACTCTTGGGTTTTCTTCTGCTCCTCCAGGACTTGAGGGTAAATCTCCCACATGCCGTGACCGACCGCTGAACCTCACGGATAGAACTAATTTAATTAAGATGGACAGTTTAAAGTTTGAATGTCGTGCCAGTGCTCTCAGCAGCTCTTGCTTCTCAGTATAAAACAGGAGACTGTGCAGATGTTTGATCCATTGGTATGTTCAGGAAAAAAACCTTCGGGATAATGAGGGCAGGCTCTGTGGCTCTGGGGGCTGAGGATGTTTGAGTATTTCAGTAAGAAACATGCTTTGCCTTCAGCAGGTCTGCTTTAGGCTGACTTTGCTTTGGATTAGCACATCAAACCAGTAAGCCTTGGAAATGTCATTATTTATCCTTCCGAAAATGGCAGCTCTTGTCTTGGGTCAGGGGGAGTCACTCACTTTCACAGGCTGTAGCAAGCATCCAGCAAAGGTGCAACAGAATTACCTCTTCCCCTGCTGACAAACTCACATGCTGCTCTCCCTCTGAAATTTGAGGTTTTCTGTCCACCCCTGAACTTTGCATGACTTCCCACTAGGTTTTACTGTAACTCTTGAAGCAATGAGATCTGTGTGACAGCAAATGAAGCAAACAATTTGGGATGAGCAGTTGCTCTCGCAGAGCATCTATCCCTAAGGAGTGGGGAGCACTGAGGCAGGTCCCCTGCAAGCCTCTGTGACCCACTGCTCAGTATCTGCTGGACAAGGAGAGCTCCTGCTGGCTCTTTTTTCTGTAGGAGCTACAAGCAGCCCCAATCCTTTGCTCATCAAGGGCTATATCTATCAACCTCAGAAATTAACTGGCTGACAGCAAAAGCTGCCCCAGGTTATATTAATGCAGTGATTTCAGAACAGCTCATCCCAGCAGGATGAGTCTGTCAGGGATGGCTCCCACCCTGTCCATTGCAATGTCTCTATCAGTGAGGGAGGGAGGAAGGCATCCAGGTTTAAAGATCTTCCTCTCAACGTAACCTCCAGGTTCTCCTCCAACCTGGACCTTGGTCATTTCAATTGTTTTTTCCACGCTTGACCCAAGATGCCCAGAGCAGGCTGAGCACCCACAGTACCACTGGCTGTTTGGTCGAAGCAACCTCCCACCCTCCCGCTTTGCTGGGCTGGGAAAAAAGTAAAAGCCTCTTTGTTGACTGCAGATGTGCATATGAATGTGAGGCATTTGCCTAATAAATATCTTCCCGAAGGGGGATTAATTAGCATCCCAAGATTTGCTCTCACTGCACTCCCTCTGACTGCAGCAGCTCTACAGCACCTTCCCTTAGGGATGCTGATTTCCCCCTGAGAGCGTGTTGCTGGCCCCTTTCCTGATGCACAGACCCCCAAGGCTGAGGATTCACAAATCTTCTGCTCAGGAACCGACACTGTCAGCAGCACCTGTGCCGTGACAGCAGTGTTGCAGTAACCACACACACATCCTGGTTTCCCCAGTCCTGCCGTGCACTGTGACCCATCACAGCAGTGATGAAGGCTCCCTCCTTCCCTGGGTGCTGTGAATAAGTCACTATAAAACCTGACATGCCAAATTATTTCCAGCTGGTAAAAATCCATGAATTGGTAACCAGGGCCAGAGGTGGGTTGTGCTGTCACACACAGATCTCTGCTGGCATTGGAGCTGGCTGACCTCTGCTTTGGGCACAGGAAAACAGGCCTCTTTGGAGATACAGAACCTTACAACCTAACATGGACTTCTAAAATAGATTGGATGAATCATGAGCTAGAAGCTAAAAGTTGGGTTTGCATGTAAAGGGAGTTCAGGGTGACAAGTTCAGCTGTGGAGGTCTCTCCAGGGGATATATGAAGATTAATCTCTTCCTACAACTTTTTTTTTGGGTTGAAAGAATTTTGTGGGTTGTGAATTAAATACAAATGTTTCCCAAACAGCGTGCACGCCCACGGCTGGCTTTATCCTCTGCCGAATTGGGATTTTGGAGCTTGCGTGTGTGTTTAATGTACAATAACATCTATGTTGAAGAAACCCCACTCTAGATCAAAGCAACATTAAAATCTGAGCTATGTAGCAATTACTCAGAGATGTATCTAGAGCATCTCAGTGCAGCTGTGAGGAATAGTTTCAAACAAGGAAGTCTTCAAGGCCAGGCTGGATGGGGCTCCGGGCAACCTGGTCTAGTGGAAGGTCCCCCTGCCCCTGTCAGGGGGATAGGAAATGGATGATGTTTAAGGCTCCTTCCAACCCAAACCATGCTGTGATTCTGTGATTCTGTGGAAATTTGAAGCATCTTCAGCTAGGAGGAGTATTCCCTGACACTGGATATGATGTCTTGGGGAGACAACGCGTCTTTTTTTTCCTGATAATATTTTTGTTGCAAGCTTAAATTAAAAAAAAAAGTAGGGTTTTCTTTGCAGATTTTAGCAGAGACTTTCACCTCAGTTAGCTGCAGGAGACAGTGCTGTGCAAGCAGAGCAAAGCTCTGTCATGTATGGTAGAGGCTTCCCAGGGGCTGTGTTGGGACCACAGTGCCATGAAGGAGGGACCAGGACTACACGTGCCCTGAGAAAAGCTGAGAGCATGAGAGCTCTTATGCACGTGGGAATAACACAGGTGGTGTGAGCCAGGAAATGCTCATTTCTTGGGGTTCTCAGTCCAGGACTTTGCACCTTCTTTGTAAATTAGCAACACTGCTTTGGAAAATTACCTGCCTCCACAGCCAGTTCCTTCTCTTGCTGTAAATAACCTCCAGCCACCTGAATTTTGGCTACCTGCTTGGGTCAGCAGGGTAACGCTATTACAAAATCTGCTGCATCATGAACAACTCTGTCAATGTGTATCCATCTGTGCTAAGGAAGAACAGGAGAACATGAGGTTAATGACTGTACTTTTGACCAACAGCTATTTTGCTGGTGTTTTAAACAATGATTGTTTCAATGAACGATCACCAAAGTATGGCTGTAGCCTTATGATCTTGTAAGGAGGCTGATGGGACTTGGATGAGTCTTATTTACCCTCCCCGTGGCAGGTACTGCAGTCTGACTGCAGGCAGCTGGGGGGAAGCAGTTTGAAAAGGACCAAGGGGAGGTAAAAGGAGAAAAGCAGAAAGAAAATTGGAGTGGAGGAGGGTTGAGGATATTCTGTGGCAAAGAGAGGAAAATTAGATGTCAAACCAACCACAGACAGAAAACCTCGAAATGCAACTACTGAATGGCCTGGCCCAAGATGAGGTCTGCAATGACAAAGCAGGAAAAGATGTGACAAGGTTACTTAAAGTTTTTTCTGGCTACATTTGAGAGTCAGTTCTGCTGCTGAGCGAAGAAGAGCCACATTTTCAGCTTGGCCTGTAAGGCTGCCCTGTAACTGCTTGTAATGGCCAGCAAGTGACCCAACTCCTCCAGCAGTACTGTGCGTGTAGCCTTAGGGCAGGCAATATAGATCATCCCCTGTGTGGGTTGGGCTCATGTCAGAGCTGATTTTACACTGGTTTTTCCAGCACTTGATCCAGGCTGGGATTTTCCTTTCCTTGCATAATGCCTTTAAGCAAGGAGCTGAGGCAAATTTTCAGGTATTTCCAGTTTTCCTGCTCAGTGGTGCCTCCAGGCCCTGATGCTGCAAGGTGCAGGTCCCTTTCCGTCCATACATGGGGTGAGGGGACGCTAACTCTGGATGCCACAGAGACCTGGGCTTCTTCTGGAGAAGCAAAAACTATGGAAGAGAGACGCATCTGACTCACCCTCCTCCTTTGCTGTCTAGGAGGCCTTAAGCTCTTAAAATCACACTTCCCACAGCTGCCTGATGCTTTCTCTTCTTCTGCACAGAGATCCAGGAGCCCAGCATCCTCCTCAGAGGCAGTGAGCACATGGGGAGAGGTGCTGGGCATTGTCAGCTAGAGTCTGCAAAGGGGTTTTCAGGGAGTTGGAGGCAGACTCTGACCTGGCCACAGGCAGCAGCGCTCAGATGTGATCCCAGCAAAGGGCTCTCTGGACATCTGCTCTAGGAATGTTTCATCCCCAAAGCTCATGGATGGGGCAGAAGGACAGACCCACTGGAACAGGACACAGTCCCACATCATTGGTTTCCAGTATCAGATGAAGACCTGCCCAGAGAAACAGAAGTCCCTGTTTTCCTGGGAGAGACAAAGCTTCAGCCTGGAGTCTGCTGAGAAGCCCAGTTTGGTTTCCTCTGTGTGCTCTCCTTTGATTTTGCTGGAAACATGGCAAGTGCAGTGTATTTCTTCTTCATAAGCCAAGAATGGTGGGGTTCACATTTTCAGGAAAGCCATCTGCGTTTTCTATCACTGCCACTTGAAAAAGCTGATCGTTTAATATCTTCTTGATCTTCCAAGCTGCAATGCTTGTGAAAAATAGCAATGCTCCTCCTTTCCTGGGCCTGGCCATCCTTTTCCCTATGCCATCCTTGTGCCTCCTCTCTTCTCAGCCCAGCCCTTCATCCTTGCACACCAAGAAAACATGGCTTGCCTCTGTCTCCTCTCAGCTCCTGTGGTGCCTTTGCTGCTGCCTTTCCCTCCATCCAGAACTCGTGGTCCACCACAGCCCAGCTGAATTTCAGTTATCTTTTGCCCTACCTGAACTGAGAATTAGTTGGAGAATGTTTGGTGGGTATGTAACGTGGCAGCAGGTTTCCAAAGCTCAGTTAAAGAAAGCCATGCTAAGTTTTTTCCTGACTCCTTGCAAAGCAGGCAGCAAGGCTCCAATGACCGCTGCTTACTTTAGCTCTGCTCTCCCTTCATGGGGAGGTCCACCACTATCATCTGGAGCTCCTGGCCAGAGCAGAGTGGTGTATGTGATGTGGTTATAGGTAAGGAGTATCACAGGGGTATGTCCAAAATGAGACCTTCAGCTCTGCAACATCTGAGTGGGAACGCTTCGTTTCTGAGTGTGGGTCAGACATGAAAGTGTGGTGATAGGTCCCAGAAACAACAGCCCTGGCAGCTGCCAAGCCCCAAAGGCAACTGTCTCAGAATGTCCAGGCTCTGAAGAGTGAAGGAGTGATTGGTCCTTTCAGTTTTCCTTCTGTTCTGGAACTGAATGGGGAGGTTTGACTTTCTCCTCTGACCAGGGCTGCCACATGGTAGTGGGGGATGCTGTGATCCTGGTGTGCCATATTTCCTTTAATAAACTGAAGTCCTAAAAACTTGGGAATTTTGAAAGCTCTGGTGACATTTTCATAATGGTGAAGTTGCTATGTTGATTGTACTGGGCAAATTCAAAAAATGCAGTGACATCCCACAGCATTGCAACCCAGAATGAAACTGCTGTGCAAATACACACTCATGCCATTATCCTGCAGCTCACAAGTGAGTCTGAACTTGATTAAAAACAAAGTCAGGGAAACTGATGCAGCAGAGGCCAGGGAAGCAATGATGGATATACAGGCAAGAGCCGCAGGAGTGGAGGGGCAAGTGTCTTCAGAGAGCAGGAACCTGCCACTCTGAAAAAAATGAGCCTTACAGTGAGAATTCCAACATCATCCCATCAATGATCCCAGCCACCCATGGAAAGGAAGGAGGTTTCACATCCTGAAGGTAGACAGCTTCATGCTGATCTGCCCTGAGGACAAATTCACTCCAGACTTGGGAGAGACACAAGCAACTCCTTGCTTGACAGAGATCTGGTGCAGTTTCAGCTGCAGGAGGTGCTTCCTGGGCAGAGGGGAGCCAGACAAACTAACCTCCCCATATTTGAGTTTTGCTCTTGGAATTTTGCCCTGCAATGGAGCCAAAGGTGGGTCAATGCTGAGGGTGCCCTGGGATGTTCAGAGCCGAGCAGAGCCACCCCATGGGCTGGCCCGGGGAGGTGGGTGTACTGTCCTGCCCAGGACCCTGGGTGGGCAGGACCCTGAGATCAGCTCAGTTGGTTAAAGCCTGGTGCTGGTGACACCAAGGTTGTGGGTTTGGCCCCCATGTGGGCCACTCACTCAAGAGCTGGACTCGATGATCCTTGTGGGCCCCTTCCAACTCGGAATATTCTTTGGGTCCATGACGAGTGGGGTTTATCCCGCCCTGTGCAGCGCTGTGCAGCGAGCAGGAGAAAGCAAATGCACACAGACCTCCAGTGGCCCTCCCGAGTACTACATGGCATTGTCACTGCCACCCCAGGGACGGCGACCTCGCTTGGGGCGTCTCTTCTTCCCCTGCTATTGCGAGTGGATGAACAAAAAGCTCATGTACAGAGCGAGGGGTCCTGTAGGAAAGCAAAGAAGTGTGGGAGAGATAGTCCTCTCCTCCCTGCTTCAGTGGTCGGTGCTTCAAGCGTAAGGTTGGCTGAGGCTGCAGGTTGTGCTTCAGGTGTGGGGGAAGAAGACAGGGAGTGCCCAGCCCGTGCGGTGAAGGACTGTGTGTGCCGCTGGCCCGGGGCATTGCTCTGCTGCCTTTCCTCTGCTCCATCTGACTTCTGGGGCCCAGAGCCTGCAGCTTGTGTAGGAGGGTGCTGTAGCCACCGACAAACCTAACGTGGGTCTGGGACCTGGTGTGGGCTCAGCTTGGCTGCTTGCAGTGCCCCCTGAGCTTTGGAAGCACGGAGCTTCAGAGCAGGTGAGACATTCAGAGATTTCATTTCCCAGACTTAACCATGTGCTTTCTTACACTGAGGGACCAATGCTCAGTGGAAGGCTCAGTGGAAAACATAGTGAAGGGCCAGAAAAGGTCTGCCCTAAGGATTTCTACAGTGCATCGCTGGGCCAAGCACCACACATAACCTACTGCCCACAGGAAAGGGTACAGTATGGAAACTCCGTGCTTCCCTCCCTTTCCTCCCTCCCTCTTTGAGACACACAAAGGCTTTCCTGTGCCATCCTCCTCCTAGTGTTCTCATACAGACAGGCACAAGACTTGAAATCATCAGCTTCATGTGATCTCATCAAAACCCTTCTAGCAACCAGTACTACTTCATGTGTCTCTATTGTAAATACCTCCATAAGGAATGGTTACTCATTTACAAGGTAGTGCTCTACGTGCCAGTCTGCAGACCTTAGGGGGAAAAAAAAGGTAGCAAAATAAAACTGTAGGGTTTGGTGGTGATTTCCCAGGTTTAACAATGACCAGGGAACTAGGTTTGATGCTTTTTTATCTACCACATGGGAAAGCATTTTTTACTTAGCATATTTTCTTAGCCCAAATCTCCTTCCATGACCTTTTCTGACTTCTCTGATGTTCATCACCTTCCTGCCACACCCTCTGCAAGAGGCAGAGTCATCTCAAAATTCAGCACAAATGAGTTGGATACCAAGAAGGTATCTTGTGTGCCTTCAACAAACAGGTTTTATAAGGGAAAAACCAAGAGCAGTGCTGAACACAGAAGGGAAAATCAGAGGATTTGAGTTCAAGGCTTAGTGTCTAATTTCAGCACGTCCGAGCGAGGATTGAAGCCCGGTAAGAAAAACCTCCTTCCTGCTATCCCACATCCACCCGCTGGTGCTCCCTGGAGAATTGCTGCTGACTGCTTCAAAATTCAATTTCTGCACTAGCAGCAGCACGTTGGGCCTGGCAGTAATTGCTTCGCCAGACAACCGGCTGCTCATCACTGTCCGCGTGCTGGGGGGCCGGAGTGACTGGGAGGTGGTGCCGGGACAGTGCCATCAGTCACAGGGCTGCAAGAGGCCCCATGCTTTTGGGTCAGCACCCCCCTGCACTCATCTGTGCCTCCATGAGCGGCACACCAAGGCTCAGGGCTCGGTGCCTTGCTCTGAAACAGGTGGGTTTTGCTGAGAGTTGAAGCCTTGAAGCAGCAGCACTGAGCCCACTGCCTTCCTTATCCCATCTCCTCCCATCCTGCCTGATCTCTGCTGCATCCTCCCAGCGTACACTGGCATGCCCAACCTAGTGGGAAAGCTTTTGGTGGTTCACAGGGTACCTTGCCGATTCTCACCCTCTGCTGCTCCCTGACTACCCTGTGCTATTTCCAGCACATCTCCAGAAAATAGCTCACTCCCCCCCAGCACAACTGGCTCTCTACAGCTGGGAGCAAACTCAGCAGTTTACCAGAGGGATTCTGATTCTTATTTTAGTCTCCTATTTTAGCCTTCTTTTTCTTTCTATATTTGTTAATTTAATCCCTTTTACAGCTCTGGGAGCAAGATGCTGCCTGTGCAGCATCGCAGTGCCCACAGGAAGACTTCCTGGCTTCACAGCCCCACTCCCTGCAACCTGCTTTCCTCATCTTTCCCCCATGAGCCTCCTTTAATTTGGGCAATAAAAGATGCTCTAAGCTAAGCAGCTGCTTTTTATTACTATTATTATTTTTAAAGCTGCAAGCACCGCCCTCTCTTCAACTACAGCAGAGAAAGTGAAATGGCAAATGAGGTTTGGGCATGCCTGGTCCAGGGTGGTAGCAGTGGTGTTGTTTGGGACTGAAAACTGCAGAGTCCTAATGTAAATAAAAAATGTAAGTTATATCCGCTGCCTTGCAAGTTGCTCCATCTCAATATCCCTCATTTCAAACGGCCCTTCCCGAGACCATGCTTTGGCACGAGATCTGCCTTGAATCTGTTGTGTGTGGAAACCTGGTCACCAGAAAATCTGTGTGTAACATCTGCGGGTCATCTCAGTTTCCATCCCAGTGGTCACGTGAGTCTCTTTTCAGTTGTTTTAGCACATCAATGCACTGGCACAACCAACCCAGATGACATCTGTTATTCCTGCAATGCCAGCTATGTATCATCTTGACTCGTTTTCTATTAGATCCAGCTGTTATGGCTGATATGCTACTGACCTTTTCAGCTGGTTCAGCACTTGGCTACCACGAGGTCACTGGATGCCACTTTGAAACAGGCTCAGTGCTTACAGCTATTCTTCTGGGATGAGGAGGAATTTCATCCACCTGTTTCGAGCACAAGCACCTTGAAAGATCAGCTGGCCCTTGCCACCAACACGAGGTCACTGCCATATCTGCAGGCTTCAGGAAGCATCAATAAATCACTCTAGCCCTGAAGTTTCAGTAATCTGTGTAGTCTGGAAAGCGCAGCTCAGCAGCTCATTGCCCCCTCTTGGGAACCACAGGTTTCATATCGCAGCAGGACCAGATCCTGACTTCAGCTTTGTTAGGTAGGAGTTGCCATAGTGATAAAATACCTATTAAATATCATGTAGCAGCCTTGCTCCTCGTGAAAGCATGGCCAGGGGTTGGGAAAGGGGAGAGGACAAAAAGGCAGGGTGAGGGACTGACCAATACACATAATCGCAATACAGGAGATGGGAACTAAGCAGAGCATGAAACACTGGGAAGCAGCGTTTAACGGAGTGGTTTGCTCTTGTGGGCAGTGATTTATCAATCACTGTAAATCTAGAAAGAAAGCAACTTTATCTTTTAATTTTTTCCATCTTTTTGCCCATGTTCAACCCCTAAAACAGCACTTCTGGCTGAGATAAAGCTAGAAGTTAAGGCTAGAAGTTATGCAGACTTCCTTTGCCAAGTAAGGAACAAGTATTTCCATACTACTCCTGGTCAGTCAGTCTCATCTTTCATTAAAATCCTTAGGAGATGCGGAGTCTGCAGCTTTCTTCAGTAACTTAATCTCCAATTTTATTGTCTGGTGTTTAAATCTTCTGCTGGTTACTTGTCATTTCTAACTTGAGTCACTTTTGCTGGATATTGCTCCAATTACATCTTATCCTCCTGTCAGGAGCTGAGGGACAACCACTGACCAACTCCAGCTTTACAGCAACCTTTTATATGTTGGAAAATTATTATCTTTTGGCATTTTAGCCTCCTTTTCTAGACTAAACAAGACAAATTCCTTCAACTTTAGCCACAGAACTTCTTTTAATTTAGAGCATAAGGCTAGGCTGATGTGCTTAGGTTAAGACTGTGAGGAAAAAGTCCCTCTCCTCCTCACTGCAGTTGTGCTGGCAAAATCATCAAAGCAGATGCAGCAACATCCATGACGTGGCCTTTTGTTTGGTGCTTTTGTAGTCACAGCACAGAGAGGCTGAGTCAGCACAGACCTTCTGCAGGAGTTTCTAGCCAAAACTCATCTGAAACCTCAACCTCTTTGTTGAAACCACTGTATATTCCTGCCTTGGTTCCCAGTGGTATTGCCATGGCCCATCCTCTCCAGGAGGCTTCCCAGGAGAGGGCACAACCTGCGTCTTTGCCTTTCAGCTTCACGGTTGTTTTGGCTGCTTCTGGTGCTGTGGACAGGGAAGAAAGTGAAGCACAGCCTGTCCTGCAAGGCTTTTGCTTGGTCTTTGCTCAGTGCAAAATCCTGTGCAACATTACTGTTACAAGGCAGCCTGGGCTGGTAGTCCATCTTTCTGGAGGATCATGCCTGGACACCCGTTTTTTCCCCTTCCTGTAGGGAGAAGATGGAAATCTGCTCTCCTTGGGTTTTCCCCACATTTCCTTTCCTCTCTATAGGTGACTTGTATGACTCTTGTGCTGTCACAGAAGGCCACCTGGGCCAGACATCCTTCACCTTCTGGGAAAGTAGGGGGTAGAGTGGGACAAAAGGCAAGAAAGACCCCAGACAGCACATCCATACCACGGTGAGTTTTGGTTTCCTTATGGTTGGGTCTGCACTGAATCTCCCCCGGGCCCCCAGTGATGAGGGTAAGTTTTAAAAACTCCATCTCTGCTTTTGATAATCCCCCTCACGTCTCAGAGGCCCCAAGGGGAATCCGCGTCCTGCTCAGGGACTTCCCTCCATGGCTCGTGGAAGGCATGGGGTTGTTTGTGGGCTGGAGGGACACACTGGGAACAGCACGTTTAGCTCGTTTTGCTATCTCAGTGGGACTGATTGTAGGGAACAGCTGGTCCAGCCAGGGGAGAAGTGCGATAGCGAGATGCCAGATGAGTAAGACTGAACAGAGCAAGTCCCAGCTTGCCTGTCCCTTCCAGCAGATCAAACCAAAATTGACCCCAAGCAAGTCACTCATATTAGAGACAAATGAAAGTCAATGCCCTAATTTTCGAAAGGCACTTGACCCCACAGGAAGGGATCTGTTGGAAGTACCCAGCACCCTGTCTCTCTTGTGCCCTGCCCTGATGCTCAGAGACTCTAAGGGTTTTTTTAGTGTATTACTAGTAATGCCCAGTTTTTCTACCAGAGGCAATCCCTGTTGTAAATCCTGGTTGTAAATCCTTGTCAAAATCATGATGGGTACAGGTCCTACAGCTTCCTCCAGGGACATCCACCTTCTCACCCCAGAGGCATGTGGCCATTGTAGGGGGCACCCCAAGTCTGCTGGTGCTTCTCACCCCAAGGCACTTTGCAAACCTTTGCCTTTCCTCTTAAGCCAGCCTTGGCTCACTGTGCGTGGGAGAGCAAGCTGTCAGCCACTGAAACCTCTTGCCAGAGTTTCATTCCTAGTTGAGACTGGGGATGATATGTGCTGGGACGAGGTAAGAGCTTTGGCCTGACTTTAGAGGTTTAACATTAAGTGTCTGGTTTACTCATGGTGCTCAACATCAGAAGAGCGATGAGATCGACCCCCCAGACCCGACTTCCTCAGCAGTGGGGAGAAGCTCTGCAGGAAAGAGTGTGAACACAGCCATAATCTCACTCTCCCAGTAAAATTCAGATAGAGAAGACTTTTCTCTTTAAGCCAATGAAGACAGTATAGTCTTATAGTGTTGTTGCCTAAACAGAGGAAGGTGAGGCCATTTCACAGCCTACCTGCTGTCCCGCTGCTCTGTATGGGTAGGATCTGCCCTAGGCCCCCTGTCACAGCCACTAAGACCCCTAGAGATGGTCCAGTGCCCACAGAGCACCCCAAATGGTTCTGTGCCTCCACATGGGCAGCTGAAGGGGGCCTGTGCTGGCTCTGCTTTGCAAAACCAGCAGCAGACCCAGACCCTGGTGTAGGTAGGCAATGCCTGGTGGGGTCGCTTGCATCCAGACTCCAAGATGTCACTGCTGGGCACTGGAGCAGCTACAGTTGCTCTGATTGTTGACTGTTAATATGACTGTTTGGGTTAAACAGGCAGTTACACAACTGGGCTTGGGGTAGCCCTTGTTTTAGCTGTACACACTACAGCCCTCCCTGCCAAACAATGTCTGGCCCCCGAGTGCGTGTAGCCAGAGCTCGGCAGACTGCGGTTTTCTTTCCCTGTGAAATGTGCTAGGGTATCAAAGAAAAGAATAATAAATCTGTCATGAGTTGCCATGAAAAAACACAATCACAGAAGCGTTTTTCCAGCTGTAAACCCGAAGAAAGATTCCAGTGAGCGCGGCTGAAATGTTTCGCTTCCATTTCAAGAATGCAGCGACTGCCCGTCACTCTGCTCCAGCTGCAAAACAATACGTGTCCAGTGACCTCAAGTGTGGTTCAAAAAAATACTTTTCCAACTTGCAAAATTACTTGAAGCCAACCTTTTTTTTTTTTTTTTTTTTTCACCAGAACACAATGTTTTTAGGTCATCTGATCAATTTTTAATTTTCCCATGAATCTCGTTAGCCCAGCAGCGATCCAATAAACTCCAAAGGGTAGCTGGGCTCTGCCATTTCTATGAGCACTGGAGGAATAAATACAGCATATGGAGTGATTTATGCAAGTTCACTTGTGTTTCCCAGTCGTGGTTGCAGTTCCCCTGCGGCTTTGACACTCTTCAGGAATCTTCTTGCTTCTTGCCCTACTGCTGTGCTCCTGAATGGGCTGTCTGGGTCTCCCATCTGTGCTGCTGTCTCCCAGCCCACCCACACCAAATCAACCTGTCACTGTGATGAGAGTGGAAGAAGGAGACAGGAGTGGGACTAAGAAGGGTGTATGTCAGCCCACCTGCCTTCCTGGCAGTGTGGGGCCAACACCTCCACTAGCCCGCTCTGACTATGGCAGTGAGAGGAGGAGACATCAGAGGAGGACACCAAGGCTGGGGGAAGCAGTGGCACAGAGGGTTTAGGAGCTAGTGGCTCTTGGAAGTTTATTTCATAAAGATTCATTTTGGAGGGAGGATTTCATCTCTGTGCATGAGGAAATGTCTGGCCAGGGAACAAGACAGAGGCAGGCATTTTGTTATTAGGCATCCGAGAGTATCATGGGTTTCTGATGAGCTCTGAGACAAGCAGAGCTTCTCCTGGGTCTGAGATGTGAAGTCAAGCGTGGGATGAAATCAGTTCCTGGGATGAGATAATATTTAGTATTATTGAAGAGAAATAGAGAAAAGGAGAAAAAACAGGGAGGGAGACTGCACATGGCAGTCAGGCCTTGTGTCCTCCTGAGCCCAGGAGTCAAGGAAAGAGTCCCAGATGGGGACTCTCTCCCTCGGGGCAGACAGGCACAGTGACTTAGCCAAGGCAGCTGGAGAGCAGAGATCCCAACCTAGATCCCTGCAAAGGTATTCCTGTTGCTCCTTCAGTCTCTAGTTGTTGTTGAAGACATACTTAATGAGTCAAGTTATGCTGCTTGTGGGGAGTCATTGTCCTTAAGAAAAAAGCCAAGTGGAGCTGAGATCCCAGCAGTACTTAGGAGTTCCTCCTGGATGCTGAACTCTTAGGGAATGACAAATTCCCTGGACTATTTGCATGCGGTGAATCTCTAAAGCACATGGTACAGCACAGGCCTTCTTCTCCTCTGGGGTCTCTGCATCTGCAGCAGAAATATGAAGATCTGTTACAGCCTTTTGGGACCTGGCATGTGTGTGGACTCCTCTCCTAAACATCAGGAGCTGTCAGCTTCTCCACGCAGCCTTCAGCCTGGGTGCAATTGTCCCCAGGGCTCAATGGGCAGGGATGGCTTTGACTGGATGTCTCCAAAGCTCCCCATCACTTTCTTTGTTTTCTGGGGTATTGGGCAATGGCCTCAAGGGTTAACAGGCACTGCCAGCTGTGGATCCCCAGCAGGGACAGAGAGGGCCCGGGCACCCCGCCAGGAGGTAATGCTGTTTGAGCACTGCTGGCAAAGACTTCAAACCCCTCGGCTAATTTCAGATGTTCTGCTTGTGACACAGAAAGCTGCATTCCCATGTAGGAAAGAGCTCTTCCCTGGGACTAGGAAGGGAAGGGACTATTTATTAATGTGAAATTGTCAAGAGTGGCTTTTAATTTCAAATCCATCTTTCTGAAAGCCGTGGTTGAGGTAGTTTCCTTCATATGCCACTTTTCCTCTAACGAGCCCCAAGTATGCTCTAGAAGAGGCTATCTAAAACCCTGGGGACACCATGCAGGATAACCACTCCCTCATATTCCAAGAGTTTGAGAAAATTAAAAATTGCAGGAGATTAAAATCGGAGGGAAAAAATTGGGTGAAGTCATGCCCAACATTTCCGTGTTGGCAAAGTTGCATATAAGTTTCTGTCTACAGTAAAAATAGCTGTATCTACATCTATAATAAATACAACCTTTTCTTTAAGTTAATTTTAGAGATTTTAGGTGGGTCAGACTTGGACCCTCCATGTCAGGAGGAGAGTATCCTGCCTGTCTGTGAGGCCCAGGTAAGAAAGCAGGAGCATGCTGGTCTCCAATTGGAGAAGCCATTTGTTTTAGCTCTCCCTGATTTAGGAGTTGCTCGGGAGCTCCTTAACATGAGGAAAACCCCCCAGACTCCCTTCAGTGCTCCCTTATGGAGACACAGTCTCCTCTACTGCAGTAGAAGACCAAACATGGAAACTCATATATCCAAGGAGGCTGGATTTCCCCAGGCCTAGCCTGGGAAGTGAGAGCAGCGCTGTGTCCCTGATGGCAGTGGAGACCTTTTATCAGTGAGGGGTTTCCCAGGAGAAGGGTGCTGACAGATGCCAGTAATGAGATCGTGGTAGAGGGAGCAGCATCAGATGACCAGGTCAGTCTCTCTCTGTCCTGGACGTGTGTCTAACCCAGAGCCTGTACCTTGTAATGCCCTGGGTCTGTGGCCTGTTGACAGCATGAGATACATATGACCTGGTGACAGCACTTGGTGAGGCTGAAGCAATGTCCTAATGCTTGCTGAGGCCTGTCTCCCACCTTCTCCAGTGACATTCATTGTGATGGTCAAGGCTGCTGGATTTAGGAAGTCTGGGGTGGTGATTCCTCCCTCTCTGGTGTCAGCTATATGGTGAAGTGTTATTCCTGGCTGTCTGGTTCCCCAGGCAAGGTGATATCTGGTGGTAAGGATGTCACCATCAATACCATGACTCTTTTAGGGAAACTACAGGGAGATGCATTCATTCCCCTGCTTTGCTCTCACCATTAGGTAAATGTGTCACTGTGCCCTATGGATGGACCTGCCTTAGATCCTATAAATGTGGTGTTAGTACCAGTGCTGGGATTTTTATACCCTAATCCCTCCGGGTCTGACAGCCCTGTATTTCCAGTCGGAACTGAGAAACACCCTTACAGGGTGAGGAATCCTTGCTGATCCCAGATTTTCCAGACCAAGACCTTCTGGATTTAGCAATGAGAGAGGGCTTCATGCAGGGACTGAGAGGGCAGTGAGGATCCTGCTGCACAGGGACTGCTGCTGCTGGAACACTGGAGAAGGAAGAGTGAGTTTCACTGGCTCTGACAGCAAATCTGAGGGTTTGGCATCATGTCCTCCCTGTTCAGTGTCAATTACTTTGTAAAACTTAGGTTTAGGGCATGATTCTTCCTCCACAATGGTTAAAAAGACCTCTGCTCTATATGAATAAATCTGCTTATTTTTAGTCAAGAAAAAATAAGGAATGTCATATACTTCCATACTGTGCTGCTGTTTTCCCTCATGGCTCAGGGGATGGGCAATTAAAGATCAGGTCTCCACTGGATCTAAGGGACACCAAGAAATTCTTGGCATCCCTGCTGATGATCTGAGTAAAAAAGCAGAAGGGGAACACAATATTTGTGCTGAAACGGGCAAATCCAGGCATCAAAAATGCAGTGACATCCACAGCAACATGGCAAGCCTCTTGCACAGATTAAGTCTCCTCAGTCCCCTATTTTGCCCTGACACTGTCAGGGCTGCAAAAGCCTACAGGAGCACAGGGATGTGCCCTACAGACCCTCCGAGCTGGGGTCACGCAGTAGCTGATGTTACTGCCACAACCAAGGGTCCCCTGTGGCTTCCTGGGAGTTTCCATCTGACTGCTCTGACCCTGCAGCACAGATGTTCCCATGCTCAGTGGGTATGTCAGGATTTCTGGGCATCTGCTTTGCCTGGTAAGAGCGGCTGCCCCAGTCAGGCTGCCTGACATCTGTAAATTAGAGACAAATGTGCTGCAACCTACAAATACCACCATGGTGGAGGCAGAGAGCACGTCCCCAGAAACCTGGAATGCTGGCTGCCCTTCCCTTGTTGGGGATGGTTTGTGCCCATGTAGCAAGTGCTTTCCATCACTGGCTCTCATATATCTTCCTGACAAATCCACCTTGGCTTGACAGACCCACTGCAGGGAGTGGGGGTTTTTCCTTCAGTTTATAAATGCAGTTAGGATGTGAGCTGCATGGGTTCACACATTTGGCATCAAGACCCACTGCACAGCTGTGAAGGAAGGGAGAAGAGAGGATGGGGAAAGAAACCAAGTATGGGGAAAAAGAGGTGTTTGTTCTTAAAAGAGGAGCAGAAAGCCAGGGAAAAAAAAAAAAAAAAAAAAAAAAGAGGAAAAATTAATGAGGGAAGAAGGAAGATCAGAGGATGAAAGAGGGAGTTTTAGAAAATCAGGGGATGCATTTATTGTGCTGCAGGTGCTTGCCCACACCAGTCTAGCGTTCAGCTGGTTCTCTTAGTCTGCACAGAGAGAGAGTTGGCATCCCTCTAACTACAAACCACATATGTGCAAACAAAACCCGCAGCAGCTGAAAAACCCTGAGATGAAACACAGGAGATTAAATTACAGGTTAATTGGGCTGAGATGCTTACAGAGGAGTGAAAGTTTTGGCAGGAGGCAATTTCTTCAGAGGTGATGGCCCTGTCAAACCCTCCTGTTCCCTCTCTCCATGAACCAACCTCACTGTTTCTCTGCTGAAAAGGCTGTGCAGTTTTTTTCTTCCTGTTGGAGGTTTCCATCCTGGACAGGTCTTTAAAGGACTGCGGGACCTACTTCTGACCAGGCATTAAACCAATATTTACCTGCTGTATTCCGTATGGGAACTCCACCCCTGGGCTTCTTTAGGTCCTCAACATCAAAATACATTTCCATTAGCATGGTCATGGACCTCCTGTGCTTCTGAGCTCATTTACTCTGGCAAAAGGGAGTTAAAGGAGAAATTGAGCAGTTGCCCCCAGCTCCTTGACAGGCAATGATAAACATGATGGAACCAAACCCTTCTCAGGAGCACAGGGCAGTAAGAGAGGGCAGTGTCCAGTCTGCAGCTTGGGAAGGACAGCAGGAAAAACATAATTTCATGAGGGATGTAGCACACCACTGGAACAGGTTGTACAGAGGGAGCTCAGCCTCTGTCTTTGGAGGTTTTTCAAAATTTGTCTATCAAAGCCACATCTGACCTAATGTAGAGTTGTCAGTAGTTGGTCTTGGAGCAGGAGGCTGGGCAAGAGGCCTCCAGAAGTCCCTCACAACCACCGAGTCCACAGTTCTAGGGTTATTTCCATTCAGTTTCAGCATTTTATGCTTGAAAGTTGTTTTGATTCAGTCTTGCCCAAAGTGATGGTGCTTGCTCCTAGCAAACTGTAACATTCATTTCAGCTTCTGAAACTCTCTTGCTATAATTATTTTCCTTTTAAAAAGACACCCTTAGATTGTAGCAGGTAGGACTTCTGGCAGGTAATTGAATGTGATCCACCTTTAGGATGTTACTAGAAAACTTTTCTAATTGCCAAAACAGAATTGTGTATTCTGGAGATAGCTAGGAGCACAAATTGGATTTGAGGTTGAGCACTATGCAGTAGGGCTCTTGAGTGGAGTATTTTATTTTAATTTAAGATTTGTTTTCCTTTTGTTAATAAAATATTCAGCCTTTAATGCCACATAGTCAAACAACAGTTGGAGAGCCAATTGATTGGTGGTTCCAATTCTCCAAGATCATTAGGAAACCCATAACATTTATCAGGTGCTGAAAGCTAACACATGATGTGTTAAATCTGTGATTTAAAATGAGCTTGATATATAATCCCCAAGACACCAGAGCATCAAGGTTGGATAAAGTTTCTCTGTACTGCACTTAAGAAAGCCAAATTAAAACAGTTGGGGTGAGTGACTTTCATAAAAATTATTTCATACTGTAGCAATTTACTTCTGACTCATACAATCTTCCCCTTTTGTTAGTCCAAAAATTAAATACAGGAAAAGCTGTGTTTTCATGGAACAGAAGAGCTGCACAGTTCTTCTTTGGAAGCTCTCAAGCTGAGCTGAACAAAATCTGATTTACTCAGATTTAAGCCTAAGTCATATGCTTCCTGCAGGAATCCCACAGCAGTATTCTATTTTTTCAGGTGCAGAAAAGTGTGTGGGTTTTTTAAATTTTATTTTATGTGATTATTCACTCTGCTGACATTTAAGGAAATGATGATCAGTTTCCTCATTGTGTATAAAAACCTTTCCCTTTCCAGCAAATATTGCCTACTTTTTTCCTAATTCTCCACTGGTCAGGGGTAGTACTGCGTTACAGGAGGTTTCATACCTTGTTGGTTAATTCTTTTATGGCCTCAAGAAGATGTGGTATGCAAGTGAATTTCCAGTCTTTCAAATCTTCTCCTTCATATTAACCCTTTTGATCCTGTTAGAAAATTTTAAACAGAACATAACCAGAACAATTTCTTTTTATGACTCTCAGAAAACTTCCTGGAAAAAAAACCCTACCAAAAAATACATGTATATTGCAAAGTCGTTGAACTGCTGTACCCCTGGTCAGCAGCAATATTTCAGAAAGGCAAGGCATCTGGAACACTAATATAGCTAAATGCCAGAATTTAATGAAAAGCTGTCAAACCTTGACAAAAGGTGAAGGAAAGAGGAGGTCATGTTGTAGAGGGCACTTCCCTGTGCTCTGGCAATAACAGATTTGCTCTTCTTCAGGGTCTCTTCCTGGCATGAATGCTGACAGCACTGATTTGAATGTTATATTATATTATATTATCCATTGTTGTCAGGTTTGTTGTTTTGGCAACTTTAAATGGTGTTTACACAACATCACTGTTGCTTTGACTCCTGAACAAGAGCTTTGGGATAAAACCATTGCTCTCAGTAAGCCCTTGGCTCTCTCCCAGGTGTTTGCTTCCTAAAGAGGCAAAAGGGTTAACAAAAACAGGTCCAAGAACTGCTTGGGTTTTCTGATCACTGCCTGAAGGGTTAAAGATTTCCTAATGCAGAAGAGAAGTAACCTGTGTTTGTAGGACTGTCATATATCCCTGTTGAAGGTGTTCCTTTGTAAACTTTCAGCTGCTTTTTTAAGAGCTGGGAATTGCTTTCTTGATGGCAGTATTTCTTCAGATTCTTCACTATGTATAGCAGATCCCTCCAAAGTCTCTTGATGCCCCTAAGGATTACAGGTAGTGACTGAAATATGTAATTTTTTTTTCCTTATTTGTTTTTTTTTTTTCCTTTTTTACTTCTGGAAATTCTGGGATGCCTTGTGAAAGCCGGTGATTTCACTACATGTTCTGCAACTCCTGCTCTATTCGTTGTATGGTGACTGCACTACAGAAAGCAAAGCTGTGTATTTATTTATGCTCAAAGTATTTTGTGTATTATTAATATACATATATATTACAAGCAGAGGTAGATAAATTAACAAAGTAAAAAAATTTAAAACCAAAGGTGAAATTTCCATTGTCTGTCCCAAGGACCCAGAGAGCTCCAGTCTAGATGCACTTACAATTTTGGTATTTTATTTATATGATAGGTAGTGCTGGAGCATGTATGACTGAGCCCCCAGGAGCATGGATGCAGGAGGCAAGAGCAGCAGAATCAGGGCTGCAGGTGGAAAAGTAAGTTGTGGTGGGTCTCAGAAGCAAAGGGAGACATTCTAAGATTCACTTACTGCCTGTGTTGTCCTCTGTCTGCCAGGTTTATGGTGATATCAATATCCAGGGAAAACGGGAGTCCAGCCATGATGATATTAGTAGAGACAAAATGGCAGGTGAAGAGGAGAGCAAGAGCCAGAGACATCAGTCAGGTAAGCCCTGAGAGATACTGAATGCACTCAGCTTACTTTGAAGTGGACACATTGTAGATTTGAGGGTGTTCAGCTTTTTTTAAGAGGCATCTTGCAAGGTGAGGCTTCAAAAGGCCTGGATACAGTTGGCAGGACAGAGATGCAGGAAGGGAAGCCTGTTTGGGGTGGCTGGACACTAATGTGACCATAGTTAGTGGGTTTGAGAACCTTTCACCAGGGACCTGCTTCTGTGGAAGCGAGGAAATGACAACAGTAAATGGGACATTATCTGTGGAAAACTGGCAGTGTGACAGTAAAGGAGACACACTACGGTGGCGAAATAGGGTTTGGGAGGGGCTCGGTAAGATCATGCAAAACTGTAGAAGCTATTCACTGTGAACAGAAGCTTCTGAACAGAGCACAGGGCCTGGTTTCTGCCAGCCCTACTCAGTCACCCGCTGAGGCGGCACAATGAGAAGTGCCCTGCAGCTCCCGGCAGCTTGCTGCCCTGACTCTGCAGTGGGATTTGGAGGGAGGACAGAATGCCAGTGAGTGTCAAGTGTTGCTAAGACAGTATCAGAGTATATGCAAGGAAAACAGAGTTGTAAGGGACTTCTGGAAGCCTCTTGCTCAACCTCATACTGCAAGCTGTGTACTGCTGACTCTAGTTGTTGGAGACATGCCCACTTCCAGCTGCCCATCCAGCATGGTTCCGATCTCCCATAGTGCCTGTTTGGTACTTACCTACACAAGCTCTGCCATAATGCACCTAAACACATATTCATGACCATCTTAAATGGCACTTGGCCTGAATTCAAGCAGCCAAATTGTGCCTTCAGACAGGATATACAATTGGCATGACAGGATACACGCAAGACTGTTTCCAGGGTTGGGGATCTTTAACAGTTGCTTCAGAATTTGACATAAAGGCCTTATATAAAGTCCACGACTTTATATGAAGACTTGAGTGGCCTTCCCCTGCTCCCCTACAAACTGTGGTGAAGGAGCAAACAGCCAGACCCCAAGAAAAGCAGGTTAATATAAACCACACATCACTCCTGCAACTGGAATCTATTTGGCCAAGAAAACACAAAAACTATGACAGATGTGCCATCCAGCAAACTGCCTGTGAGTGATAATCTTCCTTCTCTCATGGTCTTTTTTTACAGCTTGAATCCCTTGAAAGGGTTAACAAAACTGTGGAGCAAGGGAGGACTCAAAGAGCTCTCAAAAGGCTTTTGATAAAGTCCGGCACAAGAGGCTATTGAGAAACTTGGCCAGGGGTGAAAGGTAAAGTCCTGTCATGGATTAAAAACTGGAGAAGAGATAAAGAGCAAAGACTAGGAACAAATGGCCAATTCTTAGCCTGGGAAGAGATTATTCGTGGGTAGCTACAAGGACAGGATTGCAGACTGGGGCTGTATTTACTTACCACCGGCCAGCTAGGAGCTAAAATACGGTTTTGGCTCAAAATGCTCAGGATAGCCAAAACTGGGGAGATTTAATACAAATCCAAGGAAAAATTAACTGAAGAGTCCAGTCCTGCCAGGAATTAGTATCACCCATCACGTTTCAAACAGTATGAAGAGAGTAAAAAGGCAAGTTTGCATGAGAGGCAAAGACTTGACAGAAACAGGCAAATACAGGCTAATGCTGAAAAGACAGAACAAACACTTATCAACCCGTTGTCATGGGCAGCACAATTAGTGCACCAGAATTAAAAAGCTAAAAATGTAGGAAAAGGAAAGTCCCAAGGGCACAACATGGCACTGCACTTGGATTAACTACACTGCCATCCACATCAGCTGATGGATACCAGTGGATAGGAGCAAGGCAGAAATGAGACCTTTAAATGAATATGAACAGCCTACAATGTTGTACATAAATTACAAGAGCTCTCCGTCCTCCTGCTCTCTGTTTGCACAAATAATCACTGTCTGGACTCAGAAGAGGTACTAATGAAGTTGTGATTTTCCTCTGGAAATCTCTCTCATTGGAGAAAAGTTTTGTAGAGAGTGTTGCTTTTTCTTATATGGGGTAAAAATATTAACAAATTCAATTTTGCTCCCTGTACAGGGATTTAAAAACACTTGACATATATTAGCAATTAAAATTTCATGGTTGCCCTCATATCATACCTGATAAACATTATTGTCTTCATTCCATATGGAACATCACTGCAGTACAGAGGCATTACTGCAGTCAATATTAACCTTAGAGGTGAGTTACTTTACTTAACTTAAACATATTTATTTGGTGTGGAATGACACATCCACAAGTGTGTCTCTTCCATCTCAGCAGAGGAGGTCTTGATGAATACTTTATCAGTATCTTCTAAAAGTTCAGAGCCTTTTTGTTGGTACCTCCTCTATTGTTTAGTGCCAGAGACAGAAATAGTCCCCAACAACTCCTGACTCCCAATGTTATATTCAAATGTAAGTGTCCATAAGTGCCCTTGAAGCTGCCAAATAGAGATTGTTCTTGGAATCTTTTGGCCAGGCAAGAAAACATCATCTCAACTACAGAACCACCCTCTGAAGGATAGAGAATGGATGTGGAAATTATTATGCCCTGGTTAAATCCATAGGATGTAAAGGTAAACTAAATAGTCAAAAATTATTTGTTGCAGTGAAAGGAGAAGGAAATTTCAACCTACATCTCGTCTATGTATGATCTCTTTAGGATTCAGCATTACACAACCCTGTTTCAGGAGTACATGGCCATTCTTTTGCCCTTCCTTCAATTTTGCTTCTCCTCACTTCTGATTCTTTTGAAAGAGTATACAAAAAGAGAATAGAGCAAAGTGGACACAGGAATTAAAAAGCAGATTGCGTCCTTCCTACAGAGGAGTCATCTTTGGCTGACATGAAATTGTTTGGAAATATCATGGATTCCCTTGATGACAGCATTGCAAGCTAATTAGGTGCACAAAGTCAGGTAATTAGGTGAATGCAAATTGGCAAAAGTTGAAAGCTTCCCTGCTGCAAGAAATCTCAGACAAATTGCTTGCCCATAGGATCAGATGGATTTCCTCACGTATTAAAGTCTTCCAGCAATTTGTATTATGCAAGCTGCAGAAATTTGATAAATAGCAATGATATCTATTCAGATAGCATCAGCATGGTGTTCTGAAGATTAATCAGGCATTGTCAGAGGAGCTGGCTTGGCTTTCTGATGCTTATATCAGGAACCTTCCTGTCATTTCTGTATCACAAGGGAATGGTGAAATTGTCCTCTGCAAATGGCTGAGATTCACCCTGAAGGGGAGAGATTAATAACTTAGGTTGGGTACAAGTAACCACGAGAGGTTCCACTTTGTCATAAACATCAGCAGGAGGAGTTTTTCTTAAATGTGGTCTCTGTCTGCTCTCTTAGAAATCAGTCAGAAAACTATTGATTTAGTGGACAGTGAAGTTAAACCAGAACCTAAGGCTGCTGATCATGACCTCTCCCTCCCCTGCCTTCACCCACTCTCCAGTATGTTCATATAATAGAGCTGAATAATTACAACCTGGGGTCCATGTGGGCATCTCGGTGAGCAGGATCAGCATGCATAAAACAGGCTGGTGAACTGGACTATCCAAAGGTGCAGACAGAAAAGTTCAAACATGAGCTGAATATGAATGGGCATCACCAGACACCTGCTGTCTCATTCTAATCAGAAATTATTCAAGTGGCATATTTAGTAACTCGCTAACTAATGAGCTCAGATGAGCAACTAAGGCCTGAGCTCATCCCATCTAGCTCCAGACACTGAACTGTGGTCCAGAGTTTGAAGTCTAACTCCTTACCTCCTTTCGTAGTCAAGTGAGAGGTAGACACTATCTGATGATAACTGAATAATCAAAACAAAACATGCCAGAGGGGTCCATCCAAAGCCAGGACCAAACCAAACTAATGCATCCTGTGACAGCTGATTGTCAAACCCACTCCTAGAATCCTTCAGTGATGGAGATTTCATCCTCAGATGGTCTGCTCCCATTTTTAGGGGAAAAAAAAGTGGTTTTCAAACATCCAGTCTAAATCTCCTCAAGTCCAACTTAAGATTTTCTGCCCAACATCTAGGGGATGGATTCTTCAAGCCAAGAGCCAAAGCCATACCTGTGGTATCACCACACACCCTGTGATGCCACCACACACCTGGTCTTTCAGAGCCATGGTAGATTAACATGATTGTGTCTTGCTGGAGCACTTGCCCTCTTCTCCTTGCCTCTCCCAAAAACAAGCCCCCCAGGGCTGTGGAGGGTATGTACTTGCATGACTGCAGCACTTGGGCTGGCATGATTTACCTGACCTTGCAGCTGGGGACAGGGCACCCTGCTCCAGCCGGTGCTTGGGCTGCAACAGGCAGCTGCTGAAGGCAAAACCTTTGCCCATCCCAAGGATTCTCAGTGCAGGGCTACCTGACAGGATTCTGTCTAAGCTTGTCGTGTCATTTGCTCAGTGTGGGATCAGTCAGCTTGGGTTTACTAGACACAAATGAGTAATTTAAAAAAAAAAAAAGGTGTTTGCACCAGAAAATCAGACTTTGTCATTTCAGGTTATTTTAGGCAGCAGCAGGGGCAGGGCTGCCATATGAGGGGCATAGAGCAACCACAACCCAGGCAGGAACATCACTGACTAGGACAAGGCTGGTGAGAGAGAGAAGTCCCACTGGCAGATCAGTGACCATCGGACATGGCAAGGCAATGAACGAGGTCTGAGGTTCTCCCAGGAATAACTATTGTTGTAGTTACTACATGTCATTCAAATAGGAAAACAACTGTATGCTTAGGAAAAGCACTTACTTAAAATTCTAAAAGTCATATTTTGCTTCCAAACTACAGTCATAACAGGTTTTAAATGTCAGTTTTGACTTTTTCATATTTCTGTATTTGACAAATAGTTTCATATTTCTTGAAAATGCCTTTTTAGTTCAGTGTTTGCACCTCAGCTTAGTATGAGTCTGGCTGAGAGAACCTTATAATTCCTTATCCAGCAAAACAATTGATAGTAATGTGCAAACAGAGACAGAAATACTGAATATCAGAATATCTTCCTTATGCATTACATTTACTTGATCTCCTTATGCTCTGCAAATATTTCAAAGCCAGCTTTCAGCTAAACAACTACATCCATGCTCTTTGCCGTGCACGTGAGGAAGACAAGATGCAGCAAGTACAAGGTGATATGAGAGAGGTTCAGGCCATGTTAAAAAAGGAAAAATTGTTTCATCATGAGGACAGCACAGGAACAGGTTGATCTTATAGCTGGCCCTGCTTTGAGCAGAAGGTTGGATCAGAGACCTCCTGAGGTCCCTTTCAGCCTGGATTATCTTCAATCCTGAGTGCATTCAGCTCATCTCATAGAGACAATCCCAGCTCTGTGTGATGGAAATCAACAGGGCTTTGGTCTTCTCCAGAGTCTCCAGAATTTCCTCTGGAAATGATAACCCGAAGAGTTGGCACCAGAAGTTCTCCACAGCACATTGCTGGGAATCTGCAGCCCTGATCCACTGTGGTACATCCACAGAAGAGCACTCTCAAAGCTGCTGATTTTCGTAACACACCTGCTGTAGGAATACGTGTATGTCTAATATATGTGGACTGAATTATGTCCTCGAGTTGCCTATTTTCCTACTGAATAAATATAAAAAGGTAAAAGACTATTTTAGGGAGACCTGCCCCCTCTCCGCCCCCCTGCGCTGTTTTTCTGAAGTGCCAAACCCAAATGATTGCAAAGGGAAATTCAATATTAGGTGGATTGGATTTGCTCTCCCAGGCCAAGTGTCTAAACCCTCTCTGAGGCAGTGTCCATATTAGGCAGTGATCGATTGCTGCCATTCTAGGCGAGAGGATAATGTGAGAGGCAGTGAAGTACACGAATACAGAGTTGATAGCCCTAACAACACGCTGCACAGATTCACTCTGCTGCATGGAACATCCAGGGAAATAGTTCCAACAAGAATAATGCAAAACCCATTCTGAATCTCTCTACCAACACCACAAATAGCATTTATAGAAATCAGTTGCTGCAGAAACGGGCACAAAATGAGCCTCCTGTTCTTTCTCAATAAAGCTAGACCTCAGTAGGGTCATTTTGCATAGTGAACCAATTAATCAGCCCAGGCATTAGATCAGACAAGTGATTTCGCTCCTGTGAGGAGCTGTCAGCACGCTACAAAGATGAGACCAGCTAAGTATGTATGGAACTAACTGGGAAAGAAAATGATACCTGACCAGAATATATTTTCTGCTCGATAATGCCTGCCTGAATTTAGCCTCTCCAGTCACGCCAAACATCAAGTCTGGAAGGTACATTAGCAGGAAGAGTAAGTCTGTCCAGTGCAAATTGAAATGCGTGGCACCAAAACACATAATAGCTCACGCAGTCATCATTCATGCCACCAGTCCCTGGGCCTTCAGAAACAATTTCTGAAAACCTCACCAATTTATTGTGCCATCTCGATTTCCTATTCTTGGACAGAATAACAGAGAATGACACAGTTACCAGACTCGCAACACAAAACATCAGCCAACACTGGTGCAATTCTCAGAAAAGGTGTAGACCAGAACACAGCAGAGGGACTCCTACGCTTGTACTGAATGACAGCCTCAGCACAAATGAATGGATGATGATTATCCATGATTTAATCACCCAAATAGCTTGGAAAGTCTGTTGTTAGTCATTTGAACCCACTCTTTCTCAAAGGGGAATTGCTCCTCTAGAATATTTTTAGAGGAAGACGTTTTGAGGTACTGATTTAACATCTCTAAAGCTTGTCTCAACATGACATTTAAACAATTTATAGGGATGAAAGCACCCATAATTGTCATTTTGCATGATGAAGTTGTTTCTTTGATTTCCTAACATCATTCAGTTCTTTTTCACAGGCCCTGTAGTATGACCCTGTGATTGATTACATTTTTTGTTCTTTGATTTAGTGACTCCAATTCTTCGGAGCTTATCAGAAGCTTCATAGAATTCAGCACTTATCTTAAAAATCTTGCTCCCAGGGCAACTCATTACATAAGAAAGTCACATTTTATTCAAAAGAATAAGTTTCTAGTCCTCTGAGTTACAAAGCAAATTTAAAGCTCAGAACTGAAATATCCCAATGGCCTGGATATCCCAGAAGATAATTTGGAAGATTACTTCTTTCTGTTTCTCATTATTTTGAAGTCAATCTTAAAATGGAAGACTCTTGTAAATCTTGTAAAATGGCAATTACAGGTGATTTCCTCCATAGAAATTGCCTCCATGTCACACTGAGACAAGTTTTAGAGAAGCCTGATTCATGATTTTGGAATATTTGAAACTGGCATTGCTGCAATTTGAAATCTGTTAACCATTAACGTTGCTCAGGTTTCCCTATTCAGACACTGTACATTTTGTGTGAGAGTAGGAAATCTTTGGCCTGTGCTTATATTTATGCTCCTCCCAGCCAGCTTTCCAAAGAGTACACACAGATATTGCATAGACAATATAATTCCACCAGATTAAAAAACTCCATATCGATTACCTGTTTCACTCAAAAGTGACAGGCAAATGGCACTTCTCTGACCAGAGCTTTGGGTCACCCCACTGAATGTCACAGGGCTGGGTATTCATCTCCTAAGGAAGCAGAACAATGCTGGTGAAGACTGCCCAGTTAATTCCGCCTCAGGCGTCCCCTGAATATGATTCCAAAAACTAAACTTTGCTGTAGAAGATGCAAAAGATGCCTAGTCCCACACTAGATGTCTCTGACCCTAACAGAGACCTTGGGCTGCTCCTGGAATATCAGACCAGATGCAAAAGCAGAATTTCTAGCACATGATAAGTGTCCTCCCTGTTCTTATTTGAAGTTTGTTTGTGGTTTGAAGTGTGCTGACCTGAAGCTTCTCACAAACTGAAAATTCTAAGAAAATGGCACTTCAGAAACAATGTGATGTGATGCTTGAAAATAAAATATAGTCCTTGGACCGTGAGGCTGCCTAGTCGATCCAGCAGGCTTATGTTTACAAATGGTGATGAAGATTCATTCTTAACATGGACACCTAGTCCCTTTTCACAAAAACCTTCATGCATTCGAAATACTCTTTTTTAATAAAGATCATACAGAGTAGATGTAATAGAGAACATTTTTAATTTGTACACAAATTTAAATTGAGACATAAATAATGCTATCACAAGCACCATAGAGTGAAAAAGTGGTAAGTATTTTAAAATGAAAATCCCAATTCATCAGGAACACTCATCGGTGGGATGATTTCCATGCAGGAAGTTTGGCATTCACTTAAGTACCTTTTTGGACCTGGGCCAGGGAATAATATTGGTTTTGCTGAGTTTTCCATTAATGACACTGAAAGATTAAACACTTGGGTTTGGGGGTAATCACATAAGTAAACAAATTATTTTGATTTTCTTTAAAATATTGCATTGGTCCCAAAGGCCAGCTGGTTCGAATTTACTCTTGGAGTAAATGCTTAGTTGCCACTAGATGTCTGTGAGGCAGGAGATGGCATTCTATAAATACTGTGTGACCATGACCACGGCAGGGTGATGCTCGTTCCTAAATTGGATCAAGTGAATGCTGATATGTGAAATATGTTCTCTGTTCTCCTTGCTGGCCTCTTCTCCCACTATCCCTGCCCTGCTCCCTCTGATTGCATCTTGCCATGCCTTGTACCCCCTGATGCCTGGTTAATTTTAGAACCACCATCACACCGAAGGCATGGTGATAATCATATATGCACAGACAAAATATGTGAAGCCATGTAGGTTGATAGTGTGCCATCTCCTATGGACATTTATAACCTGCTTGGAAAGGCTCACTAAGGAAGTGACACATGTTACTAGTTAGTCTTGTTGCTAATAATAGTAATCTTTGGTTTAGGGTGGTGTTTTTTTTATTTAATCTGGAGCAGGTGAGAATCACCCAGGGTCCATGACCTTCCCGGGGTTCATGGAGCAGTTTGAAATGTGCAGTGAAAACATAAGTTGTAATGTGAGTCATCTGCACACCCAAATAGATGCACAGTTTGGTTTGCTTGACATATTCAGTCATTGCTGCACCTTACTCTGAAATTTGGGAGCAGTGTATGCCTGGGAAGAGTTGGGCAGCATGGTATGGAAAGCTTCCAGTGCACTTTATATGTTGCTCGTGGGAATCACTCTGGAGCAATTTGGGTTTAAAACAGCAACTGTCCAACAACAACTGAAATAATGTGGGATTAGAGGGGAAAAATAGTTATCCAGACAAAATTAGGAGTAATGTGTTAAAGCATGACTCCATTGATGTGAGCAGATACCTTACAAGTGTGATCCATGGGGGCAACCTAGGCCTTCTTTGATATAACCTTGATAATGCACATGAACACACAAAATACCCCTGGACATGGAGTACCAGTTGCCAGTATTCCAAGCTATGATTTTGAGTCTGCCACTAACATCTCTTAGATTTCCTTCTAAAGCCCCTCTGACTATTTTTCTTTAAAAAAAAAAAATCATTTTGCCTTTTCTGTCAGTTTCTGTTACCTTTAACTCTAGTCCTCTCCCTCATTCACTCAAATACCTAAAAAATGCTGAACTCCCTGCATTTACTTTTAGTCTGGAATCAAAGTCTTGTAACCATATAACAAAATACTATTCAGTGTTGGGTGACTAGTTGTAGGGGGTGACTGCCCAAAGGCTGTATTAATTTGCTTATTATAAAAAAAGCTTAACCACTTCTTTCACCTGGCTTGAACAAGTATTATATCCCTGATCTACAATAATGCTTCACTCAACCATCACCAAAATAATAGGTTATTGTAGCCTTAACCAACCAAGTCATCTCACCTTGCTAATTGTAAGGTTCTTTTACTAGTTTCTATATAAAGTGGGAAGAAGAAGAAAAAAATAGGACAAATACAGTTTTCTAATGAGTTAGATAAAAACCAGAATGTCCTTGGCAGTGACTGCTCTGGGTTAAATCCCTATGAAATAACAGGAAGACTGAATAAGGAAAAGTGAGGTCATGATAGTTACTAAGGAATGATATGGCAGCAGACAAAGATGAGTGGAGTAAGCGTGGATCATGGATCTGTGGAAGCTGGAAAATTCAGGCTGGAAAATTTCAGGCTAGAAAAATCAGAATTGTATCTTCAGGGCTACACCTGGTGTGGCTACTTTGGTGAAAGCATTTGAACTCAATCATTTGATGTCAATAAATCATGAGAAATCTGCCTCATAGAACTTTTCATAGTAGTAAATCTGTAATTTAAATGCTGTGAATGAAAAGACTCATGAGACAAAGAATAAAGCCCATAGTGGTTTAGTGTTCATCTCCTGAGGAAATGTCCATGGATATTGAGTGAGAGCACTCCTGATGACAGAAAAATGTAGAACTGAACTTTGTTTCTCTACAGTGCGGTTATAAGGACAGGCCTCTACCCTTGTTGTGAATCACATTCATTTCTCACCAGGGTTTTGGACTCCCTCTGGCCTGAAGAAAGAAGGCAACGAAGGGATTTGACAACTTCCCCAAATTCCAGGATCCTTGGAATGGAACATGAAGAAAATGTTCTCAATATTTTTAGGAACTTGAAAAGGTCTTAATGGAGAGAAGCACCTGGAGATCTCATAAAGCCTCTCTCTCCTGCAAACAATGCAAGATGGAAGAGAATTGATAGTGAGTCAGTGGCCAAGCCAATGGTGGAAAGCCAAGGGCCGTGGCTGAGCAGCAAGTCCCTCATCCAAGGAGCAGACTGTGCCCCACAGAAGGAAGAAGACAAGCAGCTTTCCAAGAACTGATCTGACTGCACTAGCTGTTAAACTGGTATCCAAAAGCAGAGGGTGAAGCAAGGAAGCAGTCAGCAGTCATTTAAAACAAAATCCACATACGGAGAATGGAATTAATCAAATTATCAAAGATACAAAGGGAAGAATTATATTGGAAAAAGATCAAGTGGCCAAAAGGAGGAGGGGCAATCACATGGTCAGAACTGCTGGGATCTGTCTGACAGCGCAGAAACAAGTCCTTGACAGTCAGTGATTAGTGTCCTATCCAGTAAAGAGGATACCAGTTTGTGTCTTCTACACACTAAAAATTCACATCACGGTTATCTGCTTGTAGATACACAGAATTCACAAGTAATAAATGTAGCTGGAGGGAAAGGAGAGGGGATCCTTATTCTAATATATGCTGGAGGCATTTTGCTGCCAAGGCTAAACAGCCTTGGAATTTCTAAAAATTATAGAAGTTAATCTCCTTACTCAAACTGTAACATCTAATCCAGGAAATTCAGTATTAAACCTCATCTTGACAGTCAAAGAAGAACTGACCACAGAATTAATTTTAGTGATGGCTTTGATACAAATGGTTTTACTTAATTGGATTTCTTGTATACAGGCAAAATGAAGTCCAGATGATTATTGTAATGAAACTGATACATATATTCAGTCTCTAAGAAAAGTGTTTTACAAACAGACACAGTGATAATCCAAATAACTTGGAAAGAAGCATGTGAAATATGACGGTTAGCTCAGTTTTTTAAAGACTTGTCTTAAAATGGCCAAAAAATACTCATCATCCTGCAGTCAAGAAAGAGTCAAAACCTCTGAAAACCTTACTTAGAAGCAAAATCAAATGATCCATTCATTTTTGAATTCACACACAGTTTCTATTGACAATAGAAACAAAAGATTGCTTTGAGAGTTTTGAGAAAAAGATTAGAAAAAATCCACTCAGCATACACCGAAAGGCAGACAAACTGGCTAAACTAGCCAGTCTCAGAATTACAAGAATCATAACTAATGCAGTAAACTTCTACCAAGGCTGCACAGGGATTGTCCCCATGCTGTCATGCATTTTGATTATGCATTGGGTGGTGAGACACTGGATCAGGCTGCCCAGAGAAGCTGTGGATTCCCCATCCCTGGAAGAGTTCAAGGCCAGGCTGGATGAAGCACTGAACAACCTGGTCTAGTGGAAAGTGTCCCTGCCCATGGCAGGGGGTTGGAATGAGATGAGCTTTAAGGTCCCTTCCAACCCAAATGACTCAATGAATCTGTCAATGGAAAAAAAAATAAACCAAGTCCTCACAGTTATGTGTGGCAAAGACTGTAGGGCAGGTTAATAGAAGGGAAACAGAATGGAGGTACTGAGCAAACATGACTGGATTTTTAGATGAAACTGGATGGACAAAATTAATTTTAGGACAACTGAATACAAATGCCATGTTTAGAGTGAGAGGCTGAGAAATTTTCACAGCCTAAGGCACAGTTCTCTAGAAAACTGACTTGGAAAAGCATCAGCAAGTAGCAGTAGCTATTTAGCTGGCCGTGGCCAACCATGTTGGTGCAGTGATTAGAAAGGTAAATGGGACTGAATATCCATGTTAGACATCGGTTGCTTTGGTGTCTTCCTGTTTGGGGTCTAGAATTCAAGCAATAAATAATCACAAGGAAAACAATCTATGTGACTTATGAAAAAAAGTGGAAGGTGACTGAGTTGTTTGATCACTGTCTAGCAGGAGTCTGACACCGAAGGAGCTCATCATGGTGTACAAAGGTGCAGGAGTCCAACTGTGAAGCTGAGGACAGGCAATTTTACAGTAGTAATTTTTACCAGTATGGGAAACTGGCAAGTGGAACAGTTCACAAAAAAGTATGTTTTATATTTCATTGCTTCTTGGTTTTCAAGTCTTTAAATCAAGACCAAGATTTTTTTTCAGGAAGATGGTCTTGCTGAAACAGAACTCTGGGACATCCCACCCTTGGGAAGGTGTTGGACTAGAAGACTAGAATCACAAAGTTCTTGCCATAACAGCCACAAATTTGCAATCTGGATTGTAATCAAACACGTCTTTATGCGCCCCTGGCTTGGAAACACCTTGATATTATTCCCTCAAATTTTCCCTGCAAAGAAATGTCTAATAAGGAAAATTAATTGCAAGTAAGCAGTTGTGTTGTGAAGCAATTTTTGTTGTGATAAATCTGAATCCCAAATCCATTCTCACTGGCTTTCCTGGGGTTTGAGAGATGGCAAGTGACCTTGCTCCATTGAGTCAGTTGCTCAGATTTAAACCAGGACTGCAAAATTAGTGATCAGCCTGCGCTGCGCTGTGAGTGTCTGGTTGCAGTTTGTGCCATATGTGCATTCCATTTCAAGGGGGCCTGTGAGAACAATTTTGAGGACATCTGTTAGCAGCGCAGTCCCACAGGAACACTCACAAGTCTCTTGTGGAACGGCCCATTTTAATTTTGAAAATCCTCTGCTTTGTCAGTGAGATAGGGGATTTTCTTCACAGTTTGTTGGGGTTGACTCTGCTGAATCCAACTGCACCAGCTTTGGCACTCCATTCACAATCCAGTCTTTGGAGGGAAGTAGTCCATCTTTACTAGTCAAGATGTCCAATTTGCATTTCACTCACTCATTTTCCTTTTGTGCTGCCAGGTGTTATAAGGCCTCGTGATATCTCTAGTCTCCCATGCAGAAAGCTTTTAAAACCAGAATTATTTGAAATTCATCGTGAAAAGGGCTCATCCACCTTTCACAAACCCCTTCTCAGCTTTACAAACCAGGTATTCTACAGGCTCAGTTTTTAGAAGAGGGACTTGAAATGCTCATGGAAAACTTCAGCTTCCTCATAGTTCGAAGACATTTTTAAATCAGACTATCTCGGATGTCAGTGAAACTATTTGTTGATCTCAAAACGGATAATTCCCTCTCCCCACAACCCTCACCTCGGAGTGACTCCACTGTTGACAGCTCTTTAGTGCCCCCTCATGATGATTTGTGTTTGACAGCATAGGCAAGAACGTGAGCTTTCGGTAACTCAAGAGTGATGGTTGATATGCAAACTTCTGCACTTCTGCGCTGGAGGTGACCTTTTGTAATGAGATAAACACATTTAAAATCTATAATCCGACCATTCACCTCCACCCCCGCTACAGGGTACAGCACAACGCTCCTGTACAATGCTGCCATTGCAAAAAAAAGGACTACAAAGATAACTGGGTAGGGTTCTGTCGTGAAATTTTGTCAAATCCAGATTAAAGGAGACGCTCTCTTCTAATTCTCTGTATGATTTCCATTGCCCCAAACTGCCTGGCTTTTTGCAGGAGCTTAGAAAACAAGAGTGATGCCCTATGCCTGTGTATGCTGATAACAATACTTCTCTTGATTTCATTAGGTTTAGGATTTTGTCAGTGACTGAGACTTCTGTAAATTTTAGAAAAAGAGCGAGGAATGAATGGGGAAGGACCACAACAGGAACTGAGCTGGCTTTACTCAATTTAAGCTTACATAAACCTGAGACTTGTAGATATGTGTGTGACTGCACATTAGGCAAAATAAAATCAAATCTCTTCTTGAACCTATTTAACTCATACATTTGTGAGAAGTCAGCTGGTGAGTGGTGGTTATCAGAGCTCACCGAAGATCTTCAGGGAAAACAAAAATATCTTACAAATTTTCTGTCCTTTTCTGTCTAGTCTCAGTGTTGGTGCTGATGAGGTGCTAAGAATATGCCCCACTGATCCATTTAAAAACACTTACCAGAAGCATTTTATATTGAAAAATCTCTTTGCCTCATATTCCTTCCTCCACTCTTCTCTCTTTTAGACATGAAATGGGTCTTTTGGCCTAAAGAACTGAAGTGATTCCAACATTTATTCATTTATTTATTTATCTCTTTATCTATTTATTTAGTTATTTCAGTGAGAATACAAACTGACCTGTCAAAGCTAACAAATAAAAACCTTGTTGGAATCTGACTACTTTTTCACAAAGACACAATGTTCTCCTCTGGTTGCTTAATGGATCAGGAAGCTGAGATTGCCTTCTCAGGATATGTTTCAGGAGTAGTTTAGCTGCTAAAATAAGACATCTATAACCATGGTGAAAGTAGTAATCTGTTTCACTAGTGGCACTTCTTTTTCATTTTTTTAATTTGGCAATATCTGCTGATGAGCAGATATCACAGAGAGAATAATAAAGCATATCTGAATAGTAGAAGACTATGAGAACTGGCAAAGTTAGCTGGTAAGAGAAGCAGTACCTGAAAAACACTTATTGTGGCTGTTTCTGTACTATAAGCAAGATAATTGCTGGAACAAGGCCTTTAAACACATGATGGGATGACGAGGAAAGTCTCTGGAAACAGGAAACATGATCTCTGCAAAATCCTTATCAAAAAGTTGAACCTGATACTCAACTCAGGATGACTTGATGGGAAAATAAAAAATCTTAAATAAAAGATACGCATCTTGGAGGAGGTTTTCCAGTCCTGTTAAGTTATGGTTCCTTTTCCTAAACAACAGTTCCATTTATGCCTGGTTATCAAGGTCTTTCAGATGGAAGAAATACAAAAACCTTAAGACATAGGACTACTATGTGGAGCTGCTGGTGGGGAATCATGCAATGTCTAGTCTAGCAGGATACAGTGAGCTTGAGAAATTGTAATCTTAACTATGCTGCATAGCAATTCAAAGATGTAAGAGCTGAATCACAGCTTGATCCTGCCATCCCACCGGGCTGAAATCCTTTATGGAATAATTGCACATATGTCAATGGGACTGCAAGAAAGGTGGATTTAGTGTGGAGATTTTAACAGAGCAGTGGTACTAAGAAAGGGCTGCAAGATGCATTTTTTTCCTAGAAAAATGGCAAAAACTAATTTAAACCAGCTTCAGTTACAAAACAAGTGAAAACAAAGACTCAAAAACTGCTGTGCTGGCATCTAGTCTCTGCAGTACATGTGTCACATAAACCTGCAGGTTAACTGCTTAGTGGCACTGTTCTGTGTGGAGCATTTCAAACCCCTGTTAAGCAGGAGACAGAGCACACCCCAATGGTCAGAGCTTCCTCACAACCTTCAGCACTTCCAACACATCTCACAGTATTGTCAATTCTTTATTTCCTTATTAAAAATATTAAGCATCAGTCCTGCTAGGAATATGGCAGGGGAAGGTTCATGTACATTTTTTGTCCTGTTTTAACTGATCTTTTAGTTTGTCTTCTCTTAGGCAATTTCTAGTCCGTGACAATATTTGGTCTCATATATTAGGGTATTTGTTTCCCAGATTGTCTCCTGTGGAGGACTTTGTCCTATGTCTCTTGGAAGTCTAAGAAAGTCACATCCACTCTTCTGTGGCAATGTATTAAAAAAGCTAGTAGATTAGAGACAATTTCCCTTCAGTGAATTCAGACTGAGTTGTCCCCATTCTGTCATGTTCATCCAACTAAACTTCTGGTTTTGATTAGTTTCAACCAGGGCAGCTGGCACTGGAGAAGGGTTTGCTGGTCCCCCATCCTAGGATCAGCTCTCTCTAAAATGCAGATATGACATAATGAGAGGCAGTGTATTTTTGTTAGCAACTACTCTCCTTTTTTCCCCGAATTCCTCCAATTCTCTTGGGATATATACCTTTCATTCCTAGCAGTTTGTGGCTCTTTAGCTTGTTCAACACCTCATGTTTTAACATCTCACTGTCTACGATTTGAGCCTGAAAAAATACATCTGGGGCCAATATTTCCCAGCACCCTCTGTGGTACAGACTGATATTAATAAATCCTTTAGCTCCACTGTAAAGGTCTTTATGTTCCTAAATACTTCGTTGTCACCTTGGCGCTCTAGGGAGTCTCTCTGAGGCTTCCTGTTTCTGCTGTGGTGAAGCTTGGTGTTGTGGGCCGTCTCCTCCTCTGAGAGCACTGTTCCACAAGGTTTGTGCCTCCATGGGACTGCAATTCCATTTTCTGAACCTTTGGCACTGAGGCACACCGCTCTCCTCACTCGCAGAGTGCAGCTGAAATACACACTCCTAAAATGCGCGAGTGCACACGCAAAATTTGGGCTCCTTAGAAGCCTGGGCGTGGCCAAGCTCTGCTCTAAAATGAATAAAGAAATCATTCAGGTCTCCAGCCATGGCTTATTTTGAGTGTTTAGTTACAGCAAAATGAAATGTCAGACTCTCAGTGGTCACGTGCCAAGATGCCCAGTTTGAGGAAGTATTCTCTCTGGAAAAGATATTTCCTTTGAGCCGATAACACTGAGCCAACAATTCCTCTCAATATTGATCTCTAAATAAATGGTGCATTATTCCACAGGCCTGTGTCGGTTACAGCTGTCAGAGAAACATACCCAAAGGAAACAGAGCACCACCAGACTGAGCAAGCCTGACAGTACCATTAAGCTCTGGAGCAGAGCTGGATCCTCTACAACATATTATTTCTCTAGAACAAGAAGGGGTATTTGCTCACCAAGAGCTCAGGGTATTTACTTTGCTAAAGGACAGTGGGTGCAAGCCCTCCTTGCCAGCTTGCAAATAATTTCTGTTCTAGCTCCCTGCTTTATGGATGCACATTTTCCTGTCTGAACCACCAAACGCTGATTTCAGCAGATGTTATACAAAATGGAGAGGATGCAACATGTGAGTGTTTGTTCAGAAAAGACAGTGTTTATCCCCCTTGGATGCTGAAGGTTTTATGCAGAGCAGCTGGCCTGACCTCCCTTGGTGAGTGAGACAATAGATGTCTTATGATTCTTAGTCTGTCTCTCAAATAGAATTTATTTGCTCTGTGAGTATCTTTGGAGCAGCTCTCCATGGCGTGGCTCTCCCTGAGCTATCACAACTTCAGGAGAAGCTCAGACCATGAACTGGGCACTCAGAAAAGATTAGATAACAATTATGACAGTATTCACAGGGCAAAAATTGTGCAGACTGGGAAACAGAAGACCAAAAGAAAAGTGGAGAAAATGTCTCTGGGTGCAGTCTGGGCCATAGGTATTTTAATTTTCTAATTCTAACCCAGCTTTAATTTTCTAATTATTCATTTTTTTTTTGCCTTTGTATTGTTGGACCAACATGTCATTAAGCTTAACCCTTCCTTCAGCTTGTTGATAACCACTGGACAGGAATTGCTGATGAGGAGCTGCATCTTTGCTTGGATGGGGCAGGAAGCCATCATGGGTACAGTAACTTCAGTCTGATGTCAGAAGTTGTTTGTTTTCATGTGCTGTGCTGGGCAGATGGGCATTGGCTCAGTGATATCTCAGACATTTAACTGCCCCAATACCAAGGCAGTGGTTGCCGTATCCTTGCTTCAAAAACTCTTCTCAGGAGGAAGAACTGGCAGATCCTGGCCTTTTCTGACCAAGGTTTTTCCCACAATATAGTTATCCCCAGTGTTGATTTTCCACAGCCTGGCCCCTAGCGCCCAGTGCTGTGCGTTTCTCCATAACCTCTGGATTTTTCTAAGGAAAAACTTGCACTTGGATTACTCTTTTCAATTAATTTCTGCTCCCATTCAATCTGCAGTGTCTGGGGCGTGTGAGATGGCTGCAGTTGCCATGCTGGTGATGAAGAGGTCACAGACTTCCTGTGTCAGCCCATGTCATGCTTCTGTTGCTTCGCTTAATTTCCTGTGCCTTCAAATCCCTTGTCTTCCCACTTGTCACTTGAGACAGTAGGTAGGAACGTGCACAAATGTTTTTATAAGCAAACACAGATCAGATTGGAATGTAATTGTTCAACCATTGTGACTTGCCTCTCTATTTTTCAGTGCCTGTATTTAGATGTGATTTGTGACACTCGGCTTAGATACAATCTTTTACATTAATTTAACATGTCAGCCTCGTATTGATCCCACACTTATGTCTTGTCATTTGTAGACAGTGAACACTGTAAGCTTCTCTGCCTGCTTGAGAGCTGACATCCAAATCCTTCGTACATGCCATTGTCCTTCCCCTGTCAAGCTCTTGTAATCATTTTCCTGGCTCATATCCTCTCCCAAAATGTGACTGACTGAAAATCAGTTCAGTTGATTGCCTGTGTTTCCAGGTTTTCCCTTCATAAGTCCTAAATTCCTTTACTGATCTCATCCCTCCAGATTGTATTGGCAAGTGAGAAAACCTGGAGGATCACAAAATCAGCTGAACCACAGCTTTCATCAGTGTCCCTGGACTCGTCCAGGCAGTGTAGCACTATGGCAAAACTCCAATTTGTGTTTCAGATGATGGTACAAGTAACAACTAATAAGTAAGTTTTGTTGTCGTCATGTACCATGCAGCATCCTTGAAAATAGTCTGGGCACACCAGTACTCTGCAGTCATAATGTAGACGGGTTTTGAGCCCCAGTGCTCAGAGTGGAGCACTATGAAAAGGCCACCTTCCCATATAGGATGACAAAACCACAGTCACAGAATGGTTGGGGTTGGAATGGACCACTGGAGGTTCTCTAGTCCAACCTCCCTGCTCCAGCAGGGTCCCCTAGAACATGTTATTCAGGATAATGTCCAGACAGCTTTTGAATATCTCCAGAGATGGAGATTCTACAACTTCTCTGGGCAACCTGTTCCAGTGCTCAGTCATCCGCACAGTAAAGAAGTTCTTCCTCTCTGCTCTGCTCTTCCCATCTCTCCAGCCTGCCAAGGTCCTTCTGAAGGGCTGTACAGCCCTCTGGGGTATTGGCTGCTCCTCCCAGCTTTGTGTCATCACTGAACTTGCTGAAGAGGCATCTACCACTTCATCCAAGTCATTGATGAATAAGCTAAACAATCCCAGGCCCAGTATTGAACCCTGGAAGACACCACTAGTGACAGGCCTCCAAACAGACCCTGTGCCACTGATCCTGTCTCTCTGGGATCTGCCATTCATTCACTTCTCAATCCACCTCACTGTCCACTCATCCAGCCCACACCTCCTGAGTTTTCCTGTGAGGATATCATGGGAAACAGTGTCAAAAGCCTTGCTGAAATCCAGGTAGACAACATCCACTGTTCTCACCTCATCTATCCAGCCAGTTATCCAACTGTAGAAGGCAATGAGGTTGGTTAAGCACAATTTCCACTTGTTGAATCCATGCTGACTACTCCTGAACACCTTCTTGTCTTCCACATGCTTAGAGATGGATTCCAGGTTGAGCCAGCTGTTCCATCACATTTCCAGTGGCTGAGGTGAGGCATTCAGGGCATCAGAATGAAACTAAATGAAACAGCACATTGCTAATACCATTTGGCATTATACTGGATTTAAATAATCTTTCTGAGGGAGAAAACACATTTTTTACTTTATTTTCAGAGAACTGAGAAAGCTAACTAATTCTTTACATTTCTAGGCACCTTTCTGATCCATTGTTCTATTCAAATTGAGCTTTAAAATCTCATTACTTCTCTAGCTGCTCTGGCTATTAAACTTTCCCTTTCCTTGTCATGGTTTTGTGCAGCACAGTGGAGCTTACAAAACCTGATTTAATTACGTTTTAGAAGAAGACTCAGCTTGCAACAACAGGGTTGCTAGTCTCACATAACCCCTGGTCAGCTCCCAGGCTGGGAATATTACCTTTTATATCTGCAATGGAGCTACATGAAGGAAAAGTAGAAGCAGAAGCCCGTCTCTGCTGAATGTAGCAATGTACAGTCCCCTCAGTTGCTACAATAATGATGAAGTCGTCTCTTGATGTAATTAGGAGGTTGGTGCTCAGAACTGACCTTCAAAGATAGACAAAGCACAAACCCCATTGGTCAGAGGAGTTGAAGAATAGTAGCACCAAACAAACATTTATAAATCACTTCTATCTTTACTCACCAAACTCCCTGACCTAATCCGTGGGGTGAGAGGGCACAACAATGTCTTCCACTTGACAAGCACAAGTAGCTTTACAGCAGGGATGGTGAACTGACTATAACAGAGTCATCAGCAGAGATAAGCTATGATTCCTATCAGATCCGTTTTTCTTATTACATTTGACATCTTTAGCACTTAAAAATACTGTCACCAGGTGCTCTGGACCCTTGGGAAGGAGGTGACCCTTTGCGTTTAGTGGTGAGTGATAATCCCAGACAGAGGTCTTCTCCCGGGAAAAGGAGGATGGAAGTGGTGCTGCTGAAGAGACCTGAGGGCAGCTGGGGACAAAACCAAGCTGACAGCAATCCTTATGGGTCATGCACACCCATCCTGTCCTCTGGTGCCAACTGGCTGCCAAGGACCCATTTGCTGCCAGCCTTGAGGATCATGGCCTGGTGGGATGGGGACAACTAAGCCAGCGTCCCTTCACCTCTCCAATGCAGGTGGCAGAAACACAATGGCACTGCAGGAGTAAGAACAGATACATAGATACAGGAACGTCTTCCTTATCTCACTGCACGTACCTTTTGCTATCAAAAGATCTGTTAATAAAGAGAGGCTGAGAGAGTTGGCCCTGGTCAGTCTGGAGAAGAGGTCTCTGGGGAGACCCAGAAGGTCTCAGGGAGACTTAAAGCCCCTTCCAGTATCTTAAGGGGGCTACAGGAGAGCTGGAGAGGAACTTTCCAAAAGGGCATGTAGTGGCAGGACAAGGGGGAATGGCTTTAAACTGAAAGAGGGAAGGTTTAGATTAGATATTAGTAAGGAAGTCTTTATTGTAAGGATGGTGCAACAGTAGCATATATTACCCAAAGGAGTTGTGGATGTCTCATTGCTGGAAGTATTGAAGGACAAGTTGGATGGGGCTTTGAGCAACCTGGTGTAGAGGAATCCCCTCCCATGGCAGGGAAGTTGGAACTGGATGATCTTTACGGTCTCTTCCAATCCAAACCAGTTTGTGATTCCATGATTCTGTTTGGGAAATGGAGACATGGCTCCTGGCCATGTGTCTGAATAATGAGCTGTCTCCACTCCCCATCATTTCCTTAGCAGGGATTGTATCAAGAGCTTGCAGATTTTATATGTCAGGACATTCCCAATAGGCCAGAATTGTACCCCGCAGTTCATCTCCTGGTAACTTCAGCCTGATGAAGCATTTGCAGCTTGTCTGAAAGTCTAGCCAAGTGCTCACAGCCAGGATAGGACTGGCCTTCACCCACTGTCTTTTCTGAGCTCCTGGATGCACAAACCCTCTTCACCTCCTCAAAACCCCCACCTCCAGCCTGGTCAAGCCCCACACCTGTACTGAGCCCACGGGAGCACAGCCATGCACAAGGGGCTGGCAGCATAACTTCATCCTTCCTGGCTTGCTGGAGCAGAATGGATCCTTCACTGCTTGGGGATGGACAAACAAAGGCCTGAGAGTCTGCCCTGGGGCAAAAAAAGGCCAGCTCTGAACAAGACTCCCATTGTTTCATGCTCAACCTTCAGCTTTGGTTGTCTGCAGATACATTTAAGGTCTTCTTATCTGTGAACTGCAGATATATTTAGAGCATTTGCCTGCCCCTGGGCTGCCCTGGATGAGAAGGGTGGGGGTAGCATTGTGTGCCCAGGAACAAGGTCAAGGGAGAAGCTCTGAAGATTCCTGATAGAGCTTCCTTGCTCCAGCTACACAGTTCTGTCTTGGGTTAATTGGTCTGCCCACAGACCATACTACAGACAGTATTGAATGCTGTCAGTATTGAATGCTGAGAAACTCTGCCCCTGAGGGTACAGGAGGTTTGAAAACCAGTGGGGGAGCAGACAGCCTCTGCCTATGCAACACCAGCACACAACCCAAAGGGCATCATCTTCCTCTCCCCCAGGAGCTGCAGCATCCTGTGAACATGCTCACCTGGGAGCCATAGGCTGAGCTGCTCCCTAGGGCTGGAATTAGTAAATCTGCATTCTCCCCACGGTTATGACCTCTCTTAGGTAATTCCAAGCTGAGAAGTGTTTGTGCAATAGTGAAGATGTTCACCTTAGCACAGACATATCCTTAGACATGAAAAACCGTGGGACTTGAGATAGAAGGTCTGACTGCAATTAAGAGGGGAGCAGAGAGGTGCTGCTGGCATTCAGGGAGAGATTTATGTTCTGGGTTTTTATGCACATCTCACACCACAAATGCTCAGGCACTGAGTGACAGTCTGTCTGCTTAAGAGGGGAAACTGGACAATCCCACTTAATAAATGAGCACATATGCATGCACACAAGTGTGGTGATTCAGAAGAGCTAATTCCTCCAGGCTAAAAAATTATTAGCAAATTATAAGCAAACTGGAGGAAAGGCAAAGACAGAAGGCTAATGGAAAGCAATGATTTTTTCCAACCAAAATAATCACAGTCCCACAATCAATAAAGAAGACAACATTGGCTAAAATCCCTTCCAGACACTGTGGCAAAGTGAAGGCTCCAATTAGAAATAAAAAAGCACCATGTGACAAAGAGGGAGAGGGGGAAGCAGTTTAGGGCTGATAAAAATGCAAAGTTCTGAAGTCTAGAAAACTGGTGAAATATGGTAAAAATATCAGGGAAAATAAGGACTTCTGAAAAATATGCCAAGAACAAAGACCTTCTTCCATTGGACCAGAGAATTGAGATCCCATGATTCTAAAGCAGACAACATCAGGAGGGTGGTTTCTCCAAACTCTTTTCCTGCACAATCTCCAGGGGAGCTGAAAGGGAAGATATGCCAGACTACCTCACTTTTGTCATGCTGCAACCCCACTTAGGAGATTTTCCATTCTCTGGCCTTGCTGTACACAGGAACCATAGATGCTTTCTTTGCTTTGGTCTCTGCTGAAGTTTTGCTGCTGTCTTTTACCTGGACCAGCAGTGAACAACAAATTTCTCCACAGAGAGGCCTGCTGGATCCCCTCAAGGGATGGGAGTTTGCCATTTACATCCTCTCCAAGTGACCTCTGTTCTACTTTAAACACAAACAAGCCAAGGTCTCAATTTACTGTGTTTTTACAACATGGCATTTCACGTGCTGGTCTGCCAAGCCCTTTGTCTACCAACCACAGTCATACAGGCAGCAGACAGTAGCTGTAAGATTAAGCAGCACTGGAACATTTGCCTGCATGGTTGCCTTTATAGTTGTGTCCCACTGGCCCTCTCATGAAATGCTTTGGAGCATTGTCACGGAGTCTAAGCCTGACAAAACATGGATGGCTGTTAAAGTTATTTATTTTAAATAAGGCTTTTGTTCCCCTTTAGCTCCACGTCATAACTTTATACAGAATGTGCCTAAATCAGCTTCTCTTCTCCATTACATACTTTTAATTTGACAGTGGAGCGAAGGGCTTTGTAGTTCTCTTTCGTTAGTCCCATAGTAACTGTGTGTGTGTGGGAACAAGGCACAGCAGGGCTGTGGACAATTGTACATTTAAAAATCAAACACCCAGGCAGGTGTTTTGCAAACTTTCAGTTCCTGCAGGAGGCACTGCCCACTAACAAGCTCTCCACAGCTCTGCATCCAAGGTTTTGCAGTCAGTCAGTGACAGGCCTATGCCTACAAAAATCTCTTCCCTAGTGAAAGACAAGGAAGCTACAGGGAATTTCTTATTTACAGGTTAGGTGCATGAATTATCATGATAGTGACATTCCCTGATGGCCTTCAGCTGTGAGCAAAGGTAACCAGCCAGGTTTACAGATATTACGTTATCTCCTCATAACACATGAATAGGATTTCCCACCCCACATCTGAATGGAGTTTAGTTCTTTGAATGACTCACCTGACTCCTCCTCAGGTGCTGTGAATACAGCTATAATATAAACTAGCCATGGACCAGTTCGGAAAAATATCCATTCATGTTGTTGAGGAGTTACTGCAATGGGAAATACCTTATAATAACTAAAATAATCTGTTTTATTCACAGGCGGCAGCAAACTGCTGTTCCAGCAGAGTGGGTTGCACTTAGTGGGTGCCATTATCCTGTGAACAGGATTTATTACCATGGATATAGAAAACACTGAAGCAGTTCTTAAAACATCTTCCTCTAAGGCGTGTCTCTGCCTAAAACTATGGAAAATGCAAGATGTGCTGGACATTCCCTTCCATGAGGAAGGGAAACCAGTGATGGCTGAATCCAAGCTGCTGTAATGGTTATTGGAAGAAAATACCAGAGAAGGCAACTTTCAGTCTCTTTTTAGCTGTATCAGAGAAAGCTGAAGATATGAACAAGGCTGTGTGCTCTTCAGCTTCTTCCTTGCATTTTGGAGAGCGGGAACCCCTCCATTTGCCAACAGGCTGAACTGTATCAGAGGGTGCCCAAATTCATCACCTGTGACTCTTCCTGTCTGGTGACATACCACAGAACTGAAGGAAAGCTGTTGGCTGAAGCTCCTCAGGGAGTTAAAGCCACCTAAATACCTGAAAGGTCAGAAAACTGCTTTTTTACCTGCTGATTGCTTCTGAAGGCCATATGATCCTTTTGATGGGAGTTAAGCCTCTAATGCTTGACAGGAGAGCTCTCCCACATGCAGGACCACAGGTGACTCACCAGCATTCCTTTTAAGTCAACAAAAGGGCTCCCAGTGATTTCAAGACTTAATTCAACAATTTTCAAGTACACTGATGAATAAAACATTTCTCACATGGTGTTAAAAATCTGAAAAAGGTCCTTGCAGTGAAAGGTCAAGCAATATTGTGAAACCCGACAAGACATCATGAGTGCTGGTGGTTTTTTAGCCCATTAGCAGAAGTCATGCAAAGAGGTGCATTTGCACTCTACATTTGCAGGGCTGCTTCCACATTTGCTGAAGACAAACTGATGTGAGCTTATTCCATCTCCACTCCTGAGGCAGGAAACAAATGTCCAGAGGCAGAGATGGGAACTTAAACAACCTTTGCTGTATATGTGCACAGTGACATCCTGTAGGGTTACCTGCAGGAGAAACTTCAGCAAAGCCTAGTCCAGAGAGTCTGCACACAGCTAAGCTAGTGAGGACTTCATACAGCTCCCTACAGTGTTTGAGCAGATATGTGAAAAATTGGTGGAAATTCTGAGCCCAGAGACTCTCTTCTCCTTTTCCCTCTCCCTCAGAGTTTGAAAAGTCAGTATTTCCTGCTAATTAGTAGTATCTGTATAAAAAAGTGAAGGTGGTATGGTAAGTGAAGGAGATAAGAATGAGTCAACAGCAAAGTGTTTATAATGTAATCTTCTTTCATTTACAGATCCTGCATTCATCCTACTGAGAGAGGCCTGAATACCATGGACATGGAAAGCTCACCACCGCTGCTTACCACTGACTGCTGGCAAAACTCACCACAGCACTTTCCTACCAAGGAGAGGTGCCTGACTCCACTACCAAGTCTAGGTCAGAAGAAAGACTAAGACTGAAAACAGACCTTGTTTTTACCCTTTATGTTGCTTAGGACAGGGCCTGGTGGTTTCTATGAGTTCTGTGGACATTTGCAAGAACAGCCCATTGCATGTTCTACACTAGGATGGAGTAACAAGTTAGGTAAGGTAGCTGTGGTGAAAGGTCTTGCTTACTGCTCTAATTCTGAGCTTAAAAGCACAGCAGAAACACAGGAAAACAAAACCAAATGGTTAGAGGAGCCTGGTGGAAGAGCCATCCACTTCACAGACTTGGCTGGGATTGTTGAGTAAGTCAGTGCTGGGAATCACTGTGCCTTTCCCTGAGTTGCAAAGCATCCCCAACCAGTTTTTACTAAAGATGTACAGGAGGGCAGTGGAGACCCACAGGCTTATAACAGGTGTAAATGAAACTCAGGTGTTCAAGCCCCATCCACTACTCTCACATCAGTCAGCCCCACTCACACGGGTGCAAACCAGCAGACCTTGCAGTGCATGAGCATTTCTTTCTAGCCAATACTGTTGGAAACAAGATTGTATTGTTGCTTTATTCCTTTGTCCTCTCATAGATTTAAAAACAAAGAATTTTGTTTGCCACAGGAGCGTAGAGGACAAAGATTTTTCGTTTGCATGGACATTTAGAGAGCTTTCAGAGCTAACACGAAATCCAATTTCCTTCCAGCTTTTCAGCTACAAAAAAAGTGCCCCTAAACCAAAATGAGATACCAAGGGCTGACAGCTGACGAAAGGAATTACAGCAGTCCACAGTGTAAGCAAACCCAGGGGCACTGCCCACCTCGCTGATACAGAAATGAGAAGCCAGACCCAGACTTGCACCCAAGCTTGCATCGCACCACACTGCAGGGATGAGGGCTTGTGCTGTGCTGTGTTTTGGGAGTTTAGAGAGGCTCCTGTGCATCCTCCACAAGGCTGGGCAGTGGCTGCAGCACAAATCTTGTCCTTCTGGTAGGTAACTTGCATGCACCAAAACAAAAGCATTTTCAGGGGGATTTGGCCCCATCATTTTCCAATCTAGTTCCATTTCAGTTGATTTTGGGGCTTTCTCTACTTCTTTCTCTATTCCTTTTCTTTTTGGTACATAAGCTTTATTTTTTTTAATAATGTTTTGTGTGGTGCATTATTCTGAACTGTAACCTTCTAGACATCACATTTCCTTTTTCTAAACCTCCTGACACTGCCTACTGCTCCTGTTTATGCCTAATGCTGCCAGCCACATTGTAATTACCTCAGAAATTTGTTGGTTCCTTGAACACGTCTGGAAATCACGTTCTATGTGTCCCACTCACATAGCAATTAAAATACTGCAGGTGTTCTCCAACCAGATGATGGTACTAATTTCTTTTGTGGACAAAACATCTTTTTTACTGTTGTTGTTTTTGCATATTAAGATAATTTTTTAATGAGTGGATGAGAAAATTGCCAAGCACCACAAAAATAGGCAAAGGCAGACAGAAAACTTGCAGAGATTAGTGGAGCTCTGGAAGGTTTCCAGAGCAAAGCTGTGAATTTGATCACTCACAGAAGAGGTGACAAAGGTGAGTTGTGGAGGGGAAGGTTGTTTTTCCCTTAGGGCTGCCTTCCTGTGTTGACTTTCACTTGCACAAGTGGAATGACTGAGCCCTGAACACTTACTGTGCCTCTCCAAAATGCAGTGGTGTGCCAGCACACTGCCCTGCTGCTCTGCCTGACTGCCCACGGGGCAGACCCTGGGGCTGTGCTTCCAGTTCTGCATACTCTGGAGAGCTCTACACATGGTCATAATATGAGTGAAGGCATCTCAGAGGCATGGGTGGTAGGATTGACAGTCCCTGGCCTCACAGTGTCCCCTCTTGCACTGTAGGCACCCACAACACTGCAAAGGGGTCTGGTCCCCCCAGGGAGCCCCCAACAGGGTAACTGGGACTGGGAATGCCTGGGGATCTCCACTGCAGGTGGAGGAGAGCTTCTCAGCTTGCAAGCAATCCATGCACCCTATGCAGGGTGTAAACCATGATGCTAAAACACTGCCCAGCACAAGCAGTAACAGAGGGAAACTACAAACACGTTCAGAGAGAGAAGACCTGCTCAAACGGGGCCATAGGCATTCCCGGAATCAAAACTTAAGTCACTGTGATCCTGACTTTCCCTCTCGATCCAAATTGTCTTTAATACACTGTTTAGGGAGTAGCAATGAAAGAAATTGTCTGAGAGGCATTAGTTGACTGATAGTTGTTGGTTTCCCTGTAATGTCCTGAGGACCAGACCCACAGGACTGGGGCCCAGTGCCTGGGAGTCCAGCAGCCAAGACATGCACTGAAGTCACAAGGGATTGCATCATCTCCTAGTGATATGCCAGGCAGTGCAAATGCCAGAAACCTATAATTCCTGAGAGGGAAATAATCACTGGTCTCCCTGGGGAAAGGGAGAAAGAGCAACTGTAAATCGTGTAGAGCAAATTCACCTTATCATCAGTTGTCACGGGAGAGTCCCCAGGCACTGCTGAAGAAAATGTAGCTGGAGAGAGGAGGCAGCTTGTGTCAAAAAGTCCAGCAAGAGCAATAAAATGAGCTGACAAGGGCATGCTTGTGATGTGGTGGGCAGAGGATTGAAGGCTTTGCTTATATGAGGTGACGAGCTCGGCTGGTGGCTCACAGGCTGACTAAGAGCGCGCTTCAAAAGGCACCCCCACGTCTGCTGGGATGAGCATTTGACAAGTTTGTAGCACAAGTACTCTGGTAACAAGCTAGCTGTTAATTTAATTTGTTCACTGGCCATGGGTACATGGGTTTCCTGCGTATTTACTTGGGTTAGCATGCAGTCATAAGGAGATTTACAAGCTGTGAACATCTGCAGTTTGAAATTACTTTTACAGCTGCAGGAGGCTTTTCAGATTAGTGTTACCTGTAACTTGAAAGATTAAGAATTTTATGATCAGAAACTTTCCCGGGTATTAAGAAGGGAGGTGTGTAGCAGGGTGGAAGAAGTGCTCGTTTCCTGGACTGTCCTTATTCCCACGTCTAAAGCTCTCCACCTTGAGCAATCCCACCAACTTTGGAGAACCTTTTATGTCACCCCTGAAGCTGAGGGATCTCCACTGAAGCCCAGGTGTTGGCTGGTATGACCACAGGAGAGGATGGCATCCGTGGAGAAATATCCACAGGATATGGATGGGGAGATGGTGGCTAAGTTTTCCTCAGCACAAAGTGGTAAATTTGGCCTGTTTATGAGATTTCTTCAGGAGTGCAGAGGCATCCCTGAGGCTGATATCTTTTGCTTTTGTAACAGCTTTTGGTCTGATAACATGAGCTAGCACGGAGACATTGTGCTGGGAAAATTGATAACAATATCCTCTCTTCTTCTGAGCTGCTGCTTGATTTGTTCAGTGGTTGAAGTAAATCCTTTGATTATTGTTTCTTGTTGTTTGACTGGTTTGATAAGGTATATTGAAGTTCGTGGAGTAAACCAATTCATATCAACTAATGATGAGGCCTGCTATTGTTCTGGAATGATTTGCACCATGATAATTTCTGAGGCATTTGGATGCAATGTTTAATTAATTGTAGTGAGTTATTTAAACTCAATTCAATTGCTGCTAACCTGAGATAAGGCTATTTGTATAATTTCAGTATAATCATCTTCTCCCCTGCATTAATTAACACATGACAGCACTACACTGACAGCTTCTTAACACTTCTCTAACATTTCTTTCAAATCTTTCTCTTCCTCTTCCCTCTGGACAATTGTCAAAAAGCAAAAAAAAAAAAAAAAAGCCACCCCAAAACCAAAAACCCAAGTACTCTTTCTGAAAGCCCTCCATGTACTGGCATTGCATTTTGCTCTGTGTGCAATGATATGGGCTCATACCATGGCCAGTTAGTCCCTGTCTGGCTGAAAGGCTGATGGAGAATTCATGGGTCTCATTAGCCAATGAATTAATTCTGAGATCCAGAAGCCACAAATACTGCTAAAAATGACAGGACTTGGGAGAAGTGAAGAACCTAAGGCAAGACACTAATTTGGCTGAGAAATAACTGCACAAGACAATTAGGCACTTTACTTTTTTGGGTACAATTGAAGTGGTCCATGATCTGCCTCTGTAAGGATAGAATGTGTTTCATGGTGCTGGATTTTTCAGCCTGTGGGTTTGTTACTCATCACCTTTGTCTTTGTCTCTATATTTCAGCAAGAACCTTTCCATGTGTTATCATCCCAAACATGTCTGCAGAGGTTTATCTGAATTCCTATAGATATTTTCCCAATGATTTTCAGCAAAGGCTTCTATTTGCTGTGTGACACAGAGACCCACCTTTACCTTCGTCTGGGAATGACACTGGGTCCTCTTGACCTCCCATTCTCCATGTCATGGCATGGATAGCATACATCCTCCCAAACCTTAGTTAAACATTTACCCTGGCTATGTTCCCTCTACAGTCTTGGAGACTCCACGTGGGTAGTTATTTCACCTGATTTGTCTCCTCATAGCTCAGATGCTTGTAACCAAAAGTTAATCTAGGAAGAATCTGGCCCAAAATATACCCACAGGTTTAACTGCTTGGTCTTTTAGTTTGCTCTTCCCCATCTAATCATTAAATCAATGCTGCAGCTTATACAAACAGCTCTCCAGAAGTGACCTGGCTTATCCCCTGTCACAAAAACAGAACCTGTCCTTAAATCATAATTCTGGCACCACAAAAATCTCTGCAATGTGACTTCAAAGAGGTGGATGGAGGCTTTGGAAGAAAGAAGTTTTTCACAATCCACTGCTCAGAAATGTCTCACAATTGGCTGGTGTGGCTTTGGACAGAGCCACAACTGCATGATCGTGTCTGAAAGGAACAGCAGCTTCCCAAGCCTGGGCTGTGCAGTGGTTGTCCCTCCAACACCCCTTCACCTCTCAGTCCTCTGGCTGGCACACAATTTTCTGAGTCACTGGTGCTTGTGCATCTTGCCCTTGCACAGTGATTATCATTTCTCAAATCATCAGTAGTCTTTCCTCTCCTGCTGCCTCCATGTCTTAAAATAGCCAGTAGAGCTCTGCACCCTGCAGAGAGAATGACTTTGCTCTTAAACTATCCCTGGCAGCAGGTAAAGAAACACAGTAACAAGTGTCTAAACAGGAGTTCTCACAATAGCCTTCTCAGGTTACTGTATTTCTTTTTTTTTTGGGTTATTGCTGTGTGGAGAGGAGTGCGCTCATCTTTGATAAATATCAAGCTTTGATTAACCTGGATAAGAACAACCACCATGCCCTGGCCTTACCATCTCCTGGACAACGCCTTGGACTGATGATCTCACTGACCTCTGTTCCTGAGGCACCAGGTATTCAGAGTTTCTCCAAAAAGTAAGTACCAGTTGAAATTAGCTGTTTAAATGTTGTATAAACTTGCACAGAAGAACACTAACAAGGAGAGTTAAAAGATTATAAAGTTTTACAGAGACCCATCTTGTGCCTGGAAGCACTGAGTATAAATTCCACAAAACAAAACTGTTTGACTAGCTATTCTCCCAGCATTCCTTCCCAGAACAATATTCCTGTTTACCTTAACTCACCCATATTTTTGAGTGCAACACACTGTAGTATTTTCCCCTTAAAATGGTTGGTTCCTAAAATGCTAATGCCTTTTAGACAAGGTGCAGGTCCCTTCGCATTGCACCTCACTGCTGTATTAAATTCTCACCACTTTAGGCTCTTGCAGGCTTGAATGTCAATTGTCAGATGTTTTTTCACAGGGCTCCACAAACCATGTGCATTAAAATACCCTCAGTATTCAGTGTAAAAAAAAAAAAAAAAAAAAGGCCTATAATAGAGATCCACCCTTGTAAAGCTGTTGCGGAAAAAAATTTAGACATGCATAAAGAATGTTTCTGATAGAGGAAAAAAATAACTAAATAGGTATCAGGGAAGTACAGCTTTGTTATTAAAACACAGGGCAGGGAGATGGATGTCCACATTGTATTTCCAGCCTGCCACACATTTCCCATATGACCACGGACAATTTGCTTGCAGCGTATTTTTAAAACGCCTACAATTTTTGGGTGACACTTTCTGAAGACTGATGCTTCCTCTTGGCTCCAGCAGCACCAATGCTGCCTTCTATCCTGAGAACCTGAGGCCAAGGCTGTACTAACATTGCCTGTACTGCTCTGAAAGATGGGTCTCCTGAGCCGGCTCTGGCCCAGCGTGCCCATCCTCCTGCCCACCACGGTCCTGGTGGCCAAGCCCAGGCTGCTGGCTGACAGCCTGCCTGGGCAGGAGGGGTTAGACACACTCCTGCTCTGTCTGGCTGGACCTGTCAAAACAGATCTGTTGGGTTTAATCCGTGTTTAACCAGCCTGATCTACCTGACACTGCTGAGTGCCAAGGCTCTGAGCTCCAGCACAGCATCTCCCCAGCTCATACGTGTGCAGTAGCAGTGAGTCCAACATGGCTATTTTGTAGGGAAAGACATGGACAGTGGTAATCCTAAACTGAGATCATTCTGCTGTAGGCTTGGATTATATTAAGTGGTTAAAAACCAAAATAAACATTGGTATCATGGAGTTATAGCCTCATTAAGGTTAAAAAAGCCCTCTAACATTATCCAGTCCAACTATTAACTCAGCGCTGCCAAGTCCATCACTAAACCGTGTCCTTAAGCACTACATCTACACTTTTTCTGACTGCTTCCGGGGATGGTGATTCTATCACTTCCCTGGGCAGCCTGTTCCAATGCTTGACCATCCTTTGAGTGAAGAATTTGTTCCTAACATCCAATTTTAACCTCCCCTGGTGTAACTTGAAGTGTTTTCCTCCTGTCCTGTTACTTGTTACTTGAGAGAAGAGACCGACCCCTATGTCACTGCAATATTCTTTCAGGTGGTTGTAGAGAGTAATTAGGTCTTCCCTGAACCTTCTTTTCTCCAGATAAAACACCCCTAGTTCCCTCAAGTGCTCCTCATAAGGCTTGTGCTCCAGAACCTTCCCCAGCTCCGTTGTTCTTCCCTGGTCGTGCTCCAGCACCTCAACTGGACACTCAAATTTAAAGATGGTTTCCAACCTGTCTGTATCTTGGTTCCCTCCCTGGTACAAGGGGCTTGTCTCACTAATAAACTTGCAGGCTGTGACACCAAGCACTCGTATTTGTGATGCACTCAAATAACAAAGAGTTCCAGAGACATGCCCCAGGAGAAAGCGAGTAATGCCATATTCAGAACAGGGTTTAAAGACAGGCATTAAATAAGACACAGGGCCCTTCCAGAACAGTAAGGATAGAAAAGATTATTGACTAGCTGCTCAGTAATTGAGCATCATCCTTTCTGGGTACTAAATGAGGCAGGGGACTAGAGGAAACAACGTGTGCAATTATAGTCTGTTTTCAATTGCATATTCATGAAGGGGCCTGAATTAACACTGCACAAGCAGTACTGGTGCTGACATTCCCTTAGATGAATGCTAAGTTTCAAATACTTTCCCAGCATACTTTCTTCTCTTCCAGTCTGGTACTTCACAGCACTATTTGGTGCAAAGGAAATGGAAACAGAATAGAGATAGCAAATGCTTCCTTCTATTCTCAAATGGCAGTTCTGTTCCACTTTATAGTGGTGGGAAATACAGATCTCACACACATGAGAATGGGGCCCTTGGCATCAACACTGGGAAGCCAAAAACTGGGGTCTCCCAGAATCACAGTTCATAATTCGTGCTGGGACTTGACTGGGCCTTTGTTTTCCTATTTACACAGTAACAATGCAGATTCAATTTTCCTGAGGGACTTTCAAGGCCTCGGTAATGTTTGGTGGCACCACTCATTGAGAACCTGGGAAAAGCAGGTTTGTAGTTTTCAGCAGAACACCTGATCCCTTAGTCCTCAGGCAATTTTAATTACCATTGATTGACTGGTCACATTACCCCAGTGCATGCAGCCCTGCACACACGTGCCAGAATATGAAAGGGCAGAATAAGTCATAGCAAGAGGATCTGGTTTGGCTACAAGCAGAAAACAGACAACGCTCTCACATGTTGCCATTGACCACTGCCAAGGAAAAAAAAATAATGTGGTGGTATCAGATATTTATATATTTCAGCTCAAAAATACCCCTCCAGGAAGAGCAGGAGAGAAAAGAAGTGAGAAGGCAACAACCTAAGAAAGGAGGAGATAATTTATAAGAGATGGGCAGTTCATATATCTGTAGGAATGAATAGACCCAGTCAAATGGTCCCTGTGACATAGCACAGTAGTCTATTGTCTCAGTGTCGATAAATCAGCCTCTCAGCCTGTGTTTTGAGAGCCAGATGTTCATTATTAAACACTGTTCTGTGCTCCCTCTTGCGTTTCCTCACCACCCCATTCCACACTGTGCACAGGAGACCTCTGCCACTCCTACCTGGATAAAACCATGGTGGTGATTGATCCTGAAGGGGCACTTTAGGTACCACTTGCCTGACAGTGGTTATTTCAGATCCACGCAGCATTATATGGCACTGCATTAAATTCTGACTCGCACCAATGCCCATCATGGTGCACCAAACCTGCTCAGTGCTCACACGTGCTGCCAGGACAGAGCTCTCCTTCCAAAATTTTTCTTGTGTGTTGGGTTTGCTTGGCAAGGTTTTGGTAGTGGGGGAGCTACAGGGGTGACTTTTGTGAGAAGCTGTTAGAAGCTTCCCCCATGTCTGACAGAGCCAATGCCAGCCAGCTCCGAGATGGATGGAGGAGACAGAGAGAATAGAGAGTGAAGTTAAGCCCAACAAGAAGGGAGGTATGGGGGGAAAATGTTTTAAGAGTTAGGTTTTATTTCTCATTATCCTGCTCTGATTTATTGTTAATAAAATAAATCAATTTTCCCCAAGTTGAGTCTCTTTTGCCCGTGCCAATAATGGGTGAGTGATCACTCCCTGTCTTTATCTTGACCTATGAGCCTTTAGATATGATTCCTCTCCCCTGTCCAGTTGAGGAGGGGGATTGATAAAGTGGCTTTGGTGGGCACTTGGCACTTAATCAGAGTCAACTCACCATGCCTTAACAGACCAGTCTGCACAGCGAGGAGATCTAGGTTCTTGCCTCAGTTAATAGGATTGCCTCCTCCCAGATTGCAGCAGGATCACCTTGGCTTCCAGTTTTCTCTTCAGGGGAACCTCCAGTTGAGAGCCATACTCTGATGAGTACAGGAAGGTCATGATTTTCTTTACAAAAAGGTGTATAATTTTAAAGCATCTTCATGCTTGAGTGATGTGCAGCATCATAAAGGCATAAATGGTTCGATATGCTACCAAACATGCAAAATGACTAAAAGCCACCAAGAGTTTCTCTCCCAAATGTAGGCTGTGCTCTCCTCTACTTGTCTGCAAAACATCTGCAGCATAGAGGGGCGGTGAAGGTAGTTTTTTATCTACACCTGGGCCCATCAGGCAGAGTTTGGATCTGAACTTCCCAAAGACAACTTGTTGCTGAAGCTGTTTGAGAAGCTGGGCTGTTGATCATGGACAGCTTTTAAGATTTCCCTTCCGCTGGGAAGGTTGTTATGTGCCATGATCCTTCCCCCTTTAAGGGTAACAAGGTTAAAAATGCCCCTAAGAATCCTTCATTGAACCAGGCTAACCTGGGATATAAAAGTGTTAATCCAAGCAGTTTTAGGCACACACGCTATTTGTTTATCTTTGGTGTTTTGCTCAGTTTGGGCAATGAGCAGAGAACAATTCCTTTGTCTGGGCTTCAAGTCAGCTTCTTCCTTTGCTGGCAGAGGGAAGGTGGTGTGTGCATCACAAGACACAATGTAAAAGTCTGGCTACAGGAGCCAGGGCTGGTAACCCAGAGGAGAGTAATAACTTTTTGGCTAAGTAACTGTCTCAAATAGTGGCTACCTCTCGTTAGAGAGAGCAAATATTTTGCCAGTGCTCTCTGTGGGAGAGAGCTGGAGGGTGACATGATAATACAAGTAAGCCCTTAAAAGGTCCTGCAGTCGTACCTGTACACAGGTATACACACACTTGTCTACAGGCAGTACCTTCAACTGCTCCCAGTAGATGGCTTTTACTCAAAAAATCCTGTGTTGGGGAGGTGACAGCCTACCCAGGCAATATGCTGCAGTGTTCCTCTAGCCTTCTGTTGGAAAGTCAGGTGAGGATGCCAGACTTGCATTATCCCATCCCCAGAGTCTGGCTTTCCCTCCCTCCCTCCCTTTGCAGCTCGCTCTCTAACATAGTCCATGTTTGATCACTGGATTGCTGGACTTGAAAGGTTATTGTTCAGTTATCTGTCTCTTGCACAGAAATAAATAACTCTTTTCCTCTGACCCCTTGATTCTTCCTTCCAGCTGTCATGGGGCTGGATTCTGGTGGGATCACCTGTGTGGGAGAAACAAACAAACAAACAAAAACCAACCAAAAAACCAAACCCAAACCCAACCCAACCCAAACCAAAAACAACAAAAAACCAAACTGAACCAACCAACCAACCAACAGCAACAAAAACCAAAACAAAAATAAAAAACAAAAACCCACAACAAAACAAAACAAACAAAAAAAACCAAAACAAAAAATGCACAGAGGAAAAATTAAAGCTGCCAAAGAAGTGGCATGACCTGGTGGAGGCATGTGCGTCTCCTTGCTAAGTCCCCGTACAAAATAAGAGTCAAAATTCTCACACAGGCAGTGCTTGGCCAAAGGTGAACATTAATGGAATGAGGTCTGGCCATGCAGAGCATCAGTGGCAGCATGTGAAAAATTGTGATTTACCAAGCAAGAGAAAGAGAAAACAAATTTCGTGCTGCTGATAAGGACAGACCGAAACAAAACACTGTCTGGCTTCAGAGATCAGAAGCTCTGCAGATATGATATTATTAAAGGAAAATGATGCATTTGGGAGTAACTGTCTCATTTAAAAGATTGATAATGAAAAAAGCATTGGTTATAATATATGGGAGGGAATACATCCATCCTCTTAATGGTAAGAAGACAGATGATTTTCCCAAAATTCATGCCACTTTTGGCTGTAACTGAGGAGGAACTAGGGATTGCTCCAGAGCATATGGACCAAGGGTTCGCTCCAATGCACATCCTCTTGTGATGCCACAGGCTATGATTAAGTGTCTAAAAGCATTTGTGAACAGAAAAATGATATGCATCTGATGTGGTTGTGTCCTACGGCTGCTGCTTTGAGAAAGGATTTGCAAAGTAATCCCGGTGTTTCTAATTCTTCCCACTGCCTGCATGCAGCACATCACTTACATTTCCATCTTTTTTTGAGTCCTCATTTATTCAAGGGCAAACGTGTAGGTCTGTGAGGGTTTCCTTCCTTGTGTTCAATGGCATTTTCCATGCTGCAGTGTAACACCTGGATTAATCTGAAAGCAGTCACAGAGAGACATTCCAGGAATCCCACACAGAAAGGAAGGTCTCTATATCTGGAACAAACTGGAAAGCAGCTTTCCCCAATCTGGGCCCTACTCTGGGCTCACACCCCATCTGACAGCTCCTCTGCCTAGAATATAGTCCTAGAAGTGAGAATGAAGCAGAGTCACCATTGCAGTGCTGGGAAAGAAAACAGAGGAAAAAACAGCATATCAGCCAAATGAAACAGGAAAGGAAGAAAGTGCTTTTAGGGGCATCATCCCAGAGCAAATACCAGCTCTCAACCAAACCTCTCAGTCCTTCTGGAGCTCAGAGCAGAACAGCGTGGCTGCCAAGCTACCAGGCCTCTGTCCAGGGCACTGCCAGGCTTTGGACAGCTCAAGCCTCTCAGCAGCTCAATTTTGCCTGGAGAGGCTGATCCTCCAGCTACACTTGTGCTGTGCTCCAAGGCCACCTCCATAATGTCCAGCTTAAGCCTACCACAAATTCTTCTTTGGATGCTGCTCTACATATTTCTACAGTCTTCTCTGAGTGCCAAACCTCTTCAGTTCCTACACCTGGCGCTGTATTGCTGCTCTCCCCACTGAAGTTCATGAACCACGCTTCATACATTTCAGTCTTTTGGCATTTCCTACAGAAACTGGTCCTTTCAGGTCTGTTTTTGTTGGCACTTCTCACTTGCTGCTCAGCACACACACATGCTGCAGGTTTAAGAGCAGCAAAGCCCTGAGAAAGAAAGGACTGATGATACCCTCAGCTGTGCTGCCGAATGCCCTGGGCTCGAGGTGGTAATCAGAGAATCACAGGATGATTTGGGTTGGAAAGGACCTTGAAGATCATCTAGTTTCAACCTCCATGCCAAGGGCAGGGATGACACCCACTAGATAAGGTTGCACAGGGCTCCATCCAGCTGGCCTTGAACGCTTTCAGGGATGGGGAATACTAGAAGGAAGCAGGAAGCTGCTGCTCAGCCTGCTGAGGTTTGCCAAACCAAGGGGAATCCCTGCTCCTGAGCGTTTTTCACAGGCACAGGAGTGGGTCAGATGGTGGGTTTCAGTCCTGGATGCGTGGGTTTTGCAGAAGGTGGAGGGACTGGGAGAGGAGAGGTTGCTCTTGGCTCGCCCAGGATGGGGTGAGTAATTGGAAAAGGCCTATCTGCCCCAGCAACATCAAAGGTAGCATCTGGGAAATGTGCTGAGTAACTTGGCGTTACCTGGGGAGGTGGGTCTACTGAGCAACGTACCCACTATGTGCATCCTAACAAAGCCTGCAGACTTTCCTTGACAGTACAGCAGGAAAGAAAACAGAAGCTAATGGTGAGTCTGTAAGGAGCTGGGAAAAACTGGTATGTTTGCATTCAGTTATCAAATGGTCCAAAAAAGTCTCAGAGGAAAGCAATTTTTCCCTGCTTTCTTGTCTTTCACTCCCCCTGACTGCCTTTGCCTGAGTCCTGGGGACTGAGAATCCCACTGGACGCTGTTCAGGGGCATAAATGCCTCCTATCCTCAAAAAGTGACTTTTCACAACTATCTTTAGATCTGCTCTTATCATAAACAAAGCCAGAGACATCTCCCAGCACCGGGCAAACAGTCCCTTTCATAACTTGAAGGCAGTGTGGCTCGAGACAGTAGCAGATCTCAACAGAGCTGAGTCAGAGCTACCACCCTGGAACTCATCAGGTGGCTGCACAAAGTCTGTAAGGCACATCAAGGACCAAGATTTGGGTGATGTGATGGGTAATATGAAGTTCCTCCTGGCTCTGCCATGGACCCAGTCTATCACCTTGCTTGTATTACCTTGCCATTCAGCTTTTCCATTTGCCTTTTTATTCAGTAAATTTGGGTAGCTTGAGGATTGTCTCTGGCTGCATCTGTGCACTCAGCAGCAACTAGGACCCTGTTAGAGAGTTGGGACTCCTGCTGCATGTTTTCTCCTTCAATAATGCAGAAAAATTGGATCTCCAGAGGCAATATATGTGCAAATAATCACAGACACCACCCACAGTCATGAAGATGGAAGGGAAACACTGCTAAATATCTGAGCACAGGTTTTTGGGAGTTTCCTCTCAGGCAATGAAAAGCTAGTGGGAATTTCCCATCAGGCAGCCCAGAGGTTTTCTCTCTTTGAAATTCCTTTCAGGTTGTTACAGGAGGAGACACTTTGCTGGAATGAGGCATGACAGAGCTATTTCAGTTGAAAAGGTCCATTGTAAAATTAACATCCCCATTTTGGAATGTCATTCAGAACCGATGGTAAGGAACTTTTCAAGTGTCCTTGCAAATGTACTTCTGCCTTCCAGCCCTCTGAATAATCTTAGTGTCACATTGGTGGCAGAAAAAAGACCAATTCAGAACCTCAGAGCTCAGAAAAGAAATTTGGAAGCAAACCTGGGTTTTGTAATGGCACTTCTTTGTTGAACTATATTGGAAACAGTCTGTACAACCTCTGTCATACCCTCTGTGCCACCGCTGGCTGCTGGAGCACTAATATGAGCTGTCCTTGTAGCCTGAACCATCTGAGAAGATGACAATGCAAAGGAAGCACAGGTTCAAGGGCAGAGTCCTGAGGGCCCAGAGCCCTCAGGCACAGTTCCAGGTGCTGGCACAGAGCAGTTACCTGGGACAAATCAGGCCGTGCCATCTGCCACAGAGACCTGCAGAGGACAAGGGAGGAAGAGACCAGAAGGACTTTCTTCTGCAGGCTCCAGGGAGCTCAAGTAAGCTGAAGAAACCATTTGAAGCTTTTTTTTTTTTTTTTTTTAGGTGTTTGAAAAGGAGACCCAGTGTTTTTGAGGGTCACCAGAGGAACAGAAAAAAGCACTGGAACAAGCCCCTTGGAAATACAGTCCTGAGAAACAGGTCATCCCCAGAATGATATCTTCATTAAGGTCAGTGCCCCCTAGGAACAGGATGAGAGCACACACTTGCCTCAGAAAAAACATTACAGGGCAGCTACAGATTCAGACTTGCACTCTGTCCAAAGATGTTCTTGCTGCTCTCACAGCCATTCTTTCCAGGGGAACTCTACAGTTTCTACAGGCATAATGATCCTTCTTTAGCTGAAAGGTTAGAACAGTTCCCAAGCACAGTAAGCTCTGCCAGCAAGATGACTTGTCTGTGTCCCGAGGTGTGTCTGCATGCAGGATTCTGTAATTGAAGAGGAAAAGCAAAGCCCTACCAATGCTGTGATACAGCCAGACATTTCTGGAGCTAATCTGTTCTGATATGGGCCCAGCAGCCTTGCTCAGAGCAAGGTTACATCTGGGCTTTGGGTTGGTGTAATTGCTGTGCAAGAGGAGGCTCTGTATGAACCAGGGTCTGAGTGGCTGTGACATTCCTGCATCAGCTGCAGGAGCTGCATCACTTGTGCTGAACTAGGTTGTCCCCGAATGCCAGCCTGGGCCAAAATGCCTCCCCTTTTATGCTCAGTCTTCCATTAGGATGAACGTGTCTGAGAGCTGTGCCCATATGTTTCCCTGCCATATGGGATTAGCTGCACTGGTATAAAATAGCTTTGTACCAGGCTAATGTCTTCCATTCTGCCTCTTAAAGTAGTTAAAGCAATAGACTTCTGTGCATAGGCAAGACTTGACTTTCTTTTTATGCTTGGAAGGTTTTATTCACAGCTATAAAGGCCAGACATTTTATCTTCCCCCCCCCCCCCCCCTTTGTTTAATGAAAGTCTGAGTCCCAGAGAAGAACCTCAGCAGCCACAGAGCTGTGCTGTGCATGGGGACTTGAGAAACAGAATCATTTTGTGTTATGGATCAGATAGGAATTATACAAGAGGAATCTACTCCTCATTACCACTGGTTTGTCCTGTCCCCACAGCTCCCAGTGGCTGGCAGTTGACTGTGCATGGCACTTTTTTATTTGTAATTTAATACCAGAAACTGCCTCTGAGCAAAATCTAACACTGGGCACAGCCTCAAGGCACATCACAGCATTCCTCCACCCACTCCGATATTCCCAGCGTAGCCATCACTCACGCACCCAGATTTGCATCCAGAACTAAGACAGACACAAATTTGGTTGGAATAAATCTAGCTGAAGGCTAGACCTAGTGGAAGGAGTGAAGTTGGACAGCTGCAGCTTGTGAGGTTGTGGCATTTCTTTGTCACTGGCAGTCATTATGCCCACCAGTTTGGATCAATTCCCTCCCCTTCCCTTTTGTTTTTTGAGAATCTACACCGTCCATATTCACTGCCCCAGTTTTGCTCTGAAACCTTATCAGGATGAAATAACGAGGCAAGAAACACTCTTTTTAATTAAATGGACTTCAACTGCATTTCTGATTTTTTGGGATGAGAAAAATGAGGTTTTCTCTGGTGACCTTTCAGAGAGCTGGGCTGCGTGAAACCAGAGGGAGATATTGGATGTGGAGGACTGGAAAGGGTACTGCTGGAGCTGCCAGCCCAGGTGAGCATGGCAGAGAAGAAAGATGTGGTCTTGTGTGGTGGAAGGTGGAGCTGAAACCACTAAATCACAGCATCAGAGAATCACTGAATGGTTAAGGTTGGAAGGGACCACCAGTGGGATCATCTGCTCCAACCTCCCTGCTCAAGCAGGGTCATCCTAGAGCACACGGCACACGATTTTGTCCAGATGGTTCTGGAATACCTCCAGCAATGGAGACTCTACAGCCTCTCTGGTCAATCTGTTCCAGCGTTCCGTCACCTGCACAGGAAAGAAGTTCTTCCTCATATTCAAGTGGAACTTCCTGTGCATAAGTTTCTGCCTCTTGCCTCTTGTCCTATTGCTCAGTACTACAGAGAAGACCCTGTCTGCATTCCCTTGGTACTCTCCCTTCAGATACTTACAAATAAATGATGGCAAGTAGGATCAGTCAGCAGTGGAAAGGGAAAGCCAGAGGGAGCAGGAGGAAGAAAATGTCCATCAGACTTGGCTAGGGAAGGAGTGACCCCTGAGTGAGTGGCTCTAGGAAAGGCCAGTGGGATGGTGGGGCATCTCTGTCCCACACCTGCCCTGGGATGGGTGGTGAAGCCTGGAAACTCGAGTCAGCAAAATCAATTCACTGTTTGTCCTCTCCAGGGGGGGGCTGCTGTGCTGGAGCCTTCACAGAGAGGGATTAGCTGTAGTAGCTATTTCTCCTTCTCTCTCCTAATCCCACTTTGCCACCCCCTCTTCAATAAAACAACCTTTTGGCAGGCCCGTTTGTTCAATTTTGAGGAGGGAGGATGAGCTGACTCAGTCCCTGCCCCACTCACCTTCTCATCAGGGACGCAATCAGGTCTAGGTGGGGTTGAGGATGGAGCTCTGCAGGGGGGGAGCCAGCTCAGCTGCAGCCCAGTGGAAGGTCACACTTCCACACTGAGAACCCTGAAGCTGCAGAGTGTATTTCCAAATCTTTGTGTGAAGGGAGCGGGACTGGGGAAGGTGCAGACTGAAGGCAGCTCAGGTATTTGGCATCTGGTCGTTTTCAAGGACACCATTCCTGTTGATTACTTCCTAATTTAGTGAGAGATTACATGATGAGCCCAGGATATTGTGATCTGTTGAATGTATTTACAAGTTTGTGCCTTCTGGATGATGGTATTTACTTCCTAAAACAAAGTAGAACTTGGAGAACTTTGAGACAAATACAGAAGATCAGCTGTTTGGGACACACTTAAAACTTGCTCTGTGTTTATATGTGGAGTCAGTGAAGTTGTTTACACCCAGATCAGATTTGAATTGACCTAGCAAGTCTGAATTGGGCAGTATAACTAGAAATTTTGACAGCTCCTTAAGGGCTACAAAACCACGGAAGTCCATTCAAATGATTGCTGAAGAGCAACAACTGGACCAACACAGCACTAAAAAAATATGCTGTCACAGTCTCCCACAGACCTAGACAGAAAAACCTTATAAAAGCCTGATATGTATGGGATGAAAGGAGACACAGAAGAAAATTCAGACTACAGTGGACATGCTAAATATAGAGGGAAGAAAAAAAAGAGATGTTCCTAGACCACATTAGGTAGCTAAGCAACTAACCTACAAAGTGCCAAGCTCAATTCCCCCCAAATTCCTCCGAGCACTGAAATGAACTGTTATAGTTGATATTAATCCTGAGTCACTGAGAAAAATTGCCGATAAAAAGAAGAGATGGAAAGAGAAAATAGCCATTAGCAAATCTTTTGTATAAGGACCTCAAATCCATCCTCTCTAATGAATCAGGGAAGGAGAAAAATCCATGCAAGGAAAGAAATAACAGAGATGAACTCTAAAACAAATCGTGTTAAAGCCCAGGTGAATAAATTTTCAAGTCATATAACCATCCTCCAGAGAAGACAGGAAAAGGACTACTATAGCCCTTTTGGAAAACCAGATCAGCCCATAACCTCAGGAGATTACTTAAAACAGTCTGTTTGTTTTGTTGTAGAAAGAGAGGAAAAAGTGAAGAGAAATATTTGCAAGTTCTTTCTATTTCTTCAGACTCCGAGGTATCTTCTTCCAAAGGCAGATTTTAGCACATTTTTAGCATGTATTTCCCTTCCAGAACTTCTCTTCCTCAGAGCAAGCACTGCCTGCAGGTCACTGGTTCTCAGCGTGCCCCGGCACACGTGGGTTGTGGGTGAATCCACAGCATCCCTGTTTGCCCAAAGCAGTGGGAAGAGCAGGACATGAGAGGAAGGCTGACTTACCGTCTTTCAAGGCTAAAATTTGGCAGTCTCAGCTAGAGCACTGACAGCATCTCCTGTGCTGACTAAATGTGACACTGGCTGGAAATTTTTTCTTAAAAGCTGCTGCTCTAAGCAGGTTTAAGCTATTACTTGCCACGCCACTGCACAGCCCTGCAGGAGGTCTTTGCAGGCAAACTGAGCTCATTTAAGGTGGGGGGGGTGTGTGCACTACAGAGCCAGAGGAAAACCCTTGCCTCGACTTGCAGCAAGTAAAGGATCAGATTCCTTGAAATAGGCAAAAATTCTGTTACATCCGAAGAGATATTAAATATGTGGCATTTTATTTAAAAGGGCAGACAAAGTGAAGGTGAATTTTCAAAAGCAACACACAAAGCTCTGTAATTTCTCATATACGTGATGACAACTTTGTGTTTATTTAACATTTTATGAAGAAGCCAAATTCCAGATGTTTGAACACTTTGGCCAAACCACAAAAGCACAAAGGAGGTCAAAGATGCATCATTAACTGCATTAAATATTCTAGGCATAAGCCCCTGAATTTAATATTTCACAAACAGTTAGCAATTTATTTTATGAGGATCTGTAAAACACCTTCATTTCTGTCCTACTGCCAGCAGTGAACTTATTAGCAAATTGTGGCTGTTAACTCTGGTTAATGTAAATAAAGACATATATATGCCTAAAGCCAGGAAAATAATAGGATCAGATTTATGGCTACTACCAGTTGGTGTAGTTCTGATGGCTTTGCTTCTGCTCTGCAGTTGACACTCAGCTCACAGAATGAGACACCCACATTTAGGGCACTGGTGGGCACTGAAGTTTCCATTTTAGCCCAGGGAGAGGTAACCAGTGCTTTGAACTCCACTCACTGCAGGGTGTAGAGCTCCACTTCTGTACCCCTGAGCACCCAAATCAAGTTGTCTCACTTCACAGAAGGATCTTCCCCCAGCTGAGGGTCTGATCCATAGTATGAGGAATATAAAAACAATCCTGGTGGGACAGATCTGTGCTTACTGCCCTCTCATTGGCATGGCCAGTGCCTCACCTTCAAAAGAAATGGGCATAAATCCTACCTGTACAGGAAGATATTGTTCCTCTCTCTGGACCACGAGCGTCCATCTCCCATCCTGTTTTCTTTTTCCAGATATTCCTATCAATTATTCAAATAGTCTCTCCTGCCAAGTGTCACAATCTTTTGGCCTTGGAAATATTTTTTCCTCTTCTTTGTGGAGTTAACTGAATGCTGAGTGTCTGGGAAGATGTTTCTTCTGAAAGTGACTCTGTTAGCAAGGTAAATCAGACCTTTAGTCCGAGCCAGTAAAGTATTAAATAAAAAATCCCATGTGATCTCCAATTCCATGTTCAGTCATTACCATCATCTGCTGCACTGAGCAGTACCAAAGTGCTGGCAGAGTGACTTTCTGCCTCTGTTGTAACCTGAAGAGAGATGTTTTTGTCTTCCACGGAGATACAGCACTTGCTAAAGGTTTATATTTCTCGGAGTTTTACTTTTCTCACTTTGTTTATCTTCTTGCCCTCAACTGGCCTGATGCTCATTGAAGGTACCTGTTAGTTTCATCCCTTTCTTTTACAGGTTATTCCAGTTCTGAGATATTTTAAGATGAACCTTTTCCTCTAATTGAGTGGGTTTTGTGCTGCTGCTTTTTTTCCCCCCTTTTGATGGCACAGTGACAGCTTTGCTCCCAGGTGTCTGGTCTGTTCAGACTCCCTGCATGCTCAGTGGCAGCAGTGAGCAGGATTACTGTTCCTTCTTATCACCATCAAAGCTGCTTTTCTAACTGTGATGGGCATGAACTTGAGTAAGCAACGAAGGGGACAGGCAAACAAAGATAGTTATTGGTGGGGTGCCTGCTCTTTCAATTAAAGTCACAATTCCTTCAGACTTCTGGGTCAGCTAGAGCAAAGAAGGGGAAGAACCTGTGCAAGGAAGCTCTATTTTAAATCTCAGAGGGCAGAGTAGTTCTGCAGCAAAATATACAAGGACAAATTTTGGGGGGGAAAAAAAAAAAAAAAAAAAGTAAGATCCACAAATCTTTCCATTTCTACCCTTATGGCTGTAAACAGAAATAAAGTACAGGTCACCAAATACCTGCTGTGTCTGCAGCTACTGCTGATGCACAAACCCATATAATCTGAGGAAGTATCCAGATACTTGCTCAGGCTGTACAGTTGCTGAAGGAACAGATTCCCCAAAACCCTTCACATGAAGTATTTGTCAGACTGGTAACATTATTAAGATGAAATCATTTGCATTTTAACTAAGATATGTGAAACTGCACAAGCTGGATCTGAGAGCAAAATGTTCTGATTCAAGCAAAACACAATCCCAATATTAGGTTGCAGGGGTTGCTTTTGGAATACTTTTAATTAAGGGGGGAAAATGGGAGGAACTGCTAAACTAGTACTACTAGTAAACAAGGAAGTCCCTGAATAAATCTTCTGGGGCACGGGGCTTTAGGCTGACAAAAGTTTGACTGCAAAAATAATATCACATTTCCACTAAAGTGTTCTGCATCTAAGACTTTTGGCTCATCCAAAGTCCACTGAAGCCAGCAAAAACACTTCCATCTTTTTCCATGTGTTTTAGGTCAGGAACTTTCTGAGGAAGAAGTATAACAAATCTAGCACATTGAAAGCAACAGACACGTTTCTGGCTTTGCAGAAAACCTAGCTGGGGAGGGAAAACAGGCAGGAGAGTCAACAATTTTTGTGGGTTTTTAGCCATGCTATTTGACTGTGGACTAATTCTTTTTCACACCTAATAACGCTGGTCCCTTGTTCCCTTGCCTTGCCATTTTTGTAGCACTCATTTGCTGTCTCTTGTCTCACTGTGAGCTCCTTCGGAGCAAGGATTGGTTGTCTTTTTGTTCTGATTCTGCATGGCCACTCGTGCCCGTGGCCTAAGGGTTCCCAGCCAAGATGCTACTGCAGCATAAATAACCAATCAATAAATAATGACAATATCTCTTGTAAAGGCAGCAAGCAAAAGCGCCAGACCTCTCACAGATTTTGGCTGGCTTTGAACAATCCCCACAGTCCTCTTCTGTGCCCTTCTGGGCTGCACAGTGCCAAAGGACTCCACGACTTTGCTCCAGCCTTTGCTAAAATGCTGGTGGGAAGCTCTGAGCCAAAGGCACTCAGCGTGTTTCAGAAGATACTCAGCCCCTTGCAGGATGGGGCCCCGATGCATTGCAGCTGTGTCATGATCAGGATGGATAAAGCTGTTACCAAGTCGTGGATACTGAATAGTCCCTGTAGTAAGAAAAATGGGAAATTATCCATGCCATGCCATGAAGCAGTTTCACTTTGAGAGGGCTTATTCCCATGGCTTGCAGTTCTTCTGACTGCTCTGTACAGATTTTGCGGGCAGTGAAAACAACTGTTCTTCTGGCACGATCTGGAGCTAATTCATCAAAAAGTAACAAGTTTTCCATTACTGGCTCCCTGTCCTTTTTCTGTAGGCATTCTGCCATTCTAGTTAGGTATCCTGGCATCTGGTCCTGCAGCATCCAGCAAACCTCTTCCCAAGAGCTGTCCGTGGGCTCCCACTCCTTGCTCCCAAGCCTACTGTTGCCTGGACAACATGTTACAGTTCTCTGCACAGGCATCAACATCCCTACATGTGGACAAATGAGGCTGTGTCACCGAGATCACCTTCCATGGCTCTAACAGCAAAGGCTCCAAACAGCTAATTAAAAATAGATCAGAAGAGAGAGGAGCCAGCAGGCTTTGATCCTCATCAGAAATGTATGAAGCAAAGACTTGGGATGACATCAGGAAGCGCTGACTAAGTGATCCAGTCCCCAGGATTCTCACTAATATGACAACCATGGTCCAGAGATGAGACTGACTGCTACGACTAGTTAAGCTGACTTGCTGTGAAATGGCCATGAGATTAAAAATTCCCTGTGAGGTCAGTAACAGAAGCCTGGCAGGTCTTTGTGGAAGGCATGCCCTTGAGAAAAGATGACACTGAGGGCCGCACTGAAGGCAAAATGCCACCTAGGAGCGACGGGACATCCCCTCAGAAGCCGTGAGTGGAAGGGATGTGGCGGTGGGAGCGGGATGCGGCGGTGGGAGCGGGATGTGGCGGTGGGAGCGGGATGCGGCGGTGGGAGCGGGATGTGGCGGTGGGAGCGGGATGTGGCGGTGGGAGCAGGATGTGGTGGTGGGAGCGGGATGTGGCGGTGGGAGCGGGATGTGGCGGTGGGAGCAGGATGTGGTGGTGGGAGCGGGATGCGGCGGTGGGAGCGGGATGTGGCAGTGGGAGCGGGATGCAGGGGTGGGAGCGGGATGTGCCGGGCGGGATGGAGCCAGCGGGCGGTGCGGCGGCACTTCCAGCGCGGTGCCAGCAGGTGGCGGTGCGGGACCCGGGACAGCGGCGGTTGGGAATTGTCGTCCCAGTATCCCGGGAGTAACTAATGGGATGGCAGCAGGAGAGCGGGAGGGACTCCCAGCCCTTGGAAGGACCCTGCTAGAAACGTGCTCATCCCTAAACCCCAACCTTATGGCCACTGGAAGCACTTCCCACACCAGATTTTCTACAGCTCTGTTTAAACATCCAAACACAGTAGTGATGGTAGATGTTTCTAGACTAGAGTTTGATTTCTCTTTATCTAAAGAATAAAAATCAATGAGGTTCATTTTTCTCACTCATCTCACTTTTGGATCCTCAACACCCCCGCGGGGCATTGACACGAAAACAAGCATTTCCCTTTTTTGCTGTTAACTGTAGAATTCATTGTGGTTATAAAATCCTTTGAAATCTAAGTGACACTGTCCTTTCAGGGGCAAGCAACAGTGCTGAAACACTGGCTTCCCATATCAAAGGTGGCCAGGAGGAGAGGGAAGCCGTGAGCGGGGATTGCAGGCTGACTGTGCTAAGTGGGTAAAGTGTGTCAAAAGAGTAGGTGGTTTAAAATGGATATTGATGCATAAACTACAAGGTGTCCTTGAACCTCAGAGCTCAAGGAGGTAGTAGAAAGAGCAAAACCCCACTCAGAAAATGCTTAGGTTTAATTTTATTTGTATTGGTAGTGTACTTGCACTGGGAGCTGTAGAGGATCTGTGATACTTTCTCCAGCATGAGCAAGGAATGGGAAGCCTCATGTCTAGGGAAGATGGATGTTCACAGGAGAAAGTCCTGTTCTTTCTGTTGCTCCATGTAGAGAATATTTCTTTCATAACTATGGGAAAGGCACTCAAAGCTCCAGCCACATAAAATTATCAGACCTCTCAGTGACCTTGCGGATTTAGACTCTGAGGTCTTTGTGCTTTGGTTTTCTAATTGGAAAAAGAGACAAACAACACAACTTACCTGCTGGAAGCAGGAAAATGTTGACAGATAACTCAGGGAAGGGGGCCATCCCTGCAAAGGACAGTTCACAAAGTAGATTTATCAGCATGGGGTTGATTTTTTTGTCAAGTCAGATAAGTAAGTGTTTCCACTCTGAAAAAAATCCATCTTGTGCAGCAGGTGAGTGCTAACAGACAGGCAGCTCTTCGGTTTTCTTAGATGGCACCAAAATCTCATGTTTTCCCTACTGGAAAGTCCAAATTTCACTCTCTAAAAGCTGCTCATCACCTGTGACCAGCGTTGTCCACCACAGCACTCTCAGCAATGAAAATGACAAATACCCTGATATAAAGACAGAAATGCAACCAAACCCACATTTCTCTTTGTTTCTGTAATCAGAGCAGTTCTTTTTCTCAGGACAGTAGCAGTTAGACCATCTCTCTCCACCAGCTCTCTATTGCTTCTACAAAACAACCAGAGAATATTTTGGATGGAACTGTCGGGAATAACCATGGGAACAATCTCTCATATTTACAAGTCAGGAGCAAACTTCCTATGTAGAAGCCCTGTGGGGTCAAAGGGTACCAACCTCAGCCATGCGATGGGGACAACAAGTTTAATCAAGTATGAAACACTGGAAATATTTTTTTCTCCCACTACAGGGCGTCACTCCCTTACTGCAGCTCACTCCTTCCTATATCTTAGCAAGCTGCAACGTAAAAATGAAACCAACCCTGCTTAAATTTTGCACTGAAAAGCAACTGAGTAGCTTTGTGAGGAAAAAGGCTCTTGGCATCAAATGAGAAGATTCAACATCGCTAACTTTCTCAGTTTGCCTACATAAGGACAGAGCAGGACAGACAGGAAAATCACCTTGGCTACATCCCACCCATGGGAAGGGAAAGTCTCAGTGGATGCATGGATGTAAGTAAACAGGGAGCTGAGTACAAGCAACTGGCAGCACACACAGGCCAAGTTGTTTGAGGAAATAAAAAGGCGGGATGTGCTAAAAGCCAACCATTGTCTCCTCCTGGAGAGTCGCCCACTCTGCAGGCACTTAATGCCTGTCTCAGCTTTTAGGCTGAATTTAATATTTACGCCGTTCTGGAGATGACCCTGTCTGGATTTGTGTGACACACTGCATAAATATAAAACCCTCCTTCTCCAGAGGCACCTGGTTGGATCTCGACTTTTCTTGCCCAAACATCATCTACTGCTTAATCTGAAGGAACTTGGCCCATCAGTGCAGCCCGACATTCTTTGGAGCATCATCAGAGGTTTCGAGACCTACATTAGCCGAGCAGCCGGCAAGCTTCCAGTCCCTCTAAATATTTCCTAAGCACTCTGCTCCCTGAGGGAAGAGATTTAAGAAGAAATTGGCGTGCAGTAAAACTGCTTGTATTTGTGCTGCCACTGTCAAGGAAATGGATGTGGGCTTTTTTTGGAAAGCTGCAGGTCTCCACTAACATTTTGAAATTCGTGCCATTTTGTTTGTATCTGACAGCGCCCAAAATGATGAAAAATCAATCCACCTGGTCCCCAGCTGGGTGCTGAAGAGAGTTAGCATCTCTGTACCCTGCTATTTTACCCTTTCCCTGTGGCAGTCTATGCCTTTGGGAACTGAAATCCCTGCCCAGTCCCTCCCTCTTTTTCTGCAGTGTATTCTGTAGTGCACTGCTCTTCCCCACTGCAATGAAAATGAGATCTTCTGGCGTCCTTCCTTCTGGGAATTTTCAGAAGATTCCTGAACTGAACATACAACATTGGTAAAACTGCCTGGCTCTGCAGCAGATGCACAGGTGGGGTCCCAAAGACTGTGGTGAAGATCCCATGGTGGGGAAAGATGACCAGAAGGGCAAGTAAATCCAGGGTAAGCTGCCCCCAGACTTAAGAGGGGTAAGAGGTTTGTTGGTTCCTTTTTCCTGCCCTCTCTTTTGATCTGTGCCCACCATCTCTGCCAAGCAGGATGATGCACTACTGGAGTTGCTGTGGCTCAGTGTCCTGCCCAGCACAAGGCACCTCCAGGTGAAAGGTAGAAGCTGCAGGTTCTCTTATGCTGAATCTGAAGTTATGGAGTTTTCCTACATTTATGGGAGCAGTTGATGCTAATTAACACCACAGTGCAAACCCAGTGCAAACAGTCCAAACCAAGCCCACCACTGTACCAGTCAACAGCCCTCTCAGGGGGGCTCCTCCCAGCTTTGGCAGTGCCATCATAGGACATAAAACCATAGGACTTATCTTGTTCCCAAGTGGCCCAGTCTCTCTGTGGGGAAGGAAGAAAGGGTTTTAGCACAGTGGTTATGAGCAGGAAGCCCAGCCCCACAGAAGTGCAGGTGCTCTTTAGACAAATCACCAGCATGGAGGAAAAAAAAATATGTATTTGGATGCTGGTATCAGTGGGAATTCTTGACACACGTATTTGGGCAGGCAAACAGAAGTAAAACAAATGCAGACTGAATATGTGTGAGGTTGTCTCGAAAAAGACTTCTGTCTGTGACTCAGCATGACACCCTATCAGGCCATGTTTGCTCTGAGGTTTGCAGCAAAAAAGCCAAAAACTGAGACATATTATTACGGCTGGATTGTAAAACACAGAACAGCGGGAAAAAAAATGGGATTTTCACATTTCCACTTCCAAGTTTTCTAAGATCTTTAGAGGGATTCCTGCTGAAGTAGATGAAAGTATCTCCTGTGGCACGGATGTAACAGAGAGAAGATACAGATTTTTTTCCAGGCTGTGCAAAAAACTGCCCAAGTGCCACAGTTAACAGCCCTTACAGGCTTGTACCCCACCATAAATTGTGGCACTTGGGATTGATTCTCTAATGCCTTGAGGAACAAATGCTGACCCTCCTTCTACGGGAATCAAAACCTGTTCTGAGGCTATTAAATGATGAGTAAATGGGGTTTAGTGTTGGGCAAATTCTTACAGATATTCAGCTATTCCTCTCCCTGTATGGGGTGTGACTGGAGAGAGCAGGACCAGTCAGCTCTCTGGACACTCTATGAGGCAGAGTGTTCACAGATTCTAAGTTTCTCAATGCAACTTTTAGGTTTAACACTGAATTACGAGAAAGTAGAACTGCAAACAGTCCAAAACGTTGTTCACTGATAAAAGAAACAAACAAAAAGAGAAATATTATGAGCAAACTGCTTTCATGAAGGGCTTGTGCAAGTTGTCTTGCAAAATTGTTTTCTATGTTTCCGTGCATGTTCAAGATTTACACTGCCACAGTTTGGCTTTGTTAATCTTTAACTAGCCTACACAGCACATGGGCTGATCAGATAGGCAGCTCTTGGAGGCAAAAAGGACAGAAAATACAGCCATAAGGAAGGAAAAATGTGTAGGAGTTCAGTTTACAAACCAGCGAAACCAACCCATGGGTGATAAATCAGGATGAAGTTAATGTGTCTTACTTCAAGAAGACCCCAAGCATTGAAGAAAATAAATTCTGACCGAACTAACGAGACTGATTCGAACATAATGAAAAAGATATTTGGTGGTGGTGTGACAGCAGAGCATTGCCAGGAGCAGTCTTTGTTAAATCTGCTTTATTGCAGACATGCTGGTTTGATTCTTGGCATCACTGCACGAGGGATGTTCACACTAGGAAGCTGAACCCAAATCATCTTACATTTCTGGAGCTGTCTAAAGCTGGATACTTGGAGCCACCTCTGAAGCAAAGCAGCTGGGTTTTGTTGTTGCTTTGAATTACAGAAAGAAGAAGAGAGTCTCTGTGCTGCACTGAGCCCTGTGCATGGGCGTACTAGCTTGGCATTCATGGCAATTTTCAGCCATCAACAGAAAGTGATAGCTAATATTGCACAGGCATGGGAGCTCAGAGGGGTCCTGGTGACCCTGCCTTGAGTGGTCTGTGCTTTCAGCTACACAACAGGCAGGTGCTGTTACCTGAAACAGAAGCACAAAGCTGAGATGTCCCTGCCACACATATGCCAGACTTCTGTACTGGACTTGTGTATTTGGCCTCAGGCCTGAGCCAAGCTGAAGCATTCAGCCCATCCTTGTGATCCTACTTGCACTCCCCACAGCGAATGTGTTTACTCTGATACCCTGGTCCCCAAGATCACAGCCAGCTTGACCAGATCTTTCTCACAAGATCCCCTATCAGCATTCTGGTTAAGATTTTCTGCTTTCAAAGCACATGGCACATAAACATGTGTAACACTCAGACTGCTCTAAGATCACTGTTACTGTAGGAAGGATGCTGCCATGCAATCAGAAAACTGTCAAGGTTCAATGACTATCAAATTCTGGCACTCTGTCATGCCCTCTGGACATTATTTTGTCCCAAAAATAGATGTAGAAAGAGAAGAGTAAGATCTGCCCTACATTCAAAGGAGAGCTTGTAACTCAAGCAACATACACATATAGCAAGTCCTCCACATCAAACAGAATTTGTGAGTTGTACAGGCAGATTTCCCAGACACTACCAAGCCGGTTTATTCATCTACCAGGGCTGACAGTAATGATGTACAGTTGCTGCTAAACAACATCCACAGTGTAGGATAAGGTCTAGAGCGGTGGGGCAGGAGGTTGCAAAGCCCACACAGTGGGTCTTTTGCCTTGGCTTAGAGAGTGTGTACAGGATCTGAGGAGAACCTGGGGTAAATGGACTTAGATTTTCATCTCTTCATCACCAAACTTGACCTCCAGGGACTCCTGATCTTTGCAGAGGAGCTGCCTGCTTTTCCCCTTGCTTTGGCACTTGTACCCTATCCTAGCAGGTCACATAGACTCCTAATAGGCAGGAGCTTGCTCTGGGCTTGCTTAGCCATATCTCTGCTGCCACATGTGTATTGGAAAGCATTTCACATCCCACTCAGGTCCCACCCCCAAACTCATCAACAATCCACCCACATACTGCAGACCTACAGCCTGGGATTTACATTTTCTTAGAAATGCTTTCAGCGCCTCTTTCGACACCAGAGTGAACAGACATATCTCCATGAACTCAGACAAAATGTTGCTACGAGAGTTGACAGATCAGAAGCTGAGGGATTTCAAACACTCCAAAAACCCCCAAACATTTTTGGGGGTCCTCTTGATCTAAACTTGTTCTGATAAGCTGGGCCTCTCTGACTGCAGCATCATTCAAGATTATATATTTCAAGCAAATGTCTGGTTTTCAGAGCTCTCACACATTTGCAAGTGAAGATCGTTTTAAGACTCTCCTGAACATAAAGGCTTGGCAGATATGGAAATGGGCACTGCTTCTGGGTCATCATATCAGAAATAGCAAGGGGAAATTTGTTGAAACAAATACAGATACAGCATTTGTATGCTGTTGATCTTTTGTTCTTGGTGTCCACTTTTATCTAACACTATTATTAAGTAACTGCCTCTCCCAATTTTATTTTACTGTGATACGTTATGTCACTAAGGCAAATCAATTTTCAAATTAATATTGAATACTTTTAGGAAGGGGAAAAGGTTTTTTAACAATGCCCTTTGTCTCCTTTTCTTTTTTTAGTTTTGGTTAATTAAAACATCAAAATTACAGAGGTATTTTGTCTGCCTTCCTGGTTGAAATCATATAATATTAAGAACTGTAGATTCAATTAATTTTTTATTTTTAAATAAGCTGTTTCTTAAAATGACATGAGTTTAGATGTAACTTTGTCCTTATTGTACATCTGATGTTTCAGTACTGAAAGGATTTTTAATTAATAGACTCAGTTCCTTATAAAATGAAAGGCAGAAGAAAATAAATACATGTGAACATGTTTACAATTCGATATTCTGAGCTTTCTAAAGCTCTGAGTTTTCTAAACTCCCAGTGAAATAAATAGAAATTGAAAGTGTGAAAAAACAGATCATGAGTTACTATGAATGAGTTTGTGGCTAATAAATAAATTTGCTTGTGGCTGATGATAAAATTAATGATTTTTGGATGTATTAATGAAGGTATTAAAAACTTACTTGCAAGATGTGTTTCCCTGAGATTTCTAATGTTTTGACATTCTGTTTACATCTTGTTCCTAAAATGGTTTTGCCCCATGAGCACTACAGACAAGTAAATATGGTACAGTTACATTGACATTACAGATTAATTTTAAAGGCCTACAAGGAAGGACTTGAAGGAGAGAGAAAGTTGGGACTGTGGTCACTTTTCAGTTCTCCTGTCAACCAACCACTTTTGATGAGTCTTCTCACCTAAGTACCAGCACTTCCCTTACTGTCCATGTTTTAGGAGGAAAAGATCCATAGCAAGAACCAGCAGTTGATCAACTTAATCTACCTCTGAGGGTTTACTTTGTCAACTGGCAAGTGAGGGTGGAGGGGGTCACATTTCCCTCTTGCCAGGGCAGCAGTGCTGCCCTTCCTTGTCCTGGCTGCCACCTCTTCACCTCTCACAGGCAATGGGGACAGTCGCTCATTCTGGTGACAGTGCAAGGAAGGGAAAACCCAGTTAACCCCTGTGGGCTGTGAATCCTGCAGGCTGTGGGTTGCAGGGGGAAGCTGCCTGACTGGATGACAACCTGCTTCATGGCCTCTCTGATCCACTGCACTTCTCCTGGGGGCTGAGGTGCTGGGCTGAGGAGCCGTGCAGAGAGTGGTAATGAATCAGTCTGGATGATAATGAACCATGGAGCACATCTGACACAGGTAGAGAGCATTTAAAACCCTAAGGTAGGACAATTTTACTTGTCTCTCCTAACATCAGCAGATCTGACATGAGCAGAGAGCAAAGCCACTGAATAGGAAAATGCCATCCTGACATCCCTTTTTTGGGGTAAAACTGCCCTTTATGTCACCCAAACAAAAGCGTGTGCAGTGTTTTTTACAGTCTCAAAATGAGCATAATAGCTGTTGGCAGCAGATCTACTTTCATCATTATCAAGGGCCCCGTGATTATGTGTGTTATTGGTTCCTGTTGAGATTGTTACAGTGAAAACCATTTGTGGAAAATTAAAACGAGTAAAAGCTTAAAAATCCAGTATCATATTTCATTGTTGTCTCCTAAGGAGTGAAATTAAACTACCTATGTAGGGGAGAGAGCCAAGAGCTCTTGTAAACAGGAACATTTATTTGCATGGAGTGTTTACATCCAACAAATGTGCTTTATCCTTGATAATTTACCCTGTTTGGGTCCAGGAGAGCTCAGCCATTATTTAAGCATGGAGTGATTAATAAACACTTCTAGCAAAGAAACTTGTGCTGGGTTGAAGCAGGTGCACATGAGGAAAGCTTGCCTGTAGAGTGCACTGACACTTTGGCAGGCTTTGGCACAGATTAGAAAAGTACCAACTGAATTAGAAAAGTGTCAGTAGATGGGGATCATCTGGACCCACTTTCCTGGCTTTGGCCTTAACTAATGTGAGTTGGCATGGAGATAAGAAGTGAGATGAAGGACCAGCTTTTATCAGGAGATGATCCAGCAGATCCAAACTGCATCATGGATCCTGGAAAAGCATTTGTCCTCAGAAGGTGTAATGATGCTGAAATTCATGTCAGTGATAAAAATCCAGAAGAGAGCACTGAAAGCAAGAAGGTCTTTACATTTACTGCTGTTTCATGATCAATCAGAAAATAGTCTATAAGATGAAGGGAAGTTTAGGAGGGTCTTTACCTTTCTCAGTCTCAAATCAAACTAGAGGAGGCCATGAAGTGATAGAGATATTAGTTTTATTTCTTATGATTTTGACATCACTGGTCTCATGGAGGATGATGCTGGCTGCACGTTATTTTTCTTTAAACCCCAGCATTAGTGGTTCTAACAGTGTGAGAAGGTTCTCACAGTGCTAAGCACACACCTGAGGTATTTGTGAGCAGGTATTTGTCACAGTGCCCTCACACAGTTTTACCACTCCATTTTCTCTGGCCTCCCTTGACTGGCTCGTTGGGTTACTCAGGACTGCAGAGCCTGATCAGTGAGGGAAAGGCAGCTGAGATGGCACTTGATAAGACTGGAGTGATGTTGACTGGCCCAGGAAAGCATCCAGAAGAGGTGCTTGGCATGAATTTTGAGCTCAGCCTTTTGCCGATGCAGTTTGCTAACTGAGGGCACAGTTCTGCAGCCCAGCTGTTTCCAGCAGGAAATCTGAGCCCCTGCTCTGAGTGAACGATGTGCTTGGTGAGGTCAGATATCACAGGGCTATCTGGTCCATGCCTAACCTCTCCAGAAAGAGTTTGGCTGCTGGCTTGTTCAGTAACATTTGTCAACTTTGGTTGCGCATCACAAGATTTGCAATGGTCATTGTACCTTCTTTTGCTCTGTAGCTTCTCTTCCTCTCTCCCCACCCTGATACTGGGTAGAGTTTCTGTTTTATCTGCATTGCTAGGAAGCTGGCAGTTTTGGTATGTGGTGACTGACACATCAATTTATTCATTATGTGTTTATAAAAGACATCATGGCCATAACTGCAGTGCAGTACAAGGCCAGCTGCATGAGGGAACATTCCTTAGTAAATTCAGCCCTCATTTGTACTTATAGTTCAAAGGTTCCTGCAGGGAAGTCTCAAGACTGAAGTTATCAGTAGATAAAAGAAGGCTTATCTACAGATTTAATTGCTGATAGCCAAGTGTGGGTTAAGTGAGTATTTTGTAACACAAAACCCAGTTAATATCTAGGAGAGAGACCTCCTCCAGGTCATGGCAAAACAGTACGAAGAATGGTGCAACATCTGTTTTGCTCCACCAGAACTGCCAAAAAGAAGAGGATGTAACAAAGGTAAAAACCAAAAAGCATGGCCAAGAAGTCAGATGAAAGAGAGGTGACTCTACAGAACTACAGATCACAAGAAGGCAGCCTAAATATACAGTGTTAACATTCACTTTTGGGCTCTGCACAAAACACTGCTGGTAACTGTGAAAGCTGCTGTTTGTCCTTGTACTCTGTTCTGATTGTGTGTGAATGCTGCTGCAAGAATTTAAATGGAGACAACTGGTCTTTACTGGGGTTTTGCACCAGACCAATTTTTGTATTGTTACTGCAAAACAGAAGTCTTGACTATCACCAGAAGTCCAGTGTCGTTCCCCTGCAGGTCACAGCAAATTGATACGGCAGCTATTAACCCAAATTGCTTCCAAATGAAGCAGGGAAGGCATTAGAGAAAGGGAATATTAGTTTCATTCACCTGTTGGAAAGTGGGACACACAGGGATTAGAGGTGTTCCCAAAACCACTCTGGGGGCTGAGTTGGCTTCTGATGGCCCTGGAAGTTGTGTATGAGCCTTGTCTTAGTGAAGAACACCGGGTGGTAATCCCCAGTGAACTATGATGGTGCTTGTAATGTAGAGAGAAAATTCATTGCTACAGAAGAATGTTTTTTTGGCCTTTTCCTCTCTGTTGCTTTTATGCAAGAGTTCACTTCAACTCTAATTTTTCCTTGAATAGATTTCGTGAGGCTGCAGGCTGACCCAAAAGCCCTCAGCAAGCAGAAGAAAAATGCTGGTGCCAACAGCTCTGCGATAGCCTGTGGCAGCTCAGCAGTGCACTGAGCACCAGAATGGCAGTTTGGGAGCCCAGTGCTGCTCATCTCCACTGCCTAATTGGCAGAAAACTCCATAATTGCTATAAGTCAACAGCACCGAGAGTTCAACACGGAAATCAAACAGGGGGGCAAATTAGATGAGTGTACATAGCAGGTACACTCTTCCAGCAGGAGAGCCAAAGGCTGAGCATCTCACAGCAAGGGAGCCATAAAGCAAGCCCCTAACACATGCACAAACCCTCCAGCAGGAAATGGATTGAGCTCCCTGAAAATACTGATGAACTGGGAGCTTGGCAGGTATTGAACTCCTGGCACAGAGTCACTTAATTGGGTTAAGAAGTGAGAAGCCTTTGCCTTCTTGTGTAAAGAATTTATGGACACACCTAGGCCTGTGAGGCCGGGCATAGCTCCTCCCTGCTCAAAGCGGAATGCACATCTCCAGCTCTGCTCTATTTCCATTTGCAGGGACCAGGAGGATTTTAACCAACCTCAGCTAAACCTTGAGAAGTGCCACTCTGCGAAATGCTAGAGAAACATCCAAGGTTTATCCCTTTGGATTTACATAACCCATCTAAATGGCCTTCTGCCGAGACTCTCACACATCCCCTCTGCTGCATCATCTTGTCTCCCACTTCTCTGCAGACTCATAGAAGAGCAGCCAAAACATGAGGGCAGAGTGATTTCAAAGCAGTGGTGCCAGCCTGCCCTATAAATAATGTATATAGATCTTTTGTAGTGGTGAATTTTGCTTCTGAATCATCAACTGTGTTATCTTTCCCATTCCTGCCTTCTGCTGCAGTCTTCCTGTACCCCTTCTAGAATTAAACTTATGTAAACAGCAGATTTGAAGTGTGGTTCTTGCTACAGGTTCAGCAACTCACTGAATGGCTCCTTCTACTCACTGACTTCACAGATGAGCAGAACTCCTTATCCAGGGAAGAGGCAGCTGTGGAGCTGGTGCTCAAAGATGGCAATAGAGAAAAGGCCTTAAGTAATAACAGCGCTGCAATGCTCAGTGAAGTAGGACATTAAATACAGTTTTTGTAAGCAAACAGAACTGTATCCAAGACAAACCTGACCCTGACCATCCATTTTTCCACTTCAGAGGTGAAAAAAACCCCAAAGACTCCAAATACTGGTGAGCCAGAAGTAGAAATGCAAAGACCAAATCAGACATTTTCCTATAAGCCAAAACCTGATTATGACTGATTGCTTAGAGATAGCATGCTATAGCAGTACAGTGGGATGTGAGCAGTTGGCTAAGAGACATGCTTGTGCAGTTCTCTTCCTTAAAACAAATGAAAAACTTCAGAATTTGTAAATTTAAGAGCTGCTGACCCACTAATTTGTTTGTTTTGCTCTAAGAGATAGAAAGCCTATTGAAAGTGTCATTCTAGCCAGTAAAAAAATGATCACTTCAGGAATTCAGATGTGAGGCTGAACATTGCACTTCTGTGTCTGAAATGTCCTTAGAGTGAGAAAAAAATAAACGTTCTGAATGTAAATAAATTCTGAGTTGTGTCTCAGTGCATTTATAATTGTACCAGGCATGCTAATGGCTCTGAAGCAGAGACTAAGTGCACGAGACAGCCCCCATGTCTTCTGTGGGAAAACATAAACACATACTAAAAGCAAAGGAGGTAATAGGATTAAAAATAGTTCCCTGCAAGCCTCCACCAGCTGAGTGATATTTATATGACGATGCTTTCCAGCTCCAAAAGCACACAGAGGTGTACTTACTGTCACCTTCTCCTTTCCATCAGCTTGATCTTGCTGGCTCTCTGAGCATAGAGACCAACCAATGTACTTGGCTTTCCAAATGTCCACAAAACTCACTGTTGGCCAAAAGTATCCAGTTTTTTCACTTCTCACCCCTTATTCTTCTTTGAGGGGCTGAGCCTTTTGTTGACCACCTTGCCTCAGAGGAACTGAGGGATCTGAACTGAGCTCTGTACTTTTGTCTTATGGGTCTGTAAGGGCCCATATTTTTGGATGCCAGTGTCGTAGAAATAGTTTAATTCTCACACAGCAATAGATGGAGCAATTCATAACTGAGGTGCATTTTCTGCAATGCTACTAAGCAGTAGGGAGGCACTATAACAACCCAACCTACTTGCACGTAGATGCTGTCCCTCCCCAGCCGCAACAGAGAAAACTCCCTCTCTTAAAACTGTAGAGGTTGGTTCCTTCTCTTTCTCAAGATGCTGCAAAGCAACAGCTCTGGATTGCTGAACTCCTCCTTTTCCTTTCTCCATCTTTTGTACAGACAGTGTTGGCCATTGGCAGGGCAGGATGGAGAGTCCAGAGCCTGGCTGGCTGCTGTACCCTGGTGGAGGTGTGATGGATTCTGGGGTATCCCTCTGCCTCTCCAAACTCCCAGTAGCAGGAGCACTGGCAGCATGGGGACAATGCACTGATGACCTCTGTATCCCTTCTTTTCTACCTCCATGCCCTTGGATTTTTTATATGTTCCAGGCTGGCATTGGTCCCCAAGCAGTGAGTATCCCAGTTTGGCTGAAGCCTCTAAGATACCACAGTTCACGTACAAACAACGTTGTTGCTGAATCATGCCCATGTAATGTCTTGAAGGACTAGACTCCACTAGCCCCACTGCTGCTGTTCTGTTCCCCAGCAACTGCACAGGTTCTCCATAATTTCTATCACTTTCACTCCTCCTGGTATTTTGTTCCCTGAACGCTGAGGTCCCCTCATTTATCCCAGGAGCTGGCAGGCACCTGGCTTACCTGGATGCAGTTGTTTGCAGCACATTCCTCCACTGAGTCTTGAATTCTCCCTCAACCACACCGGATCATTAATGAGTCTGTTACTTGGATCATTAACTATAATTTATGCAGAAGCTCGATAGAACATTGCCCACTTGAAGATTCATCTTCCTAGATGAAAACATAAGTTGTTGCTAAAGCTGAAAACACTACACTGAACAGACCCATGGCATTTCCTTGCTACACTTCCATTAGTTTTTCCAGCTCAGTTCTCACCACCACTGTTGGACTCTTCTTGGGAAGAAACATCAAAACCTAATGAAACATAATTATTAGAACACTATTTAAGATAAGCTCCCCTTTCTAATGGCGTAAACCTTCCTTATCCTATATAGCTGTGCTTTCCTCAGGCATTTCCTAGCAGTGATTCTTTCAGCCACAAAAGAGTAAAGCTCCAAAGCACTGTGATTGAAAGTGTGCCAAGCTTTATTGACAAGGAAGCGTCAAGGCTTTGGATAACTATGAAACAGAAGCCTACAGAGAAAGAAATACATTATGTATAAGAAGATATTCTAGAAAATACCCAAAGGGAGAATCTAACTAGCCTTGAACAACTGTGACAGACTTCCAGCCTCAGTGCTTATATTTCTCTTGAAATCTGGTGAAGAGAACTGATCAAGAAGCTGAAATCAGTGAAAGACAACAATTCACAGGTTTCACACAGTGATGAGCGTCTGTATAAAGTTAGACAACTTCTAAAAGAAAAGAAAGACAGGGGAAAATTTGGTTGCTTATTTACTGTTAGAAATTTGTAAGAATGTGGTTTTCAGACTTCCTAAGAGAGAGGCGAATTCAACACTGTGAAAACTCAGAGGGAAATGTGGAACTGCTTAAAGTTAACAGATGCATAGAAACAAAGTAAGTGTCAGAAAATGGGAAATTTCAGCCTGGTTGTCTGCACATATGTGGTAGGCAAAGAGCCAGCAGGTACTGGAAAGACTTGGAGGTCCAAATGTACTCAAGACATTGACAAAACAAATCATTTCAAAACAGAAAGAGACCAGCCTTTGACTGACAACCTCATTTATACATTGACAGCCTCAAGTCCCTCTCACATAGTTCAAATCCTTAAGTGATCTTACATGAGCTTTAGTTTGGGGCAGTTATAGGTATCTATGCTTTGTCTGGATGCTCCTAGGATTTCAGGCACCTAGTTCTATTAAGGAGCTTATTCCCTTACAATTACCTTAAAAGCATGGTGAGGGTATTGATTCACAGTGCAGTTTAATCCACCCCAGAAGACCACTCCCAGCATCCCAATGCAGAGCCTAAACCAGCGATAGCTTAGTCATGCTTTTCCAAACAATAAAGAAAATAAGTGGTTTAAATTCCAGCAAAGCTGCAAATGCCAGCATTTTAACTTCCAATAATATAAAGAACATTGTTTTCCCAGAAAATGTATCGGCTCAACACAGCTTAAATCCCACTATGATCTGCTTGGGCCTGTTTTTCCTCATCCACAATATTTTCAGTGCCCTAGAAGCAGACCCTTTTAAGGACACCCTAAGGAATGCCCTTTCCATCTATGAAATCCGCAGGCTGAGGCAGCTGTTGGCTCGTTCAGCCCCTCTCCACAACTTTCTCAGTGCGAGTTTCCAGCACTTTATGCCAAGTTTGACAGAGGTCAGCCTGAAGACCTGCCCCTCCACACTTCCTCAGACAGTCCTGATGGATAGATCTGTGCTGCTGACTAAAGCAGCATCAGCTTATCTCTTCATTCATTCAAATTCATCTTTAAATGCTTCACCTCCACCAAGTTAGACCTCCAACCTTGCTTTTCTAAATTTTTTTTTTTTAGAATAATTGTCCCCAAGGAAGGGGCTGGAGCCTTTCTGTTTTCTTCAAGCTTTCCTAGCCAAAGCATTACCTTTTTCAGCAGGGCCTGGAGGATAGCTACAGGGGCCTCCTCATACAAATCCCTCTGGCTCTTAAAACAGTCTCTTTGGGGTTTCCAGCTCACTGCACAGGCAGGCTGAGCTACTCTTCGTGTTCTTCTGGATCTTTTTCTGTGGGACACCCCATGAAAGAGGACTTACTGGAGCTGCTCTCTGGCTTTAGCTGTCCTAGCTCTACAGCCCAGTCACACTGTAAAATTACAGTGCCCCATGACACTGCCTTTAAGTGGGAAAAAGTTGCTGGGAACCATATTCAAATTGCCTTTCCTGTCCCTGTTAGTAAAGTCCCAAACAATTGTTCAGGAAATGCCATTTGCAAAAATAGCATTTGGATAGTTTGCACACTACATTTCCATCTGGGGAGGATCTTTTTTCAGCAGTTCCAAACACATGGATGCATAAAGGAGAATACTGTCATGGCTTGAATAATGGCACCATTGAACAGAGAGCAAAACTCACCAAGTGATGAATCCCAAAGAGCGCTGAGCCCTCAAGGTCCAATTTTGCAAAGTTGTTAAGCATGGATGTTTGTTGTTTTAAGCAAGCTGCTGTTGTAGCACCTTGCAAAATTTATTGTTTGTACTCTGACAACACATATCGATTCCTGGGATGTGCAGAGCTGAAACAGTTGTTACAGAAAGTACATCTAGAGCATTAGATCTGGAGTTTTATATCTTGGCTCATCTCTCCAGCCAGTCTCTCTGTTCATCAGTATCTGATGCACAACTATCCTGCCTTGCTTTTCAAGCAAAACTTAGTAAAGCATCTGAAAATCAAATGGATTCTACAGTCACACCTAGGGCCCTTGAGCTCCACAGTCACTTCCTCAGGAAGCATTTGAGCAGCCATCTGTTTGTGCAAACCCAGTATCTGCTTTTGCTTTATGAGGCACAACAAACTTGCATCCAAGTCTACATCAGAATGTAACGAATGACGTGATGTAGAAGCAACCTTTGATTCACCAGAGTAAACTCATCAGTAGATGAACTCTGAGGAAGTTGTGGGAGTTCCTTGGCTGCAGGCTGTCAGGGTCTTTGCAGTAGCACAGGACTCTTCATGTTTTATCTACTGTAACAACCAAAGGCAACTCATTAAAAAATCTCAGATGTCTGGAGTTATCAGATTTTAAGAGTTAATACAATTTCTGCACTATTTCCTGCTGTAATTTCCAGCTGGCGTGACTTAAAACACAAAAAGTGGCACAAAATTAGGAGAACTTATTTGAATGTATTAATTTAATCTTGTGCTTTTTGTATAAATCCCATGATTTCTTCTTCTGAACCGCTGGATTTGTCAGTGCAAATAACCTGGCAGATCCTGTGGCTGTCAGTGAGGTTTTCACATGGCAGTTCCCACGTAATTTAATCACAGTCGTGGCATTGAGGTGACATAGTAGGAAACTGCATTTTAGATCTTCTTCTTCCCTGCAAACAACAAGCATTATGCTGGGATCATCCCAAATCCTGCAGTATGGCTGCCTCAAGGTGAAGGAGTGGCTTTGAGCAATGACTGTCAGATAATACCAGGCTGGGGTTTATCAAGGGCTGCTGGAAGCCAGCTCAGGGCAGGGGAACACCCTTCCCAAGTACCTCTAGTAAAATGCAATTGGGGGTCTCCATTCCCACAGAATATGAAGCTTTTCTCCCATCAACACACTGGTGTTGGCTCACAGACCTAGCAGACAGGCAGAGTTGTTTCTGTACCTTGAGATGTGTATAACTCTGCTCTTGTGCTTGGGCTTTGCATTCTCTTTATGAAGGATGAGCCCAAAGACAGTTCTAGTCCCCAGGCACAGCCTGCTGAACACCCGGGGGAGTGACATGTCTAGGGAAACGGCTGGTGACAAAACATCCACCATTTTCCTCACCTGCTGTCCCCCTCTCACTGATCAGTGCTCCAGAGTGAGTGTTGTCATGCCCAGAGGAAGAAAAAGGCTCTCTCCAGTGCCAGCAACTTCATTTTCTAGGGCAGAAGGGCAGGTCCTCACTATGGTGACAGCAGGGCTGTTCCCTGCCCAGAGACCCTGCCCACTGGTGTCCATGTTGTCCCCTTGTCCCCCCCATCTCATAGGTGTCATTCCAAGGCTGTACAAACAACACTTGGTCTAGGGGACATGAAATTATGCTGTAAGTTCTGTACACCCAAGCACAGCCCCTGTGGAAGGCTGGTTCTCCTCAGTGGGCATCCTTTTGAATCTTGTGCTTTAGGAAACTTCTGGGACGTGTCACATCTCAGGCACGTTTACAGGTATCGAACATGTGCAGAATACATTTGGTATCGAACACAAAAAAAGAGATTTTGTTTTCTGAGGTTTTTTTAACTGATTCACGTATACCATGACGTGCTTTTGTGCACTACAGAGGCTGCAGCACTTCTTGCAGCGTTCACCATTCTGCTCTCTATGCTCAGTGGTCAGCCAAGCCGCCCCAGTCAGCCTACAGAACCTCTCCCTGTCAAGGGTGACAGGCATTCATGCCACCAGGCCCCTTGAGGGGGGTGTGGGTGGCTCACCCTTGCAGCCTCTGTGTGCCAGAGTACTTTGTCAGGAGGGTTCTTCTCCACAGATATAGTCAGTCACCCGGGCAGTAGGAGCTGGATGCTTTCTCCAGGCTGGCAGTGACTGGGAGGAGTATTTGGGCATCCAACGACCAGCTGTTTGCCAGTCTCAGCCACAAAAACTCACACTGGCTGATTCCAAACTATGAATTTGATGATAAAGTTCCTGGCCTGGTGCACATGAGCTATCAGGTGACCTTAGATGAACAAACCACAGGTCTAAATGGCAACTGATTATAGCAGGATGTTCTGACTCAGGGAGGGCAAAACAGCTGAAACTTTACCCTGTTTGCAAATGTTATGAGTGGTGTATGGAGAACAAAGGGGTTTAGAAAGCTCATGACTCAAAAGGAGGGTTTCTCTAATAAACTTTGTCCAAAGCTTCCATTCTGCTCTTCGCACTGATCTTGAGGAGGCAATACAGAAAACTTGCTCATATGCCACGTGCAATTAAAATTTTAAATGGGCATGGTGTAAATCAGACCCCATGTCAAATGGAAAACAGCTAAATGCATTTTTCCCAAGTTTATCATATTTGGTTTCCCAGCCTTTTGCTACCAGTTCAGTTTTTCTTTTTTTCCCCAACTGTTGCATGTTTGCACTTGCTATGAGAGACCTAGCCAAGGTCCAACACTTATTAAATCCACTGAGGGAATTCATTCAAATCCAGATCCAGATCATCTCAACAACCTTTTAAGTGAGACTAACCCAAACTACATGGCAATCAAGTTGTTTCTTTCAGTTATATAACTGTAAGTATGGGAAATAGTCGATTATTTGCAATGAAGAAGGTTTTAAATTTTGCCACTTCTCCTTGGCTTTTGTCGCGGGTTTTTTTTGCACCACAATGAAGTATTCTGCCGTCCCTAGAATCCATTCTTCAGAATTCTTTCACAGATTCAAAATCACAATTATTCAATGTGTTATTGGGCATGGAGTACTTTTCTGTTGCAATCATACACAACAGTCTATTTAGATACAGAAGGTCTCTGAACAGAAATTTGTAACCCTCTCCTTTGTCCTCCTTTGTGAATGTTCACAGAATAACCTTGGTATTTTCTTGCTGTTGCACATCTTGGTACTGAATCTTCCTAATGTGGTTGCTTGGGAAAGGAAATATAAGAAGCATAGTTCAGGAAGATGCATTAGAAATGTGGACCAGAATTTGAAATAAAGTTTTTCATTAGTTTCCAAGTAGGAAAATCAGTGATTTTATAAAATGGCATAAATATATAACACTTACCTCTTTATTTCCTGTATAATTATCCAAATGTTAGCTAAACAGGCAAAAATTAGACAAATAGTAATTTTTTCTATCTCTGATATTAGAAGTCATACTGGACTATAGACTAGACAGAGCTGTGATTCTACTGATTTCACCTTAAAACAACTGTAACTTGAGGATTTTTCTATTTTCATACTTTAATTACATGTTTGCTTTTAATACATCCCCAAGTGAGACACAGTGCTCTGCATTTTTCTTATAAAAAGGGCATTTCCCCACTGATGAACTTGGAGGACAGAGATGGCAAAGGAAACATGGCCTGTACCTCAGAACAGAGGAGTGACAAAACCATATCAAGGCTCAAGAATTTCTGCTCTCCAAATTCCTCTTCAGGCTATACTAAACTGCTAATGATGAGCTTTACCTGCTTTGCAGTCTGCTATACATTCAACTCCCACGCACACCTTAAGTAGAGAAATACAGGCACAGTTTCTTAAGCAATTAAAAAGAAAAGGAATTAAACATTGGGGAAGATGGACTTGGTATCCTTATTGTGTCTCTGGAAAAAGAAAAAGTGTAGATCCATATTTTTACCTCACCTTTTAAATTTATTCATATGGAATGAAATCTGATGTAAAGAGAATGCATCCTGCTGAGATGTGTCATTCTGTCCCCATCTGTAATGTACAGACCAGTAAAACCAACTGTTAAAAAAAACAGATATATTCAGTAATCAGCACTGCAGGCACCATCTATCTTTAGTAGCTTAATTCTTTTAAGATCATCTTGAGAAGCAAAATTTACAGGATCAACTTTGTTTTAGCACTCATTCTCCTGTTCTGCATTTCTAGGGATAGGGCACAGGGGCTTTGCTGTCTCCAGGAAAAGTTTCTACAGCATAGTAAGGGAATTGTAGGAAATCTGAAAGGCAGTTATTTTAGACATGCAGATTAAACAAAGCATTTTGTTAGTGCTAAACAGGCTTGGGTTACCTCACATGGTTTCCAATGAGGTGATGAAGATTCCTATGTGAGCATAAAAGGGTAGAATTTGGGCCTCAGTGTTGAGAAACAGTTCTGATAATGATTTCAGCATGAACAGAAACATGATGCAGAGTCCAAAGTATGCACTGAGACAAGCCAGGCTGAATAAAAGGTTCATCATTTACGGCACTTCTCTGCAAAGAGCTACTGTGTGGAAAACATGATGGATGTAGTGAACTGGAGCTTTAATAATGGACATTTATGAACATCATCAGTGTTGATTCTTTTTTATCTGCTAGGGATAACTCAGGGATGGAGCAAGTGAGAGAGGTTTGAGGCAAGTGGGCTCCTGTGAAGTCTACCATGTGCTCCAGTCTTCTCAAGAGGGATGACAGTGATGAAAGGATTTTTTTAACAGCCACCTGGTGTTTTCCATTCCTTCCCTCTGGAGTTCAGGAAGTTAGTAACTTCAACTTGTTTCTAGCCACCTGCATAGAAAACATTAAATGAGCATATAAGCTTGTACCCATTGGAACAAAGGCCCTTCCAGTGTGGGATCCTTCTCCAGCAGCCAATAAAGTATCATAAGCATATGGAGGGAAATTCCTTCCTTTGCCCATGTGTAGACTCTGAGTGCGTGTTCTGAACAGAACCCCAAGGCCTATTCAAGGCAGAGCCAGAATCAGACACTGGAAAATCATGGTGACTTTTCAGAAGTTTAGTAGATAGGCCCATCCTGCTTCATCCATTGTAGTCAGAAATTATTTATTAAAAATATTTAATGGAGCAAAAATGAGGCTAAATATTTTATACATATATGCATATTATACATGCATATATATACTTGCAATTTATATTAGTTTTCCACTTTTATTTAATTTTTGCTGCCAAGAACACTCTTTAAGTGAGGGCTGCCTTTCTCCTTAGCTAGTAAAAGCACTTGCAAAATAATTTCCTCTTAATTTTCAAATCAGCAAGTACCAGTTTGCAGAAGATGCTTCCGGCTCTTCTATATTTTCTTTGGGAATAAGCACAGCACAAAGCCCTCCCTGAGACTTCTGCACAGCTTCAGCTGGGGAACACAGGGATTACTCACAACCAGCTCTTCCATCTGCATTTCACTGTACATCTGTGAAAAGCAGGTTCTTTTGCACCAGTGCACGCAGTATCTCTGTGCTCCCCTTTTCAAATCCTGTCTCTGGTACCGCTGTGCTGGCTTTGTCTGCAGCGCTGCCCTCATTCAGAGTGATTGCAGCCTCTGCTTGCCACACACAGCACATAAATCCTTAGGCTGCAGCTCTGGTTTCTCGGTCAGGATTTGCCAGGAACTCAGCCAGGCTGCAGAAGGAAGGTGTCTCTTTCCTCTTCCACACTTGCTCCCCTTCTCTCTCACTCATTGAGTTGTAGCCGGGGAAGGACTAAGAAGAACATTGTTTTAGGCAAGGGGGTCTCTGTCTGCCGAGAGAGGCAAAGGAAAACTTACTGCCTTGGGCTGGTTCCAAAGAGAAAACATCCCCTGTGCTTCTCTACCTCACAAAAGGCACAGAAGCCTCAGAGCCTTTCTGCTCTTAAGTTACCTTTGAACTAAACTGGAATTCCTGTTGGCCTCCTTCAGCTCAGCAAGTGCTTTCTCTCTTCAGGGTGAGATCTGCCTGCTGGTAGCAAACATCCCCCATCAGCCCCCTCCATCAGACCCACTGCTACAGGAGGAGGTCTTGTCTCTGGGTACCAGCCTAGGGCAGGTGAAGAAGAGGGCACAGAAACCACATGGTCACTCTTAAAGGAACTACCTACACACTCTGTAACTATTGCTCAGAAAACGGGGAATGCGTATTGGATGCTCAGATCATCCAGGAGTTACCTACAGACTAGTTCTGAGTACAAAGACGTAACTGGCTTTTAAATACGAGATTTCCATCTGGAAAAGGTATTCCGTGGGACTTTAAGAGTATTCCACACAGTCTATTCACTAACTAGATTCAGCTGGTAATAATATTCCTGATCTTTGATGTTACTTATCAGGACTTTTCATTGCTAGCAAAATGAACCGTGCCCCCATTTTTCAGAATGAAATCCAGCAATGTCTTCAGAGAGTTGTCCTGAGACTCAGCTCAAAATTACTACCCTGGAATACACGCAGAATTACACCCAAAGAAGGCACTGGCTCAGGTGTGAGAAGCTCTGGAGATGTGGGAGTCGTTCCCAGGATTTCTCCATCACCTTGCCTATGCAGGGACAGCACCAAGCTAATGGTTATTGTGATTACACCATTTCTCTTACAGGGGGGACTTGGCTGTGCATTTTTCAGGTTCCCACCTGCACTCCACCGTGTGTAAAAATGCCACTTGCCCAGGGCTGCACCAAAAGAAAGGAAGACACAGCTTGGTTTCAAAAGGTCATGAGAACTGCCTTGGCTCCACAGCCAATCAGTGCTGGAAGTGTTGTATGGGGAAGCTGAATTTCTGCTTTAAGGCCTCCTGCAATTAAATCCTTTTGCAAAATACACAGTTTCTTGTAGTAAGTGGAGACTCAAGGGGGTTCTGAATTTAAATTAACTTCATGAGCAATAATAAATTAAAACTAGCACCATTTTCTTCTTCATGCTATCCAGAAATTACAAGGAGCCTTATTACCACAATCATCAAATACAGAGTATGGGGTCCTTTAAAAAGCTCACAAAAATCATTGCAGTACTTTCAATTTCAAATAAGACTGAGTTTGATTTTATACTTTACTATACATTACTAAATTTGGTCCAAATACAAGATGTCTTTATATTTGTATTCTAAAATAGCATTTTTTTCTCTGTGGATTTTCCACCTAATTAAAGACCAGATATTTATTACTGCATAAGCACTATCATTTTTTTCAAATTAGTAATGAAGCACACCAAATACTATAATGCATCTTGCCCTTTTATTGTATTGTATTAGAGACAAAGAGGAGTACATACAGAATAACCACTGCTGTCACAACCATAAAGTTGCAGCATCACTCTGATCCCTTTAGAAGTCCGAGAACATCCACTTGACACTCTTTCCACCTTTTTATTGTGACAAGCTGTACATATGAAAAATCAACTGTGAACAACCGTTTTTCTAAATAAAAACACAGACAAAACCCCCAGTGCTTGTTAACAGGGCTTTGCAAGGTTCTTTAGGGTACCAGCAGAATAAACATGCAGAACAGCAATACCAAACCACAGACATGCTGCCCTCCCAGAAAAGGTGAGCTGTGCTGGAAGATTCACCGGTTCAGTGCTGGAACTCCATCTCCTGCAAAAAGCCAACTCAAAAGCTGTGTGTTACTTGGGTTCAAATCTAAGTGGGAGTAAAGTGACGTAAAGTTGGTATTTTGCAAAAAAAAAAAAAAAAAAAAAAAAGTGTTAAACCTATTGTTTTATTTGTCCAATAAAATATGGTCTACGATAAGAACCTCTATTGCTTCCCATCAGTCAGTGCCCCAGTGAAGTGCAATGCCACCAGAAGAGATGTGTTGCTGTGTCATGCTGCTTCTCTTGTACACACCCCAGCTCCTGATGACCTACAAAAGGCTTTGCTAAAATACTCCGAAGGACAAAGCAAATTTCCTCCTTGAAATGCACATGCAAGGAAGCTGAAAACCACATGCCTTTCAAACAGCTTTGGCAAATTATGTTGTAATACACTCCTTTTTGTTATTGAGTATGACTGCACACAAAATAATACGTTGTCAGTGGATCACAGTTCCGTATTTTCCCTGTGCCTAATGTTGTAGATAAAACGGGAGAGAAGCAGTTTGGAAACATGCAGATAGCTTCCATCCTAACTTGCTGATCAGGCTGAGAGCAAAAAACCAAAAATATCAGCCACTCATGGGAAGACAGACATACTAATAATTAGTAAAATGACTTTGAAAACCATTCTTGTCGTGTTTGTGTAAAAGTTTCTAGCCTGTACATCGATGCTCGAGCAGACACATAAATCTTTACTTTGGGTATGTTATATTAAGCCCGATCAAAAATCTATTATTGTCAACAAGAACTTTCTGCTTGGCCATTTCCTGCTCTCCTACTCAAAACAAAGAGAAAAAGGGAAACAATGAGAAGGATTTACTATTCTTTTTTGAAGAGTAACAAGGTGCAATCTTGTCATCTACTACCACTACACTGGTTAAGTTATTTTGTTCTCTCTTGTCTCACACTGACTCCAGCAGGAATGTTAAAAACATCAACACTGTAACCCACCAGAGTGTAGAGTCCATGCAAAAGCTACAGAGCATTTTAGTAGAATTTGAATATTTCCCAAAATACAGTTTTCAAGAGACTCCTGGGCAGGCAGGCATTGTGTAGGCTCTCTGCCAAAACTCTCTGTAGAGGCCAGTTTGAGTGGTTCAATCCAGCATGTGATTTGCTTAATGAAAGACACTTCTCCAGAACATTTTGGCAGACACAATCAGTTCAATTGCCAGACAGTATTCATGTGATCACAAATGTTACTGATCACATTAGATACTTAATAAATCTCTCCAAAAAGATCACAGCTACTGTGTGGCTCTGAAGAAATTAAAATTGTGAGACAGATTACTGTGTTTGCCATGCACTGGACTATTGATACGATTGGGAACAAATCCCTTCCTTGGACTGCCAAGCAGTCACTGACAACTATTAATTTCTGTATAAAGCTAAGTCTGACTGTTTGTAAATGTTTCACCATGCACCGTGGCAAAGTAGCTTCCTTTTCATGTTATTCTTCCATAAATACATTAAAGAATTCGACTCCACTGACTTTCACAGGTCTATGGCAATCCACGTAAGTCAAGGGGCTGGCCTGAAAGTCCAAGGAAAATTTTTGGCTTGAAATACCAAAAAAGTAGGATTCTATCCTTGCATAAAACCCATGAGTGAGACTTTGGCACTGTTTCTTCTGTTGACGTTTCAGCAGATGCAATATCACATACAGTAATGATAAACCACATCAAAGCAAAAATGATAAAACTGAGCTATACCTGTTTTGATAAAATTGGTTTTCCTTTTGGTGTGGCACAACTTGCACTCTGTATCTTCCTGTAATTTACTGAACAGCATTTTAAAAATGAATAAATGTCCATTGGCCAAATCCCAGTGCTCATTTCAGTGTATTGCATGAAAGCAATCACACAGGCCTCTCTTTTCCGCTCTCAGAAGGAGGGTTTCTGTCTGAAAAAAACAAAAAACAAAAAACAAAACAAACAAACACACAAACAAAAAACAACCAACCATTAAATCAAATAACTAAATATATCACTTTAAAAGAGTATATAATTGATTAGATCTAATCCCTTTGCACAGCTGTAGCCAAGGTGCTTTGCTGAGTGAAAAATCATAGTTATTAGTGCTGGTTTTCATCCAGAAAAAATGATGAAATAAGTGTATTCAGAACTGAGATGCAGGGAGGGTATTTTCATAGTTTGAATGTTTTCATTTTCACAGTTAACTTCTAGGGAGTAGGTTGTCAAAATTATTAAAGTGTCTCTTATAAATGCTAAGTAAAAGTCCACTTTTGACTGCACTGCTCTTAATTCCTTTGTGGTGATTGATGGCTTCCTGTTGACGATACCTTCAGGACTGTGTAATTAAATTGCACCAGACAGCATGTGCTGAGATGCCAGTTGTGCTTTCAGTTACACCACTGGTTCTCTGGAATAACTCTGAGTTCAATCCAGCTGTCAGTCTAACCTTGTTGTCTGAAATCCGTAATCTTTCAGGGCAGATCAAGACTTGAGTATGTGGTTCCTATTTTAACCTGAGTTAATTTGCTGACAATTGCCTTATTACTAACTCCATTTGGAGCTATGCTCCCAGAACTCCATCAAAAGCTTAAAAGCCATTTTCTATGTACACAGTTTAAAGTTACTTGCTGTTGTTTTTTGGAATGCCTTAGTGGAAAAGCATCCCCAGGCTTTTTTTTCTCTGAATCCAGGGTGGGTGAAAATAACTTCAGATCTTTAAAGATATTTAAGTATCATTTATTCAATTGTGATCAAATAACAAGTATTTTGTGGGACCTAGTCTCACTTTTTTTGAGGAAAAAAAGGCTGAATTTTTCAAATGGCACCATCATTTCAGAAGCTGACTTTCCTGTGAGACTCACAATTTTTGGTGCAAGCAATTCACATCAGCAAGAGCAATTGTGACTGAAGAGAACCTTCCTCCTGAGCATATCTTGTGGTTTTCACCGTGTGGTCTGCGGTCCCTTAAGCAGTTTGCAGACTGACTTTGAAGAGTTTCTTCAGGGGAAAAGAAAAAAACGTAGTGGGGTTGAATTCGCAGTGAATGGGTTTCCCATCTGCACTGCAAAAACCCATTAAAGGTTGAAAACCACGTGTGGACAAATTATCTCAAAGCTCTTGAAACAACAAGGTTTTCAGGCTGCTGGTGTGCCTCTGACCAGATCCGTCCTGATAAATTAGACACAGCAAAGAGCTAATTAAGAAAGACAGTTTCCAAAGGAGTAGCTGGGCGCTCCTACGTGGGTCCTGCTCCACCAAGCTTTGCCTTGCCTGGCCAGTAGTACCTCTGTTCCCCAGCAGTGTCCCCTCTCTGCTACCCATTTCTCATTCTTGGACTGCAAGCTTGTGCAGGGAGAGGCTGTTTCAAATTGCTTGCTTTTTCCTCCACAGCCCTCTATCCTTTTCAACTCAAACTTTTGACATCCACCTTTGCATTAAAGAGGACTTGTTCATGTTCCTTGTCTGCTTTCACTTATCGGCTTAGTGCCATGGCAGGCATTTTTAAACACTGCTCCCTGCTCCTGCAATGGAATCTTGGATGAGTGAATGCTCTCATTGTTGGGAGCCCAGGAGAAATCATAGAATCATCTTAACATCAAACAGGCTTATTGAGTTTCACAGTAATGCCAACAAGCTGTCACTGCTACCACAAACCCTGCCTGGGCGTCACTCAGGACTATTTACAGGCAGGAAGAGCAGCTCTGGAAGCACACAATTGTAAACTGAGAGAACTGTGAAAGAGAAGCATCAATTACAAGATTTAATTGTGGCCTTGATGGCATTGGCAGAGGAATGATGTGCAGGAGCAGTCCTGCATTGGGCTTGCCCTTCTAAAATCAATTTCCAAGACCAAGGAGTTATTGAATGAAGTTATTTGTGTGTAAAACTTGAGAAATTATAGTCAGTCATCGTGAGCCAAGCACTGGTGGTGGAGTAAGGATAGGGAGGGTCTACCTTTCAGAGAATAGTGTCACAGATCTGTAGGGCCTTGCCTGCTGTATTTCACTCTAGTATGTCTGCATCATTCAGTAACTTGTATTTAACTAAAGCATCTCTTCCAGAAAGCCCTCTGGAGTCTCAAGCCAAAGGCTGGGAAAGGTGTACAGTAATATTCCCTCTCTTTACTGCTAGTACTAAACTCTGACAGTTGTCAAAGGGTGGGTGATATTACAAACTACTGGTTATGTCTGTTTTGGTGATGCACTGTTCCTGTGTCCCCTGCTCTGTCATACTGGTAGCTACCTGAATTAGTGCCTTGGCATGTCAGGCCTGTCCAGCTCCTCACAGAAACAGAAGCCTATCTTGTGGTGCTCTGGGATCAGCTTCTCCCTTTATATTCTGCTTCACTTCTTACAAGTCAGCGCTGCTCTCTGAAGCACTGTGTTCTTACTCCACTCTCCAGAAACAATAGACCTCACAGATACATCTGAATATCTCTAGAAGTGGGATTAAGGAATTGTGCTGCCTCTATTGAATTAAAAAATATCTCTAACTTCCCATGTAAAGCCTTTTGACTGTATAAGAACCAGCACAGCTGCAGCTGCACCTAGTCTTGATATGTCACGTGTAGGTACAGAACATTTCAGCTGAACCTAATCCAAACAGGTGGAACCCTGCTATGCACCACAACAGCCCAGCACAGCTGCTGGAGGTAAAGCCCCTCTACTGACACATTACCAATTACGAGTTATTTATTATTACGCTTGTACATGGGAAAGTCTTGGAATGTAACCCACACTCGGAGCTCTGCCCTAATCACTTGGCTATTGATAGCTCAAGAAAGCTACACTCACTCTAACCCTATTGTGTAGGGCCCAACATGATTGCCAAGGTCGCAGGAAACCAGAGGCAAAGCAACATAATTGCCCTTCTGTGTTACAACTTGAGACACTTAATTGATATATCCCTTTGGCTGGCTGTGCTGTGAATGACACTTTGAGCTGAGTGTGATTTTAGAGGAGCAAGGAGCCCTTCTCACCTGCCAGCAGAGATGGCCCTGCTCAAAGGCACTGGGCAGGCTCCTACATGAACTGGGAGATGTAGCTGTGAACTGGTTTCACTCACCACAAGTTACCTTGTGGTCATGGAGCTGTTAGGGGAGGAGAGGTAGGACAAGACATGCATGAAGGAACTTAGAGGTGAGAGACCTCCTGCCTCTTGCAAGCTTCAGATAGCACGGGAGCCACCGTGGTAACTCCTAGCCCAGTCATTTTGTGCATAGTTACGAACCCACATATGTATGAATTGCTAAAATCAGGGCACTTTACACAGCCTCATTTTGTTCATTGAGGCCTGCACCACAAGACTGGCACATGAAGTGGCAGAACGCCCTGTGTGCTGTCACAAACACCTGAGCAAATGTGCTTTCCCCTTTTTCATGGAGTCTCGATCCATGAGCAAGGAGTACATGTGCTTCCCTTTCCTCTGCCAGCCCTGCCTGCCACCTTCTCGCTCTCCTGTTCACTTTGTGCTCCTGTGACTAGTCAGTGACTAGTCAGTCCACAGCTCAGAGGCAATGTTGTGAGGCAAAGAGTAAATTCTTGTTCTTCTCTCCTTCATACATCTTTCCTTCTCTATTTGGTGCAGGGACTGTCTGAGGTAATTCCTTAGCCTGTTATGCAAGCAGTCAGACTAGATCATTGTTAATGAACCGCTGCAGACTGTGAAAAATAATCTGTGCTTGGTATAAACCTATTTGCTGAGATGGGAGTGAGTCAGCAGAGATGTCATGTCTGCTGCACACAGACAGGCAAACCTGGCCGCTGGGAGATAAAGGCTAAGTGGAAGCATTTCTGCAGAACACATACCCGCGTGTCTAGGTTATACGCCGTCTTCTTCAGATCCTGCAACGCCCTCTGCATGAACTCGAACGCATGGCAGTCGACACAGGGACGGCCTGGGAAAGGAGACAGAAGAAGGCATCACTGCCACAGCACGAAATTTGGAGTGCAGCAGTGCAAAGGTGAAATGTAAAGCCGGGAGAAACCCCTTTTTACCAGGCAGCTACACCTGCATGTGTGCAAAGCTAGGGCTGCCTCTGCACAGGGCTGTATCTATCCTTGTGCAAATGTGGGAGGATCAGCAAAAATCACAAAGAGTTCTTTGCTGTGTGTGCTTTTCTGAACACAGCCCAGACTTGACTCTGCCTGCTGCTTCAGCCCCCAGCCTCTCCCCTTAAATCCTTAACCCTTCTGCAAACACGGGTTAATCCTCAACTGATACACTGAAAATAGCAGTTTGCAGTGGTTCAGGAACCAGACAGGCAGGTCTGTTTTTACAGGAGCTCTTACAGAGCAGCTTGGCAAGGGACAGTGCCAGATCTGTATTTGCTTCCTTTCACCTGCTGCTGTATTTTTTCTCTGCCAGGAATGCAAAGCATCCCACTGGCTCTGCAGCTGGTGCCAGCGTGTGTGTGCACAGAGGGGCAGGGCAGGGAAAAGACAGAGAAGAGGAGGAGGAGGGGGCTTGACAGCAAGTAAAACAGCTCACTTTTGAACCTGGGCATTTCTGCTCTGCCAGGATTCGCCCCGCACTGATCTCTGATTGTTTGGTCACAGAGTTAATGAATTGTGCATTTTCAGAAGAATGAATTGCTCATACTGAGGAGATGCAGGAGGAATGGGGAAAGAGGAAATTTTACCCTGATCACAGAGCCCCCACGCTGAGAAGAGTGCCAAAATCCTTGTCCACATGCAGCCACTTGTGCTGCTCCACCAAAGCAAAGAGGGTGCAAAGCTGCTGCTGAGGTAGCTGGGGAGCTGCCTGGAGCCAGGGACCTGCTGTGCACCACTGCAGCACCCCACCTGTGCCTGGCACCCTGCTGCCAGCACTCCTGAGTTGTACCTCATGGAAGGGAGCAGCCAAAGTGCTTCTCAGGCCTCAGCAAACCTCTTAGGAGCTTTGATCGACTCAGGAGGTGTTTTTCTCCCATCCATCCTCCTCCCTCTCCCCTGACATCTCAGGAAAACCTGGAAATCAAGCTAGGGATTTAATTCCAGGGGTGTGGGGAAATGCAAAGTCCCCACCGCTATAAGAACAGTGTCACTGAAGACTCTCTCTTCAGGCTTGGGAGAAGTAGTGACAAGATGTCTTTGAGCGCATTTTAAAGACACTCAACCCCCTCCTGTTTTCAGTATTTCAGTAATTTAATTGTTTTCACTTCAGATCATGGAGCAGAGCCCTTAGAATCTACATCCTCAGACTGCTGTTTGCAAATCCGTCATTATTTGATCGATGTCATGACCTGCTCCCTCCCCTCACTGTGGTCTTGTCAGAAACCCCCTGCCCAGGCTCCACCTCGGGAAGGTGCTGCACACCCTGAAGTGCTCGTCACTGAAGTGTTCCCAAAACCAGAACCTGGTAGAAAAAAAACAAACTTCGGGTCATAAATTATTGTCTCCTGCTTCTGCAGTGTGGAGAAATCATTTTTGAGGAGAGACATGAATTCCATAGTCAGTCACTGCCTGTCACCCAGGAAGTCTTCCCAGGCCCTTGTGAGAGCCATGGCTTTGGGGGATCACTCACTGTTATTTATGGCAGCCATGTGCTCCTGTGTGGACAGGGAGGTACTAATGGAATGGCACAACCCTGCCAAGTGGTTATTTTACTTCTGCCAGCCCTGTGAAAGCAGCTGCCCTGGCATCAAAACCGCTTTTGCAGAAGGGTGGTGGCAGTGAGGACACAGCCTTGCAGCTCTGGGAGTCCTGAACCGGCACCTAACATGGCACTGCTCTCTAAAGTCACAGTGCAGCTGCAGCCAGTTTCACCCCATAACAAGATATTCACTCTTTAATGTAGTTTCCTGGGCTGTCCTGGGTGGTGGAGGTCCTTCTTCCAGGCACTGCTGTCTCTGGGTTAGGTCAGCATCCCTGCCAGCCAGGAGCCAGCAGCCCTTCAAGAGCCTGTGTGATTCCTCCAACCAGTGATATCCCAGGGTGGGACACATCACTCTGAATTCCAGCTTTGCAGAGAGGATTCACTGAAGCAGCACCACTGGCAGATGAGAGGACAGCTGTACCTGGGAGCGGGGGACATGCAGTGTGGAAGGAGGGTGGCTGCAGCTCCTCCACTGGTGAGCCCTGCAGAGCACCATCTGCTCAGTGCTTGGGGACTGAGCGGGGTGGTGCTGATCTCTCCATCAAGCAGCTTGCACTGGCACAGAGCAACTTAAATGCAGTTCCCCAAATCAAACGCGGTCAATACCCCACTGCCTGGAAATCTTACAGCTACAGTCAGACTTTTAGCAGCAGAGCTGCCAAGTCCTGACTACTAAAAGCCTTGAGTCTAACTGGGCTTTCAAACTATTGTAAGAGCCAGATGATCACAGTAGCCAATAGCAGATACTTAGAATAAGTGTCTAGCAATGTTCTCCTAGCCTACCAAGAGGTCAGAGGATATCCTGTGTCTGGTTGCTGTTTCTACATCTGATGAGCCCTCCATGAATTTCTCTCACACTAATTTGCACCGTTGCTTCCTGAATCCAAGTAAACTTTTGTCATCTGCAGCATCCTGTAGCAATGAGTTCCACAGCTGAACTATTCAGTGAGTGAACAAAATACCATTCCTGTCTGCTCTGAACTTGACATCTGCTGATTTTATTTCCTGGCTCTGATTTTTGCAGTGGAAAAGATGGTTTTTAAATATTCACCAACGTTATCCCACTTATGACTGTTGCTCTCCATCGCTCCCTGCCTTGCTCTGCTTTCCAGACTGAAGAGCTGGGCTGCTAAGCTGGCCTGTCTAGCTGGACTTGACCTCTCTTAATGCCCACAGTATTTTCAGCAAGGCTCACATGGACATTTCCCCAACATAAATATGTCTAAGCATCTGTTTTCACAACCAAATCTAAATATGTGCTTTTCCCAATAGGAGCAATCCCACCCTGCTTTCTGTCCTTGGCTATGTAGTCCCACAGTTCCACTTGCTTGCAGCAGGAGTGACAAAGCAGCTCCTTAGTCAGCTGGATTGCTGATTTTTTCTTCTCCAGATCAGATTCTGCAAGTCCAAGTTCTGGGGCCATGACAAGAAATGGTGCAAGGAGAGGCAGTCAGGTTATGGGGAGGAGAAGGGCAGAGGCAGCACAGGCTTCCATCAACTTAAAGCAATCGTGAAACCAAACCTTGAGTCACATCACAGCAAAGTACAGCAAAGTGCTATTAATTCCTTGCTGACAGCTGGGAACAGACTATCATTCATAGGGAGACTTAACAGGTTTGTGGATTAACATAATGAGAATTATCAAGAGTCAGCTGTAATTCTTTAAATGGGTCCTGTCAGCATGAAGACTGTATGTGTCTTTGTGTGTTTGGGGAGAAGTGGGGGAGGGGAGCTTAAAATATGTTCTCTTGGCTTCTTCATGGTGAAAAACTGGAACTGAAAGCACTGTGTAAGTTTAATTTATTTTCCCTCTCATGCACATGGCATTTGCTCCTTATATTTCATGCACCTTGGCTAATGAAAACAGACTGACCAGCTTCTGGTCTTCAAATTCCATATTTTAGTTTTCACAGTGGGTGATCTGGGCTATAAATGCAATGGAAGGTTGGGGAAATTACTTCATTTTTTTTTAAAGTGGTGTGATGGATTGCAGTGAACTTTAAAGAAAATAATCCACAAGTATTAGTAGCACCACTTCATACTCGAACAGTCTTCTGCACATGCAAAGTGTATAAAGTGTAAGGACACAATTAAACACTGCTAATTAGAATTATTCATAAAAAGATGTGCCTGGCTCTGTGGCTGGCAGAAAGTATGCCAAACAGAGAGCAGGGGATGGTACCCCAAGCCAGATCTTGGTGCCACACACAGGACAGGATCACTCTGCAGTACTAGGAAGAATTCTGACTCACTCTCATGCTTCTCTCCTGTGACTCCTGCACCTCCCACACTGCACGGGAGCACTGCTGTCCCTCTCCTGCTCGTGGTGCTGCAGGAGGGACACACTCCTCCCACCTAGTGGGAGAGAGAGGCTGTGTGATCCATGCAGGATTGTTCCTGCTAAAGGCACATTCCTAGTCCCGTGTCACACACCTGGGAAACGAAAAAGCATCGAGCACTGCACTGCCCTGCCCTGCAGAAGGACAGGTAGTATGGTCCATGCACATCATATATCCCTGTCAAGAACATGTACTAGAGCCCCCCTTCTCACCCTGGGTCGCTCAGGGTCCCACAGCCACCATTTTATCTGGGCTGACAGTAAGGACTTCAGTGCCAGCAATAGGGAAGGTGCTTGCACGTGAAGCAGAGGCAGTGTCCCCAAATGTGTCAGTGCTCAGGAGGATCAACTCCTTCATGAGAAGTAGCCAGTGGAGCCGACATCAAGCAGGAAAAGATCCAGAAATGTCTGTGTTAGATGACATCAAAGGTCTGCCTGGCCCAGTGTCCAGTCTCCCATGATCAGCAGCTCTTGTAGTACATGAGCTGTGAATAGGAGCATTCCCAAGCTTTGGGAGCAGCTGGTATGGGACAGCTCATCTCTGAGTAAGCTCTGTTGGGTTCTGTCATGGACACAAGTGTGCCAGAGTCCATCCTAGCAAGTTACTGGTGCAGTCATGTCCCCATGCCAGGGGACATCCATGGGCACTGGTTTATAGATGTGACCTTCATGGCCAGAAATGGGTGCCCATGAAAGAGCATAAGGACAGGGCAAGTCTGGAGGGAGGTGTTCCCAAAGACCCTCCCAGATCTCAGAAATATGCTAAGGCAGCTCCTGAATCAGAAGAACTGCTGCTGTATCTAACAGCCCTTGTCTAAGATTTTTTTTCCTTGAATTCAACCAATCAGTTCTGCACTCCTATGCAAACTTTTAGCATCCACAGTGTCCTAAGGGAAGAGTTAACTATCAGAAAGAGCCCTGGATGGCAAAGGAAAGTACCTGGAGCACTTAGCAGCTACACAGCACTGTCTCAACAAGTGTCTGATTAGGAGCATCAGGAGTTCCTTATTGTTTTAAAACTCTGCCCCTGCAGCAGCCCAAAGCAATGCACAATTCACAATTCATGGTCAGCTGAGAGTCTTCCTCCTGGCCTGGCCTCAAACATAGATACTGTTAGGCTTTTGTAGCAATGCTGACAGCCTCTATTACTCAGGACAGGGCAGGGTGTCTCTGCAGAAACACTGACCACAGAAACACTCTGACCTGCCCTTCATTCCTCACTCTCACAGGCAGATGTAATGCCAAGACAAGACAAGGAATCTTCCTCAAGGGCTGTTGAAGGAACTCTGTAGCCTCTGTAAAAGATAACTTGTTGAGATTATAAAAGCTATAAGGACACATGTTTTCATAGGGCCTCTTGTAATGGGACAAGACGTAATGGTTTTAAACTAAAAGAGAGTCAATGTAAATTAGTTATAAGGAAGACATTTATTAGGAGAGTGGTGAGGCACTGTCACAGGGTGCCCAGAGAGGTGGCAGATGCCTCATCTCAGGAAACACTGAAGGTCAGGTTCAACAGGACTCTGAGCAATCTGATCCAGTTGAAGGTGTGGCATGAAGTTGAAGGTGACATGGCAAGGGGCTTGGACTAGATGACCTTTAAAGGTCCCCTCCCACCCAAATTATTCTATAATTCTATGATTCTATGAGACTTGGGTCAGAAACTCTGGCCAAGAGTTTTTTTCCACACATAAAACGGGAGTTCTCACTACACAAGTAGAACAAGGAACCACTATACACTTTTTCCCAAATGCATTGACTTGCCTCTGCTAACACAGACACACAAAGGGCACACACAATTTATTTTTCAGGAATTTGAGGAGAAAAACTGGACTACCTCGCCACTGAACTTATAAAAATTAATGAATGCCTAGAAAACAGACACACAAAATAAAGATGAGGTCTGGTTTAGAAAAGACCAAAAATTGGCACTAACAAATCTGAAAACTAGTAACAGAAAACTAGTATCTGAAAACTAGTAATAGAATTAATGGAGAATAAAATGCAGTGACTAAATCAGGTCTTGTATTAAATATCTGGTAATCATGTAAAAAGATAGCTGTGATACAATGAAAGCATGACTAAGAACTAGAGATTGGTTTGTGTGCAATTCTCTTCCTTTGCTTTTTTTCCCCAGAGGATATTTTAAGTTTCTAATGAGTGTCTACTTCCCACTTCCTGTCACCAAAAACACCCTGAGAACACTGACTCCATCCCCTACTAACTTTGAACTATTGCCTCATTTTGGAGCTGACAAAGTTTAAATAGAGACTTACTCAAAATTGCAGAGGAAGCTAATATAGAGCTGTGATCCAAATTCAAGAGCTCCCAGCTCCATGGTGTGCTCGAGCCAGTCCGTCATATTTATTTATTTATTAGGTTTGCAGTATTTAGAAATCCTGCAAACATGCTTTACAAATGCACTGTTTGGGTAAATGTCCCCTGTGTCAGTCTGTAGCAGCCACAAGAAAGTTAACCCATTGTTCCAACCAAATATTAAAATAAGCAAAATGCAAGGCCCTAGCAGGAAGAAACACAAAAATTTTCTTCTAGCAACATCCACACTAGCAAGGACGTCATGTGTATTGTGGCAAATCTGGAAACAAAACTCTCCAGAAGCAGATCTAAAAGACCTGAAAACAAAGAGCTCTAACACAAGTCCCAGTAAAAATTATAGTATGCACTTAGTATTTTTTTCCTAAATAACTACTAGCCCTTTCCTTGCTTGCTTTGCTGTTTCTACAAGCGCTGTCTCCATGTGCTTTGCTGACATGGCACAAACTCGTTGTTACTCCCTTGTATTTTGGAAACGCGAAGTTCCCCTGGAGCTCAGATGTCTGAGTGGCTGCTGGGGGTGAAGTGAAGGGAGGAAAGCGGGACGGGATGCGGTGGGAGGGCAGGAGCGGGCACGGAGGGTACCTACTTTCTGCAGGAATGACACTCCCGGAGTCCTGGCCAGCCCCCACAAGCCTCACGCCCAGCAGGCCGACCACCGAGAGGGACAGGATCGCCACACGCACCGCACTCCAGACAGACGGCAACGCCATTGCTCCCATCAATAATTCAGGCTGTCTTCCCTGCCTGAAACAAGGAGGAACAGTGAAAATCGGTGGTTTGCTCCCAGCACGCTCCTCACAGAGAACTGGATGAGACACGACAAGAACAGAACCCCACGCACGCACAAACACACACACACATACACACATCACTGCAGTGACACCCCACGGGCTTGCGATGCACCCCGAGGACCAGTTTGCCCAGTACCTGATCCTTCCCTTCGCCCGTGTGCCAGAGCCTTGGAGCAGCTGTAGCGGGCAGGCGAGGCTCCAGCACCCACTCTGAGCATGCGTTCCCTTAGCATCCCCCCTTCCCTGATTAGGGTCATTGCCATGGAGATTTGCCATAGCAACACTGAAAAACTGGAGCTGCCAAGCTGAGGAGAAGATTTAAAGGGACCACAATGCGGTGGATGGTCACTGCTGTACTCCTGCTCTGCCTCTGCCCCTCAAAGGCCAGGCCCTCTCCGTGGTGAAAACTGGCTGCTGTCACCCAAATAAAAGGGTCTTGGGCATTTTTTGTGTTTGTTGCTTTTATTCCCTAAGGGACTATGCTGAAATATGCAGCTCCCATCCCTTGCTTTAGCTGTAACTCACTTAAAGTGAGATTTCGTTCTGGGAGGTTTCAAGTGAGATGAAAACTCAAAACTTTTCTTGGGAAAATGAAGTTGCAGGGCCAGCTGATGGTGCCCTGCACAGTGGGGAAGAATCCATTACGGGCTTTAACTACACCGAAAAGGAAGCCTTGTGTACAACAGCATCCCTGGCACATGGACCGACCATGAATATGGATCCTGCATCACACTAGGTAACCGTGATAACAGCCCAGCCAAAACCTATGCACTGCAAAAATTTAGGAATATTTGCTTCAAACTCAACTTCTGATCTGGGATTCTGCTAATAGACTGTGTCCTGACAAAGCTTAAGCATGAGCCCTCCTGGATAGGGGATCTGTGTAAGTAGCTGGCTGAAACCAAGCGCTCAGAAAGAGGAGGTGATACCTTTCAAAAAAGAGAAAGAGGTGCTCTAATACTTATCTGCTTGCCCCAAAGAGTGGTTAAAGACTCATCTTGCAATGCATCTTTTCAATTCATGGCTTTGTCATTCTCTCATGGAGGATACTCCATCTCCTCTCTAGGGACTGTCACCAGCAATGTACTCTGCTTCTATTTTACTTGTTCCTGTGGCTTCTTCAGAATTACCTCTTACAGCCCTCCCTTCAATGCTTGTGCTTTTGGACCAGGTTAGTTTAAAAGTCATCTCAAAGGACTTTCTGGCACTTCCCTTGTGCATGCAAGAGAGGACTTGGCAGGGGGCAGCCAAGAGTTGTGGAAGCAATCCCTACAGGAATGACACACTGTCAAATTTTCAGCCCACAGTTCAACTGAACCTCAAATTCCCTTGTGTGGAAGGTCCAGATGAAGGTCTCAGTCAATGGGGTCTTCATAAGGTGAGTCAGGGTACACCTGAGTACCAAAATGTCTCCACTGGCTTTGTAGGAAGCTGACACTCCAAATCCAAGCTCTGAAGCTGGATGCCTGAAGTGAGGTTGTGTGAGATGGCCCAGCTTTATGTTGTTTGTCTCTTCACAGGCCTCAGATGCCCATTAAAGGAGCAGCTCCATAAGAGCTGGGATATAAACAAACAACACTGTACAGATTGTCTATACCCCCACCTAGGGCTGGTCACACAGTCTATTCCTGATCTGCAGTTTTAAATAACACCAAATGGAAATTCTGGCACAAAACCGAAACTTTACACTTCTATTCACCCCGCCATATGTGTTTCTTGCCCATACCTTCATTTGTGGTCCCATGGTTACAACCTGCTTTTCATACATGTGCTTCAAGAAAAGGACAGAAAGGAATTGCCTGCAGGTGCAATAACCCTTGAGAGGGTAGAAAGCACTGTTTTTTCAAGGTATCAGGATAGTATTTTCTAAAATTGTAACTATTTTTTATAGTTTTTATAACTGCTTGGTCTTTTCAGTAAGTAGGTAGAACAAGCAGAACAACTCACAGTGAGGTAAGGAAAGGAATTGGACATCTCAGGGAGGAAGGGCAACCACAGAAATGAGGTGTCACCCACTTAAATGCTGAAAATATAAAAGGGGATCAGAGAGAAGAACCAGGGAAAATTTGGGATAAAGATGAAGGTCCTGAAATATATCATCCTCAGGATGACAAGACTGCACAAGAATTTCTCCAAGTGGTTTGGTGATATCTTGTCATTATGGTCTATATATCACAGCAAAGTTTTGCATAGGTGTCCATGCATTCAACAGAGCTCCTCTGTGAGAGGTTGGACTGCGTTTGTCTTGGTTTCTGATTGCTCAACATCCCACTATCCAGACTTAATCCTGTAATAGCACCACAGAAGGATTCCTTGCTGAGTTGGGCTGCTGCCATCCAGACTGTACAGCACCACTGAACCCACTCCCACCTGTGACAGTGGGGGGGATCTGCAGTAGGACATTCTGTATCCACCACCTAATGAGATGCAAGGTGTTATTTTGGCGTCACAGACACTATTAAGCTGAAAATAATTCCCTTTTTTTTTTTTTTTTTAATTTTTCAGTGCTGATGTAAAACAGTCAGACATTGCACTTACAGATTCTGGCCAGTTTTTGTGCCATGGTCTCTAAGAAATGTGAAGAGAATTCCCAACTCCTCCTGCTAACAGAACCATGTGGCCCAAGGTGTGGTTCTCAATTCACAGGGAACAAGAGCCAGTCTGCAAGGAAAAGTTCCAGAAATCTGTGTTATTCTCTCACCTCCAGCAAAACTGAAGAAGAAAGAAGCATGAAAGCACTTGAATGACTTGCTTTGCTGTTACATTCACTATTGCCAACCACCATGACTAAGGGATACCAGAACTAAATTTACTTTGGAGGATAAGAAAATTCCAAGAGATTCACAGAAGTCCATTGAGTGTCTGAAGAATATCACAGCGAATCCCAAAGGACTCTCCGAAATATTTATACCTAATTTTCATTTTCTACAGAGAATACACACCTAATAATTGTTTACTAACAAAAAAAGTGTTTCCTCCAAAATAATCAGAAACATCAGACATTTAAAGGGAAGATGATTAGCAAGGATGGATATCTGGTAGCTTCCTTGGAAGATCTCTTATTGATGCCTAAGTGCTACAGGTATTGAAAGTTACACCTTTGAAGCAGTAGGAGAAAATGTATCTATCTAGTTAAAAATCACTAACATTAGAGGCCTGAGTTGAATATGTGTGCATAAAAGCAAGATGCTGGAAAAGGTTCCGATTTTAGAACTAACTCCATTATTATAGTCATGGGTACACATGGAAAATAGTGATTAATTCCAGTCTAATATGAAGTGCTAAATGATTGCCTGCTAACAAGGCCATAAGACCTTTGTTGGACTCAAAAGAAGTAGGCACAGGGTCAGAAGAATCTGCGTCTGGTTGCTATTACTTGAAAAACAGAGTGGCAAGAGAATACAAGGCATAACCCCAGGAAGGCCGAGACACAAAACAAGATACAAATAGTGTGAAACATGAAGAACAGCAAGAAAGCATCCTTTAAACACAAGGGGAGTAAAATAAGGAAGACAAAACCCAAGAAAAGAGTTTGTTCTCTGTTCAGCAGAAGGCGAAAAGCAATCAAGTTGATGCCTCGAAAGTGATAGAGGGCTAAACATTTGCTTTATCTATCAACCAAAATAAGGTGAACCAGTGAGCAGGAGGCTAACACAACTAACAACAGTGAGATGTTCTAGGTAAGAACATTTAGCAGAAATTTACTTTGCTACAGATGTTTGTACTTTTGTGATAGGTTCCTTCTTATCTGGGTTTTGATCTGCCTGGACCTCTCTTTTTTATTCTGGGCTATCACCAGACCTACCTCAGGACATTTAAAGAAGAATGTAAAACACCATGAGCAATTATTGCTGAGAGCTCAGGGAAGATGTGAGTTATACCAACTATGGAAAAGGGTAAGTGCAGTGACTGTCTTAAAAGGAGGAACAGGAACTGGAAGATGAAACACAAACCTGTCCATCCCTGAGAATGTTTTAGAAGTAATAGTCCCACCAACAGTTTGTAAGCATGTGAAAAACAAGAACTGGAATTGCAAACAAGATGTGTTTGTCAAGAATCAAGTCAAACTGGTTTGGTACCCTTCTGTGACAGGGTAACAGGCCTTAGAGATAGAGAAAGCCAAATTTAATCAGCTTGAGGGAGATCTCTACTGCTATGTCACACAGCATTGTCAGAAGCAAACTAAAGGGACTGCTCCACCACCAGCAAAATCATCTGGGTCACTGCTGAGAGTTAGCAATGGGTCACTGTCACCATGGAAAGATATATCACAGCAGGTCTGCAAAGTCCCACTTAGTTCAAGGGTTATTCAACATTTCATTAGTCAGCTGGATAATGAACAAGCAAAGTAGTTATTTAAGATGTAACATCAGCCTGGAGGTTACTGCAGTGCTGGAGGGAGAGGACTAGAATTTTAAATCAGACAGACAAGTTGGAAAGAAAAGTCTAAAAACAGAATAAAATTTTATCAAAATGAGAACGAGATGCTACACTTCATCAGGAATAATCAACAGCTCATATTTAGAATGGGGAACAGGAGGTTTAAGTGGCACTTCTATGGTGAAGCTAGGGAGTCACGAGCTGAAATCAGTTTACAATATTCTGCCATTGCAAAAAAAAAAAAAAAAAAAAGCAATTATAGTTCAACTTGCAAAAGAAAGAGTGCAAGAGCTCAGGCTGCCTTCAGCAGAAGGTTTGAGCTGCAGTGCTACATCTGGTTTGGTCACTGCAACACTTGGAACTGTCAGAGACACCCAGAGCAGCAGAAATAACCAAAAGTTTAAACGGCATCAAGAAGGCACCACCAAAGCCCCTTGAAAACATCCTAATAATGAGGATGGCACTGGGAGGCATTACCTGCAAAAGACAGGGGAATATTTAAGCCTGCAGGTATGAATGAGGTATTATTTGGGAATGGCATTGGGATAGTTGGCCTTGCATAAAGACAAGGGACGGAGTGGGTGATTTCTTATGGATACCTTTCCCTTCCTGTTTTTCCTGATTCAATAATTCAGAATAATTTTGCTCCCCAGGCAGTCACTTCCCAGCTCTCTGTGTTGTAATTCCAGCATGAACACAGACACCCCTGGGAGAAATCCATTGCCCTTGTGCAGCATCTGAAATTCAGACTAATTATTTCTCCTTCCTCTGTTATCAGGGCAAAGGAAATGTTTTTTTCTGGTCTAAGCAAGTATGATGGCTAGAGAACATCCCCATTTTGGGATGAGTCACTGATAAAGGCATTCAGAGACATTTGGCTGCAGGGGAGCTGCCCACAGCTTCATGATACCCCTTTAAAGAAGTATATCACAGCCTTGTGGATGAATTGAGAGGTGCACTGTTAGATGTTCTAGCCCATAAACAGAATAGATTGTATTTTCTTTTTTTCTGACAGCCATCTCAGGTCTTGGGAAGGACTGAAAACTAAATCACCTTATGCTTGCTTTGTCCTTCATGCCATGAGATGATTCATCTTTGCCTGATGGTTCAGTATCTTCTTTAAACACTGCCAGAAGTTTGGTGGGGGGAAAAGGTCTCCCTCATGAAATGACCAATTTGTTTTTGGAATCATTGCTTGACAAGTTCCCTATATTAGAGCTTCCTGGAAAACCCTTCAAGAGTCCAACCACAAACTGAACCTCGGTCAGACTGCAAGGCTTCAAGACACTGCAGCTGTCCCAGCAAAGTCCATGTGATGCTGTAAAACGGGGACGTGGCTGCAAACAGGGAGAATGACAGAAACTTAGTTCTAAGATCCTTTAATGTATGAACTAGTCAACTCTAAGAGGTCTCTTTCACCAGTGTAAGATATGGAAAGGCACCAAGGCTTTTTGCAGAGGGACCTGGACAGGCTGGATAAAAGGGCTGAATCCAATGATATGATGTTTAACAAGACCAAGTGCTGGGTCCTGCACTTTGGCCGCAACAACCCCCTCAGTGCTACAGGCTGGGGACAGAGTGGCTGGAGAGCAGCCAGGCAGAAAAGGACCTTGGAGTCTGGATTGACAGGAGGCTGAACATGAGCCAGCAGTGTGCCCAGGTGGCCAAGAAGGCCAATGGCATCCTGGCCTGCATCAGGAACAGTGTGGCAGCAGGAGCAGGGCAGTGATCCTTCCCCTGTACTCAGTGCTGGTGAGGCCACACCTGGAGTGCTGTGTCCTGTTCTGGGCCCTCAGTTCAGGAAGGACATTGAGGTGCTGGAGCAGGTCCAGAGAAGAGCAGCGAGGCTGGTGAAGGGTCTCGAGCACAAGTCCTATGAGGAGAGGCTGAGGGAGCTGGGGTTGTTTAGCCTGGACAAGAGAAGGCTCAGGGGAGACCTTGTCACTCTCTACAACTCCCTGAAAGGAGGTCATCACCAGGTGGAAGCTAGTCTCTTCTCTTAGGCAACTATCAGTAAGACAAGAGGGAATAGTCTCAAGCTCTGCCAGAGGAGGTTTAGGTTGGATATTAGGAAGAAATTCTTTACAGAGAGGGTAATCAGGCATTGGAATAGGCTGCCCAGGAAAGTGGTGGATTCTCCATCCCTGGAGATTTTTAAGATGGGACTGGATGTGGCACTCAGTGCCATGGTCTAATTGACAGGGTGGTGTTGGGTCACGGGTTGGACTCATCAGTCTCAGAGGTCTTTTCCAACCTGGTTGATTCTGTGATTCTGTGAAGGCTTGATCAGTTCTCCAGAAATCAACCGAAGGCAAAGGTGACGAGCATCTTTAAATACCTAAAGCTAAAGCCTAGAATGCTTTCAGCTACATAGGGGGGACTGCTGTCAAGCTATTGTGAAATGAAGGTCAGTTCAGGCTTCTAGTTCCAAGAAAAAGTACGAACCACTGCCAAAATACCATTTTCCTAGTTTATATATCAGGGTGCACTGGACTTCTGGAAATCCAGCAACTCATCACTGTGCTGGACATGGGGTCAATTTACAGCATAGGCAAGGGTTGTGTGCTGTTTGTGTACTCTGAATGCCACCACAAAAAAAGCTGAGTTATTTGCCTTGCTACATCCACGTGTATGAAGATGTTACTATATACTTGCTAGCTAATTGTGTGTAAAAATCCTTTCTGAATTCATGTGTTATGATGGCAAGTTGAATATGAGTCAGCAGTGCCCTGGCAGCCAGGAGGGCAACCATGTCCCGAGGGGGCATCAGGCAAAGCATCCCCGGCCGGGCCAAGGAGGGGATTGTCCCTCTGCTCTGCACTGGGGAGGCCCCACCTTGAATATTGTGTGCAGTTTTGGGCATGACAATATAAAAAAGACATTGATCTATTGGAGACTGTCCAAAGGAAGACTGTGAGGATGGTGAAGGATCTGGAGGGGAAGCTTTATGAGGAATGGCTGAGGTCACTTCTTGTTCAGCCTGGAGGAGACTGAGGGGAGACCTCACGGTGGTCTTCAACATCCCCATGAGGGGAACTGGAGTGGCAGGCACTGATCTCTTCTCTGTGGTAACTAGGGACAGGACTCAAGGAAACAGCACGAAGCTGGGTCAGAGAGGTTTAGGTTAGATATCAGCAAAATGTTTTTCATGCAGAGGGTGGGAGGGCACTGGAACAGGCTCCCCAGGGCAGTGGTCACAGCACCAAGCCTGACAGAGTTCAAGAAGGGTTTGGACAATGATCTCAGGCACATGGTGTGATTCTTGGGGCGTCCTGTGTAGGGCCATTAGTTGGACTTGATGATCCTTGTGGGTCCCTTCTAACTCAGTAAATTGTATGATTCTATGATTCTATGAACATGTTGGTTGTTATTTTAAGTTCTGGGCTTTGGGCACATCATTCTGTGGCTATCAAAACCAGAGTAACAAAAGGCACAGGCAGTTCTCCTCTGCACAGCCTGTCTGCATACAGAAAGGGTAGGTGGGGAGAACATTTTATTTCAGAAAAGCTATTGACTTCTAGGGCATGGTTCAAGCCTCCATGGGTAAAAATGAAATTTGATTTTACATTGTATATAAAACAAATAATACTTTCAATGTGCAATGTACCAGCTGTCAAAAGGCATTTAAATATTGTTCAGTTCCGGCTTTAGTGCCAGACCAAATTGTGCATTAGTTATATTCAGTGCTGTTGGCTGAAACCAGATATGGTTCACAAGCTGGATGCTGTATTACTGTGTATATATAGTACAGGACAAATGCAAGAGCTCCTTGGGCAAGAAACCATGTGTATCAAATTAACTGCATGGATGAAATTATGATCTTTAACCGGGGAAGAAAATCAACCCACAATACCCAGAACATTGCAAATCAACCTGCAGCACTGCAGATGGCCTCCCTGAAAGCCTTGGCTATAAGCAGTCACAAACACTGGTAACTTTGGTTTTGGTCCCAAAATTTGTGTCTCTTGCCAGACCCTACACTAAACTGAAAAGTTTCAGAGTGAAAACATGGCCACCTTTTTTGTTGCAGTCAAAAGCTGAATAGATATAACCTCACTAAAACTTGTATCACTGGGAACTTTAAATCTGTTGGAATTTATGCAAAGGAAGATGCTAAGTTTCACCAGGCTCAGTGCAGAAGTGATTCCTTCATTTTTTGTCATCTGACAATGGGTTTCTGGGAATGTCCCCTCCAGATGGTGAGGTGTCATGGAAGTGATCAGGATGATCATTATGGCCTTAAATTGGTCTCTCACCCTACATCTCTTGAAATCTGCATTCTGCTTACTCTATGGAAAGGTTGAACTTGCATCTCCAGTCAGCAATCTTTCCAGCTGATTTGGACTCTCAGAGAAGAGTGAAGCTATATGAAAAGAATAATGGGAGGGTTGCAGTCCTGTTGCATTTTCAGACTCTCTTGACAAAGAGAACAAGTCATAGTTTTGTCACTTAAATGACCAGAAAACTGCAATATCACTTACTTTGATTGAAACAGCAAAAGGTGCTCAAGGCTAATGAAGACAAGATGATATGTTAGCAGATTTTCGGAGAATGCATGGGATTTCAGACCAGGAATCCAGTGATGACAGCCCTGACTATTAGGAAAGAAAAGAGTAGGCAGATCAATGTAAAAAATAGAATAGCTGCAGATATTTGCATTTCCTTTCTCATGGCATCTATGCCTGAAAGTCTTCTTATTATGCCATTTTTTAAACTTGAGGCACTTAGAGGTCTTGAAATTACCATCCACTTCCCATCTCTACAAAGTCACAGTTGGAATAACAAAGGTGGATTTGGAAGATTAAGGAATACCTACATGAAGATTAAATTGAAAACCAATGGGTATAAACAAATACCATGTTTGAAACTGGAGCAACAGGCCAGCAAATTTTAAGTTGTGTTTTTTATTTAATAAGTTGACAGCACTTAAAGGTGTGATGGCCACCTGACAGTGCTATTGACATGATAACTCTCTGCCCCAGAGAGCTTTCAGTGCAGTCACAAAGTAGGAGGCACCAAATGACTTAGCATAGGGAATAAAACAGGACAAGGTGTACGGCAAGAAGGATGCATGTGTGTTTTGATGACCCTATTCCCCTTTCCCCATCTATCCCGCTCCTGGCTGCTTTCTCTTGGGGCAACAGCCCAGTTATGTCCTGTGTTCCACTTCCCCAGTTCTTAACAACGTGAACCATAAAATCATAGCAAAATGACTGAAGGAAAATATTTCCACATGGTCAGATGTTCTTTTGTTCAAGCCAGTGTCTGTGCAGATACGAAGGGAAAAATTCGTGAATATCTACAGGTGTTTCCAGCTGTGCCAGAACACCTTATTACTCAGCATCTGGAAAATCCAGTGACTGACCATGGCTGGGTTCCTGTCCACACCTGTCACAAGCCAGTGAGATTACAGCACTCTGGGGGACAGTCCACAGATTAACTCAGCTTTGGGAGCAGAGCTTTCACCACCTGAACTCTTCTGGGACTTACTCCAAGTTCTGCGATGGGAATGTTGGCTTTCAAGTAAAAAGAGGCCCTTCCCCACAATGTTGTCCCTGGACAGGGGAACTCCCCTTCCCTGACAATGAGATGGCAGTGTTGCTCAGCACCATGTTCGCTCACTCCACGGTAAATTGGAGTGCCTCTTATTGCTCTGGCAGTGCTCCAGCTGGACTCAGCTGACCTGAGGACAATCAGCCCCACCACTCACACCTGCAGTGCCTACACACAGATTCACCAGGATGGGCAGCCAGGGGTTCACTGAGAAATCCCCAGGACTACAGGGAGGGCACTGCCAGACTAGAGAGGACAGACAAGACAGGTCCAGAGCAAAGCAGGGGAACAAAGCCAAGCTATAACAAGATGGGGATGAGCCAAGTGCAACAGAAGCCAAGGAGCTCTGAGAAGCCATTCTGCTGCAGCCAGGATCAGCTGAAGCCCTCCAAAGGAGGCTTTGCTCCAGAAGTCCTGAGAGTGCTCTGCCATGCATGGGTAAGGACTGCTGCCCTTTCCGACTCTCTGGGAGGAGAGCTGCAGGTGAAGCTTGCAGTGATTCTGGTTTTGCCAAGCAGCCCAATATCAACAGTGCCAGCGCTCCCAGGCTGCGTGAATGAACTTAGTGAAAAACATGCAGCGAGGTGCTCCTTAAAGGAATTTGGAAAAATAACATCAGAATCCCCTCTCCAGCTTCTGTGCTGGCCTGTGTCCTGGTCCCACGCAAAAGAGCATGATGCACTTCTCAGTGTGCAGGAATTGCACACCTTCCAAGCCCTGGATAGGCTTGGGAGAGCCACTCAGGCTCTCTGTGGTGTTCCCAGCAAGGCAACAGGCAGGCATTTTCTTCCAAATTCAGATGAAGAGATTTTTGTCTTCAGATGTCCCATCCACTTCCCAAGCCAAGTTAGCACCCCACAGCTCAATGCTGGAACGTTTGAGACGGTTAATAAATCAATTCAGAGAAACTCCAAGCATCTACAACCCGATTCAGATTTGTGAGTAGACACTACCTTACAATAAAGGGGTAGAGATGAGGATAAAAACGATCTCAGCTTTCAGGTACACAAGTCTTTCTTCGTGCCTGAAACAAAAAGAGCAGTTTTCAAAGGCAACTACAGGAAAAACCAAAACAGTCGGACTTCAGCACATCATATAATGGACCAAATATGTGTCCTAATCACTGTTTCACTTGAAGTAAAATAAGGCACCCTCTCAGGAAGGAACTCCTTGGCAGTGCACGGAGTTTTCCTTCAGTGTGATGCTGAGCAGTTGCTGGTGGCAGCATTTGGTACAGCTGGAACTGGCAAGGCTGCCTAGTCATACCCTTATTCTCCTTTTTGTACACTATCCATTTGACTTGCCAAGATAAAGCTATTTAGAGGTACACTAGGTTAAGAATGGAGTGCCCAGGGAAGGAGGGGAAGAAACTAAACACTTTAATTGAAGAAAACAACACTCTTATGCAGGATAACAGAAAACTCAGCACTGAGATATAAAGTGGCTTGGTGCAAGCACAGCACACATGTAACTCCTCATGGCACACACCTCATTACAGCTGACAGAACTACAACGCGCCTGAAGGTGGTCACAGTGCAGACAACAAACAGAAAGGACTTCCATCATCTTTAATACACAGGCAAAGCCTACAGAGACCACAGTGTCCTGTCTGATTATAACTGAGTAAGTTGCCACAGAGATATGTTCAAATTGGAGACAAAAACAGCTGCAAGTGTCTCTAGAGCACTGTTGGCCAAATTTATCTTGTGGGTTACACTTGGCCAACTCTGATTTAAAAATCAAAGCAGGTGCATTTTTCCCCCCACTCTAATATTAAGTAACAGATTTATTGAATTGAGCCATTACTGGCAATCTAGCAGATGTGAAAAGAGGGCACTCTTTTAAAAAAAATACAGAACAGACAATTACATAAGACACAGGCCCCCAATTTCATCAGTACATCGGGGCATACATGCTTGCAACATGAATTCCATAAAGCTGTATTTTATACAGCTGCATTTTAAAAACTGCTGAACAGGTGACTCTCCTTGGTGGCCTCCAGGATTCAGTTCAGTAGATTGGCAGCTACACAGTCACACAGATTTCTCTTTTCCACCTGAAGAAGCAGAGTTTCTGTCTATAAGAGAGGGGAACAAAAGCAACATCAAAAAACAAGTCTCAGCACTGTAAAACTAATTAGGTCCAAAAGAAAAGTCTATTTTACTTTCATTCTAAGATTTGAAACTGGTTGCAAGGATGAGGCTTGGGGTAAAAATCAGAGTTATTGTTTACTGCTCTGCAAAATAATTTAGCTTTTGTGGGATTAACTGGCATCCCAACATGGCAATACTTCTGTGCAATGGAGAAATTCAGTGCAGTACACATTCATGTTTTTCACCTTAGTCCATTCAGTATATGTTTAGGTGCTGTTATTTTTGTCTAAAGTTACTTTTCTTTCTTACAATCCTACTTCAACAGCACAAACTGGAGCATAAGCTCGGACATTGATTAGAGGCTTAAAAAGATCCCCAAAACCCGTCAGAAATTTTCTTGTACTTAGAAACAGACTCAGATGTTAAATTTAGAATATTACAGGCTGGACTCACTGTTGAAAGTTATACAAAAAAAGCAAGCCATAATTTAATTATAGAATATCTCAGGTTGGAAGAAGCCATGAGGATCATCAAGTCCAACTCCCTGCTCCTCACAGGACTACCTAAAACTAAAGGGTATGACTAAGAGCACTGTCCATCATCCAGCCTGAACTCTGGCAGGCTTGGTGCCATGACCACTTCCCTTGGGACCCTGTTCCAGTGATTGACCACCCTCTCAGTGAAGAGATTTACTTCTGCTTTAACTTCTCCTGCTTCCCTGTTGCTACTGTTGATGTGCCTAAAACAGAGGAGAGGTGCTGAGCTGGCCTAGAGCCATCACAGCTCAAACATGGGATGACTCCTGGCTTCTTTAACGAAAGGGGTCCCAAACTGGTGAACGGAGAGGTCTCCCAGTTGAACTGAGGTTCAGCAATATCAGAACATCGTTGTATGTGGAGCAACTTGAGTGGATTGGGAACTTCTGAGTATGACTAGAAAGGCCTGCACCTTCTCAACCTGCCTGTGTGAGAAAGGGCTGAGGACCAGGGAAGGGACAGTAGGGCTGCATAAGGAAATTTGGGAATCCTTCCTCTCTTGTGAACACACACTTTGACTCTCCTGGCTGTCTGGAGCGCTTGTAGCTTCAGTAGATGCATGATGGAGCACAGAGATGTTTGACATCAACATCTTCACCTCAGTTTGTCTATCATGAGCTGAAGCTGTATCTGAGAACCAGTCTGATCCAAGGGAGGACTTCCTCCTTATTGTCATGGGACACAGTAGCTGTGGGAATTCCACTCCCCAAATTATTTCCTACTGGTGTAACCAGCTACACCAAAAAAAAAGGGCATTATGGAGACTACCAGCTCTTAATGTCAATCAAATCCATCCTTAATCTTCCTGACTTGTCATTTTTGTATGAGATGGAGTTGTCATGTGATAAAAGACTATATTTTAAAACCTGTGTTATCCATTGACCCACATCAGCTAAAGGCACTTAGAGCAGAGCTGGGCTGAAGCATCCTGCTTTTCCACTTCCCTTCTTAGTGCAGGAAAAGCTATCTGCTGCACAGGGGTTTTCCTCAGATGATAAATCACTAGACACAGCCCTGTGTTTCTATATTAAATCAGGAATCACTTTTGATCATTTCAGCTACCCTGCAAAGCTGGAAAGATCTGATCAGGCTTTGCTAATCATTGAAAAGACACTCAATCACCACCTCCTAACCACCTCTTTGACATCATTTGCAATGGTTTGAATAAAGGAGGTTGACAGCATGCCAACATCTTTGAAGCTAAGCCCCAAGGCTGCTTACCATCTTATATACCTTTAATAACATTTTCAAGCCTCTGTTTTTATTTTCAGGGACACATCTAACTTAATGTGCTTTAAACATTCCAATAACCATTGACAATTTAGAAAGCAATAAAGAACAAAATGAATGGCACTAAATACAGCTTTGCTGACTGTTTTGAAAGCATGATCACAAAACTGTTTTCACAGACATTTGTTATTAATCCCTGGCAGGTTAAGGCATGCTTAAAAAACATAAACCAAAGCTAAACCAAAATAAAACCAACCAACCAAAACAAAACAAACAAGAAAAAATCCATACCAAACCAAACCCACCAAAAAAGTCAAACAGGTTCCAGATTCTGAACCTACAAAAAATCTGTTAAGTTCCAGCATGCAGTTCCTGAACTTCTTAAAGTTGTAATGCCATGTCCACTGGTTAGCTCTGAAAAATGAGCTGGAGTTTTGAAAATAAGTGTCTACAGTGCAGACTTAGAGTGACCTGTGCAGCCCACGGACTGGATTTGTTTTCCAGGATTTGTTTTACGGCCCTCTCCCTGCTGGGCTTTGTCTTGAGCAGCTTTTAGGTGCTGTGGGGAGCTGGCTGTGAACTGGCTGACCGGTTATGAGGGCAGCAGCTTCCTCCCAGCAGTGCGAGAGCCCTGTCCCCAGTTCCTGATCAGAGCTGCACCTGCCATGTACTGCACTGTGGCTGAGTGGTGAATCACAGACATCCGCAGAAAACATTGCCAAAATAACTAATCCAGCCTGCAGCCTGCCTGCTCCAAGGGGCCAGCAGCAACAAAAGGGTGGAAAACACTTACATGGAGGGGAAAACAGGTCTGGTATATGTATGGGTAGAAGCCAGACTCTCAGAAATGGTCTGTGACCCTTCTCTTGCCTCATGAGTAAAATCCAGCCAGCCTGACAATTAGTAAGGGATCTTCACATAAGTTTAGGTTACAAACACATCTAGTTTTGGAAAAGGAAGGAGATACAGCCTATGCCCTCCATAAAGGGGTGTGTGACCTATGCTAGAGGTCAAGTTTGCTTTGTGAGACACCATGCAGGTCAACACAGGGCCAAATTAAGTGGGAAAGCTCTTGGGCTGTGCAGTAAATCTACATGGTTTCCCCTGTACAGAACTGCAGGGTGAGATGTGCAGGAGGAATTAAATGAGAAATTCCTCTCCTTTGGCAAACCTTACCCCTCCAACACAGTTAGAAGCTGCTTAGTCATCTTCTAACAATCTTGCCTGCAAACAAAAGAGGGTTTTTCAGAAAATTAGTGTATCCAGAGGGAATATTAACAAAGGGAATTGTATTTTCAGGAACAGAAATATTTGCCCCGCAAAGCAACAAAACAGACTAAAATAGTCAAATGTGAAATATCTATGTGGCTGCAAGGAACGGTCTTAAAACTCTCAGTTTGCATCAAATTGGGCCACAGCTGAATAATAAAAGTAAGAATTAAAATACCCTAGAAGGCTGTTCCAAGAAGTCCTCAACTATTAAATGTTTCCATGTCTTTTGAAGATGTAGGCAGAACTCCTAGCTTACTGACTGGAATAGGCCTGTCCTAGTCCAGGGGAGCTGAAGGATCTCAATATGGATTCGGCTCCTCAGATTTTAAAGTTATAAGAAAGTGAGAGGTTTGTTTTGGTGAGGATATATAATAGAGCCACATTTTCAGGCTTGCTGTCAAATCTACAGCTGTGAAAGTCAATAGGACATTCATCTCAACTGACTTTTTTCTAGTCTCATTTTATCTCTTTTGCCTTTTTTTACTTCTATTTTTTGAAAAGTATTAAAATAGAGTTGCTATCTTTAGGGTTCTTATTGCTACTCCTGCTTTGGATATCTGTGTTTCATGAAGTTTCTCTCTTGTCTACAATCTGAAGGCTTCACAAAGGTCACTGCCATAGCTAGACAGGCAGAGAGGATTTTTGGAGTTGAGATATTTTTGAATCAAGATTAAGAAATTCTGGTAAAAAGTTCAAAGGTTTGTAAAAGAAGGGAAAGATGTGCTCGACCCACTTTACAGCACAATCTGAACATCTTGTTTGGGCTGTATACAGTGTTCAGAAGATCTATTCATTAGCAAGATTTCTTCATGAAGCCCAAAATATATTTGACCTGTAATTAGTGAACAGATTTTGTTTAACTGTAAATGTGTTACATACCAATCTGGTTCTGCTTGAATGTTTGTTTATTTTTTGTAGTATGTCACAATTCAAGGCATCTTCTTCACTCCTGCCCTTGCATTTTCACCTAAATGTCAAGGATCCTGCTTGAAATTACCTCGAACTGTTCTTCAAAGATCCCAATTCACAGGCTTTGAACTGTGAACAACCTTGACCATAGATTAGAAAAACAGAAAAGTTTTTGAGTGCCTTCTGTTGAGAAATCTGTGCAAGAGTGTAGATATAGCACTTCAGCTAAAGGGTACACAGGAGGTGGGGATAAAGCCACCCTCCTGGGACACCTCCATCTGACAGCAGCTGGGACACAGCCACGCACAGACTGCAGGTTGCAGCAGCAAGAGAAAGATTCCACTTCCCTCACAGAAGGTAGACACCAACCTTGGCAAATTCTGCACACTGACTGCAAGCCAAACAAGTTCCATTCCCTACGCTCTTCTACTTTGTGGCGTTTTCTTCATCATTATGAAATCCGAGAAATGTAAGAACTATCTATGGATGATGTTTCCTCCCTTAGCCTCTCCCCAGGGGTAAAAGCACCTGCAGGGGAGTATTTTATTTTAGTAGATTTTTTGTTTGGCTCCCTCCTTTTGGGTAATAAATATAAATGATACTTTCACCTCACTCCCCCTGACATAAAAACAAAGGTGTGTGTTCAGCATTTGGAATGAGAAGGGCAGCACTAATGGCTGTAACTTGGAAAGCGAAGGACAGAGGGCTGAGGATGGTCAGTTCACTCTTTCCTGTACTTCCTGGTGTCCAGGAACCCCCAGGCAAAAGAATTCCACAGATTATTGCACAGAGAGGTGAAATGTAATTAATCAGCCTCACCTTAGAAGACAGGACAGCACAGTTCACTGAGTGTTTGTGCAAAATCCATCCACTTTCTCTACTTTTATCCACAACACATTCTTCTATATTAAAAAAAAAGCACATAGGAAGAAATTTAATGTTTTCTTACCCGTGTGTCTAGGTTATATGCTGTCTTCTTTAAATCCTGCAGAGCTCTCTGCATGAACTCAAATGCATGGCAATCAACACAGGGACGGCCTAGGAGAGCATTTTGTGGAGCATTTAGTAGAGAATCACGACCATATGGCATAAAGAGTTAACTAGAAGGATTAAACAATGATTCTGAGTATCAGAAAGAGCTACAGAAAAGAATCCACAGAGTCTGTACTGATGTAGGTACCCTTGAACAATCTGGGTTATTGTAAATGGTCTATCAGGATGGTCCACCAAGTCTCTTAATGGCAAAATAATTACTTCAACAAATTTGCACTAAAATTCTTCTTCCTCCTTTATTGCTGTTCCACTCTTCCTTGTCACAGTTCATAGTATGAAAACACTAACCCTGTAACTTTAGTCTTTCATTTTGCTCCACTAACCTCAAGCACATTTTCAACCTTATCTTCAGATTTTTCAGAAGTTACCTCTGAAACCATGAACCTGTTCCCCGGAAAATCTTATCTCCTAATCTCACCAACTTGAGTTCTAAATAGAAAGCTAGTGGAATAAAACTGTATGCAATATCACAGACAGACCACTTAGCCCCTAACTTTGAATATGATACATCTTAGTCTAAACAAATGCCCTGTCATTAGTGGGCATTGCTGATAAGCAGAACTACTGCAATCCAGACTTAATGCAGTGTTTAAGAGAGTATTCCCAGATCCTGACACCCAGACTAAAGGCCACATCATCATGTGGATCATCATGTAATACAAAACTGTGCCCCAACAGATAGCAGTACCGAGACAGAACAAATATAGACATGATGAAATGTCTTTGAATCATCAGGCTGTACATATGCTCTTATTTCCCTCTCAGTGGCTGAGCCTCGCTGACAACCTCACTGGAAATACTGTGCAAGTGAGAAATTCTGAGTGCAGGTTTAGTTTGCTCTCTGAGGTCTGGTGAAGAAGAAGGGATGAAACCTAAACTGATGTTGGAAAATCCTGCAGTGTCAGCCCACTTTGCAAACACTTGATGTTGGACTCATTACTACATGCCTCTAATAAGCTGGAGTATGAGCTTCCAGATCATGATCTGTGTGCTAACCAGCAAACAGAAATTTTGCCTGCTAGAGGAAAGGAGCCTGCGAAATTCTTTAAATGGCTATGAAAAAAGAGAAAAAGAGATAGAAAAAAACCACTTAGTGGTACTAAAGGCCTGCTCTCTCATTGTTGTAGCATCATCCAACTTTAGTGTTACTATATTTGCACTAGACAAAAGGAGAGAAGTTTTCACATCAACAATTTCAGCAGCTTTCACATCAACAACTTGATGCAAGGACTTGACATTATGTTTATGATGTAAAATAAACTCAGTACAAATCAGTAAAGGAGAATTAGGCTGTTGAAGGCCGCAAGACTAGGTGTTTAAAAAAATGTTTTCTAGGCATCTTCACTGTGAATTTTTTAAATAAAAATAATGACTTTATTGCAGCAAACATTCTCAAGAATGAAATATAATGGAGAGCCAACACTGGTTGAAAAAGAGCAAGCTCTCAATAATGTCTCTGAAAAGCAAACAAGGTGATTCCTCACAGAGAAAGGGTTAACATCATGAAAGGGATATACAAAAGAAAATCTGCAGAACAGTGGCAGATTTCAGGTAGAAACAAGGCAGCAATAGGCAAAATACAAGGATAAGATAGTGGAGAGCCTTGGATGCAGGAGCAAAACAGCACTGGTATGCTATCAAGTTGTGGTCTTAAAACAATATACACAAGACATGTCCAAAATAGTTTGAATTATTTGGACAAGCTTCAGTGATGTGAAGTCCTGCAACATGGAAACTACAGGAGGGGCTTTACGGGAGGGCTGCAGGTTGGTACATACTTTCAGCTGGTATGGCTGTTCCTGCTTCTTGATCAGCTCTAACAGGCTCCATGAAGAGTAGTACAACCACAAAAATGAAAGGAACTGTAAGGACAGCTCTTCTCAGAAGGCAGGGTGGCATCATCTTGGGAGTGGGTGCTTCTCTGTTTATCAAGAGACATAAACAAGTTAGTGAGGAACACTGTGGATACAAGGGTTTTGTTACATGGAAATTAATGTTCCTGATGGCTAAAGCATGGGCAGTCTTCCTCTGAAAGAAAACAAAATAGCAGATCTAGAGCACGGACAAAACTTTTCTGTAGTTTTCCAGCAGTGCACATAAATCCCAATTGGGAAAGAACATCTCTAGACGTGAAGGACAAGATCAGAAGTCCCTGGACAGTTTTTGGTTTCATTTGCAAGCCAAGATGCCAACAACTTCGCCTGCTCTGTGACTTTGTCTTTCTACACAGTCCTAGACTAGCTGGTCTGGAGAGCTGGTTCACTGTTAGACTCGGAGACCAAAACTGCAGGGATTACAGAGCTGGCTGGAACAGACCAGAACCTGGAAATGAGGTCTTTACCCTCTGGCTTGCTTTACTGATGGACCATTTTTTTCAAAAATGTAATAACTAAATATAACCATTAGCATTACACACCACACCGATTATAGAAACTTACTTCTTTATAAAAGTAAAGACTTTTGTTAAACCTCCACAAATTCACAGGTAGAATTTCTAACAGTGAACACATCAAAACTCTTTGACCTTCTGTTTCCCCTTCTAATCCGGGCTTCAGACTGTTATTTGCAGCAATCCATTTTTTCCTGAACACCACAGCCAGGCCACACCATGCCCTGAAGCTGGTAGAATCTGTCTCAGCAACAGCTCCCCTTCACACAGAGGTAACTTTTTTAATAAGTATACAGGTTTCAAATTAAGTAGTTTCTTGACCTGACAGGTAAACTGTTCAGATCAAGAGGGACTGGCTCAAGCTGCAACTGCCTATTAGAGATTTCAATCCAAGCCTCAAGGATTCTTGAAAAACTGCTGAGGAGGTCCTTAGGTACCTTTCATTCCTGTACATTCAAATGGAAGAAAAAAGAATCAAATAAGACTAAGTTATTGCAATACAATAAAATCCACAGGAAAAATCTCTTCAGCTAAACGTGGGAAAGCGGGACAATGTTCTGCCTCTTTCTGATTTTTAAGCTGGTGCATACTAAGCAAAAGATGTTGCGTAAGAGCACCAAATCTGCGTGGACTGCATGTGAGAGTACAGCCCTCCCCAGAACAGATTGTATTTCACATTTAGAAAGGCAATAGAAGGGAGGCAGGAAAGGAAAGGGTTTTCCCCATCTTGCCACAAACACAGAACAGAAAAAGCTTGCTCTTTGATCCATGCAATCCACTTTTTCAGACACAGTTAATCTGGAGTTGTAAATTCTGCACAAACACCTGCAGCATGTGCAAACCAGCAATTCACCTGGGAAAGGAGCAGCATTATACACATCCCCTTCCTGTGCACCTCAGCCTAAACATAAGAGTAGGGAGTGGTTCAGAGGCAAGAGACAAACATCTACGTGTAGAGCTACTGATGTATTTGAGCCCACAGAAAGAAAAAGATCTGGTAATGTAATTTCTATACCCTTGTAACTGGGTTTCCTATCCCACCCACTATTCAGATCTGATGTGATTTTTTTTCTTATTTCCACAATCATTAAAAAAAAGTGATTGAAATCATAACAAGGGGCTTGGGCTTCCTGTTTTAATTAATGACGATCTGCAATCAAAACCAGTACAATCAAAGTCTTTGCAACAGGATCCAGCAGAGTGTCTCCAAGTAACAGTAAACTAGGATAATTCCAGCCTCCTTTGAGAGTACCTGATGAAGAATCCTCCTGAACAGTAGGAGCAGAGGCTATTCTCATAGTTGACTGAGTACTACAAAGGTTCATCAAGACAAAGCAGACATGCTGGTAAACTTTTTAGGGTACCTTACACATCACCCACCCCAGAGTCAGCTCAGCTTTGTATGTGAGCCCCACTGTAAAACAATTGCTCCCCGAGTGCAGCAATCACCTTAAATCACATCTAACTCCTGCCTCTTAGTTATTCCATGGGAAACTGCAAGGAATAATCATGACAGGCTTCAAGGGTGGTCTCTCTCTGCAGTGCAACTGGGAACGGAGACAGATCTGTGCATGGACTTCTGCGAAAGAGAAAAGTCATCCCCTCTAACAAAGGAAAAAATATCAGTACCTGATCTTTCTCTTGTCTTTGTGATGGTTTCTTTGAAATGGCCGCTGCAAACTGCTAAGAGAACAAGTGCAGCATTTCTGAGCATGTGCACTGTCTCTTTTTAACCTTCCCTGAAAGAGGTTATTACTATGGGGAGATTTCTGCCATGGCAACAATGCAGAGCACTGCAGCACACAGTGCAGATTTAAAGAGGCACAGGCTGTGTCTCCCAGGTCTGGGGAAGGATGTTTCTGGTTTGACATGCAAGATCCAGCAGTGACTTACGTGCTCTGGGTAAGGTTTTTAAAGCCAAGCCATTTGATCCATCTGTGCTGAAGTCTGGTGAATGGTTTTCCTCAAGTCTGCGCAGCTGGATGTCGTGTCGGATTCAAGCAACTTGCTTCCCTAGAGCCTGAAAATAACCATGACAAACTACACCTGCTTTATGCGAAATCAGGACAAACCACGGGATTGCACTCAGGAATTGTTCAGTGCACTGTCTGTCATTCGAATGGTTCTGAGTTACAGGGGTCTTAAGCACTCCCGCCTGCTTTCCTGGGAATTTCTGTGATTCCAGTCCCAGGCTTGTTAGGAGCACATGCAGGAGTGCAGGCGCTTTAAGTGGGAACTTGAGTCTGAATTCAGAGTAAACTTCACCCCTGTTTTCCAACCTGCACCTCTGTTCCCCTTTCAATGCCCCATGAACTGTGCTCCAGGACAACCATGACGGCACTTGGGCTGAATGCAAAAATATAATGGAGCGCAGATTATAAAAGTGCTTTTGTCAAAGCAAAGATAAGTTCAGAGGTTGCATCAACCCCACCCCCCCCACCCCCCAAAAAACCCCACCACATTTCCCATCACAAATTAGACACTAGCAGTTCTTGTTACAAAGAGAATGATCCTAGCTGAGGGCTGGCACTGAGGAGTGTGCACAGGACTTCAAAGGGACTGTGCACTGTGTTTGCTTTACCTGGTTCAGTGGACACTCAGTCTTCACTGCTATCACAGTGAAAGCTGGGGGCACTCCATGTCCAGGCAGGTCAGGCACACAACCTTTTTTTTTCATGAGCAGAAACTCCTTCGCAGAATTATGACTGAATTGCTGGCTAACATTGTTCTTTTCAACATGCTCCATAACCTGTCTCTCCTGTACAGCCCTAAAGGAATGGTTTGCTCCCATTAATCCAAGTTAAGTAAGAAGCTAAAATCCCAGGTTGTTCAGTGTGTAACCATGTTGCTATACGAAGTTACAGCATCCATGAGCAGAGTCAAGAGAGAATTAATGATAGTACTGGTATCCTGATACATCACAAAAAACAGAAGGCAGGGTAAAATAATTTTTAGAGACTGTTCTTTTGGGAAAACAAGATTTAGCATTGCTCTTCCAGAGAAAACCATAAAGGATTTGGTCTGATTTAGTAGTATCTGCCTATACACAAATTGCAATTGCAGAACTCTATTCATGATCATTCTCTGTCCTCCAGTTTCATACCTTGGCCTCTCTTCCTGATAAATAACATAGATATTCATGTAGACACCCCCCTCCCCTCAGACATGCACACCCCTCTGTCTATATATATAGATAGATATATGTATATCTATATAGATATATAGATATGTCTTTTCTTAACGTAATAATTCCCAGTAAATCTTACCCTGTTCTCCTGAATCCTGTCCTTTCTCTATCACAACAGTAACACCAAGTAGCCAACTCTGGTAGTTTGGGTGTTATGGATTCAATCCTCTAGAAATGTGCAATAGGCTTCTAATCATTAATTAAAATTATAAAAATCCATTTCTGCTGTTCTTAGATGCCAAATTGCTTGCTCTAAGCACCTCATACCAGGTACCAGAATGTCCTTTCTTTAGCCTTGTCTTAAATAAACCTATCCCGCAAGGAACAACTTCTATTTTAGTGTTTTAAAGACATTTCCTCTTTATTCACTTTTCTCCACTCTGCACTATGTTAAGCACTGTTTTTTATTGTTCACTGAAGTTAAAATTTCCCCTGCTGGAAAATACCAGTTCACCAAGGAGGAGGTCTTCCACAGAAGAGTTAGAGATCCCATTTTAGGATATTTTTCATACAATCATAGAATGTCCTGAGTTGGAAGAGACCCACAAGGATCATCTCAGTCCATCTCCTGGACCTGCACAGGACAACCCTGAAAATCCCACCATGTGCCTCAGAGCATTGTCCAAACACTCCTTGAACTCTGTCAGGCTTGATGCTCTGACCACTTCCCTGGGGAGCCTGTTCCAGTGCCCAGCTACCCTCTGGGTGAAGAACCTTCACCTGATACCCAAACTAAACCTCCTCTGACACAACTTCAGGCCGTTCTCTCAGGTCCTTGTCACTTGTCACCATAGAGAAGAGATCAGTGCCTGCCCCCCCACTTCCCCTCATGGGGTTGTCGAAGATTGCAGTGAAGTTTCCCTTCATTTTCCTCTTCTCCAGGCTAAAAAAGCCAAGTGCCCTCAGCTACTCCCCTTACGGCTTCCCCTTCAGGCCCTTCACTACCCTCATGGACCTCCTTTGGACAAACTCTAATAGTTTTATATCCTTCTTACATTGTGGTTCCCAAAACTCCACAAATATTCAAGGTGAGGCTGCCCCAGTGCAGAGCAGAGTGGGACAATCCCTTCCCTCAACTGGCTGATGATGCTTTGCCTGATGCCCCGCCAGACATGGTTCGCCCTCCAGGCTGCCAGGGCACACTGAAAAGTTTTATTTTGAAATACATGAATTTTTGAAAATGTTGACATTTTAGTTAGAAAAATTACTTGAAAAATATTATCTGGATAATTTTCAAATTGATAATTTCTGGATTTCTGCTTCAGAATTATTTCCTTTTTAAACTAAGCTTAACAGAGTAAAAATATATTACACAGTCTGTTCACGGAACTGCAGAGTGGGAGCAGCTCTCATGGTAAAGATATTGAAGTCCATCCCCAACAGAACACTACAACCCCAATAAAATCTTTCCTTCTCTTACTTCCCTCAAGCACAAAGCATGGGTCATACAGATGCTAGCCCAAGGGCACCTGAACACTGGAAGTACACACCAGGATTGGGAATACACAGCACCTGCACAACAGCCTTTAGTGGTGACTCCACTGGTGTGCCCCCAGTTGCAGTGGTGGTTAGGAGGAATCTGTGGGATGAGCGTGAAAAGTGTCATTTTGGTGAAAGCTGGAACATCCTGGCTCCCCAGTTGCCCTGGGGGATCATTTATGCGGAAAGCAGAAAGAATTTACAGCTTCTTTTCTATAATGAAGTTGAACACAATGGATTTTTTTTTCATGATTCCCACCGGCTAAAAAACATCAAAGCACTGAGATTTCATTTTTTCATCTTGATGGCATATGTTTTGATACTATAAATATTTCTGTGGGATTGGGAGAAAAGCTCAAGCCTTTACCTCTAAGCCTCTTCACTGCTTGGTCTCTCCTTGGTTCTTAAATCTAATACTCTGTCGCAGCAGAAAACTTTCTTCCCTCACTAAAGATAACAGATTCTGTCATTTCTCCTGCAGACACTTTTATGTTTTCTCACAGCCTGCCCTCTAAATCATGGTAAAAATCTCCCCACGAGGTGCCATCTTGTCTTCCATCAAATCCTCTTTTATGCTTTACCTCTGCCACGAATCCCAGGAAGCGCTGCTGGCTGGCAGAGCCCGGGGAGGAATCTGTCTGGGGCTGCGGGCGGCATGCAAATGTCTTCGTCACACCAGCATCTCCCTGCCTCACACCTCTGGATGAGTCCCCCCTCCTCACCCCGCAGTAATCCCAAGCTGAGATAGCTCTAGCTCGAGGGCAGGGGCTGTGTTTGCACTTGTTGGCACAGCACCACAAGGCTGGAATGTTGATGGAGGCCTCCGGGCAGATGTGGTGAATTAATAAAGTCAAACTACCTTAAGCTGATCTCATTCTCCCCCCACTCTGATATAGGAGCTATTCATAGAGGAAGCCTCTTATTCTTTTCCTCACAATGTAAAGCTCCTGTGACGTGTCAGAGTGACCAGATTAAGAAGTGAAGTCTGCATTTGTTCCCTGGACAGGTCTCACCTACTTTGGTAGCAGCAAATAATCACAATTGTTCCTTCTTCTATTTTCCCCACCAGTAATTTTAGGAATCATTTCCTTGTCAGTAACTCCAAATCCCACAGTTCCTATCTGTCAGGGTATGGATTGCCTGAAGTCATTTTAAGACCCAAAAATCTTGCATTTCAGCACAACACTAAGGCTGGGCTCACATCCAAGTCTGACTTTTCCACACAGCTCTTAGGGAGATCTGCACTGTCAGAACTACTTACCACTTTTCGGATGAGATGTTAAACTGGGGTCATATCTTTCCACATCTCTGCAGGAGCTGAGAAGCATTTAAAAATCCCATGGCGATATTCAGGAAGGGTTAGTGTTAGCTGAGCTATCCTTGGCTTGCATTGTCCCTATCCACCCTCCTGCACACACATCTTTGGGGAAATAAGCTGCGTTCCAAGCTGTGCCTGAGCTATTTCAGGGTACATAAGAGTTGCAATTTTAACTAGTTTGCAAAGTCCACAGGGATGTCTTGAGTACTCTGCAGCAACTGGACAAATATGCAGGCGCATGAATGGGCTTTGAACTGGAGGGGAACAAACCATCAACTTCCCAGTCTAGAGCCAGACTTCAGAGTCCAGGAGTCTCTTCTAACACAAGCGGCCTAGGAAGGTAAAGAGAAGATCTCTCAGCTGAGAAGCAATGCACTGTTAGCCAGTTTCCTGGCAAAGGCTGCCTGGAAAAACAGCAACTGAGGAAAATAAACAAAGTGAGATTGCTAAAATTGGAAGTTTATTGTCGACTCTTTTTTTCACCAAAAGATGTTCATTATCCAAAGTTTGTATAAGAGCTCCCAAACTTCAGAAATCAGAAGACCCACATTCAGAGGGCTCCAGATCCATTCTCTGCTCTAGTAATCAACTCTTCCACAGCTAGGAGACTAATCCAGGATGACTTGTACAACACCAATACTTGGTTCTCACTGATAATCAAAATTCTGACATTATAATCTCTATGATTTAATGATGTAAAGTTGGATGCACCTGCATACATCTCTGTTTGAAAACTGCCTCTCTGACCTGGGATTGTGTTTATGAGAGATTTGCAAGCTGACAGATATGACTTCTCCTTTTTGCAAGTTTTTCCTCCTTTCTACAATGACAATTGCTACAAATTGCAAACTGATCAGGGCAGTACTACACTGATGCTGCACTAGCTGTGACTGCACAGTTTCCAGCTAAAGGATTACTCGTGTCTGCCTTCCAAATATCTAGTAAATTAATTCCTCATTTGTGATCAAGAGATGTTTTTAGACTGAGGCCAAAGACAAATAAGCAATTAATATTCCTTCAGTATCATTAAAGTGGCCATAACCTTGGCTGAAATCCTGGAAAGCAGACCAGAACCACCACTGTTAAAAGCATGATTAGTTAGAGTAGGAGTAACTGAGTCAAAAATCAGTGATCAGAGCTGGGACAGACTCCCACCCTTAGGAGGTCTACAACTTGATCCAGGAAGGGATCAAGTTCTAACACTTATTAACAGATTAGAATCCCCAAGTCCTCAGGCTCATCTGGCTATCTTTCTGGAGGGATACACCAGGTAGAATGGGTTACTTGTGCCTTGAAGAACTTTTTCTAACTATGACCAGAAAAGTGTAGGTCTACAACCCTCAAACCAACAGATTAAGTTCAAATTATGAAGACTCCTATGTTAGTCTTCTTATTTACTAAGTTACAGTTAGTAGTAGCAACTACTGTCAACCTGTGTTAGCACCCCCAATGCTGTCCAAATGCCTGGTAGGACACTTCCCACACAGGAGGTGATTGCCTTCCTGTGCTCTGACATCCAGTCTCAGTTTCTAGGCAATGTGTCCTTTCATTTCTATCACCCAGGGAAATATCTTGGCTTTCTTCCACACTCATCCTCCTGGTTATGTTATTGTGTTTCACTGCACACTGTTGTAAATCACATGTGTGCAGAAAGACAGTGTCCAGAGTCGAGACACCCACTTAGTTTTAGGCAGACAAACGCAGGGTAGCTCTGCTTTAACACTGTTCATTCCCTGCCCACTTCCAACACCTGCTAGAATACACAAAGCAGTTGAGTATCCCATGCCCCAGCAATATCAAACTCATCCTATAAAGCACAGTGGCAGTTCTGCAGCTCTGAGATTATGCAGAATGCACTTTAAGAGAGCTGAGAACAGATCAATCCTGTTGAGGACATTTTTCTGCACAAGCAGCTTCAGAAGAAATATGGTGAATGCAGAGTCTGACCAGAATTAGAAAATGCTGCAAAATCTTCCTCTCAATAAAAGCCTTTCAATAATCAGCAACCTCCCAGGAGGCTGAGAAGCTGAAATGTTCTGCTGAAATGTTCCACTCAAATGCTTCTTTTTCTCCTGAATTTCTGATCTTCACATCCACCCACTTAAAAAGCAACAAAAATCCCTACCGTGGGGAGGAAAAAAAGGTGTATTCAAAGGGGATGAGGGTGTAGAAGGAAAACAAATATGCCATGGTGACACATGTATTAAAAAACTCTGAAACAGATGGCCTTTCAGTACCCACAGGGGGCTTACAAGAAAGATGGGGACAGATTTTTTAGCAGGACCTTTTGGTATAGAAAAAGAGGTTGTGGTTTTAAACTAAAAGAGGGTAGATTTTGATTAGATATAAGGAAGACTTTTTTTTTATGAGGATGGTGAAAACACTGGCAGGATTTGTCCAGCGAGGTGGTAGATGCCTCATCCCTGGAAACATTCAAGGTCAGGTTGGACAGGGCTCTGAGCAAACTGATCTGGTGGAGGATGTCCCCGCTCACTGTAGATGATGGCCTTTAAAGGTCCCTTCCAACACTTTGATTTTATGATTCCATGAACTACAAAGTGTTGCTCACTTTGTCACGTCCCACTGCCATGACTTCTGTGAATTACTGGTTTAAGAAATTTAAACCTCAGCAAAGCAAGAAAAACAGGATTTTCAGTGTTCTGCTGGAACCCAGAACTGTCAGGAAGCCATAAGTCTGTCTGAGAGGTGAATCTGCCTGCCAAAACAGCTGAACACTTCTTCCAAAATTCAGCATGGCCTGAGTGGGAGTTGGACAGGTGCTTATACAATTTTAATAGTTTGAAACAGTGCTTATGCTTAAAGGCAGGAGCAGGTTATTTGCAGTGCAGCCAAATTTTCAAGGTGAGGAGGAAGAGAACTCACAGAAGATATTTTACTAGGTGCTTAGAGATGCACACAGGACACTGTAGCAGTTGAGAGAAAGGGGAAGAGATGTCTGTCAGCCAAGGTCCACCTTTTCTTACTTTGCCTCTGCTACTTTCTTATACTGCTCTTTTCTCTTACACAACTTCTGCAGTAATTACTCATTCTCGCTTTTAGTTCTTTGTCCCCATTTGACATTTTTTGTTCTCTCAGCCCCTGATTTTCTCCTGCAATCCAATGCTCAGCTGCAGTGAGTGAATTCTGACCCTGGTGTGGGCACTCAGCTATCTGAGTGCAGTTTAAAAACCCTCCAAAGAAATAGTTGCTTGTGCACCTCTCCACTGCCTTATCCCCCTGCCAAGAGGCTGCTGTTCTGCAGAAAGATGGCTGGAACAAACACATTGGCTTCTCATCCCCTTGCAGTTGATAGTCTGGCATGCTGTGCCACGGTGGATCACAGGGTGTGTTGTAAAGGGCACTGGGGAGTGTCACTGAATGACTGCACTTGTCCCATCTGCCAGAATTAGCATCAGCTCAGCTGGCTTGCTGCTCCAAACACAGCTAGTGCAGACTGTAAACAAAGATGGAGATGAATATAAAACAAAGAGAGACTCCTGTTTTTAAAGGTCATGTAACCACCCTGAGAATTTCAGACGTTGAAAGTCATTCAAAATACTGTGGAGACAGAGGGTATAACAGCTTCCCTGAGATAGTAAATCAGTAAGGGTACTGGGACTGTGCTGAGTCAGTGTATAACAGCTGTTTGGGGGCAAACATACACTTTTTAAAAGAGGAATGTTATAGGAAAGGGGAGGGCTGAGAGAAAAAGCTGCCCAATCCATCTCCAAAAAAATAACAGCTGGTTCCAAGTTGAGACCTCAGCCATCAGCAGGAAGCTGTACAACTGCTGTGAAGGCATGACTAGAGGTTATCCACCTTTTTCACACTGAAACCCATTTCGCCTTTTCTAGAACTTTCGACATAATTTTAGGAAGATGAGAAAGAAAAGGCAGTACCCACCTAGTTATTTTTCTTCATTGCTTCTGAGTGAGGAGTCTGCACCAGGGACAACCAGCCTGTCCCCAGTAATGTGGGCAGTCCACAGGACCAGCCTGCATTATTTTAACTGCTTTGTTTGAATCTGTGATAATGCACTACCTACTTCTCATCTCCACATCCCAAAAAAAGCAAAGAGCAAGGCAGAGCTCTCAGTTGCATAAATATTTTTCTCTTGCCAAGGAATCTTCTCTGGGCAGGCATCCTGCGTTTTTATCCCAGAGAGCAGCATCCTCTTCTCAAAAAACAGGTATGTTTCCCACCGGAACTTGCATCAGGAGGGACAAAAAGGAGATTATGTGAGAGTTAAAAGATCCAATTTTTCAAAGCATAAACTCCTGCAATTTCTATGCTAATGGTGCACCTGTGATAAGCTGATGTTGTTAACATGAACAAGCTCTCAAGAGTTACTGTTTAACCTAATATGACCCCGAATGGGGCAGTGGGTTCACATCTGGGGCATGTGGCTGTTAGATGAGGAGATTTTTTAATAATCAATTTGAAAGAAATATTTTTCAAGATTAAAAAAAAAAATTCTAGTGGATTTGTATCAGCTTTACAATATAGTTGGGGCAAATAAAGGTTTTCTAGTAACACTAGATGAAGCATCCTTTTGACAAAGAGGTACCAGGGCTTTCTAGAGTGTTTGAAAAAGCCTGCACTATGCATGGCAGATAAACGTGGCTGCAGCATCCTGGGTTGTTAAAGCTGAATTACAACTTGCATTGTGATCCTCACTTAACCTCTCCAATGGCTAATTTTTTCCTACACTGTTCCGGAACAGAAGTTAATTTAGGGAAAGCACTTGAAACAGAATTTATGAACTGGTGTGAAAACAAAACAAGCCTACCATTCCCCATGGGCTCCAGTGGGTTTTTTTTGAGCCTGAAATGCTCCCACTTGGCTCAGCTGTTTTTGTCTTTATACTTGAATGGTTTTGAGTCAAAACCAACGAGCATCTGTTTGGCAGTTTTAAAGCTAGAAGTAGTTAACATTTTTCCCTTGATGTGCACAATTTGATTCACTGCCCTGCTGTGTGGATGTTACTGGAGGGGCTTTATGTGTGATTTAGAAGCCAGAACAGTGATGCAGGACACCCAGGATGGCCAGTGGCAGACAACATGATGTTGGGCTGAGGCAGGGCCAGGAGCCACAGCTCACTCAGAGAAGCATTTTGGGGAAGGCAGTAGCTGTCGGCTCCCGGTTCAGATCGAGTTCCAAGCTCAGCAAGAGCTCCTGCCTTCCAGAGAGGCAAAGTGCCACCCATCAGCCAACCAGGAGCAGCACCTTGTTTCCTGGAGAAGGCAGCTTCTAAGCCAGGTTTGTGCAGGAATACACTCCCTCTTGTTGAGGAGAGAAAAATGAAGCACTTCCAGACCAGCAGTGTAGCCCTCTTCATCCTGAACTTCAGGAGTGCCTCTCCTCATTATTATCACCTAGACCTGCAAACCTGCTTTTCTGCTTCAGGCTCGCTGAAAAACAAGCAAACAAACAAATAAATAAAAGCATGTGCATATTCTGAAGCCTAAAAATTCTGAAAGAGAAGAAAATTTTTGCTAAAATAGTCAACTATTTTATTTATTGGAGGAAGTGTAAAATGCATGCTTTTTAAAGGCTGTAATTAAGCAGAGTCAGGAGTCATTAGATTATTCAAAATGTCTGCTGCTTCCCATTAAATAATAGCAACTACCAAAACATGGGGGGTTTTTTTATAGACCAGACTTAGATCTAAGTGTAAAAGTATCTTGGAGAGTAAAGGCACATACTATACTTAGAGATCTCACCTTCATGGTATAGAATTCCCTACTTGGCAGTTAATTCTTCCAAGTTGGAGTTGAAAATTGCCTCTTTCCAAACACTGAAATTAACAGAGGATTAAACTGTCACCCTTTGCATAAAAATGGGCTTGGAAGATTGATTATGCCGTGAGTCACATTTTAGCTTGAGATCAGCTATTTAAATTTCATGCAGGTTGCACTTTTTTTTTGCTAGCATTTTTATCTAGGTGGAAAAGATACTGGATATTGTGTTGGGAGTATTTCTGAATCAGTGAATTATGGCTCTTCTGTCTTCTAACCAGTGTTAAATTGCAGATGTCATTGGAGGAAAAGAGAAGGCTATAAAGGTAGCAAAAATCTTAACTTTCAAAATAAAGAAAATATTGTCTTAAGACCCCATGTTCATCTGAGACAGACAAATGTTAAAAAAACACCTTTATTGCACCAGCAAAAAAAAAAAAAAAAAGTCGTAAGGAAATGTTTGGACGCTGTTCATGTCATACCATACTATGTTGGCATTTCCATTTGACACGCAGACTTGTCAGCTTTGAGCGTAGCTGTGAACTACAGATGCTTTTAAAATACGGTAGAGGGGGAAATAGATTCCCATTCAAAATAGAACGTGTGCTGAGTGTCTATTCCAGGTCTGAAAAGGACTGGGATTTGCTAATCATACAGACAATTTTCCAGCTGTGCTAACACTGAGGGAGAGGGAGAACATACTGAGGTGCTCTCTGTTCTTTATCTTTCAAGATGGTTTTGAAACCTCCAAACAGAAGTATTTCCTCTCTTTCTAGAGACCAGCTGTTCAACAAGAGGTGGGAAATGGAGGAAGCAACAGACAAGCAGCTTTGAAATCTGCTCATATTGGCATGGCTGAATTGTATTAACTCATCACATGGCTGACAGCATGTAAAATATAAAATAATTCACACAGGGCTTTCCCACCTGTGCATTTCTAAGTACATAAAATAATATCAATTATAGTATTTTTTTCTGTCTCTCTGATGATTGATAGACATAAACCCAAGAGCGATTGGTGAAGGGCATCCTTGTTCTCTGAGTAACAGAATTCCAGTGGCTGGGGCTCATCACAGAATCACAGAATGGTCTGGGCTGGAAGTGACTTTAAAGGTCATCTAGTTCCAAACTCCCTGCCATGGCAGGGACAATGTTTGCCACTTTTTGTTGGTTATCATCTCCTTTAGGAGCCAGTGTTGACACTGAGGGAAGGTGGTTGAACTGAGGACAGATTAATTAAGAAGGCAAGTTGCAGGCAGCAACAGGCGAGGAGCAGCCACTCAAACGGCAACAGAATAACCACACAGCAAACACCCACCTGGTACTGTGCTGCTGAGGAGCACCTGGAGACAACCACCACATCAAAATCCAACAGCCTCCCTCAAAGGCCTCTCTACTTGTGACAGATCCAGACTACTGCCTGGAAATCCTCCTCCATATGTGCTTTTGAACGTCCTCATTGCTAAGTGTACTTTGCATTCATGTGCTGGGCTAACATCACGTAAAATTTCCATACAAGCATTGTTATTCCTCTTCTACTCTTAAGAGGGAGAATGTGATGTTTGGGGAGCCTTTTTAGTTAAGTGAATGATGTTTCTGTGTCAGAGACATCAGGCCAAACCCAATCTTCCAGTTGGCTCTAAGCCACCTAAGCAACCTTCCCTGCATCTGCATCTTGTTTGTCAGCACCAGGTTCCACACCGTTCTCCTTAATCTTCCATCCAGCCCTGTCTACAAGTTGTCTTTCCCCATTAAGTCTGATCTCTAGTTACAGATAGAAAGACAGGAGGTGCAGTGCCATGTGGGATTGCTGCTCACTGCTGCCCATATTTGTGAGCTGCACTATCCTGATGTACTAAATATATCGTATAACTACAGAAAAGCTGCTGGACTCACTGAATGTCTGCTGAGACCTGTACTTAGGACACTTTGTTACAGCCTTCTAAGGAGTTGGAGATTGAAAGTGACCCTAAAGTTTTCTCTAATTATCAGACTGATTTTTATCCTCTCTGCACACCTGTTCTCCATCTGGGGCTAAGAGAAGTAAGTTCTCAACTCTCTTGAGTTGAAAGACTTTGTTTACCCCTGTGGTAAAAAGCTCCACAGGTAAAAAGTGCCTCAGGAACAGTACTGTTAACTCCAGCCAAAACCCCAGCGCAGTGGCACTTACAATTCCCAGGCCAGGACAGGGAGCGGCTGGGAAATCATGACTGAGACCTGGAGTTTGTGTATGGGAAGCCAGTGCAGAGAGCAGGAATCAGTTTGACATGCACGTGGGTGTTTTGAGTTGCTGAGGACACACACTGCAGTGCTCAGTAGCGGTTGTGTTTCCTGGGGACCTGGGGCATTTTGCCAAGAATACAGTACCCCTGTAGATCTGAGAGCATGTTGTGTTTCAGAATGCTTTCCTCCACCTCCAGATCTCTTTACCAGCCCAACGGGAAATGGATATCTCTGGGCATCTTTCCAGAAGCCTCTGAGCTGATGTCTTCATGCAGCAAAACTCAGTGGGTACATTCATGTCCTTTTCACCTTGGTATTTGCACTGCATTAAGTATTTGCCTCACCTTTACTGCTCCTTTGGATGCCCACTGGCCTTTTGTCTATTTACCAATTCAGGAAGTATCTAAGTAGGAACAAAACTGAGTCCGAGTCTGACACAGCAAAAGTATCTGGCAGATACTATTGGCTTTGGCATTTTAACAATCATTACTGTTAATAAAAGTGTTAAGCTCTATAGGTACGTGTCCCTTCTGAATCTAAACCACTGAGGTGAAATTTAACCCTTCTTCACAGTTTCCAACAGTCAGTCAGGCTGTCATTGAAATAATGGAATAAAATCACCAGACCTTGAACTATTCCTGTTCCTATTTAAAGGTGATAAAGAGTTGATTTTACATAAGATCTCATCAGCGTTCCTTAGTCAGCATGATTGTTCTGGACTTCCTGGCATTCTGACAAACTGAGCAAATAAGGTTATTTAGGAGCTTAGAGCTGGGATGGATGGAAAGGGAAAGTAGACAATATGCTGCCACCTTTTGGTTAAAGACATGAGAACAGGTATTATCTGGACACATCTACCCAGTGGAAATTGAGACATCTATGCTTGTTTTCTGCAATAAAACCACCTGATAGTCCATATGGTGCAAGATGCGTCCCTTCACATTCTGAGCTGTTGCTATGAGCTTAGCTCACATATTTCACATTTGTTCAGTCTTGTTCAAGCTAATTAATAATTACCAATCAATAATTAATAATTTATATCATTTAAAACATGCAGTGCTGAGTTTTCTCACCTAAAACTAATGCTTTGCATCACTGAATTGGTTTGAGGAACAGAGCTGCACAAATAAAAGGTATTTTATATCTCATGTATTAGTAGCTTGTAAAGGTAAGTGACTGCATGTCGTAGCTCCCATTGGGCTGTTTATATGGACACAGGTAGTTAAGGCAGCCTGACACTTCACTACTAGGCTTGTTAACAGTGCTTTACAATTCTAGCCTTAACTTTTTGAATAAGATTTTCTGTGCTTGCTGACTGCTGAAGACCTGAAAGGTATTATGTTTGCTTGTTTAATAAAATATTGGTTCAGCTGCCTATGAGAATAAAAGATGGAAGAATGCCCATCTTAATAAAAGGAATGCAAGATTTCTCTGTTAAAAAGTTTGTGAACCTTCTAGTTTGATGCAGAGCCTCAAACTCTAACAGAGGAACTATCTGTATCAGAGATGTGCTTCTCACTGCTCCTATGAGTCACAGCACAATTTTGGGCCAAGTGATAAGCCTTTGAAAATCCCAGTTTAAATATGTTCTGTAAAGACTTATGGGAGCTTTCGAGTTCAGGTTCATAAATGTTCTGTAACTCTCTGCTCCCATGAGCCAGAGGCTCTTCACATTTACTGCACATACAGATTCACTGAGTGTTCCCCACGCTTATGCACAAAAATCCATCAAACACTTGAGTTCTTGTTTCTTAGTGCTGGCACTGAGTTCTCAGCCAGTTCTCCTGACATAAGGGTAATGTAGAGGGGGCTCCTGCCTGCCTCTACTGCAGAATGGACAGGAATTCTCTAACCACCATCAAAGCTGTCTTGGTAGGCCTGTAATACCCTATCCCAGCGACACCTTGGTTCTTGAGACCTGAAGCCCTTGACAGTCAGCAAGATCTTGCTTTGGGAGCTGAGAGTGCTGAGGATCCCTGGGGTGGAACACCAGGACAATGTAATCTAAGGGTGTCTGTCACCTTACAGGACACTGCTCATGCAGCACTATGGTGCAGCTCCCACCTGGAGTAGCCACAGTCACCCAGCCATGAGCAAAGCTGTGCAGCAGACCTGAGCCTGGCCCTGGTGCCACACCATGCCGCTGTGACACTTCACACACGGGTGCTTATGCAAAATGTCCCTGGCTCAGGAAAGGCTCACAGACCTGTAATGTATCAACGGTGTCACCCTGCACTGTGTGCTGCACCACACTCCACTGCACCACTGCACCTTGAGGAGTTCCAGGCTCTCCTGCCAGTTGGAAGAGTATCCAGATGACCACAGACATGAAAAAAACCCCTAGGAAATATCCGATTTATGCACTCTTCACTCACTAACAGTCCCAGCAGAGGCACGCAACAGCTTCACAGACACTGTCATATAAAGATCAAAAAGCTGAAAGAGACCTGCAAGAAAACTGTTGGTAAGGATTTTGAGGCAAAACAACCCCCCACTAAGTGTTATCACTTCTTCAAGAGGTTTAGCTTCATCATCCATCAGGAAAAGGAAGAGAGGAACTGATTTCATCTTTCTCTTTTTTCAGGAGGGAAGTGGTGCATTGATTTAGAGTGCTTAGCCTCTCAGGGTGAGGGGCATCCTGTTACCTTTCACAGCTCAGGATTACAACATTAACAAGCTGCACCAGTGATGGGAAACAGCAAGACATCCTTCCAGAGCTAAATGAGGCCTCCTTTTCCTACCAGTAAATTCCCCTAAGCCTCTTGGCAACCAGAATTCCTCCCCTCCATCTCAGCACTTGTCTTCCACACACCTCATGAACAGTTTTTCACCCATCTTTCAAAGGTAGGGTTTTTTATCCCTTTACCCTACAGGCTCAGCACCAGCACAGACACACAGCTGTACAAAGCAGTTACTGAGGCCACATCAGTTTAGTGACACAGAGGCATATCAGGAAATTCTTGAAGGGATGGCCTTTTTTTTTTTTTTTGCTTTTCTCTCCCTCTGCCACTTTTCCATCATTTTTAGGGAAGCATATCCAGCTTATTCATATAGAGCTGTATATAGCTCACAGCACACAGGACGGACTGTGGTATGGAGATGAGTCAGGATTGTGTGATGAATCAGATCTTGTCCAGAGAATCCTGGCTCTTTTGTTGCAGAAAGTGAACACAATGACTGCAGGAGGAAAAAAGTGCTTGCAGGCAAAGACATTTGTATGCGGCTCAGAAGGACTGGATTCTATTTTTGTCTTTCTCACAGACTACTAAATTAGCCACTTAAAAACCCATTTTTCATGGCTGACCATGAACTGGGTGCAGGGTTTTGCTGAAAGCCTAAATTCTAATCTTGTGCTTTTATGGCTAAAAATGTAGCTGCAATGTAATGCAATTAGCTGTAATGCTATTTTCTGCTTACTTTATGACGATGTTATCAAAATACATTGAATTCTGTTTGTGAAACTCAGCTCCTACACAGTTGTGTACCGCTGAAGAGTGCACAACAAAATTGGTGACTGCCTTCAGAGTAGGATTTGAACAGTAAGTAGTAAGGCATGGAGTCCACACCAAGGCTCAAAAAAGAACAAAACATTGAATAGCTCATTAAGTGACTATCATCCTTTCTGTCCATGGAGTGGGCTCCTGGCATTAATGACTACCTTGCAATCAAATACAAAGGGGAGGCAAATCAAAGTTCTGCAAACAACACAAATTCTGGCATTTTCTAACTCCAGACTTTACAGCCTTAAAAGCTTTCATATGATTTTTTCCCTGTGGAATTTAAAGATACATTATGTAAAACAAAGTACTAAGAACATAAGAGGAATATTTGTAGATTAAAAGTGCATTAAGACTGATATTTTTGAGAGTTTACCCTGATTATTGTGGATTAGTTTAAACCTATGAAATCATCATAATATTGGAATTGTAAAAAGGTTCACAGAATTTTGAACTAGTTGAACCAAGCTACTGTCAAACAGTAACAAGGAAGCGCAACTCTATGTACAAACAGACTTTAGGTAAAAATGTGAGAGCCATTTAAAGAGATAAATTGTAAATTTATACAGGCTTTTTTTGTTGTATTATCTAATTATGCCCTCTGGGACACTACACTGATGAAATCACACCTGTGGCTACGAGGTTTGAGTATCTGTGTCTCACGCTTCAGTGCATAAAGCTGACTTGGCCCTCGGTCTGTGGCACTGCAGTAGGTTGGTCTTACAGCTTCTGCTCCATTTTCATCAGAACAGGGGTTGTTTGAGCTGTCAGTAACAGATCCTGCCTCTTCAATTCAAGCTGTAGGGGGCAAAACACAATCCCAATACATCAGCCAGGAGGAGAGGATCACACTTGTAAATCAGCTATCAGAACACTAGGGATTTTCAAAGTTTATGGTTTGACACAGCAGATCTTTCTCTATGCCCTTGGTCATCCACCCTCATACCTCACACAGCTGCCAGATAAAGGTTTTCCAAAGAACTTTAAGTGAATTTACTCGATGCAGTAATCCTGTCATCTCTGCACATGTGACTGAATTGCCCTCCTCTGAGCTTTCTCCCTGGATTCTTGCAAGCTCTTCTGAAAAGCTGGTTCTGGAATCAATTTTGTAAAGGTTTGTATGTGAATGATCAGGACCTTTATCATTTTATCTGTGAACATTTTAAGAGTGAAAAGGCAAATAGCGAGTGGCAGTAAAACAAGAAAAACTCAAATCCACCAGTTTTCATGTTCATCACCACCCCGTTCTTCACTGGGATCAGCTTTCCCTTTGTTTGCTCATTCCCTTTTCTGCATTTTCCCATCATGTTGTCAAATGTTCAATGAACCAGCATCAGCATTTTAAAATGTTATTCCCCCAATGACTGTGGAAAAATTCTGCGTAGCTTGAAGGTTAGGAAGGTTAGGACTGGGGTGTTTCTATTTAATTTTCAAGGCTTGTGTTTTAAGTGCTAGGATTAAACAGATCTATACATGGTACCAGCAGCTTTGCATCTGGCAGTTTCCAAAGAAGCTGGGTACGCAGTTCAGTGCTGGAGTTGCTTTCCTTGCTCTGCAGCACTTGATAAGTAATTAAGGTACAAGGGCACTACCAAGCTCTTCACATGCTGGTTACAATGTACTCCATTTAGGCACAGTGAATGACACACTCATGTTTACCTCGTGAAACAGCCCAGAATCAGTGTTATACCTGATGGTCAGACTGCTCCGTGTTCAGTGTGTTCCTACTATGCCTGATCTCCTTCCCAATAAATTCAGAAATGGTCTCCTAAGTAGGTTTTTAAGATACTTTGAGAAATAACGTGAAAAATTGCCATAATTACTTTTCCCAAAACATTTACTGAAATTATTCTTTTGTGTTCCGGGGATTTTTAATTTTTGTCCTTGTTCTGTCTTTCCTCTTTTTGCTCTTCTCACTCCCCTCCTCCATCAATTTGAAAACTTAAGTCCATAATGCTGCCTTTAAAAAGGGCTTTGAGAGTGTAGATCAAAAACTCCTCTATGAAAGTGTCAATACAGTCCATTTAAGAACATCTTCCTTCAACCTAATTTACATCGCCCAACAGTAAGAAAGGGATTAACAGACTAAGCTGATTTAAACACCCCTTTCATTAATGCAACTGTAAATTGGGAAGAGTGCAATATAATTTTTATCTCCAGGTTTCTCCTCCTTGCTTTAGCCCAGTTAAATGGATATGCAACATCCAGTTTGTATGGTGAGTAGCAACACCTCAATAATTCATAAACAATCACAAATACTATAAGTTTGCCCACAAAAACTGCAACTTTGTAAGTTCTTACTACAATTCCAGAGGAAATCCAGCCATGCTGAGAGTTTGGAAGAAGAGGTAATATGTTTTATTAGATGAAATCAGACCAAATACAAGCACTATAATCCTGAAAGCTTGTTTATTCTTCCAATTATATCTGATAAAATATAATTGTTTTTCTACGAGCCCAACCTTTCTTATAGATTACAGAAGTATTACTTTAAAAGTAAAGCATTTACAAGAAACACTTGTACAACAAAGCCAATAAAGCCTAAGATAATTTACAATGAAAAAAATTAGAAGATTTATACTAATCTACACTGCTCTCTATATAGCTCTAAAACTGTGTAGTGAGCTAGTAATTTTCCCCTGCTTATTTGGATTTTTCTCATAGTAATGAAAAGAGCAAAAATAAATTTTGAAGTGTCATTGTAAGAACATAAAAATGAGTGGAGAGAATTCACTGGCATAAAAAAACTTGAAAGGCTTTCAGTCAATTTTATCTTTAAGTGACCATAGTTCAAGTTCACAGTATCCCTTAAACTCAGAGAGATGTTTTGATTTCAGTCAGACTCCTCAGTTATGTAGATCTTTTCATGGCCTTTGGAGGTCTCTGTAATTTTTTTTTTCCTGCTCTAATCTGTGTTTTTCAAAAAATACTCCAGCCCTTAAAGCCACATCTGAACTAAAACCAGAGATCTCAACTTCCAGGCACTAACTGACATTTACGGTTAAGTTGGACAAGCTGAAAAGTGTGTGGGCATTTAGAATTTATTGTGGGTGAATCTGTATAATTTTTTGATTAATGATTTCCATTAAATGATTGTGTGTGTGTGTGTGTGTGTGTTTGTGTGTGTGTGTGAATTCTCTGTGTTTATACTCAGAACTTAAGCAAATACTGCCCTAGAGAATCTCCCTTTGAATTATGACAGTAAAAAATACATCAGCAGTAACTCTGGAAAGCTCACTGGGTCAAGAGCTACCACTAAAAGCAGGAAGTTTTCCCTGTGAGAGTTACTAACTTCTAAATTCAAGTACTTTTATCTTGTGTTGCTACCTGTGTTGATACTAACCAGGACCTAGAGCAAGCAGAAATGGGCGGTGAAATCCAGGCTCTCCATTGATTCATAAATAAAGAGTTTCAGGCCTAAATCACACCTAGAACATCCAGCTGCGTCACACATGGAGTATCTCAAACAGGGGAATAAGGTGTACAGCACATAATATTATAACACATAATATGACTATATGGTAAGACTTAGATACAATTCCTATCCAGATACATTACTGTGTCCTTTCTGTGTCCTCTGGGCTTTTAAATCTTCTCAACTGCTCAGTGTGGGATTTATGCCCCTCCCCCAAAAAAATCAGTTATCTTCTATCTTAATTTATACAGTGACACACACACACAAAAAAACCCAATCTTTTCTGAGAAAGTATGGGCTGGGCTGCCAGTCTGTCAGATGGTTTGAAAATCTGAGGATTAGGCCAATGGATACCTCAGGCTCAATAACCCCAGGCATCAGGACAAGGGGGAACTGGCTGAATATCAGCCCAGGAGAAGGACCAAGGAGTCCTTGGTGATGCCAGGCCAAGCAGAATCCCATTTAGGCCAACAGTGCACTCTCACTGCAAATAAAGCAAACTGCACCTGGACTCCATCAAGAGAGGTGTGGCAGGGAAGATATTATTCCACAGTCATTACAACAGAGAAATTAGGAGCAAAGCATTTTTCACAGAGGCTACTCTAACTAAATGTTCATCCAGTTTGCACAGAAAGGAGAACCTTTTCATAAAAATGGGTGTAGTCTAGCTGGGAAATTAGAAGGTAGCAATCCTTGCCAGAGCAATGGGCTTCTGGAACACTTTTCTACCTTCAGAAGCAGGATAAAACAATCAAGCCAGTTTCAACATGGAGCTTAATTGCTTATAGAAAGACTGATGTAATAAAGTGGCACGTGACAGCAAGTGGTCATGTAGGACATCTCATCCAGTCCAACATTCCTGAATTCTGAATGTGTGCAGAGTGATAAAAAAATGAAGGAAAATAAAAGAACGGTTTCTGAACCATAATAAAGAGGGAGAGAAAAGAGGAGAGAAACATATGAGTGCTGGCAAGCAAAGTCCCTGGAGGTAATGAAGAGCAAAGCAATCTTCCTTGAAAACTTGGTAACTTCCTTGTCAGAGATCCCAACATTGTCTCAACATGACCTGATGTCATAACCTTTAATACCCCTCATTTCACAGCACAATTTCATTGTGATGGCTGCTGAAAGCATTATGCAAAACAACAATATGATGTTTTATACATCATATGCCTTGAGATGTCAAGTAAAAGATGATCCTGAGTCAGTCCCTTGAATCCCCTACCTACAAAGCAAGGTCTTTCTAACATTTGGTCATATTATCATTAGCAGAGGCAATTTGAAGTACCATGCAAGGACAAATGCCACAGCTGACACAAGAGGTTGCCACAAACAAGCTTCCCATCTGACAGGAGGAAGTCAGATAATCTGGTTTTGTTTGGGTAGATTCTCAGCCATTGTTTCCTTTCAGATCATTGTTTCCTTGCTTTTAAAACAGCAAAGTTTTAAAATGGGTCAAATAAACTCCCACACAAAATGATACACCCACAAAAATGCACAAACTTACAATAAGCAGCGTTTTACGAACTGAATTAGTATAAAAATGTATAATGTATTGATAGGTGTTAACACTGACAGTAAATACCATTTTACAAAACCAACCTCTGCTTAATGATAATTAAGTGTACCTTAGACCCAGTGACAAATCTCTGTTGTCAGTTCACACAAAGGATATTGGCCTGTTGCTACTACCAGGTTTTCCATCAGTGCCCCTGACAGCTCGAAAGGTTTAACCCCATAGATAACTTACATGCCAACCTGATACCACAGGATAAAATTTATCCTCTTAATACACTTTGAAAAACTAGGAAACTACACTTTTACATCATGTTGAATATGCTAAGATGTGGTGTTTAGAACACCAGTTACAAACATGAAAGTAAAAATAAAACTGCAGAAAAGCTGAGTTATTCAATCTTGATGGCAATGCTGGGGGGGCAGGAGGGTACATTATGCAGTTATACACAATCTACTGCTTTGTTTGCCTTCCTGGGCTGGCCCCTGCCATCGTGGCATGAATCACAGCCTAAAGCCTTGCTGGCTCAGACACTGCCACACTTGCCATTGCAGGATGAGATGCCAGTGGGAACTCAGTGCCACTGCCAACGCTGTGTTCATTGCACATGCCTCAGTGCTTCCCAAAACTCTGTAGAGCAGCTTCTCGTTCACTGAGAGCACAAAGCCAACACTAATCTGAGACTTCTGCCTATCAGTGCCCTACTCCTCACTGTGGGTGCCCAGCTGAGATGCCATCCTGCTTTCCCCCAGACCAGGACAGCTCTGGGCTCTACCCCTGGAACGTCCTTCTGACTACACACGACACAGCACTCTGCCCTTGGGAGCACAGGACTAATTCACCCCAGCATACACAGGCACATCTTGAAACAGGTAATGAGATAAAACTGCAGGCTGGAAATTCATGGAGCACTGGGTTTGGTGTGAGACAAAGTCACACCTTTCTTAGAACAATTATAAAAGTGGAATCAAAGAAATGAATCCTTGCCTGTGTCTTGTTTTTATTTGAATACTGCCACAACTGAGCAAGTGATAGTATCTAGGGTGTCTCCCCCTCATCTGTTTTATAGCTCCAGCACTTCTCAACGATTTGATGTTCAACATCACCAACTCTGAAAAAAGGACCTTCGAAAAAAGGAGGAAACATCTGCAAATAGTTAGTTATCTGTGAAAAGCAACATCTTGTGGGATATAAAGCATTCCAAAGAAATCAAGTATGCTCTTTCCAGCTCCAGGAATCCCTGAGGAATGAGCACTTTTTTTATTGCTCTGAAAATCACTATACAAGCTAAACAAAATCTAAATTAAAAAAAAAATATTATTTTCAAACAGAAAGTTAAGGTTCAAGTAACTGTCAGGATAGAAGCTCTTACAACTACCTGGCACTTTGTCTTCACCTGCACAGTGTCTGAAGCCCCTTCAGTTAAGAGCTGATAGGGACAAATTTGCAGGTGATAGGACTGGAGCCAAACTGACCATGCAAAGCCTTCTATTCCAGATACACATCACAGAACAGGCTCCCCTTGCAAGTCACACTTCAGATAAGAGCACAGAAGTGATTGCAGCAGCTCAGACCAGACGGCCACGCAGCACAGCGTTTTAACACTTGACAGCGTCCAAAATTAGATACCTCGAGGAAAGCACAGGAACAAGGAAAGCTTCCACCAGCATGTGGCATTGCCTGGGAAAGCCCAGTGCCTAATTCCACACAAACTGTACTGAAACAACGCCACCCTGTCCAAAGACCTCTAGTCCATCTGAACTGGTGGAGTTTGTGCCTTTTCATGAACTGGGTTAACTCTCTTTTAGCTGCTACTTGAAGACAACCAGCTGTGCAAACACGTACTCTGATATACCCCCCCCAACACACCTTTAAAAGGAATTGGTTACTCTTCTCCTCACATTAGAAGGTGAGATTGTCACTAGTTTTCTTTGTTTAATTAGAATTTTTTTTTTGTAATGACGCTGAATCATGGATTATACATTTACAAAAGTAGCTAACAGCAGAAGGCAGAGTTAAGGATCAAATATTAATCTGTGTCTCACCAATAAGTTTGGGTTTGTTTTGTTTTTTTTCACAATTGTGCCACTTTGCACTTTTTAATTTTCAGAATGTTTTCTCACAACAGAGTCCTTACTCTTAAGTAAAATCAGACCTAAATCTATGAGGGGCCATGCAAGCTACAGGAACACACACTCTCTACGCCAGGTAATCCAAAGCTCACTCTCCTGCCATGAAACAAATAGTTCCAGTGAACTCAATGGGTAGGCACATACCCAAGTCTTACCAGTACTGCTATCCACTGTAAACAGCTGGGTATAATTAATGAAGGATAAAGGTTATAAGTGATAATTATATGTTAACTATATGTCTAAACTAATACAGTTCCTTTACAGCTATTTTTAAACCTCTTGATTTAACTAATTTCCAATTCTGTTTTTAATTTAATCACTTACTGCAGTCTCTTAGTTACAATTATTTTTTTTTTTCTGTACAAGATAACAGATAAATAGTTACTTGTGGATAAGTAATTCCCCCACAGCTATGTACTGAACTAACATACCAAGACAGAGGTCAACTGCAATTCTGGATATTTATGTGCTACATGAACTGCCTCAACTTCGATTTTGCTGTTCTAAAATGTCAGCTCACTTCATACAAAAGGTTTATCTTAAATCAGATTCGAGTATACAGTGATAGTACCAACTAAACGCATGATTAGCTGTGGAAAAAATTCCCCACGTACTAATATATAGTTTATTAACATAGAATTCCTTTGCTTTAAAACACTTCCACACTGACAGAAGTCACAGCACCCAAGAGCTGCAAACACTCGGCAGTTTGGATGTTATTTAAAAGTCAAAACAAGAATAAAATATAACACCCCACAATGCCATATTTGGATTTGATATTAGGAAAAAAATCTCTTCACCGAAAGGGTGGTTAAGCATCGGAACAGGCTGTCCAGGGGAGTGGTGGAATCACCGTCCTGGGAAGTGTCCAAAAAACGTGTAGATGTGGCACTTACAGACATGGTTTAGTGGTGGGGTTGGCAGCGCTGGGTTAGTGGCTGGACTCGATGATCTCAGGGATACTTGTTCAATCTTTAAGATTCTGTGATTCTTTACTGAGAAAAAAAATAAAGCACTCCGGCAACAACCGGTCTTGCTCTCTCGGAGAAATCAGGTCGTAAGCGACATCCTTTGAAAGGAAGAATGTACAGAAAATGTTTTCATTCAAAAGCTTAGGGAAAGAGAGAAGGTGAATTTGCTACGCACTCCTACAACTTTGATTTCAACTAGAAAGACACCAAATTGAACCGTTTATGCTGGATTTGAAAAACGCCGAATCTTCCGGGATTTAGGCAACTGATTTTCATATTTAAATAACAATGAGTCGAATCGCTGGGGAATACAAATGTATGCACACCAACCCAAATTTCTGAGCGCCTACCCCTAGTGCTGCAGACACCGTGGTAACCTCCTACATCGCTGAAGCACCCACCACACACACCTCTGGGGAAAATCGTGAGGGAGACACTCAACTTCTGTCAAATCGCAGCACCACGGCAGGGCATCCCCGCCTGGCCCGAGCTGGGCTTGGCAAGCCAGACTAACAGCGCCTGAGGCGGACATAGCCGTGGTTTGAGGAACTTTAAGGGGCCATTAGCGCTAATGAGCTCCTGGTGGTGCTGGGTGGGAACACGGTCCGGCCGTAGGAAGGGCAGGAGGGCGCTGAGGGAGCGGGGCACCCGCCCTCGGGGCCATAAGGGAAGGAGACGTGGTGCTTCGCCGAGCGCTGTGCCGGGTGGCGCGGTGGCTGGTCCAGCTGCAGCGGGGAAGCCGTGCCTCCGAGCCCCGCTGCCCGGCCCCGCGGTGGCTCGGCGCCCCGCTCCCAGTTCTCGTCCCTTTCTGGCCCGGGAGAGCCCCGGAGGAATCGGGGCGGGCTCTGAGGGACAATGAGGGGCTGACAGAAGAGCTTCTCTGCGGTGAGGCGCCTCCATCTTGCCGTACGGTCGTGGCGGACGCCATTTTGCATCTACCCGAGGGATGAGAGGAGCCTCGCTATTTTCAGTCCCTGGGCGCCGCCATTTTAGGTTACGGCAGAGCCTCCGCCTTCCGTAGCGCAGCCTCCTCATTGGGCGCCGCCATTTTGGCTTACGAACAGGACGGCGACCCGCAGGGGTCCTCACCCCCTCCCTTCCTCCCTTTAGGTGCCTTCATAAAATGCCCGTCGAGAACCCCCTCTTTTTTCGCCCCGCTCCCAAGATGGCGTCGATGCGGGAGAGCGACACCGGCCTGTGGCTGCACAACAAACTGGGCTCCACGGACGAGCTGTGGGCGCCGCCGAGCATCGCCTCGCTGCTCACGGCCTCGGTCATCGACAACATCCGCCTCTGCTTCCACGGCCTCTCCTCGGCCGTCAAGCTCAAGCTGCTCCTGGGGATGCTGCACCTGCCCCGGCGGGCGGTGGATGAGGTGAGAGCCGGGCGGGAGCCGCAGCGGAGCGCGGCGCGGGTGTTTGTGAGGAGGGGGAAAGAGATCGGAGGTGGCATGAGGGGAAGAAGGGGCAGCGCCAGCACCGCTTTCCCCGCCCGCCCTTTTCTGTCCCGAAGGGAGGCTGCGGGGAGGGGACACCCCGGGCTCCCCCACAGACGCCGGGGGTCGAAGCCGAGCGGCCAGAGCCCCTCACGGGTAGGGCTGTGTGGTGGGGCTGGTCCCCACAGCCATCCCCGCCTCTCCCCTGCAGACTTTCTTGGACGAGGAGGGGGAGGACTCGGTCCTCGGTGTGAGGGGAAGCGCTGAGATTGCCCGTGATAAAGAAGAGAGTGGAGTGGGAGCTTTGCTGCTGCTGCTCCTCCTCTTCCTGCGCTTCGGGGACTCCCTGGCTGGCATTATTCTTTTAGAAGCAGTTTGGACCTGCGAGCCATGGTGTGCCCCCCACACGGCTGTGTTTTGGGACACTTTCGAGTGCTTTCTGGGGAAGAGGGCTGTTCTGAGGCAGTGGTTGTTGTAGGGCTAGGACAGAAAGGCGGGATCCTTTAGGAGCTTCCTTCACTCCTTCCTTAGCACTGGCAGCTGTGTAGGTGTCACAAGTCGAACATCTCGGCTCTAGGAAGGACAGCAGCAAGTGCTGAAACTTTGGGAGGGGAAGATCTGGGGTGTGCACTGAACTGGGCTCTTCCCCACCCTCTTGGAGCCAGGGTTTTCTTGAAGAAAATTGCCATGCTTTTTGTGTGCCTCTCTTTACCTTTCTGGGAACAGCTGGTGCTTTCCTTTACGCTCCCACCCCAGCTAATAAACTGGCTGGCTCGAGTGTGAGCTGGCTCTCCAGCCTTAGTCCCTTGGCCCTGGACCGTACCTGGCTTATTCTTACCTATTGGTGTTTGGGGCAGTCGCTGGAGAACGATTGAAAATCTTGTTTCTTTAGCCAGATTCAAGGAGTTCCTCTCCTGCTTCTATCGTGTCAGGTGTTGGTTCCTGGTAACAGCCATGGAAGGGGTGTGTAGTTGGTCCTCCCTTTGTGCAGGGTATCCCAGCTGTGCTTGCACGAGTCTCTTTCTTGGCTAGGACACAGCTGCTGCTTAGGCTTAATGAACATATATCCTAGGCAGGGTGTGGTATCTAAATTGGATTATTGTATGCTCAGCTTTTGTGCGCTCTTAAGCTGAAAGTGGACAAGCGTCACCTTTAAGCAATAATTTAGTGTACACCGGTGCCTATCTTGCCATGTGCATCTGAGTGGTTACATTTTGTTACACTGGTATCACTTTAAAAAAATTCTTCTTCGGCATGTTTATGCTGATTTTTTTTTTTTTAACATGATATTAATGTCTAGTGCATAAGCTGTCACCCTTGTGTGTGACAAATGAGGCTATATTTTGGGCAAACTGGATAACCAAGGGCAGAAAGGGAGGATGAGAGCTCCTGTGAACTCGTGAGTTAGCAAAATTGTTCTGAAGTAAGTGTGAAAATCCAAGTAGCCTGGAAGAATTGAGTAATGCGGTATTTAGAAAAGGCTAACGAATTAGTGGTGGGTTTAGATTGAAAAGAGCTTCAAAAAGCTTAGGGAACTTTGTAAATAACACTCATGCCAGTTCTTTTAGAGAGCAGCATTCAAGCAAACTGAAATAATTTGTTGAAATGCTGCAAGAGTGTTCACTGGGTGGGTAAAAAAACCCCACGTTTTAAACCAGTTCTGAGGAAGATGGATCTGTGCTTTTGTTAGCTGTGGAGATAAGGTGTATGTAGAGAGGAGCAAGTCAGTTGCTGTGCCTTTTAGTGTATCCTTTAAGTGGTCAGAATGTTCCAAATACAGAGCTCTTGTTACTACTGTAACAAAATATTGTGGGATTTTTTCAGTTTGGTGAAGTTCATGAATTCAATAAAAATTTCATCCTTCATTGGTTGATTGAGATCTACCTGTAGCATCTTAATTATTTCAGGGATGTGACTTTTTTTCTTCTTAAATTGGGAGGAAAGGCTTAAAAAAATGGTTAAAAATGGAAAAACTCATGAGTCAGAAACCTTTAACATCACTACTAGGCCTGCTATTATCATTACAGACTTCCTTCTCTAGGTGGTAAAAATAGCTGATGTAACAAACTGCTGACAGAAAGGGATGTTGCCTTATCAGACACTCCTAATTTTTGGTGAATTTGCTAAAATAGTTGTATTTGTGGAGATCTGTTACATAACTGACTGTTGAGATATTCTTGGTATTTTAACTGGCATCGAGTGTCTCGCATACGATACCCAGAGAACAGAGAGATGTGTATCTGCAGCAGCCCCTGCTCCGTGTGCTGTGGAGTGCTGGATGTGGTGTCTTCCTGCCAGGACAGGGTACCTGTAGCTGCCTGTAAATGAATTCAGTCATTTGGAAATCACTCCTGTATCTCAAAGTGATTAAACTTAACTGTGAGAGTGCTTAATGAGTCTCTTTGGGAAGTCACACGTGTGCCTTCCATGCCATGTGCCAGTGTGTATCGATCATGTGCAGGAAGCATTGAGCTGGCATTTGGAAGCTTAATTGCATTGGAAAATGTTTTGCATCAGCTTTGTAAAGCTTTAGGAATCTCGGTAGCGGGTGCAGAATATGTTAAATGTTAAAAGATGTTCCCCTCTCTTGATAACAGATTAGACTTGCTTGTTTTTCCTCAAATTCTTTTTTGAGTTTCTTTGTTTTCTCTGTAATAGCATTTTCACCAAGGCTTAGGATAGCATAGAAACCATTTGTGAGAGGACATTTAAGTAAAAAGTTATGTGGGAATCAAGGAAACTGTGATGGTATTTGGTTTGAGAGGGATTTAATTCCTGCTGGTCCTTTCTAAATCTCTGTGAAAGCTTCAGTCTAGACAAGTGAATCTTCAGTGAGCTCTCTTGAAAGCTCAGTCCTTCACTTAAGTGGTTTTTTCCCCTCATATGTAATATCTCTCAATTTTCATAATATTTTCATTCAACACTGCAAATATTATATAGATATAAGTGACTTAATTCTCATAATACTCCTGTGGGATAGGTAATAAACCTCATTTTTTTTATCATGCTGTGAACCTCATTACTGCACGTTTGTTCCTGCTGACTAGTAAGAATAATTGGCTCTCATTTTCATCCTAAGCTGTGTTTTGTAGGCAGTTATCAAAAATACCCTTTCCCACCGCAGTTCTCTGGGCAGAACTTGGGAACTCCTGAATCTCTCAGCCTCCCAGCTTTTCAGCTGCTAAATTTTTTCTAGATAATTGTGCTCATTTGAAATGATGCCTAAAGCTCAGTCTGGTGCTGACCAGAGTTTCAGTTGTGAATTTGGCAGAACAGTTACTTCTGTTTATTTTGTATATTATATTCTTGTTAACCTGATTCACAATGGCAAGTGCAAGTTTTTTCTTTCTGTGCCAATGTTTAATTTATTTGTTCAGGGTTAGACTGTGATGTTACAACCAAGTTTGGAATCAGGACTGTGTTTCTGTGCTCTCTGGATTATCCTGAGAGGAAGATCCCCATCCCAGCAGGGGCCTGCCCTTTTATTACGGTAGCTGCAAGAGAGCAAAAGTCAAAACTGTTTATTCCTTCTGGCTTATGTGAACCAGGAGTCATTTATCCATGGAAGTAGGAATTGTGGAGTACTGGTGCAAAGGAGTAAGAGGGCACATGACACTTGCCTTTCCCTGTGTTCAGAACAGGCTGCTCTGCGTCTTTCTGGCCTGCACTTAGTGTTCTTAATTATTCTGTGATGTAATACAGTGTATTTTAATCTAATAGTGCTCTTGGCCACTTCTACTCTTTTTCATGATTAAAATGCAGACCACATACAACAGTGATACTTGATCCATCCTGGTTTTGTACTGTGTAAATATTAATACTGTACTTTCAATCCAGTGCTTTTAGTTTAATGAAAATGCTCTATAATAATAATAATACAAATATCTATTAAGTATCACCTCTATGGCCCCTGAAAGATTAAAACTTGATTTTGTTTATTAGCCACCTGTTGATGCAGTTGTCTGTAGGTATAGTCCCATATATTAACTTTGGCATAATATAAAACAAATGAATGGGAATTCTTTGCAAGAAGTCATCTCAGAGCCATCATGTTATGCCTTACTCGTAACATTCCCTTTTTTACTCCTTCCCACATTCCTAGTTATGTATTCTTCCTGCACAGCCATTATTAATCTGCCTTTTGCCTCTGTTCCCAGACGTTTTCCATCCTACCTGATCCTTTCTTGCTCGATGTTTCTAGTCCTGCCCTATGCTTTTTCTTGTGTGCCAGCAGGCTGAGAAAAATACTTGGGATGCTTAAGTTTCAGATGAGAAAAATGCCAGAACATGTTGCATCAGATCTTGACATTCATGCTTAACAGGATGCTGGTTGGAGCTAAAGGGAGTCTTACTGACCCTGTGTTGCAATCTTAGACAATTAAGAGTTTGGGATTGTGGCTGTGCTCTGTAAAGTAACCCAAAAACTGTATGTAGGATTCCCTGTTATTTTAAGTGTCATTTCAAGCATTCTCAAACCACAAACGAAGTTGTTTTTTTTTTCCAGCTGCCAGTTGAACAGTGAAATGGGAACATGTATTTAAGTTGCCATTTGAAGACAAACCTGAGTCAAAACTCGAATCCGGGGTTGTTAAATGCAAACCCCTATTCAGGCAAGGTCTCTGGTTAGCCCACAGTAGGAGTTAATGTGCTTTACTTCCTTGCGTGTGACAGTGACTGTTCTTCCATCGCATTCTTTCTGCCTTGAGGCCTTGTGATAATGTTATTTGCCCAGCGCAAGGCAAACAAGTTGTTTCTGGGCTCCTTTCTTGAAGGAACCAAAGGCTTGTGTAGTGGTGGGTTGTGGCATAAATAGCTCGCCTGAACTTTAGCCCTGAGAACGGTGGGGATGCAACAAGCCCAGACAAGAGCTCTCTAGGAACTTATGTAGTATAGGCATGTAGCTCTGTGAGTTTTGGGTAGAAAGAGAAGTTTTGTGAAGCAGATATGAAGGGTAAATTGCGAGGATACAGGAGACATTTTTCTTCTAGCTATTGCATGAGTTTGCGTTGATGGAGGAAATCACATCCTGTGCACTTACCTGCATTAGTGATGTCCAGATAAATGCTTGTAAAAGCTGTAAATGCATTGGCTCTCGTGGCATGTTTTAGGTTTTCAGGTGTTTTGTGTAAATCAGTACCTTGATTCCTGAAGGATAGAGAGGAGAATAAAAGACTTTGTTTTGATAGTGCTCACAGTCATCCTCCTCCACTACAGAAGTGACTTCTGATGAGCAGTTTAGCTTAGAGGAGGGAGAGTGAGAAGTCTGTGTGGAGGTTATGGTGGGCTTATATTTACTGAGAAAGGAATGAGCAATGGAGGATAGCAAAGACTAGGACCTCAGAGATCGATTCTTTCCACTGGGTGTGCGTTAGTTAAACTGGACAACACGTTAAGCAGTGTGTGGTCCTGGTGATGGGCTCCATTTAACCCAAAGCAAGTCAGTGGTGCTGCTGAAGATGGCAACTGGCTGGTGTCGAGTCTCCTTCCTGCTCCACTGTTTTTGTGGTCCTGGAGTTGGTGTGTCTGCAGTCAGTCACATCCAGGAGCTGGTTCAGCTGAAAGCTGGAGAGATGCTGGTTTTCTGTCAGATGAACTGATGATGCAGTTTGTTTCACAAGCACGTTACTGTGAGCCCCAAAATGTGCAGGGGGTGAAGGACAAGCAGGCTCTACAGTGGACTTGTAAACCCTTCCAAAGTGAGAGGGCAATAACATTGGGTGGGTGAAAGGAATTGAGAAACATCGGTGTTTGTTTGCCTCTGAGTTTAAAAGTGGATGGGGGGAATGGAGAGCAGAGGTTTAACTATTATTTCTTAAACTTGTAAGTAAGCTTAAGCTGAGTAGAGTAAGCTTATTTTATTAAATGTTTTCATATAAAAAAAGACTGGCTTTAAATAAAGGGAAATGAATACAGCATAAAGGTGAAGATGAGTCTCTTGCCTTCCTGTGTTCAGAAACATGTAGACTGTAACTAAGCTGTATGTGCCACAATGGGTTGTGAAAAATAAAAATTCACGTATTTCCTTATGCTTGCTTGTACATTCTTCGATGTTAATACCATACAGATAGAGTACATTTAAATACTTTATGTAATTTTACCTTTATGTTTTGTGGCTTGATAGACATGCAGTACATCTCAAACATCTTAGTTCTCTGAAGCTAATACTGTAATGCTTACATGAAAATGTACTGAGTTAAAAAAGCGAGTGTTCAGTCTTTGAGGGTTCCAGTTTACCTGTGAATGAAGTGAACCACTCATTTGAGAGATTCGCTGTGTAAACCTTGATAGTAGTCACCTTGATATTCATTTCATAGTGCCAACAGACACGTTGATCAGTAATTAAAAAATTTACTGTGGCAATGAGACTTTTTAAATTCATCTTATGCATTACTTAGCATTTTTCAAGATTGGTGCATAAAGAAAATTAACTTTTCTGGGTAGATAGAAAATCTTTGTACTTGTGACATAATGGAGGCCTGTGTTTATTTCTGTAATACATAATTTTTGTCAAACAATACAGTTTTGATTAGTCTGAAACACATTATTTTGAGGGCTTAATTACAATGCAGATATGATCTGTCTGCTTAATTATACTGTTGCTCAGCAAGGGGCACGTCTTCATTTAGATGCTTGTTGAAATAACTTGTATTCTGGGGGCATATTCCTATCACTGAATAGAAGGTGTGGGTACACTGGGAGTGTAGAACATAAGGAGACAATAATTTAAGAATTTGACCTGCTGCTTTTAGTAAAAATGTTCAGTGCTAAACAAAGCTTTGCACTGCCAAAAGTTCAAAACAAACTGGGGTAGTATTGGCTGAAAGCACTGGAAAAAAATTACTTTGGTTCATTCGTTACTTAATTGTAGAGTTAATGTATAACTTTGTGGAAACAATCTCCCTCTTCCCTTCCCCAGTAGTAAAACATTGTGCATGTTTATGCTAGTGTCTTTTTAAAATAAATCCAATTATAACCTGTTTAAAACTGCTTCCAATTGGTTGATTTTCTTTTTCTTTTTTTGTTAGATGAAAGGGGCACTGACTGAAATTATCCAGCTCGCTACCTTGGATTCAGACCCCTGGGTCTTAATGGTAGCTGATATTTTAAAATCCTTTCCAGATACTGGCTCCCTTAACCTTGATCTTGAAGAACAGAATCCCAATGTTCAAGATATTTTAGGAGAGCTTAGAGAGAAAGGTAAGCCCTTCCTGTTGGTGAAAATTGCAGAAACATGGTGCCTTTTTTCAAGAATAACCTATCATTTCACCTTTAGTCCTGCTATCTTAACAGTAGAGGTACCAGGACAAGCAGTATGTCTTGTCTCTGAACTACCACAGTTCACAACATGGAATGTTACTGGACTGGGAACTGTGATATGGTAACTTCCCAAAATGTCTTTTCAGACATCATCAGGACTTACATGTCTGGTATTGCCCCGGGTCTCAGTACAGGGCAATGCACAAGTTAATGTGGATTCATGGGTGTCAGACAGGCTGTGTGTGCACTGATGGGTAACGACTGACTGACTGCCTGCAGTAATTAGAGGGTTTTTTGTGTTGCTGTCTCATGTCCTAGTACTGAAGACGGCAGTAAGTGCCTGTTTTTCTTGTGTGGACAGCCTTGTGTGTGTGGAAGCACCCTGCTGCGCTAGGCAGGTGGGCTGGTCTGCTGGAAGTCCTCTGGGCAACAGATGATAAATGCTGGAGGGGAGACTGACCTCAGGAAGAGTTGTGCTGCCGATGTCCAAATAGCTGCTCAGTGCCCAGCAGCTGAAAATGTGGGCACAGCACTTGCACAGTTGCTGCTTCAAGCAGCGTAGTAAATGGTGATGCAAAACTACTCGTACCTCAGTGGGTTTATTTCAGCACATTGCCTAGAAAAATCCCTCAGGCATAAATGAACAGATGTGATCTTGGAGTTGGGATTGCAGCAGAACAATAATGAAATGACTTGGAGGTGGAAGCATTTTCTTATTGTAAACAAACAATAATTTGTTCACACTTGATTTGGACTTTATTCAATAGTTTCCTTTCATGTGTAATTTTTAAGGAATCTGAGATTCAATAATTTATCTTTTTTGGCAATAGTAGCATATTTAAGATTCCAGGTATAGTTAACATGGAAGCTTTCATGAAGCTAATGTAAAAAAAAACATCCTAATAACTGGTTATACGCTGTGTAATAATTGGAACTAAATTACTCTTGGTGTTTAAAAAAGTAATCTAAAATTTAAAACCACCTGTACAGTCCAGTTGTAAAATGTTTTGTAATTAGCTGTCAAGAGGTGCTAATACCCATGTCCTGTGTTAACTCTTTATGCAGTAAGTGAATGTGAAACTTCAGCTATGTTGCCGTTGGAATGCCAATACTTAAACAAAAATGCCTTGACAACACTAGCTGGGCCACTTACTCCCCCAGTGAAACACTTCCAGCTGAAAAGGAAACCTAAAAGTGCCACTCTCAGAGCTGAACTCTTGCAGAAGTGTAAGTAGTATTAAGATTGTATAGCAAATTGAATGGTGAAAGGAAAAATTATATTCAGTCTTATTCTCCAACATGGTGATATACATTAAAATTTTCTGTTACAAGAATTTTGGATGATTTTTTTTTTTTCTTTTCTGGACTGATGTGTGGAAGAGCAGGTGCAAGTCATCTCCGGTCATGATTACATTAAAATGCTAATCGTGATTTAAATGCTGTTCAGATTTCAAGGCATAGCTTTTTAAAGCACAGATGGGTTCTCTCAGGGGTATATTTAACATATGAGGACTTGTGAGGGACAGCGTTGGTTAAACCTTCTGAAACAAAAGTAAAATGAGAACCCAGTTTTATTTTGCGGTGTGTTTTTGCAACAGGGAGCAAGAGCTGCTAATTAATGTTTTCCTTTTGCTCAGTATTGGCTATATAGGGTGTGAAAGCCAAGAGGATTTTCACTAGAAAAAGGCAGCATATGTGTACATGGACATATTGGTAGCTGGTTGAACTAAGTGATCTTAAAATAGCTTACTGTAGCTGCTGTTCTGTTGCAGAAGTTTGCTGCCTTCTTGCATGTGACTTGAGTAGCTGATCTCGTTAAATACAAGATTTGTAACTTTTTATGATGTTATACGTAACTTAGACAATTTACTCAATAGATATTGAAACTATTTTATTTTGGTAATCTCTTTTACTTCAGATCACCTTGTCAGTTGCATAGTCATTGATTTTTTTCATTTTCTCCAAACATTGTTTACTTCATGTAAATGACCTGGGTTTTAATTAAAATATAATTCTTCCTTTGTTGCTATTCCCCTCTCTTTATGCATTAGTTAACATTTTTATAAGAAGCAGTGTTGTATTTTTTTCCACATAAGTACTGTAATAACTAAAGCTTTTTTTCTTTTTAGCAACAGAAACTGCGCAACAGCTCAAGAAGACTGCAGGAGTGCCTTTCCATGCCAAAGGCAGGGGACTGGTCAAAAAGATAGATACAACAAGTATGGCTCACTTTCATCTCTTTTCAGAAAGAAAATCTGATAAAATGGCCTTGATGAAGGATAAAATTACCATCTGTTTTTTACAAAAACTTAATTCTTTTTAAAGCAAAGGATTTCTCCCTTTCTGCCTCCCTCTCTCCTGATATTTAAATATTTCTGACATGTCTTGTCAGAAAGAACAAGAGTGTGGAGGTTTTTTTAAATGGCAAGTATATCTGCCATGCTTCTAAAATGTATGCAGCCAGATCATGCCTGTAGACTTTGGTAGGAATTTAATTTGCATTACTCCAGGAATAACTCCTGACTAAGCCATGCTGCTCTGAAAGGGAGCTGAGTGGATCACAGTAGTCTGCTGTGCTGTTTGAAATGCTGTGAACTAGACTGAAACTATTGCATTTGTATAATTCTGTCTGGAGAAAGAAGGGGGACAGTGTGTTCTCTGCAGCCAAGGCTGTGCAGTTACTTCTGTTTAATGGACATGACAGACATTTATAATGATTCTTCAGCTTTATATTAAGAGATTTCAACTGTTTGCTGAAGTTCCCCAACTACTGATTTTTTTCGAGTAAGTTTTTGAGTAGAAGCAAGAGGAGGACTCAAAATTAGTTACATACTTTAAATCACTGCTCAGGTATAACTTTTCAGGCCTCCAGTATGATGCTGAGGTGTGAAACTTTGATTTCTTGGTTTTGTGGCTAGAAGCTATGAAGTACTTTGTGCTGATGCTATTTAAGATGTGGCTTTGAGGACCGAAGTTTGGCCTCACGTTCGTGCAGGAAATGCAGAAAGTCTGGTTGTAATTTGAACTAAAAGTTGTCCCAGTATAGAAAATGACCATTAGTTCTTGGCATTCTGTTTAGCTGCTGAACTAATAAAGCCAGTTTTCAGACTTGGCCTTTGGAGCCAGGTGGTCTCTAGAAATAGGAGTTGGGCACCAGCTGAGGTTTGCCCTTCTGGAATGTACTCACATGAGTCAGAGGGTTGTCCTGTGGTCAGAGGGTCTTCAGTACAACTTGTAGAGGGATACAGAGTCTCTAACATCAAACTGAAGTTCTGTGTTTATCTTACAACTTAAAGGGTATGATGAGATTTTCAGGAGGCTCAAAGACCTGATAGATAATGTATATGTGTCCCTAATTTTTTGATAGGTAAAAGAATGCTGTATTTAACAGGAGCATTAAGTGTGAGGTAAAGGGCAGCAGTGTAGAGTTGGGGGAAAACAGCTGCTTACAAGGGTAGCTGATTCTGCTGAGACTGATTGAGACAGCAGGTGTTCTGTTTGCACTGTAGACCCAAATTGGGTCCTCACTTCTTGTGCAAACAGCAGCTCTAGAATTTCAAACCCCTGTGTGAAGCACTCATTTACCTTTTCAGTAGATATGAGCCCTTAGCCCTGCAGAAGCTTGGCTAAGAATCTTTGATTAAATACAGTTTTACCAAGTAACCAGATCATGAAATTCAAGGAGCAAATTTGGCAATAATTAGATTCAAAACATTTATGTCCTACACCATTTTATGTGTTCAGAGTTTACTTTTTACAAGTAAAGAAAGCATCAGTGTGTGTAGGAAAAGTAGAATTTGCTATCAGTGCACCCATTTGAATACTTCAAGTAGAACAGGGTTGCAAGCATTAGCCTAGAGATTGCCTCTTACTCCTTGAAGGGTAATACCCAATCTGACCTTTGAGGGACATGTAGTGTGTTATAGGCAGTTCCACATTATAAGCATTTGAAGTTATAGGGGAGGTAGGGAATGCATTAAGGAGGGAAAAAGCTGAAGAATATGTTTTTCATAACTAAATGTGTGTATCAGTTGTTGCTTTTTTTTGATCTTCCCTAAGCACCACTCAAAGGAATACCAAAACAAGCTCCATTCAGGAGTACTTCAGCACCAAGTGTATTTAGTCCTTCTGGAAACAGAACTCCTATTCCTCCTTCAAGAACACCTTTGCGCAAAGAAAGGGGAGTAAAGGTGGGTGTGCTCGTTCTTGGGCTCTTGTTTTCTTCTGCTCAGTTCTCCTCCCTCATCTAAAGTGAGTTTCTGGTACTGTTTTGAATTAAATATCGCTATATTAAAGAAAAAGAGCTAAGGACGATATTTAAAGATAGACTACATACATTTAACAGTGGTTATTAAGTTCTTTGTGGTCTTTCTTTGTAGCTTTTAGATATCTCTGAGCTGGATATGGTTGGTGCTGGCCGTGAAGCAAAGAGAAGAAGAAAGACATTAGGTTGGTACAGCATTCTTCTTACAAAGGCTATTGGGGTACCTGCAAATAGGATCTAGATTTGTAGTACCATTTTGTTCTTAACTTGTTAAAATTTAGCCTAAAGACCAGGAGAATGACATGATCCAAACCAAAGATGTTTCAGGGGAAGATTTTCACTTGTTTTATTTCAGTGCTCCCATTCCTGTTGCCTTGTGCCCAAAGTAATAATGGCACTCAGTCATGGAAAGGATTGAGCTGGTCAGCTCTGCTTTGGGCAGGCCAGAGGTGTGTGAGTGGCTTCAGTACTGCAATTGTGCTGACATATTCTGCTCACTTCTACTGCCTGTTATGGCTAAGTAAATGAATTGGAAGTAATGTTGAAAAAACTTGGAGCACTCTTCAAAATTCTGGCTGAGAGATCTTAACAAGTGAATAGTATCTGATATCGTGCTTTTAAGTCAAGTGGCAGTGCAGTGCTCTACTTAACCATATCAAGAAGATGCACTAGGCAGCATATCTTTTCCAAAACAACCTTTTTGTGTTTTTCACAAAAAAAAAAACCAAAAAAAAAAAAAAAAAACAAAAACCAAAAAAAAAAAAAAAAAAAAAAAAACAACCAAAAAAAAAACCCAGCCAAACGTATCAAAATCATATTTGGAATTAAGTTGTTGCTTGGGCTTTCATGCTTTCTAATTTCAGAAAGCTATCCAGTTCTGCCTAATCACTCAGTTACTGTATTTTATACATTGTGGTTCAGTTCATTATTGGTTTGATTATAAAATTATAAAAATGGAGATTATCTTTTTCAACGTATACCTCTTTAATCATGTTTTAGCAGACCTTGAGAAATGCACTTTTATATCTTTGTTTAAGAAGTATATTTAATTCAATATTTCAGAAAACTTTCTTGAACTGACTTCTATTTTTTTTTTTTTTTATGCAATAGATACAGAAGTTGTGGAAAAGCAAGCCAAAGAAGAAACAGTAGTAGAAAATGCTACCCCAGATTATGCTGCTGGCCTTGTGTCTACACAGGTAAAACCAAACAATCAAACAGAAACCAACTAGTCAAAAAAAAAAAAAAAAGCCAAACCATGATGCATGCTATTCTAAAACACTTTAACGCTGTAATGATGTTTTACTCAATTGTTTAAATGTGTTTCTTTATATAAAAATCTTTACATAATTTTTTCACCCCAGAAGAAGCGAACCTGTTGCTAGAAGTAGTTCAGTCAGGGAGAGGAGTTGTGTGTAGGCTTTTTTCCTCCTATTTTCAGGTATGGTAGGTTATAGAAACTGTCATGCAGCTTTTTCTCTATCAGGATGTAGGTTTTAAAAGAATTGTGTCCCCCCACTTTTGAGTTAGAAACTGTCTGCTTGGCATGTTACATGTGCCAAAAAACAATATACAGGCAGATATTGCTAGGCCAGAGTCAGCAGTGAAGGTCATTGCCCATCTTTCTGCAGAATGCTCTGAGTTTGTTTTCTTTTAGCAGGCTCTGCATTTTACAGAATGGCCGTCATTTATCCCGTAAGGCTGCCTTAAATGATCTGTCTGCTAGGCATGTTCCCCCAAAATCTTCTTTCCTCTGTCACCCCCTTATGTTTATAAGGCTGAACTGGACAGTGAAGATCCTGATAGAGATACCATACTATGTATGCAGTGTCATGTACAGTTAAGTACAAAAAGTGGCTTTCTTTAGCTTGATCCTGTGTGGCATCCACTGTGTTGCTGTTGACTGCCTTTTTCAGTGGGAACAGGGTTTTACCTGAGCTGTTTAGTGCTGCTTCCTGCTTGCTTATGTCCCAGAGGCCTTTGTGTTCTCTTGGAGATATTCTATTTGCCCATGGATGAACAGAGGTTTCTGCTTACTAATAGTGAAGAGCATGATTGCCCAGGCAGAAGGTCACTTAATTCTGTAGTGTAATTCTACACAGAGTACCATCTGCACAAATTTCTAGTGCCTGAAGTAGAAAGTTAGCACTGAACAGGTCGTTAAGTAGGACTCCTAACAGAGGAGGCAGTAATTAGGTTCCCAAAAGGAGTATCATGGTAAAACTAATGTTTAAAATTCAGAAACAGCACCTGAAATACACAGTGTGGCTTTAACACTTTATTTTCTTTCTTTTTGTAGAAACTTGGCTCATTGAACAATGAGCCTGCGCTACCTTCTACAAGTTATTTACCTGCTACCCCCAGCGTGGTGCCGTCTTCCTCCTATATCCCAAGCTCTGAAACACAGCCAGGTAACAGACACATTTTTGCTCTTTGGACCTCGTACCTCCAACTCTGTACAGTTTTAGTGTCTAGCTGTCATTTTATTTATAAACCTACTGTGCCTCTAGAGAAACTCCACCTTAGCAGTGAAGAAGTCCATTGGAAGAACCCAGCCTTTGGGTTTGAAGTTACCAGACATGTCATTTACCCTAAATAAAGAAAGTAATTGTTGGCTTTAAGTTTTAAAATGACTTACTAGTTAAGTAAGTAAAATGATTTACTGATTTGGTGTTTGTTTTTTTTCTCTGTAACAGAAAATCCAGCTTTTCTAATCCCTAAAGAGACACTAGTAATAAACAAAAGCCTGGAGTATATATTCCATACAAATATTTATATATTAGCACTTACAGAACAGTTACTTTCAAGAGTCAGATTTATTTCTAGAGGCAGGTGCACATTAGCTTTCACATAGTCTAGGATTAAGCCATCCATTTTCCTTTTACCTTTGTAGAACAGTCTAATAGATGATGGCTGTGATATTATCTATGAGCTCCTGCATATTTTGAAGAAGTGCTATGTTACTTTCAATTCTAGGAAATTGCCAATAGTAAAAAATAGTTTGTACAAATCCTTTATTTCTACACCTTTTATTTTAACCCACTTGGTTTTACTCTTCCATCCCTGCTGTGTGTAAAGTCTTGAAGGAGTGTATCAGCTTGCACTCACAGATGTGCGTGACTGGGATTCATTACCAGGTCTGGTTGTTAACAGAGAACCAACCTTTCACTTTAATACATTAATTTTACTGTTGCTTGTGAGCTGTGGGATGTTGGTCAGTACAAAAAATTGAATATGCAAACCCCAGTCATTTCACTTGGCCTCTGAACTGTTTAGAATCTCTCTGAAGGTCCATGCACATCTTTCTCTGGCAGAAAATCGGCATCTCTAGAAGGAACACAGCCAAGAGCACATCAGTGTGTCAGCAGCTAGTACTGTTTTCCAGAGTGTTGGTATTGTGTTCAACAGCAGGAAAAGTCTAGTTTAAAATTCCCTATTGTCTGTTCTTTATTTTTATTTTAGGAGTGTAGAGTATTTAGCTTTTCTTATGGACAAGGAAAATAAAACTGTCCCCTTGATATAAGGTGCACACAGAAGATCCACAGATTTGGTCTCGTATAATCTGAATTTGCATAATTAAGACCTGTTACTTTATGCAAATCAGTTATTCTGACAAGAGAGGAAGCTGGTAATAAAACAGTACAAAATTAAGGAGTAACAAGTTGGTGCAAATGTTTGTCCTCTCAGTTGTTCACTGTCCCCTTTCACATCCACTGGATAATAGTAATATTGTTAAAGCAATGCCATGTCTGTGTGAGATGGAGAACTGTAAATCTCTCATTCTCTGAAGTCTGATCTGAAGGGCATCAGTGTAGCTCTGGTTGATACCTGCCTTTTAGTCTGCTGTGAACACAGTGTGGACAGGTCAGATTAAACCCCCTGGGGTTTGGGAAGGGTGCTTAAGCAGCTGTGCCTGTGTCTAAGAGCTGCAAAAGAATGTAACTGGTGAGTGCCCACTGGCTAGTTATCGCTGGCTGGACAAGTAACTTGTATGATCGAGCTACTGAGATTTCATAAGTTCCCTGCACCTGCAGCCAGGTTTGGAATGGTAGCTTCCTTAGTGCAAGTGAATGAATCAACTTTGAGAAAGAACAGAGTTAAGACTTGTCAGTACTGTGGGGTTATAATGCTCTTAGCAGCTAGTGTTTAAGTAATGAGTGATTTGTGAAAACTACATTTAATTCTGGCATCTCTTTAAGTATATTTGCATTTTCAGTATCTGTTACTGGCTGAGACTTAATTACCATTTCCTTTGAAAGCTGCTGCTACATTAGGTAAAAACTACTGGAATATTTCTGATTTTGCTTCTACACAACAGCACAGCAACAGTCTTGATAGGATCAGAGTACAGTTGTTGCAGCAGTATAAGCTAAGCAGTAAATAAGGCAGTTTCAATTTAATAAGTCTGATATCCATTAAACATAAAATTTGATACTAAATATAGTGTAATCCATATTGGACAGCTAAGTACTCTGTTGTCTAATTATTGCTAAAGGTAATTGAGTGGAAAGAGCATTAGCTCTTGAATTCTTCATGTGGATATTAGCATATTGAATCGTGGTGCTAAAATGGAATAATTGGAATTTTTAGGGTTGTTTTTTTTTTTTTTTTAAGGGCTATTGGTGGTGCTAATCCCTATTTGTAGTTTATGTTTTTAATTATCCTGATTGGTTTTTGCAGCTGGCTCTGCACGAGAGGCCTTGCAGACTAACAGACAGACTGAAGAGCCTGCGGCTCCCAATGCTACTACAACTCTTCCTGCACAGTTCAAGCAAAGAACACCCATGTACAACAGTAACTCTAATCCGCCTGCAGCTACACCTACCTCACCCCTCACACCCACCACGCCTCCTGCCATCTCCCCCGCGGCACAAGCACCACAAGTGGCCCCCCAAACTCAGCAACAGCCACCACCGAAGAAAAGCCTCTCTCTCACGGTGAGTAAAACCAGGTTCTCTTTGACTGGTGCTCTTGGTGTAGGTTGGAAAACGCAAATTTCTATTATTGATCTCATTTAGTATGTTGGCAGTTCCTGGCAATTGGATCATGGAGCAGTTGAGGCTGCTTATTTATAGTCAAAGATAATGTGAATGTTTTATGTTTGTTTTTTGTAGCATCGCTGTTTTAATGTTAATCACAACATTTTCAGTTGTATAGTGTTAATGTTGCAGTAAGGTGTCTTTATTTACTTCTATTTGTAATGGAAAATAATGTTGTGTTAGTCATTATAAAGAATTTTGGGAGAAAGGTGTATTTCCAGCAGACCTGTTGCCCTGCCAGTTTTACACAATGTAAGCTGCTTAAAAGATCCTGTCATTACTGTGGTAGGAGAAAATATATCAGTAGATTATTCTAAGGTGAAAGCCTTTATTTCTGTTCTCACCCCCTATCACACGTTTTTCAAAGCCTGAGAGTGGGGAGGAGACTAAATAGCAATTATATGTCCTGAGGCATCTTACTCCTGGTATGTGGGTATACATTATGTGCATGCTTGAAGGTCAGTAGGTAACTAATTCAAGATGGAATCTGAAGACTTTGCTAAGCACATCTGTAAGCCTGGCTCGCAAGGTCTGAACTTTAGGAAGCGGGGTGAATTTTTCTTTACAGTATCTCTACTTCATTTATTAAAGAAAAAAGAAAATTCTCCGACATTACTGCAAGTCTGGGTTTGTTGGACTGTAGGGGAAGCCTTGAGGTTAAGGTGCATTTTTTTGTTTACTTTTTGTAGGTCCTACGAACTTTCACTGTATTCTTTTATGCTCATGTGTGGGTATTAACGTGGTCCCTGCTGGCAGAGTTTTTCTCCACTGGAATTGACATTTGTTGTATCTGTTGCAGAGGGAGCAAATGTATGCTGCACAGGAAATGTTCAAAACTGCAAACAAGGTTACAAGGCCAGAAAAGGCTCTTATTCTTGGATTCATGGCAGGATCCAGAGGTATGTACTGAGACTAATTTAGCTTGCTTCTAAATACCCAAATCTGAAATGCACTCACACATGCACAGTTAGAAATGCTGGGCTGTAAGACTTTGCTTTACATTTGCCTCTATGTGCTGGACTCCTTCCTTTACTCTGCACTGTGTGTAGTTTCATGGATTACAGTTCTAGCTACCTGGAAGTGAATCTTTTGGGGTCTATTTCCTGTAAGTCAAACAGTTTGTCAGAACAGCTGCTGAACACAATATATACATAACTGAACACATTATAAAATCACAGCTTGGGGTTGAAGAGAAACAAGGCTGCTGGTCAACAGTGAACAGCTTAGTTGGGTCCTGCTACACTGTCCAGAAGACCAGTGAATGTAAATTCTTCTGTGGCAAGTCCAGGTACAAGCTGGGTAGTACAGAACCTTGCTTTAGAAGCTGGCAACTGCTGTCTCAGACTTTAGATAACCACTGGTGCTGGGAATCACAGGGAGATAAGCTGTCTCATAGCTGGATCCTGTTATATGTTGGCCTTGATAGACCAAAGCTGTTTTACCTACAAGATTATTGGATGTAAAATGAGAAGGGGCTTAAGAGTCCTTAAGTGAACTCCATCATCTGCACTGGCTCTGGTTTCTAATTTGCTATTTGAGGGTTCTTATCATTGGAGCCCTGGAGCCTAAGTGTGACTCGTGCATTTGGATTAATGCAATAATCCAAATTAGCAAAGATGAACAGGGTAGAGTTACTGTGGTGATCCTTGGACTTTGTTTGGTGTATGTTGCATTAATGATGGTATTTTTAGTACTAGATGCTACTTCAAATTGCAGTAGGAGGGTGTACTTTAATATCTACATGAACAGCTTTCTGTAATGTAAGATAAAGTAGTATTTTGGAAGTGTGTGTGTGTGATATATTCATATATACAGAAAAGAATATATCAGTATGAATTTCTTCAGTAATAATGTCAGCACTGTCTGAAGGTTGGGTAGATAACTGCCAACTGATATTCTTGAACACCATTTGAATACCTTGGAGTGTAACATTTAATATTGTACTGGCATGGAACTGAGTCTGGGACAAGTGGTTTCAGTGAAGCTGTTTTGGCTTCCTGAACAGCTAAAAATTGTTGAGGCATTTAACTACAAAATGTATCCTAAATAAAGTAACTCTGGTAGTTCAGGTTTACCGACTCCCATTTAAATATAAGCTTCTCTTCTGACTCTAGAGGCAGAGAGAAATGACACTGGCATGGTTTACTCCCCCTTCTGTTGTTCTCCCATTTACTTTAGCCTTGGGCTTCATCTTTTGGGGTCTGGTTTTGTTATCCTTAAAGCTCAATCTGTGGAGTATAGAGGGAGGAAGAACTTTGGGGTTGTTTTGCTCAGCTTGGTGTTTGAGGTTTGTTTTTTTGTGTATTGGGTTTTTTTAAGCATGAGAACCTCCTTTAAAGTGTTCTTTATCTTGTCTAATACAGTGTTGAAATGTATAATTTGTTTCTATTCTTGTTTCTGCAGAGAATCCTTGCCAAGAGCAAGGTGACATCATCCAAATTAAACTGAGTGAGCATACAGAAGATTTACCAAAGGCAGATGGCACGGGCAGCACCACTATGTTGGTTGATACAGTCTTTGAAATGAACTATGCTACTGGTGAATGGACCAGGTTCAAGAAGTACAAACCTATAACTAATGTTTCCTAAGAGATGCAGCAACAGCAGACTGGACCAAATCAAGCTTAGAGTCAACCAGCTCATAGTATATGTCAACTGTACAAAATGGCATTCGTGTGTACATTTCTTATTACCCTCCAGAGTAGAAGCTGTGGCTCTTCAACCAAACTGGGCTCAGTGAACACAGGAGATGGGGTCAAACTCGCCTTTTTTTTTTTTTTTTTTAATCTTAGGAGTGGGAAAGATGATCTGACGGGGGGACATTGTTGTTGTGGTTTTGTTTTCCTACAGTTCAAGATGCTGAAAAAAAGATTACAGATAGGAGCAGTTCACTGCCTAGTGCTGGAAGAGAAGACTACTGCACAGTCCTTCACAGTTTACCATTAACTGAGGGCACAGATCTCTATTGTAAAAACATTTTCTTTGGCTACATGGGTTCTGTCATAAGAACGGACATTTGAAGCACCACAAGTCAGTGCTTGATTACTTTGTATTTCAGCTGCAGTATAACTATTGCGGGTGGTATGTCAGTGTCTAAAGGTACCCACTGTATGTTTAGCTTATTTGTGCTTGGGTCATAGGATGAGATTGAGCAGCTTTGCTAACTCGCTATATTGTCAGTGTACGTGCCCAGCATGAGTTAATCTGTATTTGGCATTATTTGAGATACAGAGAAGCTAAGAATCAGAACTTTCTGAAGGAAAAAACTGTCAAAATTAAAGAAGTAGTGGTGGCTTGTCACTGCCTGGAAGTGACAGCCCTTTGCCATGGAAGTCTTGGGGTTGAAGTCCATCTGAAGCTCTTGCATAGCAAACCCTTTGCACAGCATAACTTGCAAGGGAGGAAGGGAAACCACTCATCTCAAGACCAGTTGGAGCTTAATTTAGAAATGGCCCTAGAAATGGTTGAGACACACATCTGAGAAGAAGTAGTAGGTTTGTTGTCTTCAGGCAGTGTTAGTTTGTTTGATTGAGCAGTCATAATGTGTTTGATCACCATGCCCTGACCCAAAAAGTTTTGAATGACTGTAGCCGTGGTTCTTACCAGTGTAGTTTTATCAGCATAACCGCTAATGTGGCCACAATTATACTGGCATATAAATGTGCCTTATACTTGTCCCCCACTAGTAGAAGCACGTTTTTATCTTTATAACTGTGTTCACACTGCTGGCGTAATCTGGCTTTAATAGTACAAACAAAGCTGGCATTTATTGAGAGGACTTGTGTACGTAAGTCAGGATTCCTCCCTGGGAGACTTGGCTTCGTCATTTGAAGGAGACTTGGATTCAGCGCCTGGTCTCTGCCAGTAGTTGTGTGTGGAGCTGTGCTTGGTTGGGAATGCTGCTTAGAATGGAGAAATACAAAAATGAGTAGGAGAGTGGTGGTGTGGTGCTGAGAAGGTACCTTGGGGCTGACTTAGAGGTTCATGTTGAAGTGGAACTCTTAGGACAAAATGAGGCTTTTTTCTTTTCTTTTTTTTTTTTTTTTGAAAAGAAAACAGACCAAATCCCATAGGACATTTGTATACTAACAGACATCTAGATGATTGATTTAGAGTCTTGTTTTTTATTGGGGAATTTTTATTGCATTTTAATTTTAGCTTTTCAAACAAATTATCCAACAGGACAGGGCAAGTATAAATAACAAAAGAACCCCTGTATTCTACAGTGTTTTAAGATGTGACCAAAAGTGTAGATTTCTTAACTTTATTTAAGCAAATATGCAGAATGTTGTAGCTCCTGTAATGGCCAGTTATGTGAGGGTAGCTGCTGCCATTAAGGAGTGTTGTGCATGTTTTAGTGTGAAAGTTAATCACATATAACTGTCACGTTGGGGCTGTCCTCCACGTAATTACCCCATTTCAGAAACAATGTAGATTGTAATTTTGATTGCAACTTTACTTTATAAACAACTAGAAACCAGCCTGACAAGTGAGGATGAGTAGTGAGTTTTAGTTTTTAGGAGTTCAGTAGAATGCTTTATCATGGTTATAACTTATTTGATTTTAGCGTGTTACATGGTAAGGGCTAAGGATAGAAAATGAAAATATTCATCTTTTAGAAGAAAGGTTTAAAGAAAAGTGACATTCCTTTTCTTGTCTGCATTCAGATTTTAAAGTTTTCTTGTGATGACCAGTAAACATGTATGACACTTGTCTGTCTTGCAGCTTCTTTAGCAAGCAGGAACAGTTATCAAATACAGTTTTTAAGAATGAGCATTTAGAAAATTGGCTTGAGGGGCATGTACTGTCACTGTAAACTGTTGATGAAAGAGTTGTGCAACTAAGTCGTGGTCAGGAGCTGCTGCGTGGTGGCTCTTCTGGCTTCCTTGAGAGTAATTGTGGTCCCTTACTAAACTTTCTTGTTGTACAGAGGTCTGATTTCAGACCTGTGCTGTTGGGGTGAGACAGCTGCCCCTCTCCTCTTCAAGAAGCCCATCTAGGATGCAGTGGAGTCCTTTGAGTGCAGTAGAATGTAGGAAGCTTAACCATGCTGCTGTTTGTATTTGCTGCATAACACAGTTGGTCTCTAGGCCTGTTTGTCTAAGGTCAGTCATATGCAATAAATGGGAATTTTAAGTAGAACTGTAGTATATTTTTAATTCTGTTCAGTCATTAGAACGAGACAACACTGCAAAAATTATTTTTTAAAGTGACTTTATGACCCTCAATATCAGAGCATTACTTCAGCTTGATCTGTGAATCTAGAAAGTGTTTTTAAATGCCTAAACAAAGGGAAGGTTTTGCAACATTGTAAAAATGATACAGTAAGGAGTAAAACTACATGGAGCTCTTCAGCAAATGAAATATTCAGATCAGTGTTCTGAAAGTAGGAATGATGCCAGACAAATCAGAAAGGGCAACATCAGCATTGAAATCCCAATATACTGGACTTGTTGCATACAGAACAAAATCTGGCCCTGGAACTTTATATTTTTTTGTCTTGAATACTCAGTCACTCGGATGTGTCCCTGGAGCTGAGGCTCAGGGTGTGCTGTGAGGTTAAACCAAACACTCATCAACTCTGGAGTGACTCGCAGATGTACCCAGAAATTGACCATAGAGGTAGTTCAGAGTCTTCAAGCTCTGCTTGTGTCCTTTCCTCTTCCCTTTATCCAAGCATGAAGCTTTAGGAAATAGCAAGCCCAAACTGTTGAGGTTTGGGCTTGAACTGCACCTCAGCAAGGAAGATGTTCCAGCTTCTCTTGCCCACACTTGTAGAGAAGCCCCTGTCTGTGCAAGCCTAGACATGGTATGAATTAGCTTGTTTGATTTTTAGAGTATGAAATACTGGAGAAAGAGGCAATGAAAGTGGCTTGTGTTTTCCCTGTCGTGTCCAAACTTGGTCTTGGAGCACACACATGCTTGCCCAGGCTGCTTTAACAACTTGTCCTACAGTGAAGTGCTGGGTTTCTGTTGGCTCCGTTTTCATTCATGAGTGCTGTGAGGGCCAGAAAGCGTAAACAAGTGTAATGAAGAAGTTGAGCCCAGGAAGGATGCTGAGCAAGAGTTCTGATCACAGATTCCATCTTACTTGCCACTAGACCATTTTTTTGCTCTCTAGTGTTCTGTAGTTATCTCCATACAAACCAGTCTAGGCTTAGCACAGTTAACACTGGTATTGGGCCTGTATTTTGTGGGTTAACCTGATTTTGGCTGTTAGCTTTGCCATTTATAATCTTTGAGTTCAATGCCATAGGATGCAGTGGGGAGGGGCCTTTGGTAGTTGCTTGGCATCTCCATTTGGAATTGGTCACTTCTCTCGCTGGGTTGTGTCAAAGTGCCGACCACGTGTCCAGGTGAAAGAAATCTTGAGGCTTTGACATTACACAGTTTAAGGGTGAATCACGTTTTCATAGTAAGATCTGACTGGAAAAAAAGAAAAAAAGACTAAAAAATGTTAAGCCAGAGCCCTCTGGGAATCTGGTGCCTTTAACAAAACCTGTCATTTTGTAAAATGTCACATCTATAGCATAGCCCGTATGTTTTCTATTGGTTTTTTTTGTTTGGTTGGTTTTTTTTGTACAGTTGTAAATTCAAAATATTCTGTCTTTGGGTACGTATTTTCAGTGTAATACAGTATGTATAATAAAAAATTTAGATTTTCTAAGGAAATAGACTGACACTCTTCTTAATCAAGTTGTTCATTGTACTGACAGTTGAGTTGTTATACCACCAACCTGAGACCAAACAGCCAAACTGCACAATACTGTGTGCCCTTTTTAGATTTATGTTGCCATTGCCTCTGTAGATGCGTTTCTGAGTTGCCATTTCAAAGCTGACCTTTTGTGTGCTGGTTTTGCTGGTTTAAGATATTTGTGAGTAGATCTACTGAAATACCTGCTCTGCTCTCGGTGTGGCTTCACTGAAAAGTTCACTGAGGAACTTGGGGTGGTGTGTCAGTGGGTGGGGACCGTTCCTAGAGTAGTTAATCCTGTGATGAGCATGAAGGTTTGTCTTGCAGTGTTATGTGGATGTGTGTGGCTGGCCTTACTGCAGTTTCCTTAGGCACAGCTGTGTGACATGGTTGAGTTCTGCTTCCCCGTGCTGGGGTGGTGCCAGGCACAGTCTGAGCTCGCTCTTTATTGTGTCAGATCGACCTTACCAAATAGCTGGGAAGGGAATTCTGTTCCAGGGCAGCCTCTTTGGTAGAACGCTTGGGACAAAGCTTTGGGATGGGTTGAGATGCCCTTTTTGTGATTTCATAGGGCACTTGTTCTGTCAAGTGTCGCAGAGTCCAGACCTGTCACCGATACGCTGTACGTGAATAGGTGTGTGCCAGTTCACCTGCCTGCTGAGACTGCCCTGTGCAGAATTGGACCAAACATTTTGCCACTGGACACTCTGGGCAGGCTTAGCTGGTACAAGCACAGGGCTTTTAATGTTCAGGATGTTGCTCTAATGCTAACCCTCGAGTCTAATCACTGACCAAACACTGACCACTTTGAGACCCGGACAAACTCATGTCAGCTACTGCCCTGTATTCCCAGTGCCTTTAGGCAGAGCTGAAAACATCCCAGACTGCACCAGTCTCCCTGCCCATGCAGGTGTGTGTGTACAGGCTCCCCTGAGAGCAGGAAAGGAAAAACAAGGCAAGAAGCAAAACCTGGTTATTCTAAAACTTGGAAACATGAGCTCTCATGACTGGCCTTGTGCTAAAATTTTGTGTCACCGATCCAGGTCTGTTGGCCAGGTGGGACCCAAGCTGTGCCTAAATGAAAGGTTACCTCGTGTTTCCTCCTTCCCTCCCCCAAAAGCTGCAGGCACTGACAGCAGAGGCAACGCTTGCTGTGCCTGAAGCACCAGCTGGGTTTGACCTGCATCCTTAACACTGACTAGAGCCAAGGCACACTGCTCCACTTCGGAGCCTTTTCACATTTCAAGACCCTCTTTTTGACTGATAGGGACTAATTAGGATTTAAACGTTCAGTGCTGCTTGCGAGAAAATAAACTTTTAGCCTCGGCTTGTATATTACAATGGTTAGATAAACTATCAGATCCCTGCTGTTTCGCTAGTTCTACTTTAAATCCAGGCACAGAAGAAACACAATTTAAAAAAAAAAGTTTGAGTTATTTCTAAGTGACTGCAATAACTCTTTTTTTGTTGGATTTTTTTTTGTTTGTTTTTTTTGGTTTTTGTTTTTGTTTTTTGTTTGATGTGGGGGGTTTTTTGTGTGTGTGTGGTTTTTGTTGTTTGTTTTTACTTAATTCCTTCAGCTCCCTTTTTTGGTTATTACTCCAACCACACAACACCTACGACGGAGTTTTCTGCTTGTGCAGTTTGAGAAGGAGCAGCACCACCTTCTTTTTTGGGTGCGAGGGTTCCGGGGTTGGCTGGGGCGTGGCGGAGTGTCCTCGTTCCCCAGAGCTGTGGTGCCATCATGTGGCCGTTCGCTCCCGTACAGGTTTCGCTGTCCAGAGCACAAAAACGTGTGTCCCTCCAGGAACTCTGGCGGCTTCTGCTTGCTTTTTTTTCTTTCTTACCCGTGTTGGAGTATCTTGGCCCCTTCTTGGGCCAAGGAGGCTGTTGGATCCTGTGTTCCTAAAGCCTTGAGTGCCTGTCCCGTTTTATGGGAGTCAACTTGCATACCTTGGAATAACCTTGCATCTAAAAGGGGGTTCTGGATTCCCAGTTGCTTCCCGGCACAGCCCATGGGGTGGTGCATCCCAGGAATGCTTCGGTGCTTTTTTTGTCTGTAGAGGACAAAGTGATACCTGCTGGGTGGTACCTCTTCTGTTCAGAGCCAGGTTTGGGTATGCCTTGCAAGCTCCATTGCTCCAAGAAAAGTTGTTGTCCCAGAAAAGCTCCTGTCAGAATCCAGCTTGCAGTTTGTCTTGAATATCTCGCTCTTTCCCAGGCAGCAGCTGCAGCCCAGCCCCTTAGGTTCTAGCTCAGCAGTAGGGTGTGGATCACCAAAGGACCATGGTCTGGTCAAATAGCTGGATATGGCACCCCATCCTTTTCCTCAGAGCAGCAGGAACAAGGTGGTTCTGCAGTATCTAGGCTGGCTTGGAGCACGGCAGTCATTTGGCAGTAGAACAGGTTTGTAGTGGCTGGGTAGCTCAGAAACCCAAATCTGCCCTCAGCAGATGAAATCTCCAATGGCACATCCTTTGCTCGCTCAGCTTGGATGCTGGTGTGTTTCTGGGAGCCCTGGACAGCAGCTGCGCTCCCCAGGCTGGGCAACACATGGGAGTTGGTACAAACTGCCGGAGTGTTTGAGCCTGATGCCATGTTTTTGGGAGAAACATCACTGCTTCTGCCTCTGCTCTGCAAGTTCTGAGTGGAGGGCAGTGTCTGGTTTATCTGGGGACACAAGGCTCACCATCCACGGAGGAGCAACAGAACCGACAAGCAAGGGGCTCTGTGCCAGCCGAGGACATTGCTTTTGATCAGCCATGACACTGCTTTTTATTCTCTGTGAGCCAGCTAGCAAAAGCATTTAATCTCAACAGAGACAGTCCAGGGCGGGTCAGGAGTTTACAAATTTATCTGTACTTCTTTGCCCTGAAGTGACATCAGGCTTTTCCTGTTGGAAGAGTATTGCCAACTTGCCCAGTTGCTAAAATAATTGAGAGGAAAGCAGCCTGTGTTGCCTTTCTGCTGGGCTCTGCTAGCTTATCCAGAAAGGGGGCTCCAAGGGCACAGGAAAGGGTTTCATGTGCAATTTCCCTTTTTCTTCCACATGTCAGGCTGAAACTTGCAAATGAAAGTACTGCCACACCCAGTTCTGAAGTGCTTTTCCAGTGTGTGTGTATGTGTGTGTGTAGTGGTTGCTCAGGAAGAATGTGACTTGCTTATGGGACTGGAGGGTGTAGGAATGTTCCCCACAAACAAGGGGTGCAGTTTGTGGTATGAGAGGACCGATCTGCTGTCAGCTCCCCGAGCAGGATCAGTCTCAGTGGGTGGTGGCTGGCAGTGTTGTACCAGTATGTGGGGCTGCTGCATCCTGCAGTGGTGCTCCTGTGGAAGTTGCCCACCACTTCTACAGAAGAGCCTCAGCCCAGCAGAGGATGGATGGCCCCACGCAGGCCTGGGTGGAACAGGTTGTTGTGTTATTTACACAGACTGAAATCAAACATCCTGTGCAGCGACTTGTGAAACCTATAAAGCTTGTTGAGAGCCCTCCCACCTGCAGGGAAGGGTCTGCCCTCCACTCCTGCCTTGTCTGGAGCCACTGGAGCAGCATCTCTGTGAGGGGCTGCCAGGGCTGAGTGCTGGGCCTGGGGCTGTGTCCTTGAGTCCGATGTTTCCCTTGCTGGCAGTACCCAGCTCTGTGAGGTTCTGTCTGACAGTGGGAAGCCTGGTCACTGCCTGGCCTGCACCCAAACTGGTGATACCAGCCTGGAGGAGGCTGCTCTGTCTCCCTGCACCTACCACAAGGCACCAACAGACTGTCACTGCTGGAGGCAGGAGGACGAGAAAGTGTCCCTGGTCCCAAATTGACCCAAACTGGGCCACTGTGAGGAAAGCTTGAGGGTTTGTGTTAGAGCCCACTAATTCTTGGCTCACCATGTTGGGTCCTGTTGAGGATTCTGGAGCACAGAGGACATGGGCTGCACATGACAGTGCCTGATCTGCTCGTGGGACTTGTGGCATGTGGAGCATCCACAATCCTACACTGAGTTCCCTGAATTTGGGGGAAGATGTGACATGTGAGATGTGGCATTTGGCTGTCTGCTAAAGGAAATCCTCTCTCGCAGGGGAGGTTTGGCAATGCTGATTGCTAAATGAGGGGGGCACAGGGAAAGGAGGGGATCTTTCAAAGCAGGGCTGCAAGGTGAGGAAAACATGGGCACATCTGTGTCCTGAGGTGGCACAGCAAGCAGTATGGCCACTGGAGAACATGTAGAAATTGGACGGGGCCTTTCTAAGCTTAATGCCCTCACCTCAAAATCGTCATCATCAGGATCCTCAAGGACTTGATGCATCAAGCTGGACATGTTGGGTCAGCGAGGGGGGAGTGAAATGCCGATTTGGAAAGCTCTGTGCTTATCAGAGGCTGCATTCTGGTTATAGCCTTGTTGTCTTGGTTAAAATAGGAGCTGCTCCGAACTGGGGACTCTTCTGGGGTTGTTGTTGTTCTTGTTTTTCTTCTTACAGGAAATCTCGTGTGTCTACAAAATGAAATCCTCTCACTTGACGAGGTCACAGGGTGCTGGCCCTCAGCCAGGCTCGGGGCTCCTCCACTGCTCTGCCCGTTCCTCCCTGTAAGCCCATCGCTTCCTCCTGGACACTCCTCCTGCGTGAATTTCTGCAGGCTGCGAGGAGAGGCCTGCATCTGCTCTTCTCAGTATCCACTTTGTGCCACGCTTTGAGAGGGCCAGTATCGTCTTAAGACCAGCTGGAGTCTCCGAGCATAAACCCCCCCTTTGTGTGGGGAGAGGTTGCCTTGACTGAGCCGCATGATCAGAGTCAGGTGACAAAATTGGGCATGAAAGCGGAGGAGAATGAGCAGTTGGGTGAGGGCATGAGCTGCTGATCTTGCCTCCCGACAAGCTGCATTACTCCTCAGGGAAAAATGAGTGCCTGGCCCTCTCCTCTGCTTTGGAGCCTGACCACGGCGTGTCTAACAGGTAAGTCCTCCCGGTGTGGAGCTCCCCTTTGCAGGCTGAGCAGGGAGAAGCCATAACAGGGTTGTGAAAGCACTGGGCTTCACTGAGTCAGGGTGCTGCAGCTGGCAGGGCAAGGGGGGGAAGGCAGGAAAGGAAGAAAGTGTTGAATAACAGGCAGTGCTGGAAAGCGGGGTGAATGTGGTAAATATAAGAACTTGCTTCTGCGGGAAGACAACAACAATGAAAAGTAGATCTGTGTTGCTCTGCATATTGAGGACTTGCAGGGGCCTCTTCGTGGCTTTGTCTTAAACCCTAAGGAACAGGATGCCTGCCTGTAGGGTGGGAAGGATCACCTCTGTAACCTTCCCTGACTGTTTGAGGCATCACACACGAAATGACCAATCCTTCAAGTATCCCTGGAGGTACTTTGGTGCTCCTAAAAAAAAAAAAAGAAAAAAAGAAAAAAAAAAAGGCTCCAGAAAGCAAAATTGCTGCTCCCTGGAGTAGACAATGTATGAGCAGGACAGGAAATGGTTTGTCTGATGAAGCTGAGGTTGTTTGAGTATTGGTTTTTCACACCTGTGACACTATAACTCATAAAACAAATCCACACACCTTATTAGATGCTCAAAACTCCTTTTTTCAGCCTGATGACTTTTTTTTTTTTTTCTCCAGTTATTGTTCAAATTAATGTAAAAAGTTCTGGCTACTGAAGGCTATTGATGGCTACTGAAGATTTGCAAGCAACTCTTTACTGTTTTAGTAAAGAAGTATTTTCCATTAAAGAAAAAAATGCATCTTAAAAGTACCACCATTTAACACCAGAACCAACCAAACAATGAAAGCCTACATATTCAACTAAAAACCCAAACAACAGCAAAATTCACCTCCTTATGGGCAGTCCAGTGTGTTTAAACCCCTTCAGAGTCTCTGGCTGGCAGAGCTGAGCTGATGGGGACAGGCTGCTTTGTGGGAGATCAGACTTTGATCCCAGCAGTCCTGGGAGGTTTTTCCAGGAAAACTGGATAGTGACTTACTGCTGGTGTTTACCATTAGGTTAATGAATGTCGGGACTGAGTCAGGTCATTGCCAGAGGCAAGTAAATAGCAGCAGACTGGCTTCAGCCCTTAAGGCTGGGGAGTCAGATGACAGGAACTGTGCATCTCAGTCCTGGGTGGAGGCATGGCCATGGTAGAAATATCCTCCATGGACACTGTGGAGCTGCTCTTCCTGCCTAGGACCAATGCTGGCACTTCCAGGTCACTTGGATTTGAGCCTGGGGCAAACCAATTTGCCACAAAATGATTGCTGGTTAGATTTGGTGTCTCTGCTTTAGGGCTACAGCAAAAAAAGTGGGCAGTGGCCCAGACAGCTGGGTGTTCATCTGCTTTACTCAGTAGTTACACACAGATGGGCTTTAGCACTTGGTGAACGACAAAGCAGGCACCTTCTACAGGAGGGAGCATTCCCATCAAACTCTCTCCATGTGATCTCAACTTTCTAAGGACTCTTTTGTGCAGTGTCCTGATCTCGCTGTAGAAATTTACCTGGAGTTACCATTAGTTGGTCTGCATGTTGTTGTTGTTCATACCATGGTGGTGCTAAGCCCTGGCATCTGCAGTGCCTGGCCTTGCGTGGCGTGGACAAAACTGAGAGACAAATCAAAGGCTGGGGGTGAAGCAGGGTTGGGGAAAAGCCTTCAGGGACTGCTGGTCTGCAGCCACCTGGCCCTTGTGCTGTCACCCCTCTTCTCGTTCTGCCCATGTCCTTCCTCATCTACATCCCAACATCAGGTGTCAGCTGCACTTCTGGAGCTCCTTGAAACCTCTAAACCAATTTCTTAAGATAGTCCTTTTGCTTTCCATGCCACAGGGCACTCAGTTGTGTGGGGGTTTAACACATGCACTGGTTGGAACAGCATGTTCATGTGTTATCAGCCCTGGTCTCATACTGGTGCTGTATGAGGCTGGATGTTTTCAGAAGCTGCAGTTACTACAGAGTAAATCCCTGCCCTGAGTTCCTGACCCCAGCCGATGGGGCTGACTGACCCCAGTTGCTGTGGTAGGAGCTGCCTGTTTTGGTTCTGCTTTGCTTCCTTTGCTTAGTACCACACTGCTAAAGTAAAAACCAAGCTGTTTAATTTCATGGGTCTCTCCTCTGTTCAGAAACTGGAAGATGTCCCCTGTGCCTGTGGCAAGGCATGGCTTCCATCAGCAGAAGACATTTCAGTCCACCACATATCATGGCAAAACAACTTGAGCTGCAGTAATACCTCCTTTCTCTGCAGATTACAGCTATCCTCTCTCTAGTGGGGGATTTCAGAATCAAAGAAGTCTTGGCCTGCAGGTTCTCTTCTGGCTACTGGATATATCTCTTTAAAAGATCCCAAACCCATGACTTTTCTTGGCTGCTCCATTTAAGGGAGATGGGATAAAACAGCCAGCTACTTGACAAGCATCTTAAATCAGCTTGTCATGAGCTCTCAGTGTAAACTTCTCAAGGAGCTAACCAAACTGAGGGTTTCAGGCAGTTCTCACACCCTTTTTTCTGGGAGAGTCAGACCACCCAGAGATTGGCACCTACTTAGTTTGTGGCCTCATGGACCCGTTAATTTAGTTCCTTGATAAGTCTTTTGTGTGCCAGGGATGCTCAGATGCTGACCCAGATCCTTGCTCTGTAGTGGATCACAGCAGATGGGAGCTTCTGGATGTCAGGCAAGAAGGACGTGGTTTAAGTAGTTGATAAAGACCTAATGGGAAGGCACAAGCCAAGGGAAAATTATATTTTCATCACTACTTATGTTTTTTCTTCTCTTAGGAATTGCTTTAGGCCAGACAATCAGCACCGAGGTCCCTGTTGCATCGACACCAGTGACTCCCAGTGCAACCAGCACCGAGGTCCCTGTTGCATCAAGCCCAGCATCTCCCAGTGCAAGCACCCCTGCAGCCTCTGCTCCCCCAGCTGCCACTGCGACCCTCCCGCCTGGGTTGGCATCAACCACTGCAGACCTTGTTGTGTCCACCGCGGCTCTGTCTGCTGATCCAAGCACCATAACCCCTGCTCAGACTGTGCCCACCACCACAGATGTGCCCATCCTCAGCTCTGGCAGCACGGCTGCCTCTCCAGGATCCACAGGACCGGTGGGTGCATCTACCAGTGTCCCAACATCCCCTCCAGGAGCGGCCACGTCTCCCGGGGTCCCGTCGGCAGCTCCGTCCCTCCCCACCCCTCAGCCCTCCAACTGCAGTGGAGTGAACGTGACCGCCTGTTCCCGCTGCCCCCCGGGGACATTCCCCAGCGAAGGTAAGAGTCCTGCTCGCCCTGGACCCTGTGTGGGATGGAAAAGGGGCTTGTCAGGGGAGGTGAGGCCAGCACGTGTTCTTATGCTGGAAACTTGGACAGGCAGCAGCAGAGGGAGATGATTCATCGCACCTTTCTGTCGCTAAAGACTTGGTCTTCTCTGGCCTTGTGCTGCTGGCCTTCCCGAGGCTTCCCAGTGGGATGGCAAAGCAGTAGGATTGTGGCACAAAATGTAACACAAGTGCAGCTTGATTTATCGGGAGGAAGATGTTATTTTTAGATACAGTGCCAAACACAAGGTCAGCTTCCAGCTGTCTTGAATGTTTGAAAGAGGATCTCTGCTATAGAAACAGCCTTTTCCCTTGGGCTTGAGAAAATGCTTGATCAACCTCAGTTGTGGTCAGGATTGCATAATATTACCTTTCCAGAAGTTATTTATGTTGTAACATGGTTGAGTTTTGTTTTCAAACACCACTACCTCACACATACAAAAAAAAAATCTCAAAAATACCCCAAAACCAAAAACTAAAAAACAACAACAAAATCTCTAAAATAAAATCCATGTAGTTTTTGCTTATTCCTCCCACACTTCAGGGCACTTTCAAAAAGGGGAATAAGCAGTTCTGATGCTTTAGGGTGAATCTGCAGAGGACAGGAGTTGATTCCCACCTCCCTTGTGTGTAGGATATTCATCCACAGGGTCTTCTCCTCTTGCCTGCACTTGGTTGTGCAGCACCCAGGACTGGCTCCTGCAAGCAGTGGGATGGCAGGTCTGACATGTTCAGCTACACCAAATCCCACCCAATTACTCTGTGTGGTTTGGATTTGTTTTGAGGAGCAGAGGGGGATAGAGCTTGCCCCTTGGGAATGCCGAGGTACCTGTGCTAAGAGAAAAGCTGTTACTGCTTAAGACATATCCTCTACTCCAGGGTTTTACTCATCAGTCCTGCTTCCTGCAAGCTTAAATTATCAGTAATTCAAAGGAGTATATTGCTTTGGGTTTTATTGTTTTTTGGGTTTTTTTTATTTGTGTGTTGGAGGAAAAACAAGGAAAACATTCCTGTCCCCTCAAATTAAAGGAGGAAAAAGCAGTGACCTTAACTACTGCAAATCCACATTAATAGACTTGACACCTTAGATCATCTTATGGCTGTTCTTCAGCTTGTTAACGACTCACAGCAGCATAATTAGCATTAATATTGCAGTTTCTGCACTCTGAGGGTGCCTTGCCAGAGGGGCTGCATCCCAACCCTTCTGTGTTCATGGCAGTGAACCGTCCTGACGAGCATAGGGCTTTCACTCAAGTCTTGCAGCCCTGATCCTGACTTTTTGTTCCAATTTAGGCACTTTGAACTGCTCATGCTGTGCAGGGGGCTCGTGCACAGACCCCAGTGCCTGCAGCTCCTGCCCACCAGGCCACTACCAGCCCCAAAGTGGGCAACCCTCCTGCCTGCCCTGCCCGCAGGGGTCTTACACCAGGTGAGTGACTGAGCCCCTGGGCATGGGGGGGGGGGTGGATGCTATTCCTCAAAACACTTCCCAGCTGGCTAAATCTCCTCCTCTGGGCTATAGGAAGAGTGCTGCAAGGGTTGTTTCTCACAGGCTAAATTCTCCTCACCAGGAAACCTTGGTGTGGATATCTTTGTGCTGAGGGCTGCCCAGTGGCTGTTCCATCCCTCTGCAGGCTGCCCTTTTATACCCCCGTGCTCCTTTGTATGTACTAGGGGGGAACATGTCTGTGTTGTGATGAGGGGGCACTCAGGAATGAGGTTTGGGTTCATCTTCTCATCTTTCCCCCAGGATATCTCTGGCCAATGGGCTTCATCTCTGTGCTTTGCCTGAGCACTTTCTCAGTCCCTGTTTTCTTGCCCCCAGAGGACCTCATTACATTTAAGTTGCTGGCATCTAAGGCAATATCCTCAGCTGACAGGGTGTGGAAAAGCTGACAAGACATCCCAGACAGAAACTCTGCCTTGCAGTCTCACCAGGGACGCTGTACAAGTCCTCTGGCTGCAAGGACATTGGATGTGCTGCTCTCCCCATTTTCCATCAGGTTTTCCCTTGTCTCCAACCAGTGGGTTCTGTCCCTTGAGTGGTTGCAAGGACAGAAGGGGTGGTGAGAGCTTCCTAGGACAGCATCCATCAAGAGCAGCTCCATTCAGATCAGCCCTGGGGAGAGGGAACAAAATCTGCAGGGAAGAGTGACCCAACTGTGCAGTTTGTTTGCAGCAGCCCCCGAATTTGAGGTGCCAGCATCCTCCTCCTCCTTGCAGTTTGTGCTGTGAGGATCTGCCTTAAAAATTTACATCCAAATTGCTTTAAAAAAAACCAACCAGGAGCAGTCCCCAGGGCACCACACAGCTGCTGCTGTTGGGATGTGGGAGAGGGAAACATGGAGCCAGGGACCAGAGAGGGTCAGCCAGTGGTGCTGGGTCTGTGTGTGCCAGAGCAGGGACATGGATATGGGGGGTATGGAGGGCAGGGGTTCTGGGGGTGCAGTGTGTGCATGGCCATTTCTATGGCAGCTGGCTGGGCCTTGGGGCTGAGATGGGATCATTTAACATTTTTGTGGTATTTGGAGAATCCAGCCTCCCTGGAGCTTTGAGCGGCTCTGGCTGGCACAGGCCCTGTGTTGGTTTGTTTTAAGCAAAGCATTTGCTCTGTTTCCAACTGATTTTGGTGGGGTTTTTTTGGTGTGATTTTTTTTTTCCCTGCAAATCTCAGTCAGCCCCGGGGGTTTCTGAAGGAATTAAAGAGCATGTTTTCCTCCAAAGCATCGCTGAGAATGTTAACAAATTCTTATAACCACATGCTTGTTGCAGGAGATTTGGCTCTGTCAGTGATGAATGTAATAACTTCCTCTTTCCCTGACTTTCCCTCATTTCCTCCCCTTCCTCCTAGAGGTCTAACATTTTGTATCCCCCTTTCCCACAGTCCCTGCTATTTAAGGTCAGGGCTCTCACACCTCACTGCCTGTGGTTTAGCTCCTTTTTTCAACTTCTGATTTCCAGCAATGGAGCAGCTCCTGTTGAAATAGCTGATGAATGCTGAACAGCAAACACCTTTCCAATTCAATTTAATACTCAAGTGTGGATTTAAGAGTCTGACTATAAACCAAGGGTTTTAAGCCTGGCCACAATGTATTTTTCAGTTCAGGCCTTCCCTTTCCACATAGCCCACAGGGCATCTCTAATGTTAATAATACAGGAAAATTTTTTTTCAGTGGACTTTAACGTGCAGGCGTGTTCAAAATAATGTTTTTCTGCCTGAACTCCTTCTTTATAATGACTCTATTTCTAGACTTGCCAGTGTTGTGCTCTGCTCTCTCCTCTCCAAGCAGATAGAGGCTCGGGTGACCTAAAATAGCATTCCCCTCTGCTCCCTTCTCTCCCAGCTTCCCAAGGAGCACCGTGTGCCTTCCCTGCCCGCCTGGCCATTTTGCTGATGAGCCTGGGGCCACAGCCTGCAGAGCATGTGAGCAAGGTAGGCTTTGGTCTGTATCCAACCCAAATGCATTTTTATCAGGCTCCACGGTGCTTTTTCCCAGGGCTGGATGGAATTACCAGGTAACTTAAAAGCACCGAAGGGTAAACAGGTTATTTTGCTCAGGCTAAAAATAGCCCAGCAGATCCCTTCCCATTCTGCTATTGACATTTTTATTAAAATGAAAAGAACAGATCTGGAGGTCAAGCTTGTGTTTCCAACAAGCTAATGCTAACACTGCAATGGAAATCAGGAAAGGAGGTTTATGAAATCCAGTTATAGCACAAGGGGGAGAGGTGTGCCAGGAAAATAAAGTATTCCTCCATTTTTAATGGCAAAGATGAGTCTAAACCATCTTTGTTTTCATTTAGGCAATCTTCTGCAGCCTGAATATGAAGTGTAATGCTCTTCTTATTCCCCAGGTGCTAAAACTGGAGTTTCTGTGAGGTGCTTTGCACCTGGGTGATGCCACACGAGCCTGGTACAATGTGTTTGCAGATGGGGTAACAGCATATGCAGAGCAGAACAGAATTTTCTTACGCAAACCCCTAATTAACACATGCAATGCAGCAGCTATTCTGCACTAGAATGGGGTGCTGCTCGAACACCCACAACTGTTCTTTGGAAAATCCTCCCACCGAACTGTTGGGTTGGTACCCAAACCTTGGCTGTCACTTGCTAATTTTAGGAGGAACAAAGACTGACTGGTGGCAGCGATGGGGTCTGTCACTCCCTCTACTCAGCAGATTTGAACGCTGTGTTCAGCCACAAGGGAGTCTGTGGGAGTGGACCCTGAATCCTGCAATTATAAATGTAAAAATATCGTTTTTCCCTGCAGGGAGAGGAAGGTGGGTTTGTTTTGATCCTGCTCTGCTGCATCCCCTGCTGTTTGGTGTAAATCTGGATGGATTTGAGGCAGATCTTCCCCACACTGCTACCAGCTCCTCTCTGAACCTTAATTTCATCCCATGTGGCCCCATGGCCGTGATAATTTTTCTGCATCATTAGGCTCACTCCCCAAACCACCTGAATTCCCAAGTGCTGTTCTCCTGGCTTTCCTGCTGGTTGGCAGGATTCACAATTTGTGTCCTGCCAGCCCCTGCCCACACCATGGGCACTTGGGGCACTTTCACTCCTTGTTGTGTTTTGGGGAGGGTCTGTATGTGACATCCTGCCCATCAGGGCGCTCATGGTGCAGGGAAGGAGGGAGGGTGAGTGGTTAATTCCTGCACCACCAGAGCCATCCTGGTTGGTGGGTCTTGTGTCCTTCCCTTGTGCCCTTCCCAACAAGATGCACCTCAGACTTCCTGGAACGAGGGAACTCTTGGAAGGGCTGGGGTGACCAGAGGGATTTTCTCCTGGCTGGAAGCTTGCTCCAGCTGAATAACCCAGGAGATGGCACTGGGATTACCTATTCCAGCTCCATTCCAGTTCAACCTGTGGTGCTGGGAAGGGTGACAGATCTCTCTGTCTCCCTGCTGAGGTTTTGGATGTGAGAGTGACACCAGGGGGATCTGCCTGATCCCCCCATGCATCCCTCAGCATGGAAGAGGGCAGTAGGGAACTTTTATTGCTCTTTCAGAGCTTTTGACAAAAAGAAACCCAAATATACTGAATTAGCCCATGAAATGCCACCTGAAGCATGTTGTGGGGATTTATTTGGTTGCTTTTAAAATGAAGATGAGCAAATACAAAACAATGCGTGGCAGTGATGCGGAGGCAAGACCCTGAAGCCTTACTCTGCTCTCTTTCAGGCTACTTTAGCTCCAAGCAAAATTCAGCTTTTTGCCTTCCTTGCCTGCCGGGATCATTTTGCAAGTAAGAAGCCTCCTGAGACACCATCTCTCAGGCAGACAGGGAGAGGGGTGTTTCTTTTGGCCACTGAGCTGCAGCCACCACTGCAGTGGCCAAGGACAAGTCATCTGCCTCTTCAGCTGTGGGGACATTGGTGCTGACCCCGGTGAGAGAGGGATGGTAGAATGAGGGGAGGATCCTGGCGGGATGCAGAGGTCCTCTGGGATAAGGTGGCAGAGCATCAGCTCACAACCTGCCTTCCCCATTCCCACTTTCCATCATCACTGCGTTTCATGGGCATTGCACACCCCTGGGATCAGACTGATGCTGGCACAGGGATGGAGCTGAGAGTTGCTCTGGGCTTTGTCGGTCAAAACTGAGCTGGTGGTTTGTTTATCCTGAATCAGGGTGAGCAGAAGGCAGTACCCTGCCTGAAAAGGTACCCTGGCTGAGCTGTCACCTCTGGGGTGGGAGGGAAGTCCTGAGAGAGGTGCTGGTGGTACCTCATGATGGGCCTTGACCTGCTGCGTAGGGATGCCTGAACAGGGGTTGGGGTGTTTATGTCCAAAGCAGGAGAACTGACATATGGATATTTACCTTCCTTCTGACCTCCCTTTAGCTCATCTGTGCTATGTTAAGCAGCAGATCACTGCTGAAGTCTGATTAAATTGCCATGGGACTTAACCCAGGGCTTAACCAGCTGTACTGCAGGTCTAGCCAAGTTCTGACCCGTTCCAGCCAAGGAATGCCAGCTAAGCCATAGTGACTTCTGGGATAGTAAATTCTTACAGGTTTCATGCAAATAAGTAGTAAGAAAGGACAGAAATGCCATCATGTGCCCAGCCCCAGTTACACGTGTCCAAGGCCAGGCTGGATGGGGCTTTGAGCAACCCTGTCTAGGGGGAGGTGTCCCTGTCCAAGGCAGCCAGTTGGAATTGGGTAATATTTAATGCCCCTTCCAACCCAGATCATTCTAGGAGTCTGTGTTTGCATGCAAGAAACTGCACTGGAGACAAACACTGTGAATGCCCATAAAATGGGAAAAGCTTAGTTCCCAGCAGACCCCCGGAGACTCCAGTCTATACATACCTAAGAGCTAGCTTTTGTGGGCTGGGCTGGCCTTGGAAGTGCTTTTCCTACAGCGTGTCCCACCTCCTCTCCCTGCCCAGCACCACCAGCTGCACGGCCTGCCTGCCTTGTCCTGGGGGGCAGGAGGCTCCTCGGGAGGCGTCGGAGGACTGTGTGCCCTGCCAGCCAGGTAACTCTGCAGGGAGGGGAGGGGGGCTGGGCTGCCCCAGGTAACTCTGCAGGGAGCCTGGGGCTGGGCTGCCCCAGGTAACTCTGCAGGGAGCCTGGGGCTGGGCTATCCCGCCTGGGAACACAAGGCTTCAGTGCCAAGGGAAGCGGCTCATTCCCGAGACTCCTCCCTTTGGAGCTGGATGCAGGCTGTGTCTGGTCTGCAGGTTCCAGCCAGGGCAGGGAAAGGGGTGATTCCTGGTGCTGGGGCTTTTGACTTGCTGGCTGGTGGAGGCTGTGCCTTTGCCAGACCTTCCTGCCGAGGTTGGTGGCTTGGAGGAGGAAGGCTGGTTCCTGGCACGCCAGGGCGCCCAAAGCCAGGCTGGATGCATAGTTCTGGCTAAAAACCATCTTGATCAGTGGTGGTGGTGGCTTTGCTGATGAAAGCACAGAAGGGGGGATGCTCTGCACTGGCAGCAGCCTGGGGCAAAGGGGACAGTCAAAAAGGGGATGTGAGGACATGGCCCTGCGGGAGGGCAGAGCACTCCAGGCCACCCCTTTGGTGCGTCCACTTTGGACAGACCACCAGGGGTTTCTTGTAACCAAGTTTTAAACGTGCAGAAAACCATTTACCACTTTGAGACTTGGAACTTCTGTGACCCATCGTTCCCACAAAGCTTAGGAAACCAAGCTGTGCTTTGAACTCTGCTCAGCAAGTTTCAAACAGCTGGAAAAGATGTTTGAATCCAGAACTGGAGTGGATGAAACACTGCTGACCTCCAGCTCCAACCTCCCATCTGCTTTAAAGCCAGGGCTCACAACTAAATCCTTCCCCCACCTACTCCTACTCATACCCACTCTGCCAAGGTCTGACCCCAGATATTCTTTAGTCCCTCTGTCCCTGTTTGTTCTGTTCTGCCCCTTTGCCACCAATCCAGGACCAAAGGCCAGGCTCAGCTTTTGTTATGCACATAAGTTTTTAATGCTCTTTCTCCTTGTGGCTTTGAAAACTAAATCATCCATTTGCAACTGCAAAGGTCCTGGGGTCTAGTCCCAGATCTTAATTTTGTGCTTATTTGCTCTTTAGGTACATTCAAAGGTCCAAATGACAGCAGGTGCAAGGTCTGCAGGACAGGAGAGTACCAATTACAGCGGGGCAAGGAGAGCTGTGACCTGTGCCCAGAGAATCATTACTGCCCTGTGAGTCCCCATCAGCTGGTGGAACAGCCTGGATTAACAACAAAGCTGTCCCATGACAAACCAAATACACTTCAGTTAACACCTTTTTTTTTTTTTTTTTTTAATCTGAGCTTTTTTCCTTTTTTTTAAACAGACAGAGCCCCGATTGAGGGAGATGGTTAAAGTTATGACACCAGGAGGGTGGCTTTGTGCTACCCCTGGAGCTGCCCACTCTCCCTGGGCCATCAGGGGATGGTGTGTCCATTAATGAGGTTGATGTATGGACTTGCTGTGTAATGTCACCTTCTGCTCTTCCCCTACTCTGAGTAACACCACAGGGGCAGACAAGCTGAATTTAATGATAGCAGGTTCATTTCTTGGTTATTTTTCTTCTGGGTTTTTGTTTGTTTTGTTGTTTTTTTTCCAATGCTACAGTGTCACCTCCCTTTTGCACTAGTTACCTTCTGCAGTTTGCTGGTGCTGAGTTACTTCTTCTCTTGGGCAGAGCCCAGATGTGAACCCGGTCAGGTGCCCTCCAGATGCCTTCTGCCCCCGGGGCAGCACAGAGCCGACCTACTGCATGGAGCTCTTCCTATACAAGGCAGGGGACTCCTGCCAGCTGACCCCTGTGATGGTTGTTATCCTGGCCACCTTCTCTGCAGGTGAGCGTCGGTCTTCTCTGTCCTGTGGTAAAACCAGACACCCCTCTGCAGTGGACACCTTCCTGTTAAACCAGGTGTTCTCTGGATGGTGGATTTTGTGTTTCTGCCAGCTGCCAGCTCATGCAGTGTTTGCTGTATTGATGCCATAGTGCATCTTGTAACAGCAGAATGAGACAGCCAGCACCTGCTGAGTGTGGGGAGCATCCCTCATCCCAAGTGCCACCTGCTGGAATTAGCTCACTGAGGCAAGCCAGTGCATGGATGAGCTTCTCTACTGGGAAGCTGCACCATGAACAATCATTCCAAGATGATGCATTGGCATTTGTAGTGTTAGCCAAGGGAAAAATAGAGTTCTGTTGGTTTTAATCAGTGTTGGGGGGAGGTTTAATTGGAAGTATGATGAAATGAGCAACTGTTACTGCTATGGATTGCAAAAAGGGCAGATGAGGATTTGGGAAGAGGGATTTGTCTCCCATGCTGAGGCAAATGAAGAGAAATTCCTAAGTGCCACTTATGCTACCAGAGATGAAAATCTTGTGTCAAGAGAGCTAAGTCATAGAGATGACTAAACCATTAGAGGATCAGGAATGTCCAATAACCCTCATATCCATGGCTTTCTGTGTTTCAAGTGTGTGTTATGGACCTCCTGAAGACCCATTCAGCTCACTGTTGTTAAAAGGCAGGGGGAGATAAAATAGATGTGCTATTCCTCACAGTGAGCAAAGCTGCTTCTCCAACAGTAAAGCAGTGCAAGTTGCCATCAAACTCCTCTCCTGGCAGCTAAGGAGACGACTCCATGGATGCATGGAAGAGACAAGGACAGCAGGGTCTGGAGGAGCTCTAGCAGCACTGGCTGACTGCTTGCCTCCAAAGAGCTGAAATGCCTGGAGGGAGCAGATGAGGGTTGTTCTCACAAGCTGTGGCTCAGAGCCACGTGAAAGCTCCTCCACTGACCCCTATCCCCCTCATGCCAGGCTGCAGTCCAAAAATCTGCCAAAGCAGATGCCTTCTGAAGCGAATATTAATTTGGAAAAAGTAGATTAAAATGAAGTCTCTGAAAAGCCCGTCCACAGAGGCCCACAGTGGCCCATTAACCAGCATTTCTGATAAACAAGTCTGAGGGTGAGAGAACAGCATTCCCCGGCTCAGTCCCGCCTCTCCCCGAGCTTGCTGCAAGGAGGGGGAAACAGCCCACACAGGAAAACACGAGTATTTCACGGCTGGTCTCACAGATCAAGTGTTTACCATGAGACTGTCTGCTCATGCAGCCTAAATTTGGGCATATTTGTCTGTCCATATTGCATCACAGCGACAGATCTGCGCTCTTCTGTTCAGATCAATTTTCCCTGATGATGCTTCTGCCAGAAACAAATGAACAGAACGTCGCAGTACTTGAGATTTGCCAATTATTTCCGTGTCTGTGCCCAACCTAAAAGTAATTTTTCCTGACAGCCCTGATGATCTCAGTCTAGACTCAAAAGTTAATCTAGGTTAGTTAGTTCTTGTGCTTCAGTGTGAGCGCTGCACACAGCAAGATAATTTCTCAACAAGAGCCTTTGGTGGGATCTGCATCAGATACGATGCCAGGTAGAAAAGAATAGTTCCATGGAGTGGAGAGTAAATGGGAGTAGGAAAGCAAGTTACTGAATTATTTCATTAGAACCTGCCATTATTCCCTGCAGCTTCCAGAGCAAAGCTGAAATGCTGAAGTTGAGTGTTTATTATTATTGCTAGCCAAACCAATTTTTGGTGGTTTATTTTGGTATTTTTTTTAGGGGGAGGCAGAGTATGTAGGAGAAAAAACCCCTTATGTTACTAAAAGAGAATACCTGGGTTGGGAAGCCTTAGAGCAAACATCACTTTGTGGTTTACCTTCCCATCTGAGAATGACTACACCATTCCTCTCTTTCCAGGTGGGATCCTCATTATCTTTCTAATAATTCTGAGAAGGTGGAAAGACTCTGGCAAGAAATCACTGAAGTCTCTGTTGCTGCCCCGAGGCTCAGCAGGACACACGACTTACGGTGGCACGGAGCACACAGAACCAGTCTATGCTGGGTGGTAGCACAGGACAGGCCACCAGCAGGCACCTGCCCCCCTTTTGCCTGGGGCAAAATAGATGTGTGTGTGTGTGTATGTAAGGGCAAGGAGTTTAACCACAAGCAACCTATTTCTGTATTGGTAAAATAAGCGCTCAGAAATAAAACTCAGTTTTTGAGTTGTGGCTGCTTGTGCGAACCAACCCAGCTGCCTGCTCTGCTAAATGGGCTGATGGAAAAAGTGCTTCCCTTTCAGTTCCTGGCTTCATTCACAAGTAAATACTTTCTCTTTTTCTGAGGGGAGAGGGGAGAACCCTAAACAGACAACAAACAATTGTCTCTCCATTTCAATAGTCAGCTCAGCCGAGTGAGGATTGATTGCTCCAGTTATTGAAGTTCCTGTGAAACAACGCTCCCTTCCACCTGAGCATGAATTAATGTGAATGTGCTTCTTTTTACTAAAATGTCATTTGGGTTTTTTTCTCATTATCAAAAGGGTAAGTCAAGGGAAGGGATCCCAAAGCTTTTCCCTCTCTCTCAGCTGTGGGCAAACATGTGCAACTAAAATAATGGTTAATTCTGGGACAAATACATCTCTTTTGTTTCCTGCTGTGAGGTGGTCCTTCATCCTAGAGCTACAGAAGCACTCAAAGGGAGCAAGCAGCATGGTGCAGGCACAGAAGATGCCTTGCAGATTTTTGCATGCAGAGGAGATGGGCCTGTATGAGACCCATTCCCTAAATGCCCATGCAAAATTCTTTCCCTGATCCTGGACACTTTATTCGCCCCCCACCCGTGAGAGCAGCAGGTTTGGTTTATACCTGTCTGCTCTGGCACTCCAAGCCTTCTCCTGTGCTCCCAGCCCAGTTTAACCATCTTGTTAAACTGATGTGACTTGTGTTTTACAGATTTCCAAGTGTGTGGTTGGGTGACTCTTCTCTTTTTAAACTTGCTGTTTGCTGTATTTTCCCTGCTGTGCTTTTTTTCTCTCTGTGATGTTTGGTCAGCACCCCAGGCACTCAGAAATGCCATTGACTGTACTGGAGCCAGGTTCAACTGCTCCATCAAACCTGGGGCCTCTTAACCTTCCCACCTTGTCTTCCTTTTCCTCCTCCAGTGCCTTTTTCATACACGTGCTGTGTAAGCCCAGACAGACCAGCCAGCTGTGACCCTTCGTGTCAGGGCTGTGCTTCACCAGCTCTGTGAGTGCTTGTAAAAATAGAACCTGCTATGAAAAGATCCGTGCTTTCAAATGACTCTGCACTGAGGTGGGAGCAGGTGTTACTTTTCACTTCAGTCTTGCACTAATGGGCCCGTGGAGAAGCTGAGTGGGCTGAAGTAACCCAGCTGTGGGGGGTTAAGTGGTTCCTGCCCTCAGCTGCTCATTCTCTCCCCAGGGGAGGTGTTAATGTGTTTTAAAAAATACATAAAATATATCAGTTCTCTGATCTCTCTCAGCTCTGTCAGATGAATAAATGGATGGCAAGAGGTACACCTGCCATTGGGGACAGAGAAACTGTGGATGCCTCATCCCTGGCAGTGTTCAAGGCCAGGTTGGGATGGGACTTTGGGCAACCTGAAGGGGTGGCAGGGAGGTTGGAACTGGATGGTCTTTAAGGCCCATTCCAACCCAAACCATTCTGTGGTTCTAATCTGGTTCAGCAACACAGATGGTCCCTACAACCCTCCCCCAACCCTGGCACAGGTCCCTGCACCCTCCCTAACTCTGTTGATTTAGGAGATGGACGTGAAGTTTCTGAAGTTGCAAAAGGCTGTTGGTTTTCCATGGAGCAGCAAAGGGACACAATCCTGATGCACAGCATTAGATGACCTCAGCAGAACAGCAGGCCACTCCTATCAAAGCAGCTCTCTGAAATGCTTTTCAAAAAAAAATGTAGCTACTGGCAGATGTAGAAGATTCTACACATGAAGGCAAGCCAGCCCTTCCCGCACCCAAACAAACAAACAAAACAAAACAAAAAACCTGCCTGAAAAAGCAAAACAGTCAAATTCAGACCTGGGCAAGCAGGACCAGCACCCGTGACAGCAAAAGGAACCCGAGGGAACAGCACTGGTTGGGCCGAGTGGCTCCAGCTCTGTGTCACTAGAGCCCGTAAAATCATGAGGACAGCACTCTCACAGGAAAAACTGGACTGCAAAAAATGTCAGTAGTTTTGTGATAAGTGAGGCTGTGAAAACAGGCCCGAGCACAATCATTATCACCTCCCTGTAAGCATAAAACAGTATTTCCATGGCCTCTCTTAGGAAGTCCTGGAGTGTAAGTTTTCCCTATGAAAGAACAAAATCCCCATTCCCTCTCTGTCAAACCATGCTTGCCTAGTATGTATCATTTTTCTTTATACTTATTTTTGCACCAAATTTTTTTCTTTAAAGAGCTGTTTTATAAAAAATACTTAGCAACTTCTTAAATAACTAGGAATGAAGTTCACTATTTAATAAGACATTGAAGTTTCTCAAGCAGTCAGACATGGAATAATATGACTCAACAATGTGGAAAAATCCCATTAATATGTCTTTCAAGATATTTTACTTTTCCAAGTAATTCAAATTTAAAAAAAAACAACCTAAACCTGACCATGAACACAAAGCTACTGAACAAAACACACATTTGATTATTCTTCCTAGAGTGTATGAAAATGCATCTAACATTTCCAACTGAAAATTGTTTCCTTTCTTGCTCATGTGATAAAAGAACAACAAATTCTGAAATTGGCTGTCACGTATCAGCTTTTTGCTGGAAAAGGAAAGACATTTTGCTACTTTGATGAGCAAGACACGAACATAATTTAAGGCCACATAATATGCCACAATTTGATTTTGTTTAGATGAATTTATAACAGGAAAGCCTTTTAAGTTGCTGAATGCTAGGAAGTATTGAGCTGCATCATGAGAAAGCTCAGTTTCTGAAGATGGTTTTACCTCATTCATATTTGAACAGTGGGCATCCTAGTTACAGGGGCTGGGACCAGTTTATCACTTTATGGGTATAACCAAATCTGTGTATCCTACACCCTCTATGTCATTTCTGAGGGAGTGTTTAATAATGGATCATTTGCAGCAGCTGCCCAGGGCACACCTGACACCTCAAGCTACAAGCTGGGAGTTAAAGAACTCTGCAAGGAGTGTTTCTTTGTCTTCACACCAAAGACTCAGCTGTGATAACTCCCGGAGGGGAGGCATTAGCACCTTCACCAGCCTTGAGGGATCATCTCTGTCCCGGGGGCCGAGTTATACATCTATCTTTGGGGGTTAAAACCAGTTTTTCTCCGTATAATTGCATCTATTGTAACATTTTTTTGTAAATTGTAACTCTGACTTACAATCTCTCCGGGGTTGGGTTCTTTTCTCCCGCCGGTTTTGCTTTTAAACCAGCACAGTGGGAGAAGGAAAACAGCGGAACAGCTTTTCTTTCGCCTTCTTTTTTACACAAAACTTCAGTCCACTTTCCCAGGCTGCAGAGCAGGGTACAGAACCCTTCATTAAAACACACCTAAACCCCACCCTTCTGGACTCAGAAACTAAAAAACTCTCCCAGATCTCCATGTGAGTGACTGAGCTGAGCTGGTCAGTGCGCATTAAGGGAGAATATGACCCACGTTTCTTTCAAAGATCACTTCTTTTAAAGGATGTGCCCAGGAGAAGGAATGAATGAATCACTGGGAGCTCGAAAGGGAACTCCTGGTTTGCAGTCTCAGTGATGCAAAGCTCCATCGGCCCCATAAAGAGCAGGGAAGAGGCAGAAGGACAGACAAGACACAAAGGGGTGGCTGTCCTGCATCCTGCCGTGCTGAATGTGCCTGTGATCCCACTGGAGAGGCAGGCAGGGAGCTGCAGGCCCCTCAGGACCTGGGGCATCACTGTTCCAGAGTGCCAGAGCTGATACACCTACGCATGAAGAGGAAAAAGCAACGCACCAGCCAAAAGAAATTAACAAATTATAAAAGCAGTGGAATGTAAAGGTAAAATTTTATAATAACTTATTTAAAGGTATTCTTACAAAGCCTTCCTTACACGGTATAGTATTCAAAGAATGGTCCCGATGACATCAAATTCCTTCATTTTGTTTAAAAGCAATGAGGAAAATATTTCTGCTTTACTACCTGACCTCATTTTCCTCCCCACAAAACCCAACATTAGAGAAACATCCACATTACCATGTTTTGGTTTTGATTTTAGGCACAGGACTGTTCCTCAGTCCCATGACAGAAAGCTTCCCTCAAAACCAATTAAGGAATCTTGAATTTTAGCTGAGTGCAAGGCTTTGCATACCATTTCAAGAAATGCAAACATGTAACACTTCCCCTGATTTTGAACTGTGCTATTTCTTCAAAATTATTTGAAAAAACTTAACCTTCCAACAGTGTTTATAAAAACTGATTCAAGGAACAAAGCAGTTTGGTCACAAAACAGGAACAAAAGAGTTCAGGATAGGGCAATGCAACATTTAAAAACCTCTTTCAATTAATACCTTCTAATAAACCCGAAGTTTTTACGTGTTGGGAATAAACGGGGATTTCAATAATTCAAAAAAACACTATATCTGCAATCAAATCCTGAAGAAATACCTTGGGGAAAAAACCATACACTTTCATGATATAGCAAGGCTTCATTTTCAAAAGGGCTACACAGAGTTTTTGCACTATTAAAGGCAAACTAAGCTAGAACATACACAAATGACTAGATCGACGTGGAGGCGCCCGTGGTGTTTACAGAGGGTAGGTGACAATGGCACAAGTCAAAACGTGCTTGTAATGCTGCCTAATCAGGGGCCAAGGACATGCACTGGGGAAGAAAACGTGGCAGGCATTTTTCTTTACCGTTTTTTCCTAGTTCTGATTTTTCCATCAACACTAAATCTCGTGCGCTCATCTCACTGTGAGAACCTAAGGCTGATGAGAGCAAAGGATTCACAACAGCTCTGCTGACACAACACAGTTATGAGACAGTCAAGAGCAGAGCTTGTACAACTGTAACAAATAACTTCAGTCTGTCAAGTCAAGTAGCCAGTTTTATACAAACTTTATTGAAAGAACAGTCAGGCTAAATTTTGTATTGAAATTACTCCTTACGTGCTTCTTCAAAAATCTATTTCTTTTTTACTTTGTTGTTCTGAATTTAGTTTTTGCACTTCAATCAAGTTTCACCTTCTGTTTCATTCATGGGAGTGGTTTTACCTGTTGCTGGGCATTTCTTACATTATCATAAAATTGTAGTGCTTGGAGTCCAAGCATTCCAAAGAAATGTTTGCCTCTGTGTTTTACCTGACATTAAGGAAAAGAAAAATCAAGTAATTTTTTCCAAATAATAGGTTTTGTAAAATTTATTTTTATTAAAACACAAAAATCCTAGGGTATTTGCCCTAGACTGCAAGACAATATCCCTTCAAATCCAGACTTGTACAGCTCTGCAAGATCAAGTCAATTCTATTTTGCTGGGATGAAACAGAGGAAAAAACAGTATAGAAAAAAATCCCTAACAAAGTAGGATTTCCCCTCTCTGGTATATGGGGTACGCCTTTCCCACCACGCACTACATTTCTTGGTGGAAGGATATTTAAGAACATAATTGTTTGAGAATCATTTTCTAAAAGCACAAACAAATTTTGGGCTGTGTGGTTACAGCGAGATAGATACACACCTGGACCATGACTGGCATTCAAGCACTTGCTCAAAAACACACAAGGCAAGCAAATCTTAATTGGGACCACAGACCAAGCCATTTCTTACTCAAGAGGACTTGAGAGCTAACAACTTCTTTCAAGGATATACTATTTAAACATCTGTTGGTTGACAAATACTATCTCAAAAAAACTATGTTTACGCCTACCTGGTTTGATTTTAACCTACCTCCAACCTGCAAGTATTTTGGAGGGAACATTTTACATTCGTAACAATTCAAGTGTAACTGTAATGCTGAGTAATAAGTTTGGTTTGTCCTGAAGTTTACTGAACTATGCAGTTCGTTATCAGTGCAGAAGCAGCAGAAGACTGCTGTGGTTGGCTCAGTGGAATTATAAAAAAACAAAACAAAAAACACACCCTCCCCCCATGTAACCTTTACAGAATATATGTAAAACTGTGTCCTTCCCTGGTCATATTCACAACTTATCTACAAGATAGTGTTAGCAGTAGAAACTGCAGTCCATGACTATTTGCATTCAGCTCTCATCCATCTGTTCCTCTTTCTCCTCGGCTTCAACTTGTTCAGTTTTCTGCGGGGTTTCTCAGTCTTCCGAGTTTCAACAGAATCCACCCCGAGAACATGTTCAGAGCAGCATAACTGTCCATTCAACATAGAATTTAGTACTGTCCTGTCTTGGTGCTCCTTGCAGAAAGAATTTGGGCAGAAGTGGCAGAAAGAAACAGAGGGTTTGCCACAAACATCACAGTGGTGCCAAGGACACTCCCACTTCCCTGCAGTCAAGAAACAAAGAGCCCATCAGTGAGCGGGGAGTTAAAACATGGCAGCGTCTCTGAAAGAAGTTTTGTGTTTTAGCAGCTGAACAACACACAACTTTCCTGACAAAGCAAATGAGACAGCAACCACTGGGGCTGACCTCAACACTCAAAATGCTACATCGTACTTCCAAAGCTCAGCTGGCAGCCGTAAGGAGCACACTTGACATACTCTCAGTTTAAATACAGCAGCCAGCTCCAGCTAGAAGAAATTACTCAGGCTTTACTCAACAACATTTTACAGAACTTGCAGGCTGGTAGAGCACCCAAACATCTGCTCAACTGCTGCCTACCACAGCACTCACCTGTCTGTTCCAAGTTTTTCTCAGGGATGGCTGGTGTGCTTCACCTATGGCTGCTCTTTCTCCCCAGCATGCTTTACCCAGTCCTTGTTTTACTTGTTTCTGGGGTAACAGGCTTTCCCTGCTTTCCTTCTTCACATCCCACCTGAAATGGCTGTTTGGAACCAGGTAACTCCTGTGATATGTAGAACAGCAAACTGATTGCTGCTCCTAATTTTCCTACTCGCCTCCTTCCAGAAGCTGCTGTAATTCCTCTGGCTTGAGCTCAAAGGGTTTCATGCATTTCTCAGACATAACAACCATCCTGTGACAGTGCTCCCACCAGCTGATGCACTCCACTGCCTACATTTGTAGAGCAAACAGCCCATTTCAGCAGAGAGGCAGGAGGAGGCCATCATTCTGTCTTTGCACCCAGGAGGAGCTGCTCCTACGTGATGCAGGAACAAAGTTCCCACCCCACAAACCCAGTATTTTCAAGATGACACTCCTGACAAGGTTTCAATGCAATAAATGAGGTACCTGCAGCACAAATTATTTATTCGGGTGTAAGAGGTGGGCTGACTCACCAAAAGGACGTTTCACCAAACCAAGACAGGAGAGATGATAAGCTTTAGTACAAGATTTCCTGTCACACAGTACCAGCTGGCCTCCATCCCCACAACGGAAACAATCATCTTCAGATTCCTTCTTCCCTTCATTTTTCATTCTGCGTCTCCGTGTTCTCTTTTTGGTCTTTTTGCCTTTTTCCTCTGAGGCATTAGTGGAAGAATTCTAAAAGATGCAAGTCTGTTAGTGCCAGTTTTGCAAAGCAAAAATATAACACAGCCTGGACAAGCTGTTGGCACACCTGGCAGACGGTGCACACAGCCAAAAACTTGGCTTGGGGCAGACCTGCCCAGTGTCTCAGCATACTGATCTGCATTGGCAAAGCCCCCACGCTGACACTTGTGAAAAGTCATCCTAAAAACACATCTTGTCCCTACAGTACCTTCCTACTGGAAACCCCCTTCACTTTCTTGCCACTTTATTCCCATTTCCAGTCTGATCTACCCATGGCTAATTTACCCCCATTTTGTATTTGCATCAATAATCACTTCAATGCCCCTTTCTCTCTTCCAATTGTGAATACTACTGCTGGAATTACCAAAATCTGCCTCTATTTCTCTTTGAGGAACAGAGAGCAGAACTTCAGGAACTGTAGCTGTGCCTCTCTATTTCAATCTGACATTCTGCTGCTTGCACTTCACCCAATCTTGTAAAATTCTGGATGATGTTTCAACATCCCTACCATCATTCCCCTCCCTCTTTCCCCAGTAGTCATTACCTACTTTCTTTAAAATTAGCCCACTCTATCTACCAGTGCAGACAGCTCTGCAAAACTGAACTGTACCATTTCATTTTTTCATGGATTTCTGTGGAAATGGATCACAAGCTTATGCAAAACTTCACTTCAGCCTATCTCTAAGCAAAAAAACAACTATGTGAACTCTGGAGATTTTCAGTCCACCCTCTGAAATGGCTGGTACTGAGCAGTGTGAAGGACCACATAAAGGTGCAGCTTTTGAACATCCATAGGTGATACTTGTGCCTCCCTTTGCACTCCTATTCCAGTCCTTCATGAAGCCCCATCAACTGCTGGATTACAGGTTTTAAACTAACCTGGCAGGAATCACACAGACAATTTTGTATCATTTTTTTCCTCATGCAAAACTCATGTTTTTTATTCTTCAGTTCAACTGATTTTTCTTTAACGAATCTCGATAATATTTTAAGGTTTAGATGGGAGAAATATAAACTGCAATGTCAGAATAATCTCACTGACTATAGTTAGGTGCATTCTTAGTTCAAAGCTCCTACAACTCTTCCCTTCCCCATGTTTTAAATGGGACTGGGGAGGTTATTCCTTCTGCAATCCATTTTTTCTTAATATGCTTTTTATTCCAGAAACTAGTGTCAGTAGCTAGCCGTATTTCTTATTCAGGACCCAAAGTAATTAATTTGTCATAGGAGAAAGTGGTAGGAAACATTTTGGGGTGTTCCCCAAACCAGTTATCACCTGCTGTACTGTTACAGCACGAAGTGTATTCTTCAGCACCAAGGTTATGTTTGGCAAAACTATGTTTCCATCCTCCCAGCAAGGGAAACAACAAGCTTTGAACTCAGAGGACAGAAAGCATCTGTTCATGCATCATCACCCCTTATCGCAACATAAAACTGGTCCACTGACTCATACCCCAGAAGAAAAACCCAGGCTAGTAGACAAGACTGTCAGAATCTCTTGATGTATTACTTGCCTTTGGTCTGTCCCCAAGAAACCCACTGCAGTTTGGGGCACCACATTTGCAGACTGTTTTTTCATTGCCCAGACAGTCAAGGTTGTAATTAAAAGTCAGCTCCGTCCCTGAGTGAGAAAAGACAAACCCTTTCACTGTAAAGGACAAGGTAACAAATTCTATCAAAATTATTACAAACAAAGGCAGATTTCCTTATCTGTCTGCTGGTTTGGGACTTGATGTATTGTCACAGGCTTTTCCTCCTCTTTGCTGCTCATAAGCACTGACAATGACTAACGAGATGCCCACACAGCGCGATGGGCAATTACATTTTAAAATAAATTGGTTTGACTTCACAAATCAGTGTGTGTGTGTGGTCTACACACTTGTTAGTTATATCTACCTATCTACCTATCTATCTAGCCAGCCAGCCAGCTAGATATAGCTATAGATAGATAGATGTGTGTGTGAGCATGTGTGTACACAAACCAGAACATACCTTCTTTTAAAGCAGCCTCCTACATCCACTCCTTAAGCATCTCCATATGAAGAGATGCAACATACTGCTTGAGATCTCCAAAACAAAAACTAGGCTCCACAACACAAAGTGAGTGCAAGGATACTAACTTACTAAGGATACTTGCCCTTTCTAGAAGGAAGCAACAAAAATCAGCTCACTATTAAGAAACACTGAAGTAAAAGGCAGGTTCCAAAGCTTCCCTCTGACTGCTGAGTTCTCTATAAGAATATTTGCACTGAATCAGTTAAACCATGACTGTCCCACCCATAAGTGCAGAAAAGGTTTAACTTAAGGAATGAAACCAAACCCAAGAGAAGCTGACATACCTGCAGGAATATCACACACAGCAAACAGCCCGACACGAGTGTCTCCATTCACTGTCCACTTCAGAGTTTCACAATTTGGTTGGCAGCTGTGATTCATAAACCGAGAGTAGTTTCCTTTGGGGCCAGCATCAATAATGCGGTCCTGGAGGAGATCAGACCAGCAAGAGAATGAATGTTTTTTTCTCTCCCCCTCACAAAAAAATGATTTCAGTAGTTGCATTCAGAACAAGCAGGGTGTTGCTACCCAGAGCACAAAAGCAGACTGATGGTACATGTTGTATTGAAAACTGTAGTGTCCCATGGGGCCTGGAATGTGACACTCCCAAAGCAATACTTGTGCTCTAGCTCACGTTTTCCCAGCACCCATCGCAGCCACGTGGCAGGATAAGTGTTCTTGTGAGCACTGGGGTGGTTAAGGAACCCCCTCCCACAGAAAGCCTCAAAACTCAAACTGAGTCCATTTATCTTTTACTTTGCACTCACAAAGCTGAGAGGCATTTGCAAATACTATGCTTTATGGCATTTACCAAGTCACTGCATGATTACTTGCAAAGATTATCAGTCTATCACCAGATATTTTCTCCAAATCAGCCTAGTTTAAACAAAACAAAGCTCTTGGTAAATGAAAAAAAAAAAATCCCATCCCTACACACAATTGCTTTTTAATTTCTATCTCCACTGAATATACCAGACATTAACAAAATAAAATCTTGAAATAGCCAGAACTATGTTTCTCTGCAGAGCTACTTAAGAGGGATTTGCTAGTTAATGAAATATTATTATAGTTTCCACCTAACTCATTTTTATAATGCACATGCACGACTGCCATGCCTATGTGCACACACCCCCAGCCACTCCAACTGCACAGGCAGCTCGACCCACAGTGAGCATTTATTAATTACAGCAAGAGTCAAATACATGTTTAGTTCAGATTATTAATTACAACAAGAGTCAAATACATGTTTAGTTCAGATATGTAACACCCTGACGTTGTGTGTCAATTTAGTAGAGGGCTAAGAAACTTTTAAGCATTCAGAGAAATGTGGTTTCATCATTCCTTGGTGATAACTCCAGTAACAGGAACTCCTCAGTCACAGGTTTAATGAAAACAGTAGCTGTGGAAATACAGAGCAGGAAAGTCTTGGGCAAAAGAACAGTGGTTGGGACCGAAAGAAATGCAGGACTGGCAGCCAGCTCTTGTTTTTCTCCTAAGTAGCTTTGTTTTTTGGGACTGAAGCAATAGAATACATATAATCAATACCTCCAACTGTCCAGGTTCTCCACTTTCTTCTCCTTCTCAGAAAAAAAAATATTCAGAGGTGTGCACAGAACCACAGGTGCTGCATTAATTTGGTGTGTTAATTAATCTGCTGCAACAATTTGCTGCAGAATCGATTTGTGGAGTACAGGCTGGCTACTAATGCAGGGAGTGCTTTCAGAAAAAGTTTCTACAAAAGCACAAGTCTAGTTTTGCTGTAAACTAAGAAATGGACAGAAAGATCAAAAACATTAAATGCTGAATATAAGACACAGCCTCACAATTTTATTTCACATTCTCTCAAGTGAGAATTTTATGTTCTACTGTTGAAATTTTACTAAAAGGATTGCTAACAGTAATTCTTTCAACTGTATCACTACCATTTCCCAACACTCCATTTTGAGACTAGGCAGGTAAATACTTTGCTGCACCTGATTTCAAACAACAAAGCAAAACTTATAGATTGTACTATTTACTTTATTACATAACACAGAACTAATGAGATGCATTATATACATATAGAATGCAGAGAACAGGCACAGAAGATACAACGCTGTGAATACAGGAAACTGTGGAACACCAAAGGCAGCAGAGAGCCCTACCAAGGTGACCAACAGGAGGAGAAGAGATAAAAATAATAACTAAATAATGGCAAAAAATGTTCAAATACTCTACCTTATCAATAGTAAGCATATAGAAGTGGGTAATGTCATTTTCATGTGCATATTTGATTCTTGCCATACATTCCTCTTCATCAATCAGCTCTCCCACGTACTCGTTCACAAACTCTCCCTGGAAGATAGCGAGTATCACTAGTAAAGTATATACCAAACCCACGGACAGCATCACCAGCCCCCAGTTCTCTGCTGGGCAAGAACGATTCATACCTTCTTGATGTCCCTCTTGGCGACCAGACCCCACCCCTTCCCGTCGGTTTTGATGATCTTGGTCTCGGGGTACTGGCGCTTCGTGAAGCACTGGTTCTGGCACCTCTCCCCCGCCGGGCACACCTGGGGGTGGCACTCGTACATCAGCATCCGGTTTAGGCACTCGGAATCAAAGCCACAGGGGTTTTCATCCGTGGGTTTGCAGTTGCACTTGGGAATCTCAGATATGTCAGCCGTGTATATCTGCACTTTACCGCAAGGTTTATTCACCTGAAAAAAAAACTGCATTAAAATGGTTCAAATATCACTGCAGAACATTGAATTCGTTGTTAAGAGTTATTGAGGCGGTTACTAATTTGTTTTTGCCACACTAGGTGTTCTAATGGAAGCAGAATTTCACCCTATCAGGACTGTAAAAGCCTTCAGTTATCAGCACGGCATTACAACCTGTCCCCATACCACAGCTCAGCTATTCCTCTCCGGTGCTGCCTGAGACCTTTTGAGTATCCAGTGTAATTTCCTCAAACTTTACCTTAATGTGCTTGTAGGGTGGAGGTTTGCGTTCACTCTCTTGGGTTTCTTTGGCTTCTCGCTGTAGCTTTATTTCTCGAAATCGAGCTTCAGCTTCTTGCAAAGCTGAAAAAGATTGTCACATCAACAGAAATGCCAGAAAGGGAATTACTCTCCCCAGATTGCTCAATCCCATGTGTGTTAAACAAATAATTGCCTACCCCTTAGTCCCATCATTCAGTTTTCTTACAAACAACACTTCAGAGGTGTTAATGCTCTCAACAGATGTACAAATTTTAGTCTTTCAGTCTCCCAGTTACACTTTTCTTTTTCCTTTCCAGAAAGCAAAAATCACCAGAAATAATTCCAATTAGATCCTAGTCTCTTACAAGCCATGAAAATAATGTTTCCATTCAAAGATAGTAATAGTGGCTGCTGCCCAGGACACCACAACAATTTCCTTAATTCGATATTGTAAAACAAATGTACACAAAAGCAGACCACAAGGCTATGTGTAAAGAAAGCAAAGCATGCATATCCCTACATTATTTTCGTTTACTTTTAGCTATGTACCGTTCTTGAAGACTTTTCCAATTCCTTTGATCCCTTGGTATCTACTCCCTCTGTCTCCCTCCATGTAAGGGAACACCCGTGCTTGGTGCGTCCAATAGTAATCCTTAGAACCAAAGAAAAACACAGGAAATTCTCCGATTTCATGCTTCATTTTCTGGATATTTGGGGGAACGTTTTTCGGATGGCAAACTTCTGCAGGCCACCATCTAGCACAGAAGTACAAATAAAAAAATACAGCATTTTAGTCAAGTCTGCATGAGACAGTTTAGTAAAATCACTCTAAAGTGCAGTAACTGCATATTATTTCCAGTATCCAAGAGGATTTAAAATCCTTTCCTCCCCTCACTCACTAGGCAGTGAGAGAAGCCAGGAAAGGAAAGCCTGACACTCAGATCTGTGGGACTTTGGCCTTCCTGAAAGGTAAGGAGACACAGCAGGCTCCTTGTGTCTGGGTAGCAAAACCATCATCTTTACAAGGCCTGCAATCGCTGTAATTGTCAAAGACCAAGAGAAGGTTGATAATAGCTATCATGTTTCTAGGACAACCCCCACCCACCTCTATCTCACTCAAATCTCAACGAAACACTGACAACCTGAGTGACTGATCTCCCAGCCTGCGAGGTAGTAATTTAGCCAATTACAAGTTATAACAATTAGTTTGAAGAGATCTCTGAAACAAAAGGGGTTGAAAGCTCATACACTGGAATCAGATATCATAAGGCTCAATGAGCCCTGCATGGGTAATGCCTTGGCTGAGAGCAACAGCAAAGATGCAAGTCTTTGAAACTTTGAGGCTTGCAAGGAAGTGGGTTCCCCAGCTCAGAGAGGAATGAGAAATCAGAGGGCAGCAAGGCTGGCCTGCAGGAGAAACCAATTGTATGATCCTTACTTAAACATGCCAGTACTGTAAAACAACGTAAAATTCCTTCATCAGACCTGTAATTTCCCAGTTTAACCCAAATAATATCCTGGAAGTGGAGCTTCTTGCCCGCCCTGCAGTCGTTGCAGTACCAGCTCCCATCTGGCATTTCAATGTTTAGGCAGTCGGGGTGAAAGGCTGCTGGACACGACTCGCAGCACAACAAGCTTCCACCTTCACAGAGAGACAAATAAAAAAAAAACAAGGAAAACAAAAAGCTTGAAAAACATCAAGGCCAAAATGAAAGTTTGCGTTGCAGCCAGGTTAAAAGCAGTGGGTAGGTTCACTTATAAAATAAATGGTTAAAATGCAATAAATACACATCTCTTAGTTGTGTACACAAGCCAAAAAGTCCTGATTTGAATGCCTGGCAGACTTGGGCTCGTAACACCACGCAAAATAACAAGCAAGCTGGTGATAAAAAAGCCAGAATAAAGCACCACGGATTATAATTACTTTGCCTTACTTTAATGACTACAATATGTTTAACACAGTTTAATATATGTTAACATTTCAATGTAAGAAAAATTTTAACCACAACAGACTTCTCTTATATTTGTGTGTGGTTTGTTTTTTTTTTGTCTTTTTTTTCCCCCCCCGGGGGAGAGGGACCAAGGTTGTTAGTTTGTTCCATGAATTATCAAGTGGAAAGTTAGCTGGAGCTTAAAAGCTGCTATGCTGCTTGTTAATTTGTTAACAAATCAGGTAAACTTTCACTCCTACAACTTTTATCAGCACCACGCATTCCGTGGTTCTCAATAAGGAATACATTTATTGTATAACATAAACCAAAACACCTTTAATTAGCAGCACTCCCAGCAACAACTAATACTGATTCAATTTGCTGGCTGATACTAAACTAAAAGCAACACTTAAAATATTTATGGTGTAATATTACGTATTAGCAATAAAGAAACACAAAAAGCTTCAGCACATTGAACACAGGGGAAAGAACAGAGAAATACTCATTATGTGTCTCTCACACAGAATTAAATCAAGCTCCTAGTTGCTGGATAAATTCCAAGGAAAACTATTCTTTTAATCAATTATTCCTGCAATAAAAAAGGATACTTAAAAACCTGAAGCAGCACGAGCCAGCCCGACATTAAACCAAAACCTCACAAAGCCCAACTTAATAATGCCACGCTTCGAATAACTCTGTACGAACGGACCAATAAAATAAAATCTAAAACGCTTTGAGGCTGCGTTTTGCGAAACGCAGCTCTCCGTGAGTTTACCTTTGGAACACACGAAGCACCAGCTGACATTGACGTGGGCGTGATGGCTTTTCCCCTTGGTGGCAGTGAAATGGTTGGTGCAGACGATGCTGTTGGAGGCGATGACGGCGCATCCCGCGGCAATGCAAACGTCCCCAGCGTGGTAGGCAACGGGGCAGCGGACACAGCGCATCATCTTCCCTGGCAAAAGCACAACAACTGCCACGTTACTTCCCAAGCAAACCTGGTTATTGGAGCTAAAAGTGCCCGAGACGGCCAACGCAACACACAAATACACGCTCGTTATGTTTTCAAAGCCTGCATATTTGCGTTTAGCGACAACGCCGAATTGATCAAGGTTTTTTGAAACACTGTAATGTTTAATTGTGAAGACTTTTAACTATGCACACCAGGGCAGACACGCTTTCTTCCGTCATGTAATTTTGTCTACAGTTGTTGCCCAAAGCTAAAAGCCTGCACAGAATCAAACGTCTCCACGTTCATCGAGCCTTGCTGCACCGTTCGTACATTCTCAGGTCCTGCCCTCACTGCCTGGCCTCTCTCCCATCATCTACGCATTCTAGATTTCATTCTCTCTTGGGAATAAAACATGGTTAACTATGGATAACTGAAAGCTAGTAAATTAAAAAAAAAAAAAGAGCATGAACATAAATACTAATGCTGACTAAAAATTATTCTATTATTATTTTTTTAAACATTCTGAATCAATCCGTAGTCCATTTACACCTAAAAAAATTGCAGCTAGCAGCTCTTAAATGGACAGATTCCTTACCTTAACATACCACAAACAGAATTAATTCACCAGTTATAAAAGTGTAAAATGAAACTACCTTTTGAAATTCGTGGATGGGAGGGGTTACTGACATGACAACTGAGGCAGCTGTGGAGAGGACATCGAAACCCCCTGTTCTCAAACACAGTAAGATGAAATTTTTTCACACAAGCTTCGTGGTAGAATTTTCCACAGTGAGATACGACACAGCGTTTCACATCTGCCTTTCTCTCCTTACACACAAAACAGGTGTGCACACCTAATGGCAAAATAATAAACAGAATGTAACTAATTATTCATGCAAACACGAGAATTTAAAATGCTTCTCTTGTGCTTTTATGTTATGCAAGGGGGAGCTGCTTCTGTTTTGTGCAGTTAAAATGTACACAACAACATCCAAAGCCTCACCAATCTGCTTTTATGTTCTTATTTACAAGCCTCAGTACACCAGGACAACTGTGAAGTTTTCTTTTCTAAAAATTTTTTTTTTTAAAACCGATGAAATAGAATGATGGGTTGTCTCTGATCCTGTGAAATCTGAGGCAGCACCACAAACTAAACACAAGCTTCCTCCAGTCTTCTCTCTGAACCATTTGGAACAGCTTTATTTTGAAGTAGCCTTGTTCCAACAAGATTTTACTGCATGTACTGAAATGGGCTTATAAGCAAGAACATAAATCATTTACATAAAGTTTTGAGATTAAGAACTTCCAAGCAGTTACTACAGGATTAAAAGCAAATGAAATTATTAGCAATTAAAGTAGCCTTTTAATAGGAAAAGCAAAAGACTGATACAGACACACATAGGACTAAAAAAGTACTTAAAATGTTTCACTTGCTGTTCTTTTTTCTAGGATTTCTTAAGTCTTTGTGACAGACTTTAAATCTCATCTGTAATTGTACTCAGAGAACAAATAATCTGCAGTTATTAAGGCAATGGAATTCAGACTAAATTGGCCAACTTGCAAGGGAGTTCTCACCAAAACCAGGGTGAACTTTCTAAAACATGGCACACTTAGTGGTACTCTATGAACTCCCACCCTGCCAGGTCCCATAGGATAAGTAAGGGTTCTGCAAGGATACACACTTTGTCCAGGAGGACATCCTAAAACAATGTATGGGAAAACCACAACTTTTTTTTTTTTTTTTTTTTTTTTTTTTTTTTTTTTTTTTTTTTAATTAATAGAAAGGGACAGACTTGCCTGATGTACATTCACTACAAATGAATTTTCCTGCTGGTCTTCCAGAGAGCCCAAGGCAGCTTACATGAAAAGCTCGATAGCAAAGTCCTTCACACAGCAGGAGATCACCTGTTTTTTCACACAGCTTTTACAACACAAAGGCATTGAATGTTAAAGAAAAGTTCATATGTGGAAAAAACTGTTTTCTTTATTCCATTTCATATACTGCTCCTCAAAATCTCTCTTCCCATTGTTGAAATCAAATTTAACAAGAGAAAGATAATTTTACAACCATCATCACATGCCCTGGCTTCAAGTCAAAACAGGTAATAGAATCATTAAACCACCAGAAATATCACCATGGTTCAATAGCAAATACAACCTGACAGAAAAAAAGGAATAAAAAAAGAAAAGCCTTAAGAAATATTTCCTGAGCACACTGATGCATCCGAGTAGGGTTAAAAAAGCATCCTTATTTTCATTTTCCTTGGCAAAAGGAAATTAATCTAGTTGGCACAATGATACTTCTACATCTGAGTGGTTAGCAATGACACATGCACAACTAAAAATGAACTGAACAACAGTGCTGTCAGAATTTAGGGATTACCCAGCATTTAAAGAGAGAGATAATCTCATCATCACTATGTACAAGAAATGGAAATGTAACTGCTTGCCCAGTCTCGTGGAAACAAATTTGATCTGCCTGCTTGGGCTGTGTTATCGTTTCATATTCCAAGAACTCTTCTAGAGTAGTCTGATAAAGCTTTTTGCTTTCAGCTGCCACCTGCATGCTGTGATCAGTGCATCACTGCCACCTCTGCTGCACACAAAGCACAAACCCCACCAGGTTTGAATCCTCCTCTTTACTAACAGAGGAGCGAGCAGCTCTTCTGAATCACCACTGGTCACCTGGCAACACTTCAGAGGCACAAGTCATGCTTATCTTACAGATCTGAGAGCTCAAGCAGAGAGGCTAAGTCACTCACAGGAGGTCAGGAAAAAAAATAGTAAGGTATTAAGAGCTCTGTTTACTGGCATGGCAACCTCATCACTAACAGACATCTCAGACACCCATTATTATCCTGCTTCTGGCCTAACATCGTTATTTTCATATTTAAAAACACTTTTCTGTCTCGCTGCCCCAGCTAATGTCTCTCACCTGACACACATATTCTTTTTTTGTTCCTGCTCCTCGCTCAGATTTTTTGGATGATATAGACACTTCAGTCTGAGTTTCATCAGCACTTTCATAGGGAGACTCTGACCGCTCATCTCCTTGGCCATCGGAGATCTGAAGATTAAACACAGGTGTTAGAGAAAGCAGCCAAGGATGGCCATCTTTGCACAGAATATCAACTGATGGAAGCAAACAGACTGCAATTCAGACTAGGAGACTGAGGCACACTCTTTCGGTTTTGTTTCCCCCACCTTCAAGAAAAACTTCATCAACAACCAGGATATGCACTTGTGGAAGTCTCAGCAAAAGGACTGTGTAACCATCACCCCCACCAGCAACTCAACAGCAGCCAAAACAGAACACCAGACCTTTGTAATATGGCATTTTATTTATACTCAGTTCTGTAATACAGTGAGCAAGAAGTGCCTAGCCAGTAACATAAGGATATCTTCAAATCCCTTGATTGAAGTTTGAGTATGTGGTTTATGAGAGAGTTAACAGTCAATTTTAAAAAAGGAACTTGGTAAGCTTCAAGCTGTGTATGAAAGTCTCTGGAAGTGGGAATAATATATAGAAGAGAGGAAGAAAGAAACAAGCAGCTCTCAATACTTTTAAGGAACGTTACAGTCAACAATGAATTCAAAGTACTACAAGAGATAGTCCTGTTGTGGATCAATCTTACATAACAGATCTAGATGTATAAAATATGGAGGATTTTTAAAAATAGTCATAATTTACTTTTACAATTTTACTTTTAAAAAAAACCCAACCCAAGTAACATTTAAAGAAATATACAGGGCAGTTTTCAGTTCAACAGAATTTAAGGAGGGAATGGACAACCAAGCGATTCGTCTCATCTCACATTACACCAGAAGATGCAGAATTTCTTGCTGTTGCCCCCAGATGGTACTCAGTGAGTTGTGTCTCACTAAGTACATTCTCCAGGAGAGCATCACAACTTGGAATTGCAAAAGAAATCTGTCACTACTCTTCGAGCTTGTTCTAATGGTTATTCACACATACCATCAAAAGCACTGCCTCCTGTCCTTTTGGGCTGTCTAACTGCAACTCCCAGTGGATGATGCCTTCTCCAGATATTTCAGCTATATTAAAAGGAAGCAGACATTGTCCTTCTCTGGAAGCATGCTGCCATTAAACCCGCTTCAGTCCTTTTTGGTCCACCCTCTAATTTTCTCCCTAGGGGACATTTTACAGCATCCAGAAGATTTTAGGGGGGTTTCTCTAAACCTCATCTGTACTTCAAAAGGGTTGTTGAAAAATCAGGCATGAGAACTGGAGGCAATAGCCCATTGCAAGACTTCTAAGTACAGTATCCAAAGCAAGCCAACATGCTACTACTCTTCTCCACTTCTGTTCTGCCATGTAAGGATCATCCTAAGTCTCTTCTATACAGCACTGAAAGTCACTCTAAATAGCTGTGCTGCTCAAGAGATCATTTGGCCAAGAGCCATTTGTCAGGACAGACACCCCACTTTATATGAAGAATTTGCTTGCTGTTTTCAGACACAGAATCTCATCTTTAACCACAGTAAATTAAAAAATGACCCAGCTACATGCAGGAGACAGCTACATGCAGCCTATCAGACAATCCATGTATCATGCACATTTATTAGAAGTGATTTATTTTGACATCAGAGAGAAAAATATAAGACCAAACCAGGCCTAGAATTACTCTTTACAAAAGCCCTTTAGAAACACTGGTTTTGAGTGATTACTTCTCACTGCTGCTGCCAGTTAACATTTAACATTTGCTTGCCTTGACCATGTCTAAAAATATTTTAAAAATTGGATCAGACTGACAGTTGTTGGTTGGTGGGGTATTTTTTTCCCCCCATATTACCTGCAAGAGTGTAAATTCATTTCCTCCGTGCAAATAAATACTATCAAAGTGACTTGTACCTACACATCACCTGTGAATATTTCTACAACTGGAGTGATCTGGAGATTCTGCTTGGCCGTTTTACAGAAAACTGCATGTAAAATCATTCAGTCACCTGGAAATCTCTGTCCCCTGGAAGGGGCTGTGAAATAGTAAACTGCAAATGCAACCCGAGTGCAAGTCCAGGAGCAGCCAGTTCTGGCTGGGAAGGGGCAGATAAAGGAAGGCAGCGTGGGAGTGCAGCAAAAACACAAACCCACTTTCCCTTATGGTTTAAGTAAACTTACACACATGCTCATTTTTGTTTAAACTCTCCCCACAGAAGCATTAATTAGTGTAAGCAGTGCAGTGCTCCAACATTTTTAGTACCTCATTATGTTCTTGTTTGAACTAGCCAGAATTAGTCATGGTTAGAAAAGAATAATAAAAAAAAAAATAAGCTGGAAGTTCTTAGATCTGTATTTCTTTTCTACTTCAAAAGAAAAGAAAACACAACAAGCAGTCTTATGTTAACTCAACACTATGGTTGTTCCCCATCTTTTACCCCCATGACATCTCACCTAAATCCTGAACAAAATCCATTTGGGCAGCACACCCTGAGTTTAGACAGTGTTCCTACAGCAAAAGCTACAGAGCCTTGCCCCTGAGGAAGGCACTCATCTCCCCCAGCTCACTACTTATGAAGGCAGGGCAGAGGAACAGAACATATCCAGTGACACATATATTCAGTCAAAAGACAGTGAGTCAAAGCAATGGTTTCCAAGATATTCTTTGGCTTATATACTCCATTGGAACAAAGGATGCAGACCTCTATGTGGAAAGGGAACCCTACTGGCAGATGGCAGTCTTTCAGAACCTCCTTAGACCTGGGTGACAAAATCCCAACTATTTGTGAACCCACAGGCTGACATCAATTTTCCTACAGAACAGAGATTGTACTGCCTCAGAATTAATGTGCCAGCCCTTCACTTAAATTAAATGGTTACTGAGCCAAAAAAAAGGAGCAACACTGGCAAGAATCAAACTCTACATCACAAATGCAACCACAAAAACCAAATTCTATCAGCCCATTCAAGATAAAACTTGGCAATTTACACCCACCTATAGATTAATGCCAGATTTCAAGCACGAATACCAACATGCAGAGCATGAACAAAATACCTTCAGTTCATCAACTGTACGGCTACCAGGCTGAGAGTATCTTTCAAGATCTCTCCTTTATGGCTGTCAGAAGCCTCACACACTTTACAAATCAAATGCTCTATTAACCACCTGATTTGTACTACACAGACAAGCCTGGATACCTGCTCAGGGCTGTCTCAACTCCTAAGAATCACTTCATTCACAAGCACCTCAGTGATACATCTCTATGGCCTGGTCAGGACCCACCTCTTCTCCCCTGAGACTGTGACCAAAGGTTTAGCCATCACATCCAACAGCTACAACTCATTCACAGTTCACATGCACTTCACCATCATCTGAGAGTTTTCATACCGGCTATTGTCAGGGCCATAATAAGGGGAAGGTTAGCAGATTCCCTGTTGTAAGAAAGGGAAGCATTTCTACAGGATACTTCAGAGTTTGACCCTTATTTGTATCTTGCAGAAGATGAAACACTCTCTGCCAGCCACCTCCCCTTGCAAATAACCCTTGTCCCATGTAACCACCTTTTGGGAAGGCTCCCTCTATGAAGGGCTGTAATTCAACACTTCAGCTCCCCAAGTTATCCCAGAACAGCCAGTAGGAATATCGGGGAAGTAAAATGAGCATCTGTCCCTTCAGGCCTGCGGAGAAGAGGCCAAGACAACCTTCATCTAATGTTTCTCAGAGAGGATTTAGGACCTAAGACAGATACTGCATGAGATGGTTGGGAAAACTGTATTTGTACCCCAAGCAAGCTGCAGCAGCAAAACCAGGTTCCCGATCCACCAAGGGGACACTGAGTTTCACAATTAAAATACCTGTAGATCCAAACAGTTACTAAGTAAAGATGATTTACAACAAGATTGTTAGAAAGGAGTTTGTGCTGACGTGACACAGCCACCTCTACAATGAGATCTAACACTTTTGTGGGTTGTTAACCCAGCTATCCATAGTGGAAGGTCTAATACTTCGCATACCAGAGCCCTAAGAACAGCCTTCAATACAAATCAGGACAGGTTTAGGGGGGCCTTTTCCTGTACTTGTTAAGTTACAAACGTAAACCTTTCCCTTGTGATCATGGCAGAGCTTGTCTTGTCCTTACTTTCCTAATATAATCTTCCTAGCAAAGAAAATTGCGTGTAATTAATGCCTCTGATATTCAGGCCAAGGTTCAAAGTAATCAACATTTAGATTAGGGGCAAAACCTGTTAATTAGCAATTTGTAGCTATTTTATTCTGCTTTGCATTTTAAGTAATTTCTTGCTTCTCATAAAGGCAAAGTGTTATTTTTAAGAGTGCAAATTTAGGGGAGGGGAAAGGCACTCCAGATTTTTAGCAAGTGACAAGTTTCTGCCTTGAAATTGTACCCAAATTCTATCATCACCTCCATTTCTTGTTAGCAGTTACTGATGCTGAAATGTGAAAGATGCCCTTCTTCTGCTGAAGTCAGGATCATCACAAGAATCAAAATCATCACCATCAAACTTTGGCATTTTGCACATCAGTCAGGCTTTCCTTCCCATTTCCTTCAATTATTGAACATCAACACTACTCTGTGAGGACTCGCCTGTAGAGGCTTTCACACTTCACTGCCTGAACACCGAGCAAGGGTGGCATTTCAGAAATCAAATGCAGCTCTTTCTACTGGAAACTGTGCACCTGCATACTCAAGTAAGAGAAAGGGAAGAAAACGGCCTAAAAACCCAATAATGAGCTTTGCTCTTCATTTGAGCCTGGCCAAAACTGACTTCAAAGATAGAGAGGTTCAGAGTATGGTTACTGCTCACAGACCAATTTCCTGTCAGGTTCCCAAGGCTATCTTCCCTTTCCCACGTGTCTCAGTCATTATTCACTACTCACACATGTAAGACTCAAAGGGAACATGTGAGGACACATTACTGCATTTTTCCAAGTTCTCCATAGCTTTATTATTGAAAAAATACTTCGTCACTGAGTCAAACTGGGACAAAATTTTGGCAGCTCTGTGAATTCTTTGTGTTTAGTATTGTATTTTTACCCTTGAAAAGAGAGAAACTAGAGCAATGGGTCATTAAATAATTGGGTTTACTCATCTCAAGATATTTTGGGCACACATTTTATACTACTCCAGTTTTTTTTGGCAATGGTGACTCAGACCCACAACAGTACAGGAATCAGCATATCACGACTTCAAATTCTTAAAGTAATTTTAATTTTCTTTTGAACTGTATGCTAAAATTCCCAGTTCACAATAACCCAAAGAAGTGCTTAAGGGATTCTTTCAGACAAACATCAACCTATTTTTAGAAAGACTATATAACAGTGCTTATAAAAGCAATCCTCAGCATTACTTCTTAACTGAATGAACATGCTTTGCATACTGCAATACTTGATGTCTAAAGCCAGATTACATCAGCAACCGCCGCTGAATACTGGGTAATTGTTTAATTGCTAAATATAAGGATGAGATTTACTTTTTTTTTTAACTGCTTCCTGAACTACTTTTCCTTGTTCTGTGTGAAAGGGACATACAACGTGCATACAGATGTAAGGACTGTTTGTGGAGTAACGGAGTTTACGTGATTACATTGAGTAAATAAGTGTTTGGTTTTGACAGAGGCTGCTGGGCAGGCTTAGAGGAGGAAATGTGAGCAACTCCACACACTTACAGTAAGAGTTAAGACACTAGAGTATTAAAAGGAATTATATTGAGTCAGCTATGTGGATTTTCTAAGTTTATGCTCTTAATTTTTGCTTTTGACTGACGCTGTTTAAAATGATTAAGGGGGGTGGGGTGGGCAGGAAGAAGATTTGTCAGAAGATTCTGTACACATATACTGTGTGCACAAAATCACTTCTCAAATGTTTTTCCTGCCACAAGACTTCCCTCAGCTGCAACACTGAGCTTCAGTCACCTTCACAGTTCACTGCACCAGCAATTAAAGCGTTCAAAGGTGAAAGGAAAAGCACCAACACAGGGAAGCATTTCTCACAGGACATCTAAATACTGAACTCAAGTATACGACAACTTTTTAAGCATTTTTCACAACCAGGTACCTGATTCCAGTCTCAGCCACAGACCTCAGCAGAAATGCGAGCCAATTCTTCATTCCCTCTGGCTTTTCACAAAAAAAAAAAAAAAAAAAAGGAAAAAAAAAAGAAAAAAAAGTTGGATGCAAGCTGACGTTCACTCGGCTTGCGTATTTCTAGAATCACGTGGGTGAACTTTGCAAACAGTATCGTTACTTCCACATCTGGATGGTTAAAATGTCACTTATTAAAAAAAAAAAAAGAAAAGAGGTACTGACATATTTTCAGCTGGCTTCCAATCATAGTGATAACACGGTACAAGAAAGGACAGCCTGGAATTTAAAAATTCAAATGATGCTGTGGTTTGAAGGAGCAGGTGAAGTCAAATACCAATGTGGATATTTGCTCCATCCACTCACCCACTTGAAGACAAAATGTTTCTCTCCATTTACAGTTTTCTCCTTCCTTTCAGACAGCTCCAAAATCAGAGTAAATACCAGTTGCCAGCAAAATCATTACACTGTAATTCCAAGGAAAAAGAGGTTCAGAAATTTAAGTCTGAAAGTAAGTGGCTGTACTCATCCAATTTGCAGCTTGGGAATTTAAGTTACCATAGTAAAAACACAAAATACAAATGTTCTGCTTGTTAGGACTGGCCCTCAATCAGCTGGTGACTTGGCTATTAAATGTGCTTTTTGTTTCGGACTTAGAATTAAATATTCTTTTTTAACAGCTGATCTATAAAAGCATCCTTGCTCAGTGTTATCCTAGGGAGGGGGGGAAGGGGGTGGTTGTGTGTCTTTTTTTCTTCCCTCTAAGTACTTCCTGGCTAAAGGATGTCCTAAAGGACTAGAGCATCAGTATGTTAAGACAAAAACTCCTGCTTCATGGAGCAAAAGCAAGTTTCAAATACGATTCACTGGGTTAGCAACTACAGAGTGAACAACATTCATATTTCTGTGCTTATCAGCTTCCTTGGGACTTCTCCTCTCCTACATCCAATTCAGACAAAGTTTCCCTGCCTAGTGTTTAAATGTTCAAAACAAATTTGGAAATTTAAGAGTGAAAAGGTTGCTAATGTTGCCCACACTGGAACGGGCTCCAACAGTCACTACTTCACCAGCCACACACCTTTTCAGACTTTTCCAGCTACCAAAGTGCAATTTTCCATTAAAAAATTTCTTCTTCAGAAGATTTAATGAAGTCATTCAGTCTTACAAAACCACTTCTTGTATTACTCACATATGCTTGTGTAACAGCCTTCTTAAGGCTTACGAGCACAAGCTTTGGTCTTAGTCATACTCAAGACAACGATGTTCTTCTGTCATGTTCTGCTTAAGCAGTTACAAAAACAACCAAAGGGCAAATTTTTTGAGAGCCAAAGAAGGTAAGGTAACCCCCCCTGCTTCCCCTTGTTTTACTTCACATGGGAACACACCCCACTGTGTACACTTATCTTAAAGCCAGGGATATACAGAATGAAAAGAGACCATGGCAGGAAATTATTTCCTTCTGCTGTTTTGGTTGGTAGGCAAGTCTCCTGCACTGCAGGATCCATAAAAAAAGGTCCCACAAAGAGTGACCTGCTACTCTTACAGGGATGTCTTAAGACACTCACTGGCTTAAGAAACATCCTTTCTTGGGTCACCTGCTACCATATGCATTATGATGATATGATATCAACATGTCATATAAAAAATTACACTGCATCTTTTCATGGGCAATCTAGCAGCACATTTCCATGAGTTCTGAATGGTGTTGCCTATTAAGTTCTACTTTCCTTAAAACTCAGGGCACTGCTACAATCTCAGACTTCCTGACTTTGGAGTTTGGATGGACTTTGGAGTCGGTGATTTCTATACCCAGGAGAAAGTGGGCTGGGCTGGCCAAGAGCTTTTTCTAAAAAGCTTGGAGTATGCACACTCAGATAAGTGAACTCTTGAGTCTTTCCAACAGACAAACCCCATCTGCCTTTTCTTTTTTTTTTTTTTTTTTCCTTATAACAAAATCTGAGCAGCTAGAGGGTCGAGGTTTTTTTAATCTAAGGACAACTTACATAAGTCAGTAAGCAGCACACAAACGACAGGTCAGGCTGTATTCAGAAGACTATCGTGCACCCACACAGAGACAGAAAAACTGACAGAGCCAATTGAGTTACAGTTAACATTTCCTTTATTTCAGTATAAGAATTCCTGAACTGAATGAAGAGTGATATTTTGGCCCATACTGCTAGACTAGATAAATCCTTTAAGTATGCAGTGCCACAAGTGTACACAGTACTATAATAGCAAAAAAAAAAAGACGGCCTGGGACAGGTTTCATTTTTATTATTAGCAGGAGTTAGACGTTTCAGATAAGGATATTACGCATTTCTGAATTTGCCTGGAAAGTTAATTAAAACTATGAGAACATTTTAAAACAGTATAAAATTGCCTACAGATACTCATGATACTTTGGTAGGGGGATGTGGAATAAAAACCTACATCATGTAAACATTCAGTTAACAGATTCTCTGCACTCTGAAGCCTAAGTAATACACAGGAGAAGAATAATTACATAAGAAACTTCAGTTTTCTACACAGCATGTGCTGCCAAAGAACAAAAGCCAAGCTTAGAACTTTTTTTCGTGGGAAAGTAGAGCCATTGTAACACAACTGTATGGTCTGGTGGGCAATGCAGGTCATGTCAAATGTTAGAGGCTTTAGCAGAGGTTTAGCAAGAAAACAAGTCCAACTACTTCTAGTGTTCCACAAAAATTGTCCCCCTGACTGCTTACTGATGCTTTCAAACAAGGGAAAAAATAATCTGCAGGCATAGAGAAACACAGGAGACAACTGTCTGCTAAGTCACAAGATGTAAGGTGGCACTATATATTAAATTATCCTTGAGCACTGCTCTGAAGAGAAAATTACATCTGAAGGAAGCTAGAATGAAACGCTAGCACACTGGTTCAGTTTAACAACCTGCAAGGTTAAGTGCAACTGTTTTTTTTCTTTAGGGCAGTAGTTTCCTTAAAATAACATGAATTCCCTTCTTCCTTCCTGTTCTCAGGATCTCAAAGACAGTTATTTTTACCTTCAGTAAGAGTGCCCAGAACATTTTAGCTGTATACTGTTAGGACAACTAGACTCCAGGGTTGACAAATGGAGGTGAGATACTTTTTGAGTTGCAAGCTGTGCATGTCTCACGGCTGCCTTATCAAATACCTTACCTTTTAAGAACAGTATGTGTTTTCTCCATTGTGTATGCATGCTAATACCCACTGAAAATGCAGATAAAGCAAATCTGTCTCAAATCAGCAGTGAGGAAAAAAATACGCTGTTTAATACGCAGAAAAAGAGCATTAAGGCTTGCATTATTATAATTTGCACTGTTAGGCCTTGGAAACACAAGAATTTGTAGCTATAACCGGCAACTGAGCTTGTTTTGACACTGGATGTTACAGAAGGAGGAGAGAATTCCCTAAGGTGTGAGGAACTTATGATAAAAGCAACCCCTTCAAAATCTTTCACAGGCTTCTTAAAGCTGCCATCTGCTGGCCAGCTCATACTTGAGGAAGGTGTGATGAATGACAGGCTGGCTAACTTAGAGAGTATTATATGTGCTTTATTTGACCTCTCTTATAAAAAAATTACAGTTTCTTTCACAAAGTTCATAAGTAGTATCTAGACTCTGCACGATACTATGACACTTATCTGCTGTCAACAAATCATCCAATTTAATGAAGCCAGACAACAATCACAAAAATGGATTGAAAAGCTAAAGCAGATATGTTTCATGCAAACACACCAAGTGTGCCAATAATCCAGAAGTAATGGTAATGTAAAGTCTTCTTTATTTATTAAAAAAATACTGGTTACACTCTACTGGCACCTACTACATTACTGGGAGGTGGAGGGCCAAGGTAAAAAAAAAAAGAAATTAAAATACACCACCTGTATCTTTTCTCTCCAACACCATGTGCTTCTGGATGGTTACACCAAATCTTACACAGGCAGTAAAAAACTACTCCGAGCTTTTGCAGACTCCGAAGTGTTGGGTATCTTTCTCACATCTGGCCCTACCGGTTAATCATTAAGAATTATAAACAAAATCATATTTCACATAAGTACTGGAGGAAGTTACCACTGGTGTCAAGTGCCTAGAAGTAAAATTACTTTGCTTCAAAATTAAATGCTCGTATGAAATTCATTTATTCCTGTACCTTACTACCTCTGTCCATCCCTCTTAAAAAAAACTTCAAAGCCCAATTTTTTGAAGGGAGTAAACGCCTACCTTTAATCTCTGATATGTCAGGTCTATAAATCTCTGTTTGCAGAAGTCCACACCCCTACTCCTGGTCTCTCTCTCAAAGTAATTTATCAATTGAAAATTTAGCCTTTCTGATTTTACAGCATTTCAAATAAACCCCATTTAAAAAATACCCCCAAAGAACAACTAAAAACATCCAAAATATTTTTTTTAAAGTCAGATAAGATGCATCTTTCATACAAGAAAGAACTGAGCACACCTTTCCTAAGAACCTGGTTGCAAAAGACTGACATATAAAGGGTGTGCAGGTAAAACAGGTGTTGACAAATAACAGTCATATCCAGGTTCCATTCTGGAACAAGCTGTCCACAAATAGCATGGGAGGAAAAGAAAGGAGAAAAAAAAAAAAAAAAAAAAGACCAGAATACTCTTAGTATACACCTTAAGGAGGTGTATGTGCTTGTGGAATATGCAGAATTTCTCCTGTATTTGTTAAGAGAGCACCTAAACCAACAGTTAGAAGTATTATAGTGAACACAAAAATATAAAAGTTAATCATTAAATCTATTTAATGTTGAGAAGTATTACATCCTATTCAATAAGCTGTACGAGGCTTTCATCATTACCTGATTGTGTTTATTTTTTAAACCTTTTCCCTCAACACTGGAGAAGGTTTCTCTCTAGATAAATGCTCTCAGGCCACACATATTTAGCCATTTAGACAAGTGCTAAATAATACAAAAGGGAAAAATGTTTTTTTAGAGCTACCCATACAATCCAAAATTTCTGTCTTTCCTTGTTTCGTAGAACAGACCAATATAAAGTTCAGAAACACATGCCTGACATTTTTGCTTTATTTAAAGGCAAAATATATCTAATACAGGAAACAAACTAGGTCCAGTCCTTAGGTGGTCCAAGTTCAGGTCAGTGTAGCTTTAAACCAATCCAAGGATCCAGCCCACTAATCTATTTCCCCCTGCACCCAGTCCCCCCAAAAAATCTCTGTTATTTGACAAGGTGTATATTCTGTTATGCTGTTTGGAACTTTTTTTGTACTTTAAACTTTTTAAACCCTTGAAAACAATTCGTTCACTTTCTAGTTTGTGTATCCCTGTTCTGTGAGCAGCCTATGATGTGAATTTTTCTCACATCTTTTACTGCTTAGCAGTAGCTGAGTAAATTAGAGTTAAGTCTTAAAATTTCTATCTCAGCCTATAAAACCACATGCTTTCTCACATATGAATCATTAAGTTACAACACCAAATCCTATAAAAATGAGCCTTTTGTTAAGAAAGACTTCTGAGTAGTTCATTTTATAATCATAATATCTAGAAACAGAATAATCTTTCTCCTGAGTACACAATATTTAGAGATGCATATTTAGAGCCAAAAAAAAAGACAGTAAAAAAACCCCTTAAACCGGTCTGGCTGAATAGATGGGCCCAAACAGAAACAGCTTTGACGTATTTTTACTAATGATCCCATCAGTAAAGCCAAACCAGAAGAAACTGGTAAGCCAAAAGATGGGAGTCTCTTAATTGAGAGAACAAAGTATTACTTTACTTGGCTGCTGCTATAGACATTATTTCCCGTGGGACTTCCTTTGCTTGTTTTGTTGGGGTACAGGAGGGAGAATTTATTGTTTTGGGTTTTGTTTTTTTTTTTTTTTTAGTTAAAATGTTTTTCCATTTACAGTTAAGATATACAGCCATTAACATGCAATCTTTTTTCCCTACCCAAAGGTAAACTGTTTACTGAACATTATGTCTAGGTATTTTAACTGCATTCATCACAGTGTCTAAGCACCTCATGCATTTGTTAGGGGAGATGAGAGTCCCTAGGAGAGCTGGAAGCCCTACTCCCTTGTTAGCAGGCAAGTATTTTCTCTACAGCTTTTGTAACACAAACTGGGTGAGGCTGTTTGTCTAGGGATATTTTACTAAATCCTACCAACTACGTCTCCGAACCCACCTGCGAAACAGCATGCACAGCTTCACCCTCATGCTGCCACTCTTTGGCTGATTGGGTTTAACAGTGTAGATGACTTGGGGAATGGCTCAATGGATTCTATGAATACACTTCTGGTACATACCTTTCATTTACTGTATGCCAATTGGGAAGAATTACAGTTCCAAATACGCAGAGCTAAGACTAACTAGGATTCGCAGGTATCAAAAAGATACATCCTTCACTGCCTGTTTTAACCCTACTGGGGATGGAGCTATTTGCATCACAGAGAAATAGCACTGAAACAGCCTGAAAACTAATCTGAGCTCAAAGGGGCTCTGCTCAGGAGAGTTTGAGATCCAGTTCTAGATCAAACAGAGGATTAGGAAATTTGCTTCAATATAAAAGCTATGGCAACATGACAATATTGAGTTACATAATGTAACTAATGTAGTACACTTACATAAAAGTCTGTAGAAGAAAATACAGAACACACTGGCATTGTACTTTGCCTCTAATAGAAGGTTACAATTCTAAAACGTTGCTGGTAAATACATTAAAAACCACAATAATACCTTGACGTCCCCAAATCAGACGTTCGTGTTACAATAAATGAATTTGCAATGCACACATTAACAGGTTTCACGGAGGCCAAAACTGTAACTTTTCTAGAGCACCAACGTTAGAGAATTCGCCTTTGATTTTTGTGGTTTGATTTTTTTTTGTTGTTGTTTTGTTGTTGGGGTTGTTTTTTTTTTTTAAACAAGATTCACACCTGATAATTTCCGTAATTAAATGGCTGTGTGCAAACACCACTTTTTTTTTACCTCATTCTCAGTTAAGGAAGCTGAAGGAGATGAACTCTTGCTAAAAGCAAGAGTTGAAGATTCTGCTGCTGAAGCCCGATTTCGCTTCTTCAGAGGTTTACATGCATCAGACAGATTTTTCGTTGCTGTAAAATAATTTTGGTTTACAAAGTGAAGTTTGGAACTTTAAAATGTCATCTCCCTGAAGCCACTTAAAAATATTCCTTCGGATAAAGGAAGGAATTATTTAGGTAGGTCTTCTGGGCACCCACGTAGGGCTGAGAGAACATGAAGAAAGTTTCTGAAACCACACGTTTCGGCTTGATTTTAAAAATAAAAAGGTTTCCATTGATCAAATATCTGCTACAAATGGCTAAGAAATGTTTGTTTTCTCAATTTTTTTTTTTCTGGCTCATTTCTATTAAAATCGAAATATCTTGTGACTTACAACCTCTTTAAAGCAGAGGTAACGGTTATATCAGAAGGCCTACGTGATCTCATCACAATCTGAGTACCACTAACACTTTATTAAGAGAAAGGTTACATCCAGGAGCCAAGGACCGGACATTAACTATGGCACGTCACCACTTCTACCTGGTGCAGAACTTGCTGAAGCTCAGTTGTCTTTGGCATATCATTGCAATACCTAAAGAGACATGCCCTGACAGAAGTTACCTCGAACTTGAGCGTCATTAACAAGTCTGACTTTTGAGTTTTGGTCCAAGAATCAGAATCCCCTCTCATGCTCCACACTGCCTCCCATCAAGCATCATTCAAAAGGACTGAAGTCCCATAGTAAGTGATGACACTGATGGTCACTGCCCTTGTTTCACTGGGCCAGTGCACGGTGACAAACCCGAGCAGCAGCAGGATTGGTATCCCTGCTGTCAAGAGCACGAGGCACCGGCTTTAATTTGGTGCCATCAAATGGTGAACTTGTGAACTGCTGCTCTCAATCAGCAACGCACAACTTCAGTCAAGGACAACGCTGCAAAACGGTAGTGAAGGAAGAGGACATGCTCCCCCCCAGATGTGGCACACTGCCTGCAACTGGTGACTGCATCAGCAAAATTTAGCGGCTGCCTCAGACAACCTGGTTATTTTTAAATTACTGAATTGAAAAAGTTACATTAAAATTTATTCTGACCACATTACCTGACTGGTTCTTTTGTGAAGAGGAGGTTTCTGTGACCTTAGAAGAGTTTGTTTTTGCTGTTTTGTCATTGCTTGTCTCCCTCTGTCACAAAAAAAAATATGAAAAAATAAAAAAACTCCTAATTTATGAGTGGTTGGATAAAACTGGCAATTAGTTCTGGCTTTATATTATTAAAAAGAAAGTGTCTTCACAAATATATGAATGGTAATGTAGTTAAGCTAGCCCCATTTAAGTGAATTTTAAAATTCATTTACAGCACAGGGTACAAACCCATATACAACTGAGAAAAATTAAAGAACACAGTATTCCAGCATCCCACTTATCCATCCCAAATTCAGCATATCAAAAGAGGGAGCTCTAAATGAACACAAACCTTGCAAAATTATCCTTACTATTCTTTGTCTAAACTAGTCAAAGTAAAACTTTTAATTATTAAAGGTAAACTGGAGAATTAGTAAAGAAATTTGAGAATAAACCCTGTGCAGAACTTTAAGTCTCAGAGAGGCTTGCTTTCAACTCCACAACTTATAGCAGTGCCATTTTTTAAATTACTATGGTTAAGATTGTTTCAGCATTTCCAAAAAATTACACTATTTTCAAGGGAGAACAAACACCACCTAAATTTGCTCCAGATTGAGATTTCATCATTAGAAGTCTAGGCTGAGAACAGGGAAAGTTTTTGTCCAATCTTTGTCAAAATTAAGACATTGTTCCTGACACATGCCACAATTTTTTTTTTTCATTTGGTATGTTACAAATTCATTTAAGTTACTAAAACTGCAGCCAAGAGTGCTTAATCCTCACAAATGCTCACCTGATCAAGAACAGCAATTCTAATGAACAGAAGGCTTTACACACTTTTTCACAGTCTTCATCTGACAATCGGTTTAAACAAAAGATGTGCAGGTGAACACCTCTAAGGCCAGAGAACTGGTTTCCTTTGTAAAAATAAACATGAATGGCTACTGAACTACAGGTGTGCTGCACTGTGCTTTTACTGACTTCTGACAGACTAAGCTGCCCTACCACTGATGCCACCAGAAGCTCCCAATATCAGTTTTCCAAGATTACTGCTACACTTCTGCGTAAAAGTGAAAGAAAAGTGTCAAGGGGATTCTTTACAGTGGTGCCCAGGGATAGGATGAGGAGCAGTGGCCAATAAACTAATACACAAGAAGTTTCACCTCAACATAGAGAAGAATTTCTTTACTTTGAGGGTGGCAGAGCACTGGAAAAGGCTGCCCAGGGAGGTGGTGAAGTCTCCCTCTCTGGAGACATTCCAAACCCACCTGGACGTGTTCCTGTGTCACCTGCTCTAGGTGACCCTGCCTTGGATTAGATGATCTCCAAGGTCCCTTCCAACCCTAACTTTGTGAAAATTCATTTAAATTTAAATTCTTAAAGTTAAAGCACGCTTTACAGAACCCCCATTCTGATAATGTGCATTTTATACACATTATCAAAGCAACAATGAACAAATTAGTTTTTCAAAACTACCCCATGAATACTTATTACGTGGTCACTATGTGTGAAAACATTCAGATTTTGTAAATAAGGATTCAGGACAAAAGCAGAGTATAACACAAAACAAGTAAAACATCATGAAATAAAGGCTTTAAAGTTCCTCTTATCCAAAATTACTGCAACTTAAGCCTGCAGGTAAACTGGGAATAGCAGAAGGAAGGTGTATGGTTAGTGTTTGTTTTCTGAATCATTACGTAGACACTTTCACTGTCATTCACGAAATGTTTTACTAAGCAGCAGCACATGCAGCTGAAGTACCTTGGGCTCGTGAAGGCAGGAGAAAGACTAAGAGATAATTCCTAAAAGAAACTGCAAAGCAACCATTCTACCATATCTACCTTTCTGTGAAGCACAAACCCTGCTATAAGCAGTCAGAGTTTCCAAACTGCCCAATATTTACACATATCAGATTCCCTGTACCAGAACCTCCTAGTTCTGATAAACAGATCAGGTAGAGGACAACACTCTTTAAATGCACATTACCAGATCAGTGCTATTAGTGGTATGTATCTCATAGGAATCATTCCTCTCATTCCCCTATTTTCCTGTTGATGTTCACACCTGTGTCAGAGCATCAGACACCAGAACCTCCCATGCACGAACTGTACTGACATCACCTTTCATTCTACTGGTGATAATGCACACTAATTGTAGTGTACAAATGCTGGGGGGATAGTAAAGTACCTCTAGGACACTTAAAACAAGGACTTCGTAGCAGGAATTAAATACAGTAAGTAGACTTCATTATTCCATGGGCCTACTCTATTATAGTGTATTCAAATCAATTAGAAGAGTTTAAAAAGGTCTGGAAAACTGCTCCTAGAACATAAGATGAATATTTCAGCAACTAACCTGTTAGAGCAAGAAGTACAAAAACCCCTCTTTCTGCAAAGGTAACAACATTAAAATTATCTCTGTCCCTTGCTAATCAGCTCATTAGGCCTGGCTATCTGAAATTGTACTTGTTTTTTTTTTATATTAAACTCTAAACAAGTTGCCTTAATATCCACAATATCAACAGAATTACTAAAGTAACTGGCCTACCAAACAAATTAACATCTACAAATGAGACCTACATAGTTTATTTAAAAATAAACCTACTACCTTTCCTTATATTAAGTTGTTTCATTTAATTGCTGTACCATCAGAGTTCTGAGATGAGGTCTGTGGAACTCACACTACAGAATGATACTGCAATAACATATCTGAAAACATGCATGAGCTAACCTTTCCACACAAGTAAAACCCATTCTCAGTAGTTCACTGCTCTACATGCATGACTTAATAAACCTGTGCTGAAGTCTCCAGAAGATAAGTACTGTGTCCTTACACATAGTTTTAGTGACCTATGTAAGGAAAAGTCTCACTCTCACAAGCAAGCTAACCTGAAAAGGAGCCTGTGTGATATACAATAAATTTACTGCATAAATATAAACTTACTGCAGTTTCCTAACTTAAAAAATGGGCCAGTATGCCACCCTAAAATGTTCCATAGCCTTCCACTTCATGAAGTTTTACTGTTTTGTTTTACTTGCTTTCCTCTCTCCTGACTTTTGCCTAAAATAAGTACTGACTAAGGGTATTTTTCTTTTTACATTCCTGTAAAACTGAACTCCAAATCAGGAGGAAAGAAAAAGAACTACAAAGCATGACAACATGGAGAGGTCATGCCTCTGTCTGCACATTCCTTCGGGAAACAGATTTTCTCAGTGACATGTTCGCCATGGTTTAAGTCACACCTCCATTCTCAAAACCAATGGAAAAAAAATCCCATGGTTACAAGCTCACATGTATCTGATTATTTACAACAGTTTGGTACAATCTAGTACTTTTTTAATCCTGGAAATGGAAATGCTGACAAACTTAACTACAGCAATGTGACTGGTGCTGCTATAAATCAACCCAAACAAACCAACGACATAATTACCTTCCGATTATTCTGTTTATCCATCCTGAGTCTTTTCCTAGGTGCTTCCTGAACTTCAAAATCTTCTGTAGGTTCCTTTGTCCTCTTTTTTTGGTTTCTTTTATTTCCATGTAAATTACCTTGGGATGGGGGATGGGGGAAACTTACATGAAAAATAATCTAAAACCCACTTTGAAATTATTTTGAACTGATCTAGTTATTTAAGGTACTTTTCTTTCAGGCATTATCTTTAAAACATGGTTAAACATTAACACAGTTTGATGACCTCTTAACACTTAGGATCTGGCTTCTGGTGCTGAAGACTAACTCTAGAACACATCCAAATCAACTGCTTCATACTCAAGTTATTTTAGAAAGATGAGTCTACCTGTATAAGAACTAGTTTAACACCTCAGTGTTACTGCCCAACATTTATTTCATATCACGAGACTGCACGTGATTGATCTATACAGCTTTTAGCTCTCCTGTCACTTTTATCACTAAAATTAATTCGTAAGTCTCCTCCTTAAGTCTACTTTAGGTTCTCCAACTGTTACAGATGAAGATACTGGCGACATCTATTAAGGGGCCTCTGAAAAAGACAAGATATCACCAACCATACAGATTGATTCTCTTCCTGGTATGTCAATTGCAGACTCCTCTAACAAGCTTACTTATATTTTACAGGAGACTGTTAAGATCCCTTCATGAACCAGAATCCTATGAACAGAACCACACTGGTAATTTTAAACCACAAACTCATTCACATATTTAGATGATTGTTCACTGTACAGTTTAGGCAGCTGCTAAATTACAAAAGGTCAGTGAGTAATCTACATACCCCTGCCACAGGCTCAGCTATTACTTGCACCTCAAACACTTAGTAAGGGTTTAGGAAGTGGTCTGTTTCATCAGGATGAAATTACAACATCGTTACACTCTCCAGTACTCCCTAGTTTATGAAGCTACAGAATATTATTAGTATGAAGATTGCAAGCTTCAGGGGCACAAATATGTTAACTGAGAATTGCCCTATAGCTACAAGCATCCTATTCCAGTGGGAACAAATATCTGTAAATATTAAAAATATAGCAACTTGAAAATATGGATAATTTTCAAATTAATGTTCTCATCTAAACAATCTAGAACATATTCTATGATCAGACTCCGAATCCACAAAGCAGACTGAAATGGCTCCAGGAGAACCTGCTACTTACAAAAAGCCAGCAAAAGAAATCCCACAATAATTTTCCAAGTTTAAGATAAGAGGATTTGAGTAGGGGAACAATCAAACTGACATATTATCATCTGCAGATAGCTATAAATGTACACAATATATGTACTAGAAACACCTGGTACAGGTACAATTTCAATTACATTTCTTGCAATATGACACTGAGGAAGGTGAACAAAATTCAGCACTACAGTGTTAAGATATTTAATTTGGGATCCATTAAAGTTCTAATGTCAAGGAAGACAACATCTGAGATAAAATAAAGAGATTATGATACGTGGGCGATTACATAAAAAAATACACTCAATAGCTACTTATAATGATGAGCTATTTGCACACAACACAAATTTCAATTACTTCTGGATCTTGATCTCCTTTTAGGTGAGTCTTGAAACACTTTACGTTTGGCCTCTCCAATATTCTTCAATGATGAACCTTGAGAGATACAGAATGTGTTTTTTTTTTTAAACTGATATCCAAATATTTAACACTTAAAATTTAAAGTTAAAAACTTTTCAATTTTCCACAAAATGATGTTATTTCACACACACACAGATAGTTAACAAAACTGACTGCCATTTTTATACAAGTTTTTCCAAGTCTCACAAACTTTCAAACACTCCCTCTCATTCTTGTCATTGCCCAAAGCAGCACCTGTTGGCTTCTAATACTTCCATAGTAAGTCTTCTTAAAGTGCTGTAATGCTATTTAAATTTGAAAAATTATAGCTAGTTAAATTTGATAAACTTCATGCAAATGCCAAACTATCTTCCTCTTTTCTCAAATAAGTGACTCCAAACCCCCTCAAATATTTTGCGAAATAATCGAGACTGTTTATCAAAACCAAACACCAGAAAACAGCAACAAAAAAATAAAAACAGGAAAAAAATAAAGTAATTGCAATCTTGTACAAAGTCCTAGAAACTTTGAGTAGAACAATAAAATGCCAAATGGATGAAGGTTTCAGAATAAAGTTCGGAATACTTCTTCCTGAGTTGATGATGATGTGAAGTAATACACTTTAGGTATATATCAAGAAAAGGTGTAGCACTGATTAAATTTTTTAAACCATTTCTAGCTGTTCTATAGAGACAACACCTCAAATTTTACTAGTGGTAACACTTCATCTTCCCTTCCCACCATCCACTTCTAACAGGCAGTGGATGCAATGGCAGCTGCTTATGGGCAGAAGAAGAATGAGAAATCAGCAATGTCTAAACAGCAGAAGGTTTACATATAACAACTTTTCAGAACAATGAGCAAGAAATGTAGACTTCGTGGGTTGCGTTTATTGTAACCATTGGCATTCCTTTGCTATTGGCACAAACACCAAGAATTAAAACTGGAAAACAGGGAAAGCTGTTTTCCCTACAGGGTCTCAAATATGTGCTTAGTTTAACGCCACTATGTATATCAAATTTAGTTAGAGTACACTAGCACAGTTTTACGTTTACCAGAGTCTTCTTCAGATTTGGGGGAGGTCACTATGGCAAACTTTGTGTTATAGCGAGCTTTCTGTTTTTCACTAAGCATGTTCCACTGCGATTCGAGCAATTCTTCAATCTCCTCACTTGAAGCATCTGGATGTTCAGCAACCACCTATACATGCAGAAATAGGGTTGAATTAAAAAAAGGTGACCATTGAAAAGAATGGTGTACATACTTCCATCACTTTGGAAAACTGGGTACAACCGAGTTATCTAACATTTCTGCTGTAGACAGAACTAGGATAAAACCTTCTGTATCCAGTTTTTCTTTTAATTGGCATTTCTCTGTCTCTAAAAAAAAATAGTCTGCAAGAGTATTCAGAAGTATTAAGACTAATTTTGGAAGCATCTATTTGCATTTTAACATTCAAAAAACCAGAGTAAGTGTAAATCTTGTTGTCATTCAAAAAGATGTGTATGATTTCTCAATGAAATTTAAATCTATACCACGAACGACAGACAAGCAGCATTGGAGTATATGCTTCCCTAGGAAGAAATCCATCACTTCATAGAAGAACTCATTAAACACAGAGCTCAGTACACAATCAACACCTTCCTGTATGAATTCATCATTTTATATTATGTATATGAACATTATGAACCCAAAAGCTGTGCATCTTTTCTTAGGAGCAGGACATGTATCTATCAACATGGAATTTAAGAGAGTTTCTAGAGGTTTATTCAACACAAACTGAAAATCCAGTATTAAAACCCAGAAAGAAATCCTCACAAACTCCTTCAGTATTGCCCTGCTTTTACTTAAGGAAAACCAGATTTGATTAATCATAGAAGTCAAAAAGCTCTACAATTGTACCCAAATGAAACAGTACCTTTAAAAACAACCCTTCTCATCCCATTACGCAGCACTCTCCAAAGTTCTATTACTGGAGTGATGCAACCAATACTCCAAAAACACAGAGCAAAATAAAAACTAGGACAAGAAACCCAAGCATTCAAACAGTAACACTGTTCAACAGAAGGGAAATACAGTTTTTCTGATAAGTGGAAATGATTAAACCTAATTTCTTAGTGCCTTAAAACTGCACTTCCTGTTATCAAACAGGATTCAAGTGTGACTGATGCTTCTCCAGAGGTTAGGATAGTTGCAGTACCATCCTTCCACTGGGATTAGTCAGTATCTAGTATGGAAATCTATGCTGTGATTTTTCTCCTAGTAGAGTACTGAGAATTTTCTTGCTTCTATCTGGCATAACCCATCTGTATAAGGCTTGAAGAATACAACCACCTTTGGAGGTCTCTACTCAAAGTTTGATTAAAATCCAACAACATCAAAAAAGTTCTTGGGGGGTGGGGGGATAGACGCACAAGATACCCCCTCTCATAAAATCTTACTTCAGGAAACGAAATTAGCATCAATTTTGACCATTGCTGCCAATTGTACAGCTCACTATGCTCAACTAGGACACAGAGCTATTTAATTCTCTAAGAAATAACTGGATTTGTTCACACAAATGAGAGAAGTTTTAACATCATCTGCAGTCTCACCAAAATACGAATAAAAATAACTTTCAACTGACTAGGGGTGCTGTGAAATGACAAGGAAAAGACAGTCATGGTTCTTAATAATGAAGGGATCCTTGCAAATATAACCTCCAAGGAAAATGCCCAGAAGTCTTCTCCAGAGTCTCCACACTGCATCACTCAATCCCAGCATACATACCAGAAATGATGTATTGGGTACCTTGATGTACCCCACAAAAATCATGCACTTCTCCCTGGCACTTATTCTAACTAAGCTCCACAACGCAAGGAAAATCTTTTCCTGGTTCTGGGAATTAACATCACTAAAGGTGTGGACGTGGTAATTGGACCAGGCACATCCTAGCTTACCCAAGCAAACGCTATCACCTTCGCTCTTATTTGTCTTGATATTCAACACTGCCTTACATGTCCAGAAATCTTCAACTGTAAACCCTGCCAGCGAAATTATTTCTTAATTTTCCTCAAAACGGACTCAAGGCCAGATGTAAACAGTATAGCTGTCTGCCTCTCACTGAACAAAACCTTTATCTCCAGTCAGACACTCCTCTCTAATGATTACTATGGTTTGATTTCACAGACGAAGCGCACAAGAGAGCCAATAGTACAAATACATCTTCACTCCTCTGCTAACAGCACATAACGCTTAATGCGTCACTACAACCACAAAAGTGCTCCGAGCTTTCAGCACCTCTCCCAGGGAAGTGTGCCTCTTAAATCATACAAAACATTTTCCAGCAGTTAAATAATAATGATAATAATAAAACCAAGCCAATATATGAATTCTACTACAGAACAAAGCCAGACTCTGAGCAAGACACAGCAGAAATGGCTCTGCTTTTAAGAGAGCTCACGATTATTAGAGGCCCAGAAGAGAATTCTTCAGTCATACCTTGCATTCACTTCCATCTCTTCCCAAGACTGGGGCCAGAGAGTCTTTTCTGGATACACAATTTTCCTTATTTCTAAGTTTGTACATATAAATACTAAGACAGCCATGCACTAAACTCTCTGATGCCACCAATACAAGTAGCTCAAAACCAGGTCTGTTTTTGAGCCACTTATCACTCCTCCTAAAGTATCAGAACAACAAAACCAACACTTGGGTGGAAAGCAAGATGTGCAAGTTGGACCAGATAAACCTAACAGAAGGGTTAATATAATAATAGTTTGGATACAACATCCACCTAATACAACATCCTAATAATACTAGTTGGGATACAACATCCACCTTCCACCAAAGGCACAAACCTATAACTTTAAAAGCGACATGACAGGCAAAAAGCATGAGTATCTAAACTAGTATTTCCTCAGTTTGCCAGTTAACTTTGAATCAGTAGAAAGGAAAGACAGGTCCTCCTGTCCTGATGATCAGTCAGGGGTGCCTGCAGCTTTTGTAACCCAGTTCTGTTCTACCCATTCAAGTGTTTCTGTACCTGTTAGAACGGATCACACAACCAGGCAGATTTGGGTTTTTGTGACTGATCTCATTAAAAAGTATTCTAGGCAGAAATGGTAGGATGCCCTCTCTCTAAAGACATGTCATATTTTGAAACTTACTTCCTCCTGCTTTAAACTTTGTGCAACTTTAGTCACTATCATCAGTGTGAATTTCAGGTTTATGCAAGCCTTTCAATTTCCCAAGACTGAAGACAAAGCATTACCTCAATTTCAGATACTGTAACAGTCTTCACATTTTCCATCTATTAATTTGAGAATTACAGTATAATCATAGCAGGGAAAGAAGCCTGATAACTGGCACAGAAAATAGAAGTATAACATTGGAGACTCAGCGTGTTTGGTTAAGGCTCCATAAAACAGATCCTCACAATCTCATTTTTTCCAGAGGAGCAATTTCATGTCCCTCAGTATTGCACAAGACTTCCTGCTACACACGTTAAAGGCCAAGGAAATTCCCTCTTGCAACGTCACTTAGAGAAGAGCTGGAAACAGAACTCATGTGTCTCCAGCATGAGACAGATGATTTACCCACACAGCTTTTCATGATTAATATGTCAAAATCTGTATTTAATAGTCTGGCTAAAACACCATTTCCTCTCCAGAGCCAGAAAACTGAATTGCCAATGCTTTTCTCAATTTAACCAAAGCCACTAAAAGGTTTATGTAGTGCTATGCTCATTTTCATTCTCAATATCAGCTTAAGTTTCAATGATCTAAAAAGATAAGTTGAACCACAACTAATTGACTTCCACACAACAGAATCTGCTTTTCAATATTTCTTTATGAGGTTGGTATCTATTAATATTTTCTAACACAAATATCCTATAACAAAGTCACCCATTCAGCAGCTATAGAGTACGACAAAGTCACCACTAACTTTCTGATCTTGAAATACGTAACAGTACAGGAAAATATAAGGAATCACTCTAGCTTCAGTGCATGGAATAGTACTGCAAATGGAGCAGAAGGTTGCAAGGAAGAAAAAATGATGGTCATGGCTTTTAAGTAATGAGCTAAACCAGCAGTACTGCTTTTATACTTTTAACAGTCTTCCTAAAGAAAGGTATTCTACCTTGTCTTGGAGTATAAGCATCCCAAGAGGAACAAGTTTCTGTCCCAGCAGATTAAAAACTTACAGTGACTTTCACAATCTTTGGAAAAATGCTTCTTTTGAAGCTCAGCAAAAAGTTCCAGGTAGGTAAATGAGTTTTTGAGGTGTTCAAAGGTAAATGAACGCACCAAAGGAATTAACCCATGTCTTCAGAAAGAATGTACAAGTTATCTACATGTAGACTTCCATAAAGAGTATAATCTTTGTTATATTTGCTTGAGTGTGTATGTATTCATATACATATGCAACAGCATTATCACCATCTTGTTTATATTGCTCATCTACATTCCCCTCCTTCTCTATTTCTGTCTAGACTGAGATTTGATGCAGGCATACCTTGTCAAGGCCAGAATATTATGGATTCTGCAGTAGTAACTATTTTTTGTTTACTAAAGCAAAGAAGTTTCTTCAAGCACAGAAATGAGAAGAGGCAATCAACAACAGTTAACAGCTAAAAGAGACTAACCTCATCTCTGTGCTTCTGACAAAAGACCAAAAACTGAGATACTGCATCGCCCTTTCTGCTTCGCGGAGTAGACGCTGGAGTTTTCTTTCTATTGAGAGGGGAGCCTATCCCTCTTTTGGATTCTGCCTGTTCAGATGACTTTTGAGGAGTAGTATTCTTATCCTCCAACTGACTGCTTTCTTGTGTATCATCAGTGGCAGACAGTTTTGATGTCCTTCTCCTCCTCTTGTTAGGAATGCCAGACTCCTTCATCGACCTCAGGTTCGGAGTGGTTTCTTCATTTGAGTAAGGTGACTCATCCATCTCCTCCAGCGGTTCCACAGCAATGCCAACTTCCTTTGCCACTCGAGGATTAAGGTGAGGTCTGTCCCTAACATAGATGAAGGTGTACTTGGCCTTCCGTTCTTCCACTGCCATGGCAGCTGCTTCACTCGCCTGCTTCACACCCATCTCCCACTGTGGCCGCAGCTTCCCCGACACGGGCTTCAACATCTGCAAGAGAAACTGACAGCGTGAGAAACTCGCCCACTTTTCATTTCAAAATAACAACGTTAATATAAAACAATTCCACAGAGACTAAGGGTAAAGTGGATCTGTAATTCAGGAGGTTCAAAGGGAGTTGTATTTGACAGTACTGGTGCCACACGTGAATCAGTGACAAAGCAGAAGGGTGTTGATTTTTACTGAGTAACAAACAGTGACAAATCATCCCATCCTTTGCATCTGTAAATGAAATATAAGACTACAGGTCTCTGCAAAACAAACTGTCTACTTTCTAGAGTATCTATTTATATCTGTACATACCTGTAACAGCAAAAGAAAAAGCTGCAAATCTTGTCTGACTTGGTAACCTCTTACCTTTATTTTCTCTGCTTTAGTGAGGGCTTGTCTTGCACTTTCCTGGCATAATTGTTCAAATTGGTCTTTTTCTTTGAAAGGCACAAGGCTCTTCTCAAATATCCAGGCTCGCTCTGGGACATCTCCAAAAAACTGAACGTGATATTGACGAAAACTCTTTTTCTGTCCTGAAAATTAAAACCAAACGTATTTTAAGACACAACTTTGGTTGTTCTCTTCACTTTCGGACTGTAAGTCTGTTTGCAAGCTGCTACAGTTACCATGACAAAAGCAGAGTACAACTGGATAACCTTTCAAAAACCCACTTAACCAGCCTGAAAGTCTCTAAGATATAATCTATGATGTCTTACACAAAAGCCCAGCAGTTTAATTTCCATCAAGAATATGCTTGGCTAAATTAACTCAAGGTTACAATCACCTGTCACTTTTTTCCATGTATATTAACTTACATCTAGGTCTGGATGTTTCCGAAAATGCACTGAGCACTCATTTCTCAATTTAGAAAGTTCCAAAGCTTGGACAGCCTGTATACTCAGCCTCATCTCTGAGTCACCTAAACTTTACATTTCAATATTCTTAAACAGAAACACATACTTCAGCTAGTTTTAACCCTTGCAATCACAACTTCATGTTAGCCAAGATTTTCGAGGAATCAATGCAATAAATATGATAGGTTTGGGTGGCGGAAGGGAGAGTTCAAAGATAAGAGAACAATTCTGAAACCTAGACAAGAAACTATTTATTCTTTTAAAAATATTCCTTTTTTTCCTAAAAAGAAAAAAAAAAAAAGAAATATTGTCTCGCTGTGGAACAACGTAGGCATGCAACCTTCCCATTCTAAAGGTCTCAGCTGTTCTACAGAGAATGAATGGGGAAGACAATACCTTCAAAATTCACCGAAGAGTTGACAGTTAACATGGAATTTCTAAAATGCAGAGGTAAGAGGCCAGACTTAAGATGTCCTGTAGCAAATCTGCACGTTCTAATGAAGGAGGTGCTATCTCAGTGTTCAAATTAGGGTCTCATTTAAAAATGGAAAAGGTTTTAACTGGGATAACCTACATTTTTGTGTCTGTAAATTCAATCCTGCTGTATTGGTTACCCTCCCTACATTATCTATGGTTCCTCCAGCATCGCCACTTAGTAAGAGCAGAGGAACTCAGGTAAGGATGGCTACGCAGAAGGAGCAAATCGCAGTCACAATTCTATTACAGGTCTAGATTCTACCAGGTTATTCATACACTGCATGTTTTGTGGCTTAATGAGAAAATATATCCAGTGGATTGCTTCATGCACTGTTACTGGGGTGTTTCTAGACTTAAAAAGAACTTTCTTTCAATGACAACTCAGCCAACAGTTATTTTAAAAGGGGCTTGATCTTAAGATGTGGCATCTGGAAGGGTAATATAAAATCAACCTAATTAATGATATGAGCAAAGTGTAATGTTTTACAACAACTACAAATGCACATATATATAAAAACATATATGAGAACTACAAGAATAATTATTCACTTGAGACTAGATATAAGAATCTAGAGGAATGGCACAGGGAAAGTCTCGGGATTGTACACATCACACATCCAATCCACTAGTATAATGCATGTTCCAGTAACGCAGTCAGAAACAATTCTCTTGCACAGTAATTACTCTGTCCTCATTAAGAAAATGCTATTTGAATAGGAACTACAGAGCTTTGATGACTCTTTCTATGATGAAATAAGGGATAATGTTTGCATTTTACCATGATGCCCTGGCTGCAGACAGAGTTGCCACAGAATATATTTACAACCACCTGTAAAGATCTGTCTCTGAGCAGCTCAGTCCCAAGCAGACAGACACTGTGTTCCTTCTGCAATGGAGTGCTGGACATCTGTAACTGCCTAATTAGGGAAACTAAATAACAGCACCTACCACTTGAGTCACTGAACCTAGCTGTGAATCTTCACATGTCCTTTGTGAGTTGAATTTATATCAACGGTCTTGGATAAAACAATGAGATTCATTAATGATTGTTATGTAGGGAAACAAATTTTGGCTCACAGAATCCTGAAATAACAGGTTGTTGAAGGTTTGGAAGAGTGTTTTGGGGACCCACCACTTCTACTGGTCCTTTCTGTATCTGGGTGTCTGTGGCTGACCACAGCCAGAGACAGGACCCTGAGTGAGATGGAGCTTTAGTCTGACTCAGTACAGGCTTTCTTACATGAAAGTGTACTTTCTGCAAGTCAAAAGTTACTGATTTTTCTCAAGCCTAATCATCTGGAAGGATGAAATAAAGCATTAGCATCCAGAAATTCAGACTGCTTATAAACACTCGATCCTAAGCCTAGAGATGACAAATACAGAGACCTAGCTCAGCATTTCTGCAACTCCCAGATAAAAGAACTGTTCTGTTTGGAAAAGGAGACTTTTGCAAGTGCCTCAATATTAAACAGTAGGTGGAAGGCAAGACTGGAAATATCTACTGATGGAAATACACACATCAGTGTGCATTTACCAGTTATGGTGGCTGCCCATACTCTAAACTCCTGAAAGAAAAGACAGGTCCAAGCCAACTCCAGAGCAAATATGAGAAATAACCATCACCCAGGTTACTTCAAAGAGATGGAACTTGAAGTATGTGTGCCCCTCTTTCTGGTACTGGTTTTTGCTGGATCTACTTCTATAAAGAGCTGCCACAGAGATTCTTGATAATAAAACATAAATCTTGCTCCTTTCAAGGGACAGAGTAATTCAGTTAGGAACAAATAAACAGCTTTATTACTCTCAAAATCCAGCTCTTTATGTCGTAATAGACCTAATAACCCAATGCCTGATCCAAACTCTGAAAGACTGCTATAAGGAAAATTTGTCTGAGGAGTTTGTATAACCATTCTGAAAGCAATGTATTATGAATGCTTGAAGGGTTCTCAAGAAGCCATTTAGTTTACTACCAATGTTAGATCTAGCTATAATCCTAGAGATATTAATTCAATTTGCTCTTAAAAACCTCCTGTAAATGAGATCACACCATTTCTCCAGGCAATCCACTCCAGTGCTTCACTACCATTAGCCCTTCCAAGGCTTTCTTAATGCACAGTCTAAATATTCATTGCTCTTAAAGCTTCAAAAGTTTCAGGTGTCAGAACAAAGGTTGAAATGAGATTAAGCAATTGTACAGATTCCTACTTAAAAATTTCATTAACGCTTGGTAGTTCCTGCACTTAAAATTGACTAATATTGTCTGTGGATAATAGTATTGACTCTATGAATCACAGAAAATTTAGCTGCCTGAATTATGGACTGCTTTTAGTAAAGTACAATCATCAAGAGCATTTAATTCCCATTACATTTCAATAAAATTTTTAGCCCGTATCACTTATCCAAGCATCTCCATAAAAACAACGGAAAGCACCATCAGAGAATTTTTTTTAACGAGACTCCACAGTTTAACAGATCACAATTTTGATACCTTTCAGAGAACGTTCAGAGTTCAAACTGGGGGAAAAAAGTTCCCTCTGCTACATGCTCAAGAATGGTGTTTACATGATTTAAACACTCCTTTTGACACCAAGGAGCTGATTTAGTTACTGATCATCTGAATAGATGAAGAACAGAATTTTTCCAAAATGATGGTTATGTATACCTGAGGAAATCTGATTTTTTTTTAGCATCATTGACATACCTTTTAATTTAGTGTAGGAATGGAGAACGGGATCAGCAGAAACCATACATGGCCACCATGGGAAACCAGAGACTTTTGACCACACTAGATCTCCCACATTAAACTTCAACAGATGCACTTTTTCTTCTTTGGTGGTACTTTGAGTTGGATCTCTCTTAGCAGGAGCCTTAAAAAAATAATAAAAAAAATAAATAAATTCAAACTGAACATTATCTTTCTTCCAGTAGGCACCAAAAAAGCCAAACTACAGTTAGTATTCTATGTGAAAACAGAGGGGTAATGGAAGGGAAAAAATAAGAAATAGTTCATCAGAACAAAGTGCTGTCATGTTTGCTAACAAACAATAATTGCATTTCATGTGTAATAAAAAGCTTTAAATCATAACTTTTGTTCTCTCACAGTGAAAAAAAAAAAATGTGTTCCAGTTATGGGTTTGTTTTTAATTAGAAATATTGGCAAGTAAGCTGTGGTTTGCCTTTATCTTTTTAAATAACTGCTGAGAGACCATCAGGAAGGCTTACTTTAATTTCAAACACATTAAGTGAGCACTGGATGTACATGTGGAAGAGCCAACCTCCCTCTGTACTGAGTATTACTAATCAAGTTAAGTGCTATACACAAACATGTGCTCTTAGATTTGGAAAAATAAAAAAAAAAATTGACTGAAATACTGTCTTTATGTCTGAATAGAAATTACATAAATAACCAGTTTTAAATCCCCAAACTCTCTATCTTTCAATTGTGTTTTTTTTTCATACTGGGAATTTGTGACAAAAACCCTTCCCCACACCCTTCTGCAACTTTTTTCTGTTCCAGTTCTAGCAGTAAGCTTGTGAGTGCTCAGCTGCTGCTCTAAAGCTATTTTAGCTACTGGAAAACAATTACAGAACTACAAGGGAGTTTTGTGCTCCCCCATGGCAGACACATTTTTATAGTATCATAACAAAGTTCAGCAACACAGACATCTATTCACCAACTAAAACCATTCCAGGAAATTAGTTACATTTTGTCTTTTTTTTCACTTCATCTGTTCCATTTGATATAAATAATGTATGCCTTTATCTAGGTAAGCACTAACTCTGGCTGTAAGAAAGCACATGAAGTGTCTCATTATAGATATCATGTATTCTATAAAATCATTTATTTTGAATCTCCTTTTTAATTTGCCATTACTAAAGTTATGTGCAAAATGTTACACCACTTATTTTGTGTAGCACTGGCTCAGCATCCAAAAGTCAAACCGGGAGCTTCAAGTTTTTGCTGGACCTAATGTTAAGAGCTGGAGCAAAATTCTGGTTTAATTAATTAAAAGTAGCAAAAGGAAGGAGAAAACACACTTAAGAAACCAGAAATCTAGAATACAGAAACAAGAACCTGGAGCATTATGCTGAATCAGAGTAGACTTTTAAATCCAGAAAATACCACCATGACTAATTACACATTATTTTCCAAACACAAACATCTCTGATACACTGCAAATGCATAGAGATTTATTTGCAACTGAAACACAGGGGTGCATTCACTCATAAACCCTAAAGTTTGACATACTCAGAAATCCTTTCTTCAACAAAGCTTTTAAAGCTCTGCCTGGCAAACACACATGATGCTCTGTCATTTGATGGCTAAGGACAGTTACTCATCCAGTGATTCAGCTTTTCTGATGAATTCAGACTCGGTTCATGTGACTCCACAGCTAGAGCTCTGTTCCCATGTCTCGAGGTTTTTGGCTCTCTGAGGGTTCTATAAGACTATCAAGAAAACCCCTCCTGCAAGGTTGCCTCAAGTCCAGCACTCTCAAGGGACCCAGAAGATTCCAAGCACATGTGAAAAATCAAATACTCCTTCTAGAAGTTAAAACATGATGTGAAAAGTTATGCTTAGAAGCTAAAAATTGAGGAACACACATGCCAAGAACAGATCCGGAAAAACATTAAACCTAACACAAACAAACCCACTCCAGCATTTCAACTAAAGAGGTGGGATGATTTTTTTTTTTTTCAATGAGTTAACTTTTCAGAAATGTGAAAGTTATGAGGATTCTGAATCTAATTTTTAATTTATGACTCCCTGTATTCCTCAGAAAGTGCAACTAAGCCACAAAGATTTATGACTCCAGTCTAAGAGGGAGCTGGCTGGAATAATGAAAAGGCTCTAGCAGTGCTTCTTATTGCAGCATAATCTAAAAGGGGTGACAGCACCGAGGCCATTATTGGATTCCAATGTATCTACAAGCACTTAACAAAATTTAAATAACACCCAGCATTCTTTTACTATACCAAAACATGATAAAAAACTTGAAAATGACAGGCTCTGACAACACCTGCAAGGTTTATCTCTGCAATGCTTGCTGTATTTATGTTTTCTTTTATTGATAAAACGTGTGTACTTTGAAGGAATGGCAAAACACAGCACAGAATTCTAGATGAATGTTGTTTTAAGAGCTCTCATATGAGGTTACTTAAAAACCTATAGAAAATATCACCATGAACTTGCTCACTTTCCATCTTACTTTCCTTCATCATTCCTGTTTAGTTTGATTTTCTCATGCTGGGAATTGCTCTGGTGTATTTAATAGGTATCACATCGGTAAACAGTGAGGTGAAATTCCTGGTATGTACTTTGGAGAGAAACAGCTGTAGGACACCAGCAGTCTCTTCAACACTTCCTCTCAAACATTTTTGCAAACCACAAGCAAAGCATTAAATACTTGAATATTTAAACTGTTTTAAAACGTTAGGAAACGCTAGATACTGGAAGGCAGTCATATGTACAGATTTTACTTCAGTGCCCAGGTTGGGTTTTTTTAACTATTGCTGGGAGGGGAGGAAGAAAGCATTTCTAAAAAAATTTGCCATCCATGGCATCAATGTTCTTACAGGGCAAGAGCTGGAACTTCTTTATGAGACACTTGTACTCTGTATTTTTAAAGAACAGGAGATCACTGTCAAGTTACAAAGTGGTATAGAAAAAAACAATTGGCTTGCAGTTTCTTTTTACTCCAGAAGAAAACAGAAACTGTTGTTTAGGGAAGTTTGGATTCCTAACAATAGCACAGACAGCACAGGGTATCCGACTGCACCCGTGGAAGATGGAGAGGCAGGACTGGAAGCACATTCCTGGTGGTAGTGGCTGTGTGAATGCACCAGAAGACAGGGAATACCTTGTCCTGCAAGAGCTGATCAATTCTTTGTGATGATACTTAAGCAAACAAATTAAGATGGAAGAGTCCTGGTTTAGAGCCCAACTGTAAAGCAAGGGCAGATCACACAAAATCAAACTATTTTAAAATACCCAACCTTCATTTTTTTGGCTCTTTGTGTCTTTTGATGACTTTTTATTTCCTGAAATTGGTCTCATTTCTAATTAGACCTCCTACCCATAGATGATGTCAACAGGCTTTCTGTGCTGCAGAGGATCACAGAACAGTCTTTGGTTGCTGTTATTGCTAAGTCTGGACTGCTCTGCATAAGTCCCCATCCCATTACCTTTTATTGCAGTTTTGGCAGAATTAAAACACATTCACATTTAACTGCAGAATTTCCCCTACCTCTCCTTCCTTAAGTATAGGCAAGCTTTACAGCCTGAGATAACTATCCCCTCAGTCACCTTAGCCCCAAACTTTAAACCAGTTACACTAAACAGCAGAAGGAAACAGCTTGTGATAATGTTACTTTTCGACTTTAAGGAATTCAAGGGGGGTTTTTTTTCCCCCCTTTTAAACACAAAACTACAGAGAAGTTACATAAATCAAGGCCAGGGTGAGCAGGTGATGACTCCCACACAGACCAATCCTAACACTGAATACACAGGCCACTCCACAGGCTCTGCACTACTCACTATGGCAGATATGGAATTTCCTGACTTTCTGGATTAGCACCCTAATGAAACACTTGCTTTAAAGGCAGCTAGATGGATTTTAAGTTTATTTTGTCCAGGAGGATGTGGAGTGTGAAATGACGTAATTCCATTACAGCAACCGAGTTTTTCTGTGAGAAATTACGCCTTGAAGAGTACCAGCATCCTTGAAAGCTCATCTGGGCAAGCAGCTTCAACAGGCTGAGAGGGATTAAAAAATAAAAGAAAATTTAACATGCCTTTACTCTTCCCTTAACACATTTCACAGATTTGTTTGTCATTTCTCTCAGTACTTTCATAACCAACGAGTGACAGGCAGATTGACAAGAATTTACAACACTGCTGTCAGCATTCCATCAGCCCAAAGAAGTGGCTTGGCCATAGAGAACACTGGTATTCAATTAACTTTGCCTACAATTGATCAAAAGGACCAGGCAACATCCAATTACTTCTGATCTGCCTAATGAATATGGTGAGATGAGAACACATCATGAGTGATACCTCACTTCAAAGCTTAAAACTATCTTAAAAATGACCAAAACCAAAATGCATTTAAGGACAGAATCTTTACTGAGAGCTTTGGGTTTGTTTGCAGAGTCTGCTACAAAAACACCATGATGAGTGTTTAGTAAACAAGGGGCAAAGGTAATTTCTTTCTTATAAACACCCAGAAGCCTTACTAAGTGGTGTCAGACTGAGATTATCCCTTTTAATCAGTGGTAAAGACAATAATATAATCACTATCCACTTTGTGTGTGTACAGAGAAAATTTATTTCAAGTTACCTTGAGCATCAAAGAGCTACTATTTCATTACACAAACTTGAAAAATTACAGAAATCATTGGAAAAAAACCTCTTTTGTCATAAAGGGGCTAGACAAAGAACAATATTGAGAACTGGTGAAGAATACACCATGAGAATTTAATATTGGACAAAAAAAAGAAGAGAACCATTAAGACAAGGGAAGACAGTAAATGCTCTCCTCTGTGTGACATAACTGGAAAGTACATATTGAACAGCTTAAGCTGCAGATATCTGGTATTTCCCTTTCTGTTTTCATTTTCAGTTCAGTTTCACTCTGTACCAAAGAACTTCCACTTTCATTAGAACAGAAGGCCCAGCTACAAACACAGACTGCTGGAGGTCCGTTTGCAGGCCAGGATAAAAACCCGAACTACTGGCATTACAAAGAAACTAAACCAAAATAATCAAGGTCCCCAAACAGAATATAAGCAATTGAAATGTATTTTCAATCAAAGTTAAAACACACAGACTCAGACAGTCAAATGTGTTTCTTTCCTACGGAAAAAGATAAGATTTACTATGGAAAAGCTAAGACTGCTTGATGACCAAACCCATATGTTTTTCTGCTCCCACTATCTGCTTGCCCTGTGCCTCATCCACTAATGCTCCGATTTTTTATCGCGGACTTGTGCAATGAAAATAAAAGTAAAAATGTTTTGTCTTGTCTCGCCTCTCTATCAGCACAGACAGTGAACTAAGGAAGTGGAAAATCCAGGAATTTCACTTGACAAAAGACAAATCAACATTCAGTCTTCAGCCAAAGGAATGGAGGGATGCAGCTCCTTTCCCAGTGAGTGATGCCCTATCATTCTGGGCAAAGAAATGGCTGCTTCTCACTGTGACTGAGGACAAAAATCTCATTAAGTCAAATCACCTCAAAACCCCAAATTACAACTACTGCTGATCAAAAGCAATGCAAACTCCTCAATAGAAACTGTTTTTTCAAATGAGAAGGGTGGCAACTTAAGTTGTTAAGATATGGTCAGCACTCCTACATGATTCTGTTTCTAAAAACAGTGTATTCTCATCGCCCTACCTGCCTATGTTTATTTCTTTTCTTTTTTTTATAGATTATAATTCACGTTAGAATAAAAACTGTTTATCCCAAAAGGGCCTTAGAGGCCCTGTGTTTATCCAAACAGCTCCCACCTTCTGGGATCTATGCTGTGTACATTCAGATAGTAAATGACAAGTAACTGAAGGCAATAGAACAAAAATGACGGGTTTTTTACTTTGTTTTGTTGTATTCTGTTTATTATGTAATGGAAGAATACTGTGCAACTACATACTCAGCAAACCACTGCCCACAGAGAGAATGTTTCAGGCAGAAGAGTAAAGAGTAATCCAGAACCTTGCAAGAAGATTAAAGGAAAACATGGAATTACTACTACAAAATGGAGAAGGATGAGGAAGCACAAAGAAAGAAGCAGTGAGCTGGCAAAGTTTTATGTTCCATCTTCAGCAAAACAGAAAAGGACACTTCAGTAGAGCATCCAAAGACTGCAGCCCTCAAAAGGCCATTGCATGCATGTCTGCACAATTACATCTGCAACACCCTCATAAAACACACAATTTATTATGCAGTGAGGTAAAGATTACTGAGGGGGAAGAGGACCCGCAAAGTCTAGAACAAAAGAAAGTGAACAAACTAAATTCTAAATGGTTTTGTTAGTTTTTAAGATTTCTAATTCTTTTATACCAAGCCAGAGATTTAACTAAAACCCTCCAAATTCAATTACGAGAGCATTACATTAAATGTATTTCCTCAAGTTATCTTTTATTTTCTTCTATTACTAACCACTTACTCCTTTTCTTCTATCACTAAAAGGGGGTCAAATCTGGCAGCGTGAAAAATTTGCAGAAGACACTAAGTTTTCAACTTCCTGACACAAGCAGGACTTACTTATTTTTCCTCAATGTGCTTAGATTTTAAAAGCTATAAGATAACAAAGAATATCAGTACAGATCTCCTGAAAACACTTCTGTGCTGGCTGAGGGTCATTGAGCCCAAATATAAGTTTTATGACAATAAGTTTGTTTCCTCCATTTCTTTCCACTAAACTAATCTCAAGCAATTTGTGGACAGCAGGATGAGTATTACTATGCAGGACCCTCCTCTCTAGGAGGGAAAGCAAGCAGAAGACAAAAATTCATTTAAGTTTAGAGAGGGATTCATAACATAGATTAGGGATTTTAAAACAAAACAGAAGTTCAAATTTGTCTTTCAAATCAAGCAGTAACCTCCTGGTTACATTTCAGTTCTTTCTTTTCCTGGCTTTGGTTCCCTCATTAGCAAGTCTCTAGCAGATGAGAAAGATTTTTAAGATGCTTTTACATTTAAAAGCAAATCTCTCTATTCAAATCAGCAGTATTACTTTACACAAACACTGTATGAGCATGTATTTTAGAAATAAACTTAACACGGTATTTTAGTAACTAGGATACAACTCTTTCAGAGTAAAGATTTGAAGAGAAACAGATTCAATCATTCACAGATAGATCCAGTAAAATGCAAGTTCTGGAACACTTCCCAACTCTCGATCTTTCTTAAAAATGTGGGGAGTAGTTTCTTTCAGCTGCTTTACTGAACTTCTGCATTTACATTTAGATGACCTCTTAAGCTGTAAGTTACTGGCTTCTTAGTGAAAGGTTCCGTGTTTCAGATATTTAAATTAGATAAAGCCTGATCAGAACGAATAAAATCACCTTTTATACTGAGTATTAGAAAAAGATTCCTGCCTACATCCAGCATCTCTACCCTTCACCCACCTTCAAAGGTTTAACCTTTTGATGTGGTATCTGGGTATATAAGACAGTGTGGATATGAGATGCTACAGAAGTCTGGAAAAGCACAGCTGTAGAGCCACGAGGACCTTTGGCACGGGAAACGATTATTTCTGAATAATTTCCATATGAACTTCACACAGGATAACAGAATGAAAGCTAAATCATCTCAGCATACCTACGTATTTTCAGAATGCCACATCCATATGTATTTTGTTATCTGCATGTACCACGGCTTCACACACTTCAAGATCAGAATCTGTATCAGGGCCTTATTCTTAGCACTCTCCTACACTCTTATAGAGTCCAGTAGGAAAGAGTTTTCCCAAGACACTTTGTGAACAGATATCCTCCTGGCAGCTCCCAGACATCCAGGGCAGCATGGGTAGATGTTCTGAATCCTAATATTCTTGGTAGAGAACAGAAACACCCAAGCTCAGATAGCACTGCCAACAGGCAACTAGATTTATAGAACACTGTTTTCTGGTGAAGGCAGAGACTTATCTCTACCTCTTTTTTCAACAAGAACACTTGTGAAGGCGGCTGGCTAAACTTAAACAGAGCAAACATTGATTTGGCATGAATGAGCTCTGTTAGTTAACTAATAATTTGACATAATCCAAGTACTACTTTGCCTTTGAGATTAGACCTTTAAAAGTAATTCCCACACCTTAAGGCAGGCACAAAAGGTTTCCATACAGGTTGTGCAGTTACTTGTACTTAGCAGGGCCTCTTCTTCTACAGATGAAATGCAAGAGCAGCCCAGGGCAAGTGAGGGGGAAAAAAAAACTAAAAAACCTGGACAGACATTACCTTGATTTGGCAATGCTAAAGCATATTCCTGAAACATTCCTAATTTTCAGCAGCATTTTTCAGACGTACAGAAAACCTGGGAAACCCCAACCCCATATGAGTATTAAAGTAGTGCAGTCATTGCAGTAAAAAATAATGATGCATGTGACAAAAGTACTACCAATTCCACCAGAACTAAGACCATAAATTGTTTTTCTTTAAAGGCATCCTCAACATATACTGAAGTTGACATTTATTTAATCAACAAAAAGACACGCAAGAAAATAAAAAAAAAAAAAAAAAATCAAGCTTTTCTAGCACTAATTGGTGCTACGAGGCCACAGATTCACTTCCCTTCCTCACACAAGTGTACAGGTTGTTTAACAACGGCATAAGCAAGATTAAGTTTTCCTCTAGCAGTGAGCTTCCAAAATAAAGCATTTTTATAAAGTGCCCTTCTGAGAAGGGAATTTATTTTTTATTACTGACAACTCAAGAGTTTTAGCTACTGCCATTTTACGATGCACAGGAACACAGCTCCTGTAGGTACTGTGGGTATTCACAAAAAGTAAAAATATAAGTTAGCCCAGTTGGACTTATTTATTTAAAACAGAAGGGTAATGAAACATGGTAATAGGCAAACATAAATTTAGTGTCTGTGAACAAAAACCTCTTTTGGAGGTTCTAAAGTTCATCTGCCCTACATGAAATACAGCCCAGAACAAGGGAACTTGTAAAGGAGGCTGAAACCACTGTTCCAGGATAGATCAAAATATTTTGCTTTTGCTACTTTGCCTAAGGGTTACTACGAAGTATCTTTCTTTCTTGACAAGAGCGGGCTATAAGGGCCAGAAATGACATCTGGTACAGATCACTAATGTTTCCCAAATATCTCCCTGAAAATCCATCCCAGTAACATTACCCCGAACTGTAGGTCTAACTCAGCTAAATACAAGACTTAAGACATGCATTATTCTGGTTAAGCAGAACACAGAGCAGAGCGACAGAAAGGCTCTGACATATCTTGGATCAAAAAAAAAAAAGCAGTGAAAACAAGCATATTCCTTGCCACACAAACCCATTATGGCCAATGCCATCTGGAGAGGAGATGCTGAGGTTTTAAATTATTTAAATCATGACACTACCTGTGCCACGACTGAGAATAAATCTGGTCAACTTATAAAACCAGAAACTGCTGTTAATCTCTCAACACCAGCTGCTGTTGACATGTAAAGGGAAGTTAGTTCTTCGAAGGAGGGCCTGCTCACCACGTTATTTCATCTGTCATGTCCACTGTAGTGCCCAAAAGACCAAAATAAAAAAGAAAAAGCCCTGGAATGCACAAATCAGTGATGACCATGAAACAATGCAGCAGTTCTGACATTCTTTGAATTCAAGTTAGTTAAATCTGGTCAGCTCTTTTCTACAGAATACTGGCAGCCAGGAATCAAATGCTATGTATTATTTCTAATGAAACAGAATGTAGAGAAAAATGTAGAAAACCATTTACATGCCACTGTATGCGTTCACAAGATATCTGTATTTTGAATGTCCTCTACTGTTCCAGTCCTCATTCTCAGGAAGGAAAAAAAAAAGGGAGAGCAGAAGCTAAAGGGCATCAGAGTTCAGAAACAGGACGATAACAAGAAGTAACATTCTGGAATGGCTCCTGTATGTTAAACAACACACTAGGGCTCATCAGGCTGAAACTAAAAATAGAGCAGTTTTGTGAGAAATCTATAAAATTATCAATAATAGAGAAGTTTGTCCACGATCCCTATTTCTATTTCTATGAAAAAAAAATCAAACAAAAACAGGTAGGTGGCAAATTGAAAAGGAAAAAGAGCTGCTCTATTGTTTTACTATTTAACGTCACGGATGCAAAAAACTCACACTGACTCAAAATGAAACCGAGGTCTTCCACGAATTTAGCCATCTACAGCCATTAAATACAAAGCCTCCAGCTCCAGAAACCTCTGAGTCACAAACTGCTGGAGGCTGAATATATTCAAAAAGAGCATCACTCCACGATTTGCCACGTCTACACTCTCCATTATGCCTCCTCCACTGATCCTCACCCCGAGGTGAGGTGCTGAATTAAACGGCTCCTTGATGCAACGTGGTAGAGCTATTCTTAGACAGTATTTCTGTCGACACTTCAAGGTACTATTTCATATTTGATTTGCATTCTCCCACCAATGGGTTTATGAAGAGAGGCGACAAAAAACATATTTAGATAATACACACTGAGGCGACAGTTTTACGTAGAAACTGTATGTAATTCAGCCACTTTTACATATAAGAACAGGAAGTCTTGGTTTGGAGAGCCTTGAACAAGTACTCAAGCATTCGCAATTAATTTTGTAGCCACGCTGAGAATACTCACACAGCTTCTAATCTCCACCCAAACCAGTGGACTGTTGTATCCTTTTTGGTGCTTCTTAAACTACAAGCAGTTCTTTAAGATACTTTTCCAATGAGGCATTAAGAAAAAACAATTTAAAGTTTCAAAGTAACAATTACTGCAGCACATTATGAGCTGCTTAGCACTAACAAGTTCTCAAGGCTTAGCTAAACTTAATCCTTTACTAAAGGCTAATGCAAAACAGTAGTCCAGAAACTCTTCCAAAAAGGGTAAGAAGTTATTTCTCTTGTTCCTGAAGGGATCACCCAGAAGATATTTTTAGGATTACTCCTGCTCCTTTGGGATTCTGGTGACATCAACCAGACAGTCTGTATTATCACTCGCCTGAAAACAGGATCTGATATCTCAAGAATAGCATATTAAAAAGAAAAAGGTAATTGAGTTCATTTTACCCTACAAATACAGATCCTGTACACATTTTGTGACATGTTCAGTAATTGTACTTGGCCAGAAATTCCTAGTAATTGATGATGAAAAACAATCAAGGAAGTCCTTCCCCTGAAAAAGACACATTTATTTTACTACAACTTTTCTTTTTACTTTTTCTGAAATTAAAACAAGTCACCTCACTATCTGCCTATAACAGCTACAAGAGGGTAATCAAACATTAGATAAAACTCAGCTCTCCAATCTGACAAAGGGCACTTGTTGTTTGTGCTCAGCTCTACTGATCAGATCCAAGCACCAGAGCAACACCCCCACATTCAGTGGTCCCCATCTTCCTGTATTTAGTTACCCCAGACACATTCAAAGCAGCAGATCATCCTCAGACTACTTCTGTTTTACCCTTAGTTGGTTTATAAATCTTCACCTGGGAAAGGCACTGTAACATTATTTAGGTATTTGACATCATGGATTTGGCCAGAACAGTTTTTCTCTGTGAAGGTGAAAAGGCAACATCAACACCAGACAAGGAGTAGTGGAATTTCTCCAGCAACTTCCAACTGCCCCCCGTGCAGCTACAGCAAGGTCATTACAGGCTGTTTGCTGCACAAAGAGTAAAAACTTGCCAAGTTTCTGCTATACTAACAGAAGAGCACTCCAAGGAAACTGGGTAGGAAGCTGTATGGAAGGTACAGCTTCTGATCACGTACATATTACACAGCTGGAAACCCTAAACTAGCAAGTAGAGCGGTGTGTGAACTTCCAGGTTTGTTCTGGACGCAGCGCTGCTGCTTTCTGAGCTACTGCACCCGTGCTGGGAAGCCAGGCCAGGAAGCCAAGCCAAAAGGGCAAACTGCCACTTGCAGGCCCAGCCCAGCTTCTGCAGAACGAGCTCAAATGTGCCAGGAGCACATACTGAGCTGCTCTGAGGGTCAGAGAGCACAGATCTACGCTGGGAGCCACAGCATGAGCGCTGCAGATACACGTGCTCTCTCTCTCTGTTTCCCTCTGGATTGCTCCAGCAATCCAGACTTGGATTACTTTGCATTAATATAGGAAGCAAATGTTCTGCTGTTGTCCTCCAAACAGTATTGTTTCCCTTCTCACACAGGCAATGAGTAAGAAAAAATGTAGGCAAGTCCTCATTCCTCACTGAGCATTGCAAGGATTGACGAAAGCAGTGACTCAAAAAGCAGCCACCACAAAACCCAGTCCCAAGGCATCCTGCCGCTCCCACGAGCGGCACTGGCACGTGAGCAGCTCCCGGACCCCATGGGTTTGGCATCAGCTCAAACCCCTAACATGTGACACCCACCACCTATGACACAGAACATTCAGGGGTGCAAGTGCCCTGGCATAAAAGTTGCTAAACCAGGCCATATTAGGGGAGGCCTGGATTTTAAAGTAAACTCCTCAGGTGGAGAGATATCGGGGTGGAGGGCAGAATGGTGAAAGGCAGGAGGGGAGGGAGGAAAGAGCCACAGCTTGTCCCACTTCCTCTCCTTTACCTTGGGAAAATGAGAGCAGTACAGTTGTTTCTCAGAGGCCTGGAAAATGTGGTGGTTATCAACAGAAATCTAACTCTCATCAGACCCAGGCAGATCATTTTTATTCCCAGCTGAAAACTGACCTGCAGCTAAAGTTCTAAACAGCCTTCACTCCTGTAAATGAAAAATGTCCAAACAACAAGAACACCCAAAAAGAGAGCACTAGAACATTTGTTAAACGATATACCTCTCACCTCAGCACCACAGTAATCTGCTCTGCCCATCAGACTGAGATATAATTACCTTACATAAAAGGCAGTATTTGAACCATGGTGATTTTTGCTAAATCAAAAGAGGTTGGACAAAAAAGAAATTGAAAGCCTAGAAATAAAACCTGACAAACAGGTTCCACATTAACCTGTAACCTACAATAAACGGGTACCTGAGTGCAAAATTCATCAGCTTTTACACCAAGAATATTTACCTAATTTCCACTTTGCAGCCACAATCAGCTATATAAAACCACAGTGTGATGCACTAACATTAAGGCTTTGGATGCTGGCCATGATAAACAGCTAGAGCAGGGGTCTGAAACCAAAGAACACTGATACTGAGATATTACAGTTATCACCACAAAAAATACACGTCTATCACAAGTTTTCATGTGGACAAACATATGAAAAACCTCCTTCGCATGTTCCCTCATACTACGTTTTTCCTTATTTTAAACCCGTGCAGTTGCAAACCTTCCTCATGAGAGGAAGAAAAGCCCCAGGATTGTTACAATCAAGGAGTCGTATCATAAAATAACATCTCGCGACCTTTAAATGCTTTTCCTTTCCACCTCTGTGCTTTAAAGTGCACTGTGATAGGAAAAAAAAGAAGCCAGAAGCATGACCCTCTGTTACAAAGTGCTCTGGAAAGAATAGGGCTGCAGTACTGCAAAGTCTGATATCCAGCAGGTGGTTGTTCTGATTCAGTAGTTCGGTAGCTCACGGGTTTGGCACAGGAGCAAATAACCCTATCACTCACCAGCCACCAAGTCTCAACCACTCTGGGAAACGCTGCTGACGTGGTTTTCTCCCAACCATTTCTGGACAAAAGGCAACTCAAAGAAACCAGACAATCACTTCTTTTCATTTTTAAATAATCCACACACACCAGGAAAAAATTAAAGGCCACCCTTAATGGACAACCAATGTAAAAGGCCTAAACTGCAGAATAAACTGCGTAGAGGGACACATTAAACATCTCCTCCTCTTCCTAAAAGAAAAACAAACTAAAAAATACACACAAATATGCTCGAGTTGTCGATGCTAGTAAATACACCACCAACTGGACCAAAAAAGTCCAATTTATCCTCATTAATAATGAACTGGTCAAAGAACTACTCAGACAACCGACTGTGCCTGCATCTTTTACCTGAGTAGTGATTCAGAAAAGTCTGAACCACTTAGTGTTAAAACATTCTCCTTAACAAAATTAAAGAAAGCAAACGCTTTAATAACATTCCTGAAAACATCAGTATGGATCATTCTAGGATGAATAATATATTCACACCATAAATAAATATTTCTTATACTTGAAAAATGTTTACACAGTTCTGTGAACTCATTAAGAAGTTTTATTGAAAAGGATAAATAAAATAAATAAAAATTAAAAAAAAATAAATAAAATGTAGCAGCTATGTGTGTGATTCTTCCCTGCACGTGTGACTTTGATAGAAAGTAAGAATCAACAGTGGTGGAGTTGGCAGGGCTGGGTTAATGGCCAGACTCGATCTTAGAGGTGTTTTTCCAACTCTGTTGCTATGATTAACTACAAACCCGCAGTTGACAGAAAACTGTAACATACATTTTGTGTTTAAGGTGTGTAAAACCAGGACATAGTAACCAGCCAAAGCATTCATTAATGTCTACCATTGTTATACAACACTATTCTGAATTAGTCACTGAGAAACTTAATATACACAGAAGTATTCCTACTATGCAGGGCTTTTCTTCCAAGATAAAATTATTGCAAACCACCTTCATTTAAATGGAGTCTAGAAACAAAAGCTAAATAAAGGTGGTGAAAGGGCTCCCAGCAGCATTCTTATTTACAACCTGGTAAAACAAGTTAAAAAAAAAGCAAAATATCCATTTTTGCCCATGTTTAAAAGAAGTACAGCAGATGAGCTTGACCACAAAAGTTAATGACACCTAATACAAATAGCTAGATGTTTTCAATTAAAACAATTCACTAGGTTATCACAAGCAAACCCAGCTCTTTTCAGGTGACAAACATGGGTAGGGACTACATTCCAACTGCCAAAATCTGATGCTAAAGAGCCCAGCTCATCAGCCAACTGACTGCTGAGTGTATTTTTATTTAATTCAGAACAAGAAATATAGAAATAGGTGGTTTTTTTTCTGAAACATCTGGTTATAAGGAAGACAGAATACCTCAATGTCCAGCAGTTAAAGGCCATCCCTAAATTTAGAGGCATCCCCAGTTCCCTTGCCCAGGTGCACATCCTAACTTGTGTCCTGGCTTCAAGTCTGGAAGAAGTTTCTGATTCATACATCCCATACTTCCACATGCCCTGATTTGCTCTGGAGACTTATTTTACTGATAGGGAAACAGAATTTATGGGGTACTCCCAGGCTAGGGAAGAAACAGGGACCAGAACTGGAGTGCATCTGTCCTTTGTTGAAAAAAAAAGAGTCATAGAAAGTGACCTGCTTGTGGGAAGAACCTACTGAAATACCTGAAGGTGAGCACATGGACACTGAAATTCCAGTCTGATTAACCAACCTAACAAAAGACAGAATATAAAAACCAAACTACTACCTTCTTTTCAGTGGGGCTTGAAGTCTTTGATACTAATGCTGCTTCAACAAGACCCTGCTCAAGTAAGGAGTCATATTTTATGCTTCTTTTTCTGTTTCTCCTCTCCTTGTTTGTCGGCTTCTGTTCATTCTCCTCTGACTGAGACACATCTGCACCGTTGTCTCCACAAATGGAAGATTCAAAAAGAGGCTTTCCGTTCATGTAGGTTTTAGTGATTTTCAGCTTTATCTCTGGGGAGCCATTCTTGATAGGAGTAGTGTTGGGTGGTGTTCCAACTCCCTTTATTTCCTGGGGTTCGAAGCGCAGCTTCGCATCCTGGGCCCCGGACTCGCCATTGAACACGCGGGAGGTCAGATCTTTCAATTTATCAGCTGGAATGAATGGAAGAGTCTCATGGCCGTTATATTTTTGCATGACCCCTTCCTGTAGAGTGGCAGAAAGTTGTGCTTTTCCCAAGTAGACGGAACATTCACGATTCACTTCACAATTTTGTGGTTTCCCATTGGTATTTCCGAGGATCTCTGGTACCTGCTTCATTTTGATGTAGTTAATTTTTTGAGTTAACAGTTGAGAACTTCTTTTGATGCTAAAGTCCATTCAGCCCAGATGTTTCCAGTCTTACACTGCTATATTAAGACAAAAAGAGAGAGAATATTTTTAATAATACAGAAATGGACAAAGCTATTAAGTATACAGATAGATGTCACCACTAATGTAACATTCAATTGTACTTCATTCAAGTTTTACTAAAACAAGCATTGCTTACAATCTTGCTCAACATATTCTATGATTTTGTGATCTTCATAACCAAAATACCTCAATATGTTAATATGCATCACAATAAAGTCCAACAGATTGATGAATCATCAATTTTATTAAAACAAATGCAGAAAGCAAAATCACAGCTTTAATTTTAACAACCTGTTAGCCATCTACAGCCATCTACGAGTCCTGCCCACATTACTTACACAGAGGTACTGCACTGTTTGAAGAAAGTAAGAGACCAAAGATGATATCATTAATAACAACATAAACCAGGTGCTTTTATTTCTAAGATGTTGTGCCAGCACAAAAACCCCACAGGCCATGTTCCTGTAGCACCTACACCATGGACAGCAGCATCACAAGCTTTATCTTCCTCACTCTGCAAACAGACCTTCAATCTTCCATCAAAGTACATCTACTGAGGAAACACCACAGGCTCAGTCTCCAGATGTATCCCAAATGGTTCTGCCAACACGAACAAATGAAAAAGTGCATTTTGTGCCAAGAACACCAGTCCTAGCTAATCTTTTAGGCCAGTGGCCATACTGTGCAAAATTTAAATGGTCAAAGCAACTCTGGAGTTTCAGATTTTCCATAACAACAATATCATCTAACACCCACTTTTCATGCAGAAATCTGCAAACATGCAACAAGCTAAAACTGCATATTAGCCACCCTCTCCCAAGGGTTCTAAAAGCTAGATCTATTTCATCGTGATACCATTGTAGCAAACAAATCTGTTAGAATAACTCCTTTGTGCTCCTGGACCAGACAGATGATGGTTTCAATTTTTAAAATTCATATGCATAGATTCTCCACATTACCAGGTCCAGTATATACATGATACAGAGAAATACATCATCATAAATATTATGAAATCTCAGCATAACAATCATCACATCCATGCTCAAAGTAGCGAATTTCATATATGATTAAGTCCAAGAACTGTCACATCAAATCAAAAATTCATCAAATCTAGTCTCACATGCTTCCAAAAACTGCAGTAAAAACCATGATGAATAACTATTGAATTGACAGTTGCTATGGAAGAAATCACTTCTGAATCTCACCACCTTGTTTATTAATGCACACAGTAATGATGCTTACAACTGGCATATTCCTCCAACTTGCATATTTGCTACCTCTACATCAGGAGCAGTAATGTACGAATGCTCATAACTGAGCATTACACTTGCCTGGCAGAGCTTCTTAAAGAGTATCAAGCCTGAATTCAAAGCAATTGGCAAACATGAAACCTTTTCATTTACAAAGAAGATGCAGGAAAATAAATGAAAAAAACCCCAAATCTAAAAATCGTAACTCCATCAGTTCTTAGCAAATGCTCTCATCTCCCTAACATACCTAAGGTACCTAAAAGATAAAAGGGTATCTCTCCACGCAAGCTATGTTAGACTCATGTGACAGATGAAAACCATTCTCCCTCCAGGAATAAAAACATCAGGCTGAAACGCTGGCATTAAACAAGAAGAGCAAGTATTCCTGAACTCTGAGGGAATCCCCAAGAGAAAAGTTTCTAATCTTTCCTTAGACGAAGTCTGAATTACTAATAAAATCTCTTAAAAAATAAGTGGAAACCAGCCAACTATACTAACCTTTCTGAAGAGGAATCAAAGGTAAAAGAAAACTCAAAACTTCACCAGAACACAACAAAGAACTCACTAACCCAAATAAGAACTCATGTTCTTTCACAAGATCTTCTCTGACAAGCATGGACATGAGACAAACTCTCAACCCAAGCAATAATATGACAATGTTTCAAGCTGTGAATCAGCAGATTTAACTGAAATCGTATTTATTTTAAGAAGCAACTGATGACAAATTCTTTAACTCTCTAGGCCAAAGGCAAACCCGTTAGGGAGCATGTCACACTTACGGTTACGGAGATGAGAGCAAAATTTCTTTAAAAAAACCCCAAAACTCTGAATTGTCACAAAATCTCTACTTCTTTCCTACAGCTTCTTAACAGAGCAAATGAGGGATTTGATTTGGGCATCTAAATTTCAAGTTCCTTTGATCTGGACCAGCAGCTTTGTGTGGCTGCAGCGCCCTCCAGTGAGTGCTGGATGCAGCCACTGCCTCCCCCGGATTCACGGTGGATTCATCCCAGCTTCTCCCAGAGCACCAGCACCAAACACTCCTCCTGGGCATCCCTAAAAAACATTTTTTAATACGGCTCCATTAAGTGCTTATCAGGGTCTGGATTTCTGGATCGAGACATCTGCATTTTGTAACTCTTTGTTTTGATTCGTAATTGACTGGTATTTGTTTTGTCCTGCGTAATAACAACCCTTACTCTCATCGCTTACTCCTTTAAGCTACAAAGCCGTCAAGCTTGAGGCACACCACGACAACTCAAAAAAGCAGTAAATAATCTAATTCGACTACGTTACTGCTGCACTCAGCCTCAAAACACTGGATGAATTAGAAGTGATAGCTTTAAGAGTTTCAAAACATCAAAATCATCATAGAGTCACAGAATAACTTAGGCTGGAAGGAACTTTCCCAGATGATCTACTCCAACCCCTTGCTTAAGACAGGCCCAACACAGATCAAACTGCTCAAGGCCTTGCCTGGACAACAAGCAGTAGATTACTAAGTGAAAAGATACAGCTTAAAGAAATCAAGTTATTCTCTTTCTAGCTAATAAACCTAAGAGGACTCATTCCATATCACAAAACAATGTAGACCAATAAGGTTATGCAGTGAAAGACCCTGAACTTTTATGAGTTATCTTAATTTGCCTAAAACATCAAAGATACACAGCATGCAGATTTAGACCTTCAGTGAGTGACGGTTCAGTTAATGATTCTCATTAATACAGGTGAAAGCTGAAAAAAACAGCTGAAAAAACAGCTGACAGCACAGAAAAAAGCTCCTCAAATCGCTGGAGCCTAGAGAGGTGACAAATCCAGGAGTAAAACTGGTAAAAGGAAGTTAAAGTACCCAGGACAATGGTAAATGGGAAAATGAAGACAAAGGCAGGAATTTGAGACAGTAAGATTATCAGAACCAGCAGATATAGATTATAGAATATGAAAAATAAATCACATTGGTACAAAGATTTAATGGAACCAAATGAGAAGAGCTTAAAGTCAGAGGCAGAATAATAGGCAAATATAATAGATGTGTGTACCTGTAAGCAAATATAATCCCACTGGGGAGATGAGACACATAGAGAGCAATTTGCTGGTTAGTCACCATGTCTAGGACAACGAGTGGATGAAAAGTATTCACATGCATCAGTCCTCCTCGCAAAAAACAAGCTACATTGTGGGGTCTGGTTCAATGGAATAAGTTAGCAAATCTACACATGAGAATAACAAAGGGTTTCAAGCAGAAAGAAGATCAAAATTGAAGTCAGTTACGTTTTGCACCACCTTTGCTATATAAAAATTCATGGTAACACCACAAGGAAGGAAAAGCACGAGACTGTGAGAAAAGGACAACAGAGCTCTAAAGAATGGGCAAGGAGAAAATAATCAGCAGCAGATAACCAAGCGGCGTTGCTGTGAGTTTGGAATTAATGCAAGGAGATCTAAAAGACAGGACATGAAAGAATGAAGTGAGGTAGATCACAGACAGGATCTGGTTGATCCAAGTTGTAAGAGTAAGGTCCTGAAGCAGCCAAGTATATGATTAAATTTGGTAGTTAAATTTAAGGGCACTCATGCTGGAGCACCACATCACACAGAAGCAAAAGCAATCCCTTATCTTTTCCTAGATGACTCTGTATCTATTGAAAAGGAAACTGGGGGGAGGGCAGGCAAAGGAAGGGGACAAAAGCACCACACGCTAGTAGCAGCTAATGAGCTTAAGCCAGTATCGTCCCATATTGAATGTCTGGTGACCCAACAAGTGCCATTTTCACTAACAACACAGAAAAAACACGATAGCCAAGGAGTCTGCTGAATAAACATGATATTTTGGCTTGTGATCAAATAGCTTTCAGTATGCCAAAGAAGATTTGACTTATCAGAGAAAGGCCTCCAGATATTTTATTCAGACACAATGACAACTGGACAACCCTTGCAATGGCTTCGTACACATTTTCATATGAAAAGAAGAGGTTCTATATAAGGCAAATTATTTTGCAGACATTCTAAATGATGTTATTAATTACTTGAAAGTTCATCATCTGACAGGAGTCATGAGCCAAATACAGTTACTCTGCATGTCAGATTCCTCCTTCACTGTCCAGGCCACTATCATTTCTGTGATATTTATTAGTCATTTCTTCCACATCTGCTGTAATTTCAGAGATGCTTTTCTTCTGTGTCAGAAATAATGGAGTAGTCCATTCCTTCCAATTCTGCCAAAGGGAGTGAACAGAGTAAGTAACCAACAAGGATGTCTATTAAATATCACTTTTGTTTTCTCTAAGGGCTTTCTTACTCAGGTGAATTACTTGGGGCAGGCACAGCGAGGGGGAGAAGGGCGGGGGGAAGATGATACCCTTCAATACAAATTCACAGTAAGAGAACTTTATCTACAAGAGCTATTTTTATTACCTACAAATCAGGCTTTCAGCTGGCACTGAAAAAGCTAATAGATGGCTGCTGCCTTTTTCTGTTAAGATCGCTTTCTGATAAGTCTTCTCCATTCTCTCATCAATTTTAGGACAAAAGGTTATTCCTAATTTCAGATCAGAATGAGACAAAACAAGTAAAGAGATTAATAAGGATACAACACATTCTTGCTAATACTTTTGAGATCTTGACTATGCTTACTCACATTATCTTGTATAATACCCTTAAAGTATCAAATAGGAGTAGAGAAATATTTACTATCATGCAGTACACTGTAACTGTTATTCACTATACTAAAACAGCAAAAAGATTACCACAGGATTTAAACAGGATTTAATTTCAGAGAAAAACACGTAACTGAAAATTGCATTGCAAGTTTGCCAAAAATTGTTACAAACCAGTTCTATCCAGAAAATTCAAAAGCGTTATCTCTCATGAAGAAAATCTTAACTGTAGCAGCTGACAGAGAAATGAAAATAATTATATTAAACCTTTCTAAAAATTTACCATTGGTCTTCATAAAGGGAAAAAAAAAAAAAAAGGAAACCTTAGTCCAAAGGAGGCAATTTTTAATGTAAAAGCACCTGAAGTAAAGACTTCATTAGTCCTGCAGCAGATATACAATGATTTCAATTAATCAGTCAGCTGTCAAGGCTGACTTATAAGTATTTTTAAATGGGTATATAAAAATTTCCTTACACTTATAGTACACAGTAATGTTAGACAGAGATGCGGTATACATTTGCACAAAGAGATCAAGCACATTTTGAAAATTGTGTGAATAAACTTAAGAGTGCTTACAGTTGCACTTACCACCCAATACTACTTGCCACCCAATAGTTTTTTTTGGGGAGAAAAAGTATCAATTGTTTTTGTCTTTTTATTCCCCTAATAGATAAAATTTTAGAACTTTAATGTTAGAGCCCATTTTCATCAACCAAAACAAGTATTTATTTCCTTCTTATGAAGGTAATAGGTAATACTAACTTGGACACTCAAGAATTGTAGAATGCTGAGTAAATTCTTCCTTCTAAATGCCACTTGCTACTGCACGAAGCAAGCTCACAAAATGGATGGACTTGACTTTTTGTTCTTTCTCAGAAAAAGCTTTTCCAAGCAAGCCTTGATGCTGAGGACAAGGCTAGAAGGTTCTGTAAGAGGACTCCTCCCCAGGAATTCCTTTTCTCCAAAAATCGCAAGAAATACTCTTTTCCCACTGCTGTAGAAATTTAATTTTGTCAGTTCCACTCCTGCTGCTGGAGGTGGGTGGAGAAGTAATGAGACAGATTTGAGTAAAATCAAATTATTCTAAGATGTTGTATTTCTATCTGAAGAGAGAATAGATACTACCGTGGTGGGACCAGAGACTGAACAGAGAAGAATTGCTTCTCCTCTGCAGATAAACAGGGAAGAATACTGGTGCCTGAAATAGTAGGAATTAGTGGGTTTACCACCAGTATTTAATAAACACTAAAAGGCAGCCCCCAACAGTTGCTTAACAAATGGTTAAACGTAAAAATGTTATGTTTTCAAATGCAAAGCTTAAACCTTTCTGCGTCCTGGAGAGCTCCAAATGGTTCAGCTGCAGGGACTGGTCCCTCCCTAACAAAACAGGACTCGCAATTTAAATACAGCCAGTCTAGGTCTTTGCTCACAGGGGAAATGATGTCTCTCTCTGTCTCTCAGGTGGGCCATGTAGCTGGCTTCTACGTAGCTTGGGAACAAAGAACCAAGTCAAATCCCAAATAGCTCAGCACTTAGGTGCAGAGTTCCTTTTTTACACTGCCTTTTCACCTGGTCCAAGCCTACTTTAATTTCCCGCACCTTCCTAAATCCCACTGCTTTTTTCTTTTCAGCATCCTACCTCCACTCCTTGCACCACACCTTCAGGACCTGGATCCTCTGGCTTACGTAAGCCTCCCTGCAGCAGATAATACACTGCAGTCTGTTTCCTGTTCACTGTGGCCAGTGATGCTGCCCTTATTCCCATGTGTAGTCATGACAGCACAGCAACTGCCTGAAGATTCACAGAGACAATCATGGAAATTTCTGATCATACAAATTCTGAGAAGGGAAGATCAAATCTGGGATGACACCGCAAAATGTTATAAGTAATGAATCAAAGGGTAGTGTTAACAAAATGTTATCTGCTACACCACTACAGAAATCAACAACGTTGCCCATATGTGACCAGACAGCAACTAACTTTAATCCAGAGGCTACAGTCATTTTGCCCAGACCCTGACAACTCTGCTGTCTTCGTCTATCACTGCATTAAAACCTGTTCATCCAAGTGGGTGAATTTAAATGCCAGAAGCACTTTTGGTGCACTGGAATCACTGTGAAAGGTGGTGATGTGACACTGGTGATATATGAGGCCTTGCCCATACAATGAAGGCCCAGCTGCCTGTATACAGAGATGGGCATCATAGTCTTTACCACAGGGCAGTGTTCAGCCACTGTTGTTTATAGCAGCACGTAGCACTGGTAATGCACCTCTCTAATGTGGACAGGTAAGGTGTACAAATAGGTGATTTCTTTCATCCAGTACATCCAACTTCATATCCTGTGGTAGTAAGTAAAGAAGTGGATGATAAAGTTGAGAGGTAATTAATACTGACTTCACTGAATTTTACTTACAGATGTGCGCTGTTCACCAAAAACTGCACATATCCATATCTGAACAACTGTACATAATGTAATCCTGACCATACTGTGCTAAATCTGGTCTACTTTACACAGACCAAAATCATTTACATTCAACTACATTAACAATTCTATCAATCCATTACCTTGAAGCAAAACACACACACAGAAAACTGGCAGATGTATGCCAGGAACACTCAAACAAGGCCCGAGATTTTGAACATTAAACACTCTCTGAACAAATCCAAATACTTGCCATGAAGTGGCCTTTCTGGGTCTGACTTTACTTGAAGTATTTCCCTGTGCTGGGGCTTTAACATGCTCTTGCCAAAATGCATTACCACCATTCTCATGGTTCTTAATTCCTTTTTTATTTCATTTGCCCCATCTACATTGAAAATCTCTGCGGTAAAAGGCCTGGAATTTGGGTTTTAGGTTTCTGTAGATAGAGTGCAGCTTACCCATTTAGCTTGGAGACAGAAAGATAAAGCATTTTTTGAACAAACCAATTCCCTCTTGCCCGCTTTACAAAACTTCTGTGTCGAGAGGTTTGCAACAGGTATCTCTTGCCATTTTTTGCTGTCCTTTCAGCACAGCATCAGCTTTGTGGATTACTTCAGTCTTATCAAATTTAGTTTTTTAGACAAATTCTGTTTTACATACTTCTCATGGGAAAATCTAAATAATTCTGACTGTAGAAAAAGTCACATTAAGCAATTGTAGTTGCACTCCTTACTTGCAGTTTCTGAAGACTCAACTACCACTACCATTTTGAGCTAAGCATTCACCTCATGAATAGACATTGTACATGCACTTTCTGCTACACATTTTAAGCCTGCAACTTGTTTTTTGCACTAGTGCTGAGTTTCAGTGCCATTCCACATTTAATCCCAGCATTTTCCAGTTTGTTAAGGAGTGCTACTATAAGCCAGCTTCTGATGGTCTGCATTTTGCACCCACAGAAAAATCACATTAATTTCATTCTGAAGTATCTGATTGAAAGTTGTCGGCAACTACTCCATATAGGGAAGTGATCCATATTCATATCTTTCATCCTACACTGCACTACAAGGTTCATACTTTGGCTTAAATCCCTCTGGCTTTATTATCAGACTAGAATCTAGGCATTCTTTACTACAGAGATAACTCCCCAATTTAGACATTTCTGAGTGCCAGTGCAGTCAGGATCTTTGCTCCAATGGCATCCCACCAAAGATGGCAAGTTCCGCAACGGATTTATCTGATACACGATCTTGGGAACCTCAGCTCCACAGACTAACCCATGCCACAGCAGGAACATTTACACTTCAACTTCTTAGAATGAATAAACACATGAAATGGGTCCCAAACACTACGACAGGAGGCTGCATTACTGCAGGTTCTTTCTATTGCTTCTTTTTTAATTTTATCAGTAGCTTTTCAAAATGTTTCAAATGAGGTTTAGAACACATCTCTAATGAGATCTTCCCTAACCTCAGCCCTCTTTCTTGAAAATATTTTTGTCATGTAATATCCCACCTTCTGCTCCTTGGTGTAACTCTTATTTACTAAGGCAGAACTCACAAGATCAGGACAACATCCACTCCTGTTATGTTTTTGACTATGGCAGAGAAGACATGGAATTCTGATCTTAGCCCTCAAGGCCAAATATGTTTAAAGAGGATTTGTACACACTGAGATCAGCTCAGCTGGTTAGAGCATGGTGCTAATAATGCCAAAGTTGTATGTTCTATACCCATACAGGCCATTCACTTTAGAGTTAGACTCGATGATCCCTTCCAACTCAGAATGATTCTGTATGAAACACAGGGGTATTTATGTGTGTTTTAGCAAAGATGTGAGATGCTACTATTTTAGTATTTTGTACAAGGCACGGGCCAAAGAGGTTTCACAAAGACAGTTAAATGGCCATCTCTGTCAGCCAACAGAACAAGACATCCTTGTGCTTCTCTAAAGAGACACAGAAAACCAACACTATCCTTCAGACAGCAGAAGAATGTTAAATCTTCTATGAAAGCCGGTTTCAACAGCACATCATGCCTTCCAGTCACTTGCCACCTCTGTATCCTTGCCCCAAATATGAACATAAAATAGCTCCAATTTGTGCTGGGGAGCTGAATACCAAAGTTCAAAAGAAGATCAAATTGCTATCTTGCACTAAGATAAAAATAGGACAAGTTAAAAGGATGGGGACAAAACTAGAAACTGAACCATCACCTGTTGAGCAACCCTTGCAATTTAACACATGCTTTATGTCACTTGTGTATTTTATTAGTTTTGAAGTATGTTAAACACAAGAACCTAGATCAGTGGTGCCACAGGGCAAAGTCATTTTGCCCAACATATCAATACTGTAAAGTACGCCTAGGCTAGTACTTCACTCTTCCATACTTACTAAGTCTAATTTGACTGCTGTGAAATGTTCAAAGATATTTTCCAACATCTACTTTCCACATGTAGCTCATCACACCACTGTACTATCAGAACAACTTCCGTACCATGGCATTAATTCTTAACATTAGCAAGAAGGATAGCAAAAACCTTGATTTTGGTTCAACCACGATTCACAGGTGTTTACCGCACATAAAATGTATTTTAAAATATTCTGTTTATGGTATAACCTGTCGTATGCTTTGGACAGAAGCAGCTTTTCAAATGTACCAGAGAATCAATGGATTCAGAGTTACCTGTTAGGCAAGTAGTGCATGATGGATTAGGCATTAACCTATCACCACTATACACAAGGTATTAGTATATATGATCTGTTCACCAGGAATCTTGTGTATTTTTGTAGTTTACTATTCAGCCAGAAGTTTAACAGAATAGGGTAAGGTCTACCTTTGCCTTCTAACACATTCCAAAAGCTTCTCTTTCAGCTGATGCTAGAAAATATAAAATAGCTATTACAGAGGTCACCAAACTTGACAAAAACATTAAAAGTAAGACCTGGTGTATCACTTTAGTAATTTTGTCAGTGTAAAATGAAAGGAAAAAGGTAAATACATTTATATAGCTATCTCAGTACCTCCAATGACTGAAGGTCATAGACGAGCTAATTTGAATGAGCAAGGAAGGGAGAACTTGAGCAGCTTCTCACTTTTCCTTCAAAAATGTTCTCAGAACCAAAACCTTACAAGTAACCATTAACTATGTAAAATAGCTGACCAATCGATTTGACCAGCTACATGAATTTACAACCAGCAGGGTGACTATTGGCATGTGAACAAGGCTTTCCTTACCCACCCCCTTTCTCCCAAATCCTCCACAATTAAGCACCACAGGAAATTCAGACTCCCCTGCCAAGCTCTTATGAGAAATTATTTTCTCTCCACTTTACCAGCTGACTGCTCATCCTGGTGCCATATTCCATCTCTGTATCACATTTGCACCACCAAGATTCCAGTATATCCTCGGTGAAGACATTTCTCAAAGCTACATCCTAACTGGAAAGCGATGTTCCCTAGAAACGTGGACTTACTGATTCACTTGGATCCACTTGAGATGGGGCTCTGAGCAACCTGGTCTAGTGCAAGGTGTCCCTGTCCATGGCAGGGGAGTTGGAACTAGATGATCTTTAAGGTCCCAAACCATCCAACCCAAACCACTCTGTGAGTCAATGATCTCCATTATTCCTTTCTCCAGAGGCAAGATTTGAGAATTATACCAGATCTATTGTATCTACTCGACCGTGAGGCCATTTCATTTGTCTTTGCTGAAAAGCAACGAAAGAGCTCGAACAGTATAGCCACAAACATAGTATTAAAACATGCAGTCATCATTATCTACTGCATTATTATTAGTTCCACCCGAGCATTTCTTTAGTGATGCCTGATTATTGACAGTTAGGGAATCATGTTTTTTCAGCAATACCATTTAGTGGATGCTTCTCATTGTGCAGCACAGTGCTCTTGAGGAGAAGTAAAAATTTTTTTCCCAGAAAAGGCCAGGCCCTTTGCCTTGCTCTACACAGAAAACACTTGCAATTTTTATGCATCAAACCATCTTCTGTGCTTAAAACCTAAGAGAAGTCTTGCAGTTATATAAGCAGGAATGACCAGATGCGACTGAAATGCTGTGAGAATTCTGCTGTATCTTCTCCTCGTCATACACTACATCCTCGATGCAGGAATCTGACCAGAGCAGGTCAGACATGGACACATGGATGGAGTCCCCAGGCTTTGATCGACCACAAGGAAATACACACATTTATCAGGCTGGAGAAACAAGACCTCGCTCGGGAAACGTACTGACACCAGTGGAACAAAAAGCAGGCTCAGTGCAAAAGTGAGAGGTGAAAGGGCCACAAACAATAGGGCACTGAAAAATAATCCCTTCTTGCCATTCCTGTGCTATTTTATTACTGCAATGTTTTGGACACAAACTCACATACATATGCATATATATATATATATATACACACATGTGAAGATATAGAAACATATATATATATGTACGTATATTCATTTCACCACCCAAGTATTAGAAAGCCACCCCCCCATCAATCATTTTTGCTTCCAGTCTAAACCCAAGTGGGGTTGTTTTTGCTGTAATATCCAGTCTATTGCATGCAGGCAGTAATTTAAATGCAATAGTCTCCCCTGCAAAACCACCACGGCCCTCAGAAAAGGCATGCAGCCCTACAGATAATAAAGCACAATTTTTTTTATTCTTACTAGCCATTTGTTGGATTCATATTGAACTAAAAAGAAATATATTTCATATTTATTTTCCATTTTCTAAACGACTTTAAATATATACTCTTTAAGTATTATGACCTAGTTTCTTCTGATATTTTCAAATAATATTTGATAAATTAGTAGGCTTTACGGTGATTTTAATATCTGGATTTTTCCAAGCATGTATGAGCGTGGACAGTCCAGTAACCTTCACAAGAACTAACCGTATAGTATCCAGGAATATTTAGAGTATTTATATTCACATACTGAAAAAACCTGTCAGATTTTCTGATGGCTGCATCCCAGTATGTTTTAATACATGAGGTATAGATGCCTACTGAAGCAACCAAAAATTGCACACACTGTAAGTACTGAGCCCTCAGTAGCCCTGCAAAACAGTGGTTTAATTCAATGATTACATCCAACACTCGAATAATACCACACTGTGAAACTGAGGAGTTTATTAAGGTTTATATGCTGCATTTCCCGAGTGAAATTCCCACAGCAAACAAGCAAATAACAGCTTCAGCAATAAATTTACAGAGATTCTACTAACATACAAAACATTTTAGTAAAGAACCAGTTTATTCTTGCAGCTGAAGCCACACATTCCATGTGTAAGGATTTTTAGTAAGCATATATATGTCTGCTCTAAGTCACCGGCTAAGGACTCTCTGCAAAATCTATTACAAACTTCACTGCCACCCTACAGTGTTTACAGTTACCTTCCTTGGATATATGAAACGGCTAAAAGCCAAACATATCTTCCTTTTTTTTTCTTGTTTGTTTTAAAACAGACCTCTTTAGCTTACTCAGTGTGGGCAGCACTAGCTCCTAAATTTAACAATCAGTATAAACCCACTTTAAAGCAAATGCCAATAAGAAACTATTCAGCACACGAAATACATGGGCAATGACTGATACCAGCCTCTTGCTTGCTTAATGTCTGTTAGCAAGAAGCCCATTTTCTCTGAAATCTGTTTAAATATGGTGTTTACCATCTCCCTACCCCCTTTCAGCCGACATATTAAAAAAAAAAAAAAAAAAAAAGCCAAAACCAAAAAAGCAAGCATAAATATGTTCAAGAAGTATGGCAAATTCCCTTCTCCACCCCCAGAGCGGTAAAGCCACAGCAGATGAGCTGTAACTATGGCCTTGGGAATACAAGTTCCCCAGGCTCTTTTACCACACAAATATCAATCCAAGTTACAAGAGCCCTACCCTCCCATAGTTAATGAAGATTGAGCCAACGAGCCCGCACGACTTCGCAGGAATGTTTCCTTCCCGTTTTCCTAACAAGGCTCTCCTCCCATACCGGTCCAGGATGGACTGCAGAAGGGTGTAAGTGGAAGGATCATCACACCACTGTTTAGTGGAGGAATAAATCAAACATGGCTTCCCCCTCCATACATTTCCAGAGTTACATTCACTCCTGCTGCCGTACAATCCCAGTCCTACCCGGCGGGAAGGGGCAGAAGCAGCCTCCACCTCCCCACACTCTCACCGCCACGGGGGGGACATTTGCAGCCTCCCCACCCCTTAAGGAGGCGGTTTAAACCCTGGGGAGGCTTTTTTTTTTTTTATCCCTTCCCATTGGTCGTGTACCCCCCCCCCTCCGGTTTTCTTTCTGACTTGCACTGATTGATCCCCCATTCCCCGGGGGAGGGAGGTGGGACGGGGTGGGCACCTCTCCCTTACCCCTTTATGCTGCCCCCGACCTCCCGCAGCGCCGAGGAGGAGGAGGCGGGCAGGGGGGGAAAGGATGAAGCTGCAACAGCCGGGACTCCGGCTCGGCATCGCTCCTTTCCGCTCCTCCGCCACCCAGGAGTCAGGGCCCAGCCAGCGGCACAAATCCTGCGGCAGCCTCGGGGGGGGCGAGGGGCGGTCGGGGGGACCCGCGGCCACGCAGCGAGGGCCAGGTAGCAGGGGGAGGAGTGGGGAGCGAACAAAAAACCCTCCTCCGGGGCACGGGGAGACGGGAGCTGCGGGCTGCCCGGGCAGGGCGGGCGATGCAGATGGTAAGTTTGAGGGGAGCGCAGCCCCGGCGGAGGGGGAGTCCCTGGAGCAGGGCGAGCGCGGGGGGGGGGGGGGGGGGGGGGGGGGCGTGGATGCCCCGCCACGGGACCCCCAGTCCTCCACGCCGGCTCCACAGCGCTTCGCCGCGCACGGCCCGCGGTCCCAGCCCGTGAGGGCGCTCCCGGTGTCCGCGGCGAGGCGCGGGGCCGGGCGGCAGCATCCCCGCGGGCGGGCGAGCCTCACCGCCGCCGCTCCCGCCGCTCCCGCCTCCCGCCCGGGGCCTGCGGGAACGTGCCCCGGGTGCCTCCTCCCTTCCCGCGGCGGGTGGGGGGGGGCGTGCGGGGGGGAAGGAGAGCCAGCCACGCTCCCAGCCCTACCGACCTGTGCCCTAGCGCATCCTTCCCCGCGGGGAGCCGGGCGAGGCGGCGGCGGCGGTGTCTCGGTGCCGGCGGAGCGGCGGGAGCCGAGGCGACACAGCGGCAGCAGCGGCGGCGGCTCCGGCGGGTCCTGCGCGGCGGCCCCGCCCCCTCCTCCGGCCAGAACCAGCGCGAAAAATCCGCGCCGCTGATTGGCCGCCGCCGCCGCGCGGCCCCCGGAGCGGCCGTTTCAAATCCCCCCGCGCGGAGCCGCCCGCACGCGCCGCCCGCGCCGCGCCGGGAGCGCCCCCGGGAGCGGAGCGGCCCCGGGATCAACGGGAGCGGGCGGCCCTCAGGGTGAGGGAGGGGGGGGGTGGTGGGAAAGCCTGGCTCGCCGCCCCCAGGTGGGGCGAGAGCGCGCCCCAGGGCCCGCCCGCTGGGTGGGTGGGTGGAAAACGCGCTTTTTCTTTTTTTTTTTTTTTTTTTTTTTTTTTTTAAATATCTTTTACGTCGCTGTTGTTGTTTTATCTCCCGGTGGGATGCGGGGCCCCCGGGGGGGGGGGGGTGGAAATGCCCTGCTCGCCGCTGGCCTCAGCCACCGTGCACGCGCGCTCTCTGGAAGACCCTGATTTAAGCCAAATGTTTTGACTTTCCGTACAACTGCACGCAATTTGGGGGCTGTCGGGTGGTTGTGGGAGCTCTAATGCGTCTGGCTGCGAATTACCCGGGCTGTCTCTCCTGGAAGTATGGCCCGGGTTATTTTATTTTCCTTTTTTCAGCTTGCATCAAAATAAGTACACGTGCTTGCAGTTTGCCAACGAAAAGCACAGCTTTTTTTATTTGTTTTATTTTTTGCTCAAATCATTAAATAGCTGTCATTTTATGATAGGAACAGATATTCCCGTGGACTGTAAAGCAGGTAATGGCCAAGTTTTTCAAGCTTTCGATGGTTTAATAAAGGGTTTATGGAGCACTGGGTACCTGTGTTTTCTGCACAAGGCAGAGGGCAGAGTTCCTCGGTGCTATGGATACTGTATTAACCTGGTAACTAAGGGCCTATGGCAAATCCTGTGAAGGTAAACAGATGATAATTAAGGGGGGAACACACCGGCATCATACTTCATGGGTAATGGGGAAATTAGGCCATCTGTTACAGAAAGGCTCAGGCTATTTTTTTTAAGACCTTATTTACTTTCATATGTTAGAGTTTGTTGATGTGTATTTAATGGTGGGTGCACCTTTCCTAGTTAACAGTTGAACAGTGTGAATTTAGTGCTAATTACTTAGTAATGGAAATCTTAATCATCGGCTGATTAAAACTTTAATCTCAAGGCGGCTGAAGGAAATCTGTCTGTAGTGATAAGGTACCTTAACTTGTTTTAGAGCCTTTCTGTAAAAAAAACAGAACAAAATGCTATCTTTAAGGTGTAAGACAAACAAGGTTTACACCATTAAAGAAAAAGATAAAGTACCATTCTATTTTACAATAGCTGATTTGAACTAAGAGTCATGACAGTTCTGTCTTCCTTTGTAAAGTTCAGTTAAATGCATTTACAGAAAAAAAATGCTTTCTAATTAAAAATAGAGACACTAGTATCAATACAAATAAATAGAAGAACAAATATGTGAATCCTGTTGTTTACATAAGGGAATATACAGGCACGCTTTTCTTCCACAGTTGAACCGTAATGCTAACATATTAAAAGTACAAAATATGATGTTTGCTGTTCCTCCCCAAAAACCCCCAACCTTTCATAAGAAATGAGGCTAGTTATCAATAATTGGCATAATATTAATATTTTATCTACATTCTCTTGGGAATAAACTCTGTGTTCAGGCCCAATTATATAAGTTCATCTTTATGTAAGACTTATAAAAGAGAAACAGATTTTTATTTTGTACTTATTACTAATCCCTAATATCCTCCAGATAACTCCAGTTCCTATGTTTGCCTTTTGTGTCTTTTAAGGTATAAGTGGAAGGATTTTGTTATCATGGTCAAGGTGACAACAGATCTTCCGTAGCCCTTATAACTCCTATAGATCACTGGCCTTGTCTATGCCACTAAGATTTGTAACCATGTAGTTACCTCCTGAAAGACCCACCATGCAAATTTCCAGGAAAGCTTATGCTGGGAGTTAGCACCTTTAACTGGAATATTACCAGTTTATATTTGAAAGAGTTGAAGGAAACATTCTCCAATCGGTTTCTAGTAGTTGCAAATTTGCAGGCTGAACCTCTTGGAGATTTTATTCTCTTTCATTATATTTTCTTGTGATTTTTGAATTAGCCAATATTTTTTAATGGTTTTGGTTTCAATGACCTATCCAAGAAATATCAAATATGTATAACTAGAGCAGATAAAAGTATTCATTTATTAATGACTCCTGTTTCATTTTATATCTAAAATTTTATTGCTCCTTACTTTCAACTTTATGGATATATTGTGTTAAACAGTATCACAATCAATGTCTCTCTGTTCAACTCAAAGGATTTAAAATAAATGCAGCAGTTGCATATTGTCCGAGAAATATTTCAATATTTTGGAGATTATCAATTAGTTACTAGGCCGAAAGATAATTTGCAATTTAAATACTTTTTCAAGATCACTCATTCAGCAATAACTGTAGTCAGTGCCTCTGGCTTTAGGCACGTGTTGGGATATGCTGAAATTCTGAAACTGGAGGAAGGATTTTGTTGCTACCACAGGGACAGTCAGTGCTGGAAAAGCCAAGGCCCTACATTGCAGTTGCTGTAGTTCCACTGTGTTAGGCAGAGCTCAGAATCAAACAGTATGTGTGTGAACTACTCCGTGCAACAGTGCAGAGCTCCCTCCTCTGAGAGTTTGGTCAGCCCTGTTAACAAGGGGCTGGGGCACATTTTGGGGTATTTGTTGCCATTAGAAGCAATGGGGACCAGCAGTTCCTGTGTTAACGCTTTGCCTTTCTCCTGGCAACGGCCAAGTGCAATGATGGTGCAGTTCCTGAGCATGTTTAATCTCATTGAAGATCTTTGTGGCAGGAGATTTGTGTTTACATTTCTCTCCTGTATGGATGCTAAAGATTGATTGCTTTCTGAACTCCTTTCTTGTATCCCTTTACATTTCTGTTTCAGGATTTTGTAAATTAATCTGTTTAGTATCTTCCTGAATGCAGATTATCTTGGCGGCAATGTTAAGATAACTCGAAGTAGAGGTAAAATGAATTTATGTGAGTGCAGTCCGTGTGTTAATCAGATATTTCCAAATTAGTTAGTACAGCAGCACAGCATGTCCACAGTGTTTATTGTACTACAGGTGTTTAATGAGATAAGGACTGTACTAGGCCATATAGAATCTGTAGGTTTTTCTTGTTTCACAAACTTTTCCATCTGTTGGGGTGAACACTGAAGACGTAGTTCTACTTCAAACCAACACACTGGAAAAGTCGCTGCTGGCCATCGTCCTGTTTTGTTGTAGCACTGATGCAGAGGATTGCTCAGCATTGTCCCTGCTATCACCATTACTCTCCATTTCATGCTGGCAGCTGGCAGCCCATCACCTGAGTGCTGACTTCGGCCAGCAGTCCTTATTTTTCCTTTGGATTAACAGAGAGTAATCATTGTTTTCAACCTGTCTGAACCTATCCTTATCTATGTTAGGTATAGCCAGGACAGAGCCACTGATTCTTCAGCATGTCAGTCTGTGTGTCCTCACCACTGTAAAGAAAAATCTTTATCAGCATGTATGCATTTATGTCCTTGGCCATGCAGCATATTGCATGTAGTTTAATATGGAGACAGCAAGCTGCTGGTGTAGAATTAGGAAAGAATGAAGTGTAAACTTAAATCAGTGTTTCAAAATATTTTATATCCAGTGTAGCATGTTCATCCTCAAATTATAGTAGTAAATGTGTTTTTGAGAACCTATACATCTGCTAATTAATTTGAATGAAAATTCATTGAAAGTGCTTATTCAAAAAATTTGTGCATTAGAATCACTTTTCTTTTTAAATTAACTTGAAAATGAGAAGGTATGGGCTCTTCAGACTTTTTGTATGTTTTGTGTAATCTCATATAAAAATGGAATAATGGTATTTTTTGACCTTAAGTTGATTCTTTGGGAAAAAGAAAATAATCTACTTAGAGAATTTCAAACAGAATTAGTCTCTGTCCTAATGAGAGGCCTCTTATGGGCAGCTCCAGCTTACAGCTTAAATACCGATCAGAGTAAGATATGATATTCTGATGAAAATACACAGTTAAATGTGAATCTTCTTCAGACTACAAGTTATACACCAGTCTCTTTACCAGATATGTTTTCAGATAGGAAAAGAATGGAATAAATGTCACTTTTCTTGCAAATACCTATTGTGTTTGCACCATTTGTACTGAGCAGGAGGAAGGGAAGTGTAATTGAGGAAGCAAAAAGCAAGAGGAAAGTTGAAGACATGAGGGAGTGGGATACATCTTCAGGGCAAGGCAGAGGCCAGGAGAAAGGAAAACTGAGGAGCATGTCCCTGCTGTTTTCCAGTGTTTGGATGATAAAAACCAGCTGTATATCAGTTCTAGGCAGCTAACGTGCTTCAGCCTGGTATAAGTAACTTCAGTGCGCTAATAAATTTAGTCATAGAAGTTATATGTCTCTAATTATCTTCAACATCACTATGACTTAATTTAAACATTGCTGACATTCAGAGTAAAATAAATCTAATCTATGTAGAAACACACAGCTTGAGCATTCAAAACACATTAACTCTTCTATCTCTTGACTGCATAGTATGTTACTGTGTTTATAAACATAAATTTAATACCGTTAAGAAGTATATATACCAAAATACTTTAATAATCAGAATTAATGTTTAGCACTCCAGAACAAAACTATAGTTTTTTGTCTTATGTTTGGTATGTACTTCTAGATCTTAGCTTGTTAGGGCTAACGCTTAACTCTGTAACTCTTAGCTTTTGAGGAGCCATAATGTAGGTTTGAATGCTAAATTCTTCTGCATTTCAAATGGCTGGCTTATGTTTAACCTTCATGTAATTATTGGTCAGTGATAATCACAACTTGGTAAGTTATGTAGCAATGGAAGTCTTGAAGAGTGTTTTTTCTTCATTTTGGCAGAGAAGTGACTATTGATATTTCTACTCCTTGCCAGGGCCAAAGAATAAAGTTTGTTAAGGGTTCAATAGGCCAGATAGATAATGCTACTACTGTTTCCAGCAGATGCTAATGCAGTGTTTTATTTTGCACATATATTAATCTTTGCTGCCTCAGTACAGGATGGTGAGGGTAACTATGTCAGTCCTAAAGGTTAATTTCATTCTTTTTTAAGGCATGCCATTATTCTGTTAACAGTAATTGCTCTTTTTTTAAATGATTAATTTGATCATATGAACTGTTTCTAATTATATTGGTGGCTGGCAATTTCCTGTACTGAGAAATTGTAGCTGCGATCATATCCCATTTACTCAGTATATATGCCTTGAGAAAAATGCTCACTGACAGGCATTTTCAGAAACATCCACTAATTTTGAGAACTGTTTGGAGACTTTATATAAGATGCCTAGTACTTGTTTTACATTGGTGTTGAGTACGTGCAAATGTACTCGACAAATGACAACTGAAACAACTGGATTTGAGGCATAGGATGAGCAGGCTTGTAAATGCAGGCCTAACTGCTAAATTATCACCTGTGCTGTTTCTGCAGTGAGAACTGAAAGGAGTAGGATGTGTTTCTTGCACATTTTACAGCGTTCTTTCACTCTTCTGGAGCTCGACATGCTCACTCCTGTAAGCTCTCTTTGCTCGCTTCAGTTATTGTTAATGAGGCAGAGCGCGCGCTCTGCCAGGCAGTGCAGGGCTGTGTGAGACACTCCTGCCTGGTGAACCAGTCCTGGCAGGGAGCAGAAGGGCTGCTGGGCTGCCTGCAGGACTCACACTGTCAGCAGATCAACCCTACACACAGCACTGATCCCACCGTGGCAGTTCCGGCTCCAGTGCCAAATTGCGTCCAGTTTACGTACAGCAGGAGAACATCAGGCTGCCTCAGCTGCATTTACAGCAGCTGAACTAAACTGTGATTCAAACGAAGAATGTGCTCAGCAGAGAAGAGGTGTTGGGCCTGGCCAGCATGTAGGACACAGCCTACATGAAGATTCACCCGCCCTGTGTTGTCTCCCGCTGGAGCTGGGCATGGTTGTAGTACCACTGTGCTAATAATAGCATCGTTCCCGTGGGCACGAGCCACCCTGTGCTGAGCACTCCTCCTTTTGCAATTGCTACAGCAACTGGGCATGTGGTGTTTGCTGAAGGGCTGATGTTATGTGCATCTTCTGTGTCTGAACTGGTTCTTCAAAGCAGGAATAAACTGTTTGCACTGGTCCAGAGGAGGTGGTAGGCACTTAAACGGCCCTCGGAATTCACGAGTCTAACTGATTCAAATCCCCAAATTTTGTCTCACCCCAGAAGTACTTTATAGAGCCCAGAAGAGGTACTTTTGTTCCTTACTAAAAGTACACCACTGATAGCATGCAGCTCACTGGGAGCTGCAATACCAGGATCTCAAAACTGAGCATTCTCTCTGGTAATCCAACATAGAGGCCTTCAAAGTGAAACTAAGTGCTTTGCCACAGCATTCCATCTTAAATGCACATTCTACACGCACTCCTTACTTCACCTACACTTGTAAAACTGTAATCGCAGTGCCTGAGGGGAGTCTGGTCTAGCCCACTGCGGACCTGCAGGAAGGAATCGCTGCAAGCCTTTTTATGTGCTCCCTGATTTGCCTGTCCCCAAGGATTTTTACTGGCAGGCAGCCTGTAGGCCTGGTATGGATGTGTCCTTCACGATACATTAAAGAACTTTATTAGACTTCCACTGGCTCGTTAAAATGGGACCTGTGATCCCTGCCACTACACACACACTGCCTCTCCAGCCCCATACTGCCCTTCCTGATTGCTGTTGCCACCTCTGGGGCTGGGACATACCTCTGCTCATGAATCTGCTCAGGCACTGCTGAAGTTCCTAGCCTGATATGAAAGGTAAACCAGCTCCCTCCATGAATGGATCACAAGTTCCAGCTTCTGTGTTTTGGGCCAGAGAGCTTCTGCTGCCCAGCTAACAATCCACTGTCTGCCTTCATCTGTCTGGGGCCACCCTTAGCGTGTAATAAATTGTGAGGCATGCTCGCAGAATTTACCACTTTGCTGACTGTATGAACAGCAAATAGAAATCTGAAGAGTGCTTTGGAGATGCTTTTTACAATGCAATATAAGCATAGTGACTGGGCCTTTTCAGAAGTCTATGGATATGCCCACACTGGGATAATTGCTGGGTCTGAACTGATTCAGGGAGGAACATAAAGAAGTCATTGATTCAGTGGGAAACATTTACCCAAGAGTCGTGTTTGAAAAGCTCAGATCTTGGAACAGAATTCCATTTTGATAATGGCCAATACTCATTTAAAAATTTACCATGGCTTCTGAGAATTAATTTCTAGGTTGGTTTAAATAACCAATTATCATATTCTTTCATTTCATTTTCATGGTGTTGTTGGGAAATCAATTGCATGTTAAGTTTTGAACAATTTTAAAGATTTCATTTATGACCCAACTATTCTTGCCTTTTAAAAAGAAAGTTTCAAGGGTGGAGACTTAAAAGCCTTAGGTGTTTGTATGGCACCAGTATGGGAGCCTTCAGCATGTAAGTGTCCTGTAAGCAATACTGAAATACAAATGTTAAATAATCATGTCTTCTGAAAGAAAGAGCCATGGTTTTTACAAACCTTTCGCACATTCATGAGTATGTGCCAGGTAGACAAGCACTCTGGAGTTTGAAAGATGAACCTCTTTTGAACTATAAGCATCCCATCTCAGTATGATTCCTGGGGAGAAAATCTTCTCTTGTCCAAGCGTTTTGGATTTATGTAGGCCCTGTGGAGTTCACTGGTGGGTTTATTTGGCAGGTGGGCCTTATTAACCTGCCAGCAAGGGACTGTTTGACCTGCTTAGGTCTGTAGAGCTTGTAAATAAAGATTCTGTCAGGGAAGAGAGATTCTCTTGTGCTTCGGACTATTTATATCTCTTCTAACTGTGGCTGTTAAAGCTTATAAAGAAACAGAAGGTCTGGGATGTGAGACAGAAAGCCCTGAGGGAGTCTTACGTGTTGTATTTGGATTGCTGTGTTAATATCCTAAAATAAACACCACATGCCAGAAAGTGGGGAATACTTTTATTGTGATTATTATTAACTCAAAGACATAAATTATTGGTTATTGAATGGAGTATAGCTGAGCTTGGCTGCAGAGGACAATAAAATAACCTATTAATTTAACACTAGCAGCTATTGGCGATCAATGGGAGACAGACATTTAATGAGCTTCATTTTCCTCTTGTTTTCTTTATCTTTTTCATTACATTGTTCTCAAGTTTAATAATTACTAGTATTAACATTTGTATTAACATAGTATTAACATTAACAGCTCAGATAAATAACAAATACAATAAGTTTACAAAAATTTGTAACATAATCAACCTATGACAGACTCATCATCAATGGAATTACTTTATTTGGGCAGAAATATTGAGAGGTATGTTGTATTTCAGATTGAAAAAAAAAATCTCTTCAAGAAGTCTTTTAGTCTGTCTAGTGCAGGTCTGATGATAGGGTCCTTTCTAACTCTGTGACATGTAATTTTAAATAGGTGTATCTGAATCAGTGAAAAGACTTCACATTATTTATACTACTTACAATGTAAGAAAATGTTTTTTTCTTACTCAGAAGCCACCAGTTTGGGCTGGTTGAACAATCTTTTTGAGAAAGGTTTCCTTCTGCTTCAGCTGACCTACACAGACACCCAAGTGCTACTGCAGATCAAATGACGGGTTCAGCGTCTGCCAGAGTTGAGGTTTTGAGTCTGTATTCCTTGTTCATTCATTTGAAAGTCAATTTTGCAATATTTCTGCCTTCTGTCCTGAGCAGACTCAGTAAATGTTTTTTGACCTTAGTCAGGTTAGACTGTTCTGCTACTTATGCATTCTAGGGATATTTTAAATTTTAAACAGTTTCTAGAGAATCTGTTGAATTTACAATCACAAACATACTTTCTGCAAAACTGTTTCGCCCAAGCTGCTGATGTAGCCCAGGAGAACGTGCTACTGGGGAAGGACAAGTGGGGTATTACTGCTGATGCACACTGAGTGGAGAAGGGCTTCCAAATTCTTCTTCCAAAACTTTGCAAGTGGAAGCAGCTCAGGAGAGATGCCAAGAGAGGCAGTGCCCTTCCTTCTTTTGTCCACCTCCTTTCCAATGGGCATCTCTTTTATGAGCTGGAGCCCCTGGCTCCCATCCCTGCTATGATGTGGGACTGGCAAACTGCTGTGCACCTGTTCCAGGGGGATTAGTGACAGCCCATACCCAGAATTTCCTCCACAGATGGCAGTACCCTTCAACAAGTGAGTCAGAACCATTTGACTTAGAGCTTTTTATAGTTGTTGTTGAGGGTAATGATAATCATCCTAACAAAGTGTAGTTCTTAATCTCTCATACTGAATAGTTGTGCCACTGGTTAAAGAAGATACCAAGCTGCCCTTCACTCCCACCCCTATCAGCTTCACCAGCACTGGCAAAACACTGCTAAGCTTTTATGATCATCTGTCATTACACTGAGAAGCGAGTGTTGTCTGGTGGACGAGATACCAGGCTGAGGCCAGAATTGACTCTGCTAATTAATTCACCATTGGGAAATCTAAGACAATATTACTTCCTCTGCTGTTTTGATTTTTCCTAACGATAAATACATTCATTTGAGAATTCAATAAACAGCTCATGCTGAAAATCAAGTATGCCAGGACTGGTTTGCAGAACCGGGCTTTGTGTTAAGTTTTCTAGTCCAAAGAATCAAATATTGTCTGTATTGTATTCATACATGTTGATATGCACCATATACCAACCACTGTGGTGCAATTGATTACAGAAATAATATTCACTGTTTTTTTTCTCTTTTGTCTACTGCTTACAAGCCTTTGTCATTCTAGGAGAACACAGGTTTTAATATAAATACTTTATTTTACTACTCTTGAAAAGTGTGTCTATATAGTTGAAGGAATAAATGCCAAGTGTCCCTTTTTATCTTTTTCTCTCTCTCTCTTCTCTATCTCCTCCTTTTTCCTTTCTTTTTTTTTTTTTTTTTTTCTCTCCTCCCTCCTGTTCTACAAATACCTAAAAAGAATCAGGCACTTCCTGCTATCCCTAAGCACAAATTTAGTTCCTGGTATATCCAGTCTAACGTATTCAGGAAGGAAGGAATAATCTTTCTGAGGCTGCACTGCTTTTACAGTGGCTGCAGTAGCTGTAGCTCAGACTGTAGCTCCATACTGGAGGAATTGTGTAATGTTTGATCTTTGGGAGTAATAAGGAACAGGCCCATTCACAGGTGAGAATAATACACATTGTGCAATGCAGTGAAGCAGACAAATGCTCCTGCATAGAGGAGACTACCATCTGCTATAATGAAACAATTCATACCAGACACAAAATTCACTGAATAACAAAATATTTTTTTTAAATAACCTCCTCAGTTTTCTGGCTAGGATGAAGTAAGACTGATTAGGTACCACTTGTAAAAGGTGGATTTTATGAAAGAAGAGGATGTTAAGTGCTCTAGAGAAGAAGGATTTGCAGGAGAAGCATGATAAGATAAAGATTTGTCCAAAATAGGACTGGGAAATGGCTAAGTGGGAACTGTGAGCTGAGTGTGTGGGAGGGAAGGAGGCAAGCATTCATTTCATCCAACACTGCAAACAGAAAAAAGACACGGGTGGAGGGCAGATTTCTGTTTGCTAGTCTGCTTAAAACTAAATGACCTGTTGATTCCAGTCCTGCAAGGTATTAATGTATGTTTATCAATAAGTTTGTTGCGAATAGTTTCTGTCTGCTCTTTCTTCTAACTGCTCTTTTTACCTCACCAAAAAAAACCCAAGTGACAACCAGCGTGATCCACCTTTCAATTCAACAAGATTCTGTGTGATTTAGATCCGGCTGTTTTGCTTCAAAGATACCAGCTGTTAATTGTGAGCAGCAGCTGTAGGGCTGCTCTAGTGTTCACCTGCGGGCAGTCAGGTGCAATGTACCCTCACACCTTCTCCTGGCTCCCATGGCAGCGGGTGTTAAAACAGAATAGCACAGGGTAGGTTTTACTGTCAGTGTAGCAGGAAAACAGAGCTGCCTGGCAAAGCAGCCTTTTGTGGAGTATATCAAGCTCTGGCCCTGTTTTGCTATAAATTAGCTGGTCTAATAAACATTTCCTGCAGCCTTTAGTAAACAGACTGTTTCATGCTTGAACTTATTAACATGCTCTTATCTTTGCTATAAAATGTATATAATCAAGAGAGATTTCCGAGTGACAGAGTGATTTGTGAAAACATCCGCATAATGTTTTTCCACCAGCTTTCAGCCCCGTTCCTGGATTTGCTGGCTGAGACAATGTTTAGAGTAAAGTCACATGACCAATCTGCATTTTCTTGCAGTCTCCCTGAGCTGTTGCACCACTCCTTTTCATGCCAGGTATTCTGTTGATCTATAGATCCAGGCTCCTTCTTTTAAGGGTAATCAATCAAAATTATACAGTGTTTAGGATTTCAGTCAGAGAGATTATGTCAGAATTAGAACATTCCTGAGTGAAGGTCATATAAATCAATCCTTCGGTTATTCCATTTTCAGTTTCATTGTAATGAACAGTAGCCTGCTTGCAGTGAGAAAGCTTATGGTGCTTGAATACTGATAAGACGATACTGCATTCAGAGTACATTTTCCACTATTGGATGAAATCTGCAATGCGATATATGACATGCATGCAACGGTCTGTGCTGAAAAGCCTTGAAATTGTCAAATGATAACATTCTAGGGATGATGCCGGTTTGTAAAATCACTGAACCCCCTTTATTGCAGAAAGAATTTTAATGAACAAAGTAATAACAAAGGACTTTCAGTAGAAATATAAAAGAAAAACATACCGCTCTTTCAAGCTATCATATTAAACAGGTTAATGGTGTATTGTTGTGCATGCTTAACACGGGGGTGTGATTTTTACCTACGTAGTAATGCCTAACAATTAACATCACTTTTCCTACTTAAAATACTTGACAAGTGATGTAGCTAAGTAGCCATTTTAATTGCCTGTGAAATTGGAACACTGAGCAGTGAGGAACTTGGCACTGGGATCAGGCTGATGGGATTTGGTGTTTGCTGCCAGTTACTCAGGTGGTTGTCTAAACTCCTTGATCATTTATATATACACCCTGTATGTACATCCTAATGTATATATGGAACCCCTGCTCACAGGACACCATAAAGCAAATACTACTCTTTGAACACACTCCTACTCACTTTTACCCTGGGGAAATTGCTAAAGCATGCATATTTCTATTTATTTACTATACACAGCTCTCACTGACGTGCCAGTATTCCAGGGCCTGTATGTTCCAGTCTATTTACTCGCTTCCCTTTCACTAATTCTGTGCTTCCCACCAGCATCCCCCTGGGTTAAGCATATTTGGTTACCACTCAGTCCTGATTTGCATGTGGCTTCCTCCAGTTCCTGTGCACCCTTGCCCTGCATAGAAGCACAGCTGGAGGCTGCAGGGAGGAGGAGGAGGAGCTCTCCAGGGTTCTGCTCAACCTGAGGTGCAAGGATCTGGGGAGAAATTCCTCAAATCTGCCCTTCAATCCAGACAGTTTGAATCACCGTGCACAGATGACATGCCCAATGGCTCTGCAGGCCAACTGATGCATCAAACTGGTAAAGTCTCTCCATTTCAAGGTTAAAAATGGAAATGGGAATTCTGGCAGCTCCCTATCTACCTGCCTGCATCATGATGCTCTGAGTAGTGTCCTGAGTGAGCAGCTTGCAGTGCTCCACGTGGTGTTTCTGAAAGGATGGTAGACCAATGGAGGTGGAAACAATGGTTGTGTAGGAGGAGGGGGTGGAGTTTCAGGAGGAAAAATGGAGTTGTGAGCTCACCAGAACTGGGCCTGCAGCTGATAGACTCACTTTCTGAGATCCCATTCAGGAGCCATCTTACCATGCTGGGAATTGCAGGTGGTTCTGAAGCAACGTGAAACATAGTTTTTAAACAATATTTGTAATGGGAGTTTTTAGGGAGGTGACTTTAACATTATCTTTCTGGTTTTACTGGGAATCTAACAGCATCACCTTTTCATCAGCAGCTTCAGTGGGGACATTTGAAAGAATCAGTGCTACCTGATGGATTTACTTTGACTCGGGCTACACAGTCGGGGAAAACATTTGCAGAGTTCTTACACCAAGCGTGCTGTTTGTGAGTGTAAGAACTGAGGGATGACAAGCTTAAGACAAAGCACAAGGACCACAAAGGCCAGTGAGGATAACCAGGCAAAAAACAGAGAAGCCAGAAGGAATGGGAGAGAGGTAAAGGGGCACAATAAGAAGTGCACCAGGATATCGTGCAGCTCTTCTGGAAACAATCACAGATGTTAAGCAGCCCATAAAGGAGGAACAAATCTCTCCGTAACACCAGACCTGGCCAACTACAGCACGAATGCAAGTGTGGGTACGTGAGCGTGGGCCGTGTGTGCCTCTGCAGTGCAGAGGCTTGAAGGCAGGTTTGCCACCAGCACACACGAGCTGGGACACAGCAATGTACAAGTAACCTTGGTGACAGAGGCAGGGCTGAAACAGCGGATTCATAGCTCCCAGCTCTGTGCTCAGACCACTAGACTACCTTCCGTGTGTGTTTGTATCAGCAGCGATGAAATACAGCATTGCTGCTGCAGGCAGTGAAGGCAAACGGCAGCAACGCTCCGTGCTCACCCTGCTTCTCACATTCCTTCCCCAAGCACTGCTTTCTGACTACGACCAGAGACTGGGTAAAGGGACTCGCAGGCCTTTGGTTTAGCCCAGTACAGTCGTTCCAGTTTCCATAACGCCAAATGAAGGTTTCATCCAACCTAAATAAAGAATAGCATGTGGCGCTGTAAGTTTCTTTGTTTTCAGCCTCTTACTAAATTCTAGAACAAATGCACTCAATTTGGATGCAAAAGAACATTTTCTTACTGTCAGCTGTACAAGCTGGTTTTGAAGGCTGGTAGTCACTGAATCTTTTTTGTCCTGTACATCAATGCAAGGAAAGCTCTGGAGACAAAATCTGTAAATTTCTTCTGCAGTACCTTTTCCCTGCCTCCAGCTCCTGCCTCAGCACTGTCTGCAATTCTTACCTTCAGCAGGTTTATGAAATGTCTCAGCTGAATAAAAATATGTTGTAACTGATATAGCAGCAGAATTGGAATTCATTTCATCTTTATTACAGTGAGATGAAATTAGTTATATTGACATCTCAGTTATAAAGGGAGCAAAAGCTACAGTATTTTTTTACTCATGTAAGTAAAATAACTGTTGATAATCCTGATATGCTGTATAGCCAAATTGTTTTTGTATTAGGCTGTTTCACAATATAATGTAAATATATGGATTGCACAGGTGTTAGTAGGAACAGAATTTGCTCATGATAAATAATCCATGACCTTACTTTGCTTCAGTTAAATTCCAGTTTATTTTCATTTTATTCATTCTCCTTGTGATATCTGAGTTTATGATAATAGAGGCTCTTGGGATTCTAATTAGTGACTTTTGAGGAACACCATTGTCACAGTGAATTGAGAAAAAGGTCAGTGCCTCCAGGAACCTGGGAAATACTTGGACTGGAACACAATGTCTTTCATGTTGGTTTACTTAGATAATTCAAAGTTTTAAACAGAAAGGTAACATAATGATTAATACAAAGCCAACTATCACTCGAGAAATGTATCATCAAAGCCTGTAGTAAAAATTTCTTTGAACCAGTTCTGTCATTTTTCGTTTGGACAATATTGACCTGTTCCTCTTGTTGTTTGAATTGTGCTTAACCAGACCAAAAAAAAAAAAATAATCAGAGTAGTCAGAGGAAAGGAAATACCTTTGAGATTCATCCCTACTATATTTCCATTAATCCAAATGGAGGAGCAGCCATAGTATCCAGCCTATGCGCTCTGCAAGGAGAGAAATGCAGTTCCATACACAAAAGGCATGGTCTGGTTAAATCAATTTCTATAGCATCTTGTCTCGATGTATTTGAGAGCACTATCCTTCTCAATTAACGTCAGCTCTGCTCTGGGAATACTCTTTGGTAGTTAACTGTTGCTGTTAGAGAGCTAACTTCAGATAGAACACAGCTGGCTTATGTATTTTGCTCTTAATAGTTTTGGTAATGGAACAACAAATGCAAAGCAAACGAACTACTAAGCAGAAAGCAGAAGATTTTTCCACCCAAATAAATCAACTTTAAGGATAAGAAAACCCAACTGTAAATTTCTTTTGACTAACTCCAGATAGAAAAAATAAATTGCAAACTTCAGGAACCCATTTAAGGTAGGTCTTAGGGTTTTCTTTTTCCCAGATTTCTAAGCCTTCAGTGTACCGGGGGTTTCACATGTGCCTCTGTGCAAACACTGCTAATCTCCAGAATATTTCATTTTAAATTCATTCTTTGGCAGCTTCTTTACTTTCATTTCCACTTACATCAAAGTCAAACAGAACAGCCTAACTCCTCACATAGCACAAGAATGGAGAAGGAACAGCCATGATGTTTAGGGAGCATACCAAGAAAACATGAAATGTCTGTGGAAGAAAGATCACAGATGAAAGAAGAACAAAGCAAATTGAAGAAAGTAGATAAAGGAAAGCAATTGCAAGGCAAATTTTTAACACAGGTATCAGTCTTGTCATGGCTTTCATGGGTAATTAATTACCCACTAGAGGGAGATCGACTGTAACTCGTTGCCAGATGGATTATGGGAGAAGCCGGACTTTGTAAAGTTCAAAGAGGAGACACTGTGGTCAGAAAGCAGGAAAAGATGCCCGTTGCCTTCCTTGGTAGAGTTTCACGCTGCAAATTTCTGTGTAAGTTACCAATTGGACCGAAATCCTTTCCCTTTCTGACCCGGCTTTCATTACACTTCTACACAAGAAACCCCCACCTCTATTAACCTGTGTGTTCCTCTGTTGGTGAGGGCAAGACCTGGAGTTGTCAGGATGGCAGAAACAGTGTCCAGGACTAACTAGACTGCCACATCCCCCAGCACGGGGTGGGCCATGCACACTTCAAGTCGAGTGCCTCGAGACCCACCAATAGTGACCCTTCACTCCACCTCAAACACCTCTCTGGTTCCAGTTTAGGACTTCCATCCTATGGCTTTTATTAGCTGCCCATGGGTAATCATTTATGGTCTCTTATTCTCACTTGTATTTGTGCAGAACGGAGGATGCTTTTAAAATTCAAAGCAGGCTCAGGCATGTTCTTTCCTCATGGGAAACCAAGAAAGGAAGTAGTAATGGATGCTTAGAATTGGAAACAGGGCACAGGAAAAGTAGCTCCTACCCACTTGTGTCATTCCTGAAAAACAGTAGTTTAGGAATTTCCTAACTTCCAAACATGACATTGCATTTAGACAAGCATGTGTCAGAGACTTCATGAAGCCTAGCTCCCTTGAATTTGTCTATTTCCTTGTTGAACCTATTTATTTATATTTTGGGGATTTAGAATATCCTGTGGGAACAAGTTTGCATGAAAATATATTTCCTTCTGTTCTTTATTAAACCCTGCTCCCAGATAAACTGATTGAATTGCTATGGTATTATTAGCAGTGATAATAACCATTTTCTATTCACTTTCCTCCCACCTTCATTATTTTTCAGACCTCTACATTTCCCCTTCCTGTTGTAGTGCAAAATTCTAACTCTACTCTGGCTCCTCTTATACTAGAATTTTTGAATAATATGAATGCTTTTCAGAGTCAAGCTATTAGCAGTGACAACAGTCTTCTCTTAACTCTAACTTTGCCTCTCTGCATAAGAACCGTTGGATACATAAGAACATAATGCCAGCTTGGAAAACACGCATAATTATTTCCACACAGGAAGTTTGCAGTTGATAGTTCGGTGTCACAGATAGAAATGACTTGTCTAACATGCTGTGAACTAAGTCAGAGCCAAAACAATTATCTAATGCCTGTGAACCCTCAGGGTCAACTATACTCTCTGCTGCCACATGCAATGCCAGGAAAGTTTGCTGACAAACACCAGCCATCAAAAACACTTCTTCCTCCCAAACTCCATGTCACCAGTTTTCAGAGTGGCCTGCGGTTACATCCTTCTCACCTTCAAATTCCCTGAAAAACAGTATAGATGTTCTGGGCACTACAGATTCAACTCTGGTTTAAGGATTACCGAAAACATGGCATGGCTCCATTTGTCAGTGCCCTGATACGATCCGTAAAGAAACCAGGCTAAGGTAAATGTAAAATAATGTATTTGCAAAAACCCAAATATAAGCAACACATTTGCATTGCTTATCCAAAGCACAGAAATGGAAAGAAATAGGGTATACAGGACATTTGCAGACCTAGAGGAGCAGCTGGCTGCTCTGTAAGAAAACTAGGCACAGGTGCTGGGATTGCGCCCAGGGCCCTGATTCCCAGCTGGCTCACTGAAAGAGGCTTCCCGCTCAGGGAGAGTTAGATGTCTGTTCCTTGGGAGGAGAGGCCTTGGAAAGGGGAGGATGTTGTTCCCTTGGCACGACAGGAAAGCACTGCTGGCTGAGCCAGCTTTTTGTTGATATCTGTTGGGCGTATTTCCTCTTTAAGCTGTTGGAATAGCGATTAAAAAAAAAAAAATGATTGATATATGTCGTACTGAAATGAGTGTGGGGCTTGTTTCCCTGACTGTCGAGCGGGCTGGATAGCTCACTTTGACCTGTGCACAGGTTAGTCCCAAGGAGTTCCTCTTGCTCTATCCAGCCGATGAACTGCTGGATATTTGCAGCCCCCAGCTAAGCCTTCAGTTTGTACACAAAATTCCCTCTTCGAGTTGCTTTCAGAGGACAGAGCCTGCTTTGGGGCACTTGATGTCCCCTGGATTCTGATCAAACCCAGTGGTGAAGCTCTTTTATGTCAACTTTGTATCTTCTTACATACACGTATGACTTGCTAGCCACACTTTATCCACGCATGTAACCAGGATTAAAGCACGTAATGAGTTGCTGAGAAAATACCTAATTGCTTGAAGGTAACAGGATGTTTGGGGGTGAATGCCTCCCAAGTCTGTCTCTAGGGGATACCATAATAGTAAAAAAGTGAACAGGGGCCAAAGACAGGCAGGAGAGAGGTTGCTGATTACATGGGAAAGCCCAGACAAAGCGTCTTCTGTTTCTGATGCCTGAAATTCAGCCGCACAAGAAAAAGGCAGGATACTGGCAAAGCACCACTGGGATGTACTTGTGCTGATGGCTCTTTGTTGTATTTCTATAGCTTCACATCACATTTTACCAGGTACTTCCCCCAAGATTCTCAAATACCTACAGATCAGTTCAAACCAAGTGTTGACAACAGAACTGCCACTTCACTTGCCTGGCAAGCTGCCATTCTTTCTGTGTCACAAAAACAGAGATTAAAATGTTGATTTTTAGCTCTTCCCAAGACTTTTATGATATTATCTGGCAAGCACCAGGATTTGATTTTACAAATACATAACTGCGCTGTTTCTTTACCACTCTCTCTGAACCTCTCTGATAGCAAAGGGACATGGCATGAATATGCATATGTAGGATTGGGGCCCAACAGCTTAGGTCCTGCTGAGGTCAAGGCACAGACATCCAGACAAACACTGATTTGGAAAATTTACAGTATAGAGGATGGTTGTAGAAAGGGAAAGCACACTGACCATTCCAAAGGAACCAACTCCTTTTTTAAATCTCTTAATCTGCTTTTCATTATCTCTGTGGGGAGGCCTCTTGAGAAAAGCAGCTCTTTGACTTGAATAAAGGAGGGGCTGTGGGCTTGAATGCTGGAATGGGGAGGTCATTGTAAGGCAGCATGGAATATGGGAGTGTTAGCCAGGTCAAGGAGAACAGGATAAAAAAGTGTGAGATCTGTGTTACGGGCTTGGTCTGGATTATGTAAGGTAGAAAGTTTAAAGCTGAAAGGTAAATAAGAGAGAGCAATTCAAAGGTTTGAAAGACACATTCTGGTGGGGTTATTAAGGCTGATTGTTAGGGAAAAATATGAGCCAGGACTGATAAGATCATCAGCAAAACCCGCAAGAAAGAGGTAACAACAGCTGAGGCCCAAGAGGGCTAAATTCTGCCATATGAATTTTAAGCATTGGGCTCCAGCAAATGAACCTCTCCATCTTCAGTATCTTTCTCGTTTGTTCTTTTAACAGAAATGCTTAGTTCTGCTCACCTCCCTGGAGGCAGAGAAAGCCCGAATGTGCCTGGGGGACAATGGGACGACGTTGCATTTTGCCTGTTACCAGGTCATACAGCTGTGGGCATGTGCTGGTGTAATCCACTCCCCTCCAAACCAGTGCCTACCACAAGCAGCCTCAGCCTCACCAAATGGCTAAAGAAAGTTATGCTGTTGCCATTAAAATGTCCCTTGGAAGTAGCGCGTTTTTCTCCTTTTTAGAATACAAAGATAAAAATCCTCCTAAAATGGTGTGCTGATCTCCTGTTGTTTCTTTAATGGACACAAACTGAAAGGTATCTCTGGTTTGCAGGGACCTCCTGTTTTTACAGCACTCCTGTAGCACTGTGTGACTTCACCAGGAATTTGGTGATATATCAGGAGTGCAGGGACAGGTCCACAAAATCCGGGATGGGTGGGGGGAGGGCTTCCCCGGTCACATGCGCTTCTTGTCTTGCTTCTTGATGGGTGCACAAAAGCAGAGGTGGCAGATTTAGGGCTTTTATTGACAGTAACACAACATTTGGTGTTTTCTTAGAAAAGACCTAACTGAGAGGCAGATGATGACCTACGATTGTTGGCTTTCTGTGTTTCTAATTGCAGACAGGAACTTGCAAACCTTACAGACTCAGAAAATCCTGGAAGGAAAGAATAACTCTAAATACACAGATTTAAAGCTTGTCATTCATAAAATCAAATGGATGCATTTGGAGGCACAACAGGTTACTTATACACAGGGTTGGTGGTTTTGCAGCAAAATCTCAGTCCTTCTCACACCAGCTGGAACTAACAGGTGCATTTTTAACACTAAGGACTCCTTTTGTCTTCCCCCCCTCCCCCCCCCCCCCCCCCCGTATTTCTCAAGGTCTAAATCAGTTGGCTTTTTATAGATTTGTTCTTCCCTTTTTTTGTTGGGCATATAGCCTGAACAGTGCTTGCCCTCCCTCTGCTTGATCCTGTCTGGGCCAGAACCTTCTGGCTTTCCCCCCCTCGTGCTCCCTCCGCGCCCCAAACCCCTCTTTGTGCGGTGATTACGCAGCTTCTCCGCCTGTTTGTTTCACATAAGCTCCATCTGGTGGGTAAAGCGGGAACCTCGGTGGTTTTCTCTCGGTAAGTTGGTACTGCAAGTGGTACTTTTTCCCCAGTTTGGAAAGATTTTCAAAATTACCTGTTTGTGCTCCCCTAGCTGTGTTCTCCTTGTCTGCCTAGATGTCAAATCTAACTAATGACAACCTAATAACGTTATTTGTATTTGTCATTTTATGTTGCTAATTTAGGTCAAAGCCTATGCAATCTTTTAAAATACCATTTTTTGACTGGAATTTGAGCAGGTAATTATCCTTGGATCAGGAATGACTGCTTACAGCACGTTATTACCATCAAGACAATCTCTGTGTAGCTTTTCAGGGCAGTGTTTGAAGTGGCACCCAGGGCTGCCTGTTTCTGTGCTAATGCGTAGCCAGTGCTGCTTGTTTTTGGCGCATTTACAGACAGGAGTGAACTTGTGACCTGGATGTACATACAGCAACTCCATAATCCAGCCACCACTTGAACTTTTACCTTTGGGTTTAACATTGACAGAGCAACAGGCTTCAGTATCCCACGAGTCTCTCCTAAAAATCCATGATGATGAATAGAAGTTGGTTTTTTTCTTAAACTACTAATAATCTGTTGGTTTTCTCCCTTGAGTGGAAACTTAATGCAACTTGCTACACAGTAATGTCCTTTTTTTATTATTCCTTTCTTTAGATTTACGCTGAATAAAGATGAGGTTAATCCCGTATTGTTAAACCTATTCAAGGAGACAACCTGGGGATTGCCATGGAAACAGATTCTACAGACTAAAAGCATAATCCTACTTTTAAATACTGTCTATGAATCTATGCTGATTTGTGTCTTACAGAATTGCACTCTGTACACAAACACGATGTTGAAGTAGTGAAATGGCAAACCAGTCTCCCAACTCATCAAACGCTAATTACACTTCCACTTCCTCCTGCTTGCAGCCCAGAGCATCAACACTGCACCTCCTTCCCCTCCACTCACTGAATCCCACCTCCCCAGGCCCTCCCTGCCTCTGCTGCCAGCTTGGCTGGGTGTTCCAGGGGACGGAGGCCGTGTCTGTGTAACGGTAGCTTTGGCAGGAGTGTCACAGACCTGGTACTGTTACACAGCCACTGTCACAAGCTACAGGTCACCCGCAGTTTGGAGTGGGGGGGTCCTCTTATCCATCTTCAAAAACATCAACAGGATCTAGGAAGTGCTTCCTAGGAATGTCCTCAGGGGAGGGGCGCCCTCTCCAACACTGCAGGCATCTTTGGCAGGCCATAAAAGAATCCTGCTCCCCAAATGCACCTGCCCACCACCAGCGAGGTGGTGCTGGTGAGGGAAGGAGTACTGCTCGACAGCAGTCAGGAATTTCATGTAACTATTACTTTGGGAAGTCTTTTGGCTGTGAAACAGAGATTTTCTGAACAAGAATACCGCACATATGGTAGTTCCCCTACAGTTTTACTCCCTGTCGATATTAACATTTGCCCCCAATTTCTAGACAGATTTTGAACCTTCCTCATTGAGAATTATGGGTTCATCTGCTCCTTTGTCATGTCTATGCAAGTAGTGCACAGCCCTAGGCATGTTCTGTGCTTTTATAGGTCTTTGCATCATACCTCTCTTAGACAAGTAAAACAGCCTTGCTTTTGCCCCATCACTGGGCTCTGCTCACGCATCAGTAAAATACATATTTCATTATTCCCACAGCCTACAACAGGCATCACATTTCCTGTTATTTAGAGGTTGTGGTGATTTGGTTTAGACAACTCTTACCTTGCTTTTGCGTCTATTAAACATTCAGGGGGAAAAAAATCAATAACACTAAATAGTAGCTTTTAAAAATAAATTTTCAAATCTTAATGTTCAAATATTACATTTATTTTAACAATTCTCAGATCCTTGTTAAATCCATCTAGAAAGAAGGCTTTGTATTTCTCCCTTTCAGTCTCTGATCCTGTTCCTCCTAGAAAACATGTTTTTCAACAAGATGGCTGACAACTTTTCCAAGCAACACGGTTGCTTTAAGAGCCAGGTCTAAAATGGCTGTAGCTGTCGAGTTTTTTAAAAATAAACCCCTATGCGTATCGTGATTTATTCTGGGGACGAGTATTTTCTCTGTGAACTTGTGGTCTGTTGCTCTGGATGGAGTGAAAGATGTTTTTCTTTAAAACAAAGACTGACCTGTGCAGAAGGTCCATGTGTCACCTACAGTCACTCAGCCTTTTCCTGTGGGAACAATTTGTACAACTACTTGAAAATTATTAATACTCCGTCTTATCTTAAACATTACTTCACCATGCTCGGTAAATGCACAAAATCAATTAATTTTTTGAAACTGTATCTATTTAGGAAATTTTCACAGAGTATGTTATCAATCCTTTTCATATACAGTAGAAAACTATGTAAATTCCAGGTATAAACAAATCTGGAACAAAAGACTGTACAAAAACATAACGAATTCAGCTCTGAAAAGGCACATGCATCTACATTGTCTGCCACCCTGAATACTAATGAATTTAATGAAACTATTGAAAGACTGGTTACTTGTCTGCATAAATGTATTGAGACCTCTGTAATCATCTGTTTGCTGTCTGAAATCTCTTGTCAATAGTTTAATGACTTCAGAGCATATTATTCTTCTTGTATAGGCTTCATATAATGTTTCTACATAATTAAGCAGCTTTGTTAGAGGAACTGCCATTAGTTGCCCCATTTCATTTGGTTTTGTTATCAGCCATCCAGAAAGAAAAAAGAATAACAAGAGAAAGCTACAAACCTAGTCTAGTGAGAGAGATGTGCAGATTGGGAAGATGCTTTTTTTGTTGCTGCTTGTTTGGGTTTTTTAAAGATTGCCATATTAACATAAAGCATTATTGTCAGGTTGCACATTTTAAATAATTTTAACCATTTAAATGCACTATATTTTTAAATACTTGTAAACCAACCACAGCTGGCTAAAAATCTTGTAGTGCATTTGACAACCTAACATTTTAATACTAGCTCTAGTAATTAGAGTACATAAATAATAATACCAATTAATTTGTTAACTATCATTAAATGTAAACAACACTAGTGTTTCTACAGCCAACACACTGAAAATATGTGAGAAAAAGGTGTCTTTTTTTTTTAATATTCAGTCAATTGCAAATCCCATCTTCACATATTCTTTTGAATCTTCTTCATCTAAATTGTTTACACTTAGGAGAAACCCCTGAGGATTTTCTTTAAATACACAAAAGAACTTTATAACGTTGCTAATTAACTTCCTTCATTTGCAAAGTCTCAAGCATGGGAGAATAACCGCAGAACTCATTTGGCTTTTTATTACTGTGAGGCTGTTTCAGTCACACTTCCGGTCAAACCTGATGCTTCTTGCTACCCTTGACATACAAGGGTAAATATAGGTGGGTGCAGCGGTGGTCAAACGCCTGGTGTTGTAAATGGCCTGTGAGGCAGGAGAGGTCTGAGCCCACGGCGCCCTCATCCCTCTGGGGACCTGTCCTTGGGGCAGCCATCTTGTTGGCAGGGCTGTCAGCCATCTTGTCCACAGACACTTCCAGCAACTTCTACCCCCCCTTTTTTTTTTTTTTTTTGAACAAGGAAGGCATTAACATCCAAACCTCACGTACATAGCTTTTAAAATTTCAGTGCTCTCAGGTTAAGTTATGATTCCCACAGTTTGATTCTAGCGATTCGCCGTGTCTGCCTATACAGTTGAAAGTATGCAAAATGAGTGGCACTACATAATACTGTATTGAAATATTTGATTAGCGATCCTAATGCTGGTCAATAGAACAGATAGTCTGTAGCCAAACTGTTAACCAGCACTAGCGAGGCACATCTGTCAAATGACTGATTTTTGTGCTATTTCCTATCAAAGACATCCCAGCTCCACAGGAAGGCTATTTTCATGTCGCATTCCTGGATCCACAATCAACACAACGTGCGCGCACTGCAATCGCTGCTGCCAAGCAGTCCCCAAATGCCAGGGGCACGCTGGGCTTTGGCCCCAGGCGTGCGGAAACACTGCCGCGTTGTGATCCCACGGCGGGATTACAGGATTCTTAGGGTTGGAAGGGACCTCTGGAGACCGTCCAGCCCGACCCCGCTGCCAGGGCAGAAAGCACCATCTGGTGCTGCACCGCTGTGCTTCGGGCTGGCGTTCTGTGTGGCCACAGCGGCGTGAGCGGCTCAGGGCAGATCTGTGAGATACCAGCGCCCCGCCCTTCGCAGCGGGCACGACCTGTGACCTTCCCGACCGCGGGCTGCGACCGAGCCACCCTCGAGAGCAGAAGCCCCGTCACCGGGCCAGCCTCCGGTGCCCACAGAAGATTCCAGGACCCACCCGCCGCTCGCCTCGGGCAGCTGCGGGGCCACACACACCACGGCGCCCGCCCCTCGGTGACGCCATCCCCGCCGCCCGCTCCCGCCGCCCTCACCGAGCGCTCCAGGACTACGGCTCCCGGCGTGCCCGGCGCCGCGGGGGCGGTGCTGGGCGAACGCGGCTCCTCGGCGCTGCTGAGGCTGTGTGGGGCATCGCCGCGGCCCGGGCGGCAGGACGGGACAGGAGCGGGGCCGGCGCCACCCGCCCGCCCGCCCGCCGAGCGCCGCCATGGCGTCCATGCTGCTGCAGAGCTGCGGGCGCCGCGCCTGCCGCCTGCCCCGAGCGCTGCGCCGCCGGCCACAGCCCGGTGAGGCTCCCCCGGGGCCGCCCGCCGGGCCTGGGCGAAGGGGGAAGGGGAGCTGGGAAGGGAGGGCGGAGGCGGCAGCGGCGTCTGGGGGTTCCCGGCGGGGGCGGAGAGGCCGCTGCGGGAGGGAAGGGCCGCGGCCGAGTCCCCGCCGGCGGCGAGCCGGGGCTGGGCAGGGCGCTGCTCCCGGCCCGGCCCGGCCCGGCCCACGCTCCATGGGTCCTGCGGCCTCTAAGCATGTGCTTCCCCTGCTAGCGTGGTTGGAAGGGATGCTCGAAGGGATGCTCTGCCCTAAGGGCAGCTGGGGCAGGCGTATCCTTTAAATGCCGGCTGGCTGGGGAAGGAAAAAACACGTGCTTTTTGCTAAGGTGCAGGAACTACGTCTCGGTCCTGCCTGCCTTGTTCTCAGCGTAGCTTGGGTGTGGAGCTGTCGCTAGTTTATGTGCTCCTTCCCTTTAAGAAAGTACAAGAGGCTTTTTGCTTAGTCCGCGTCAGGAAGGATGTGTGAATTCGCCTTTTTCCGCGTGGCTTTGAAAGCCTGGGCAAATAAAAAGGGAACGTAGTTTGGGATACTGATTAATAACCAAGATAATTTAACGGTTTAAGGATCTCTGGGTGGTGCAGTTTAATGGCATGAAACAGCTGATAACTTGAGACGTGGGCGAGGCCTGTGGTTGCTCTTTACGTCCCAGAGCTGGAATGGCAGGGGGTTAGTGAGGAATGAGGGAAGGTTCGGCAGGCAGCGGCGTGTCACTGACACTGTCACTGGCACTGTCACTGACACAGCCCTGGCCTGTCACTGGAGTGCTGTCACTGAGAACAGGCCGGCGGCACGTCCAGATTCAGGCAAACGTCCTGAGCCAAGAGGATGCTTGTCCACTGTGATGACCAGGCTATCCTCTTGGTTACCAGTAATCACATCAAGCTTCCTCTGCTCGATTTTTTTTTTTTTAAACTACTATTGTAAAGGCATTTATTTAGGTTGAGCTTGTACAGTGACCTCAACAAAAAAAAAACTGGGGTATCTCAGCTGTCTAGTTTATAACGGGAAAGAAATGCATCCATGTACCTTCAAATTATGTGGGATTAAATTTGGTTCTTCTGGTTGCATAGCATAAGAAGTGCTAATGATCGCTCCGGTTTTATATGTTATAAATCTTAAACCACCCGTGCTGAAATACTGTGATAGAATCAAATAATTAGTGTGCTGTGGTGCACTATGGTTATGATACAATCATTGCTTTTATTTGAGGTGTTAATTTATTATTAATGCATTGTTGTAAGGTGCACTTTTTTTGGTGTAGAGTTCTGCTTTACTTAGCTCATCTTCTTTGCTTTACGTGTAAGTAGTCTAAGATTAAGTTAAAGCTAAGTGCTCCTAAGAATCCTAAATGTTCTTCCTGTCAAGATCAGACTGTTAAGTACTGCAAGCTTACACTTCTATAGGGACTTACTTCATGTTAGCATTTTATTTTTAAAAACTCTAAACATAGTAACAGTACATAGCTATTCTACATTAAAAACTTTGAGTTTGATGTTTCATTAAATTTTTGAATAAAGTGTCTCATTACTCCTTTTTCATGACGAATGTGTCAACCTACAGTTTTTCTGGCACTACTGCCTTTCTTTTTTACAAGGCTAATGCAAGTTTCTTAAATGAACAGTGTTGAGTGTGGTTGAGCAACATTCACCTTGTTCAGACACTGCTGGGTGTCTGTGTTACCCTAGAAACAAAGACTATAGACTTTGCTCCTTTTTGAAGGAAGTATGTTTTTTATTTCAGGGCTGGTTTGCTCTTAGGTACATGGTTATAACAGACACTGAAAAACATAAAGAGCTCTTGTGAGAACTGGCAGAGTTGGAATTAACAGTTTCTGTGTGCCTCTTCACACTCTGAGTTAGCTATACAACAAGAAGCATTTGAGTCAGCATGTTTTCTTATGGCAACCTTGGAATTCTGTTCTTTGACCCCTTCCTTAAGAGTTAATGAGTCTGGTTGGAAAGAAAGTCAGTGAAGTGAAAGTGTCTTGCTGCCTATGGAGTTTAATCTAAGAAACTCCAAGCCAGTTTTGATCTCTGGATCATCCCTGTTTGTTGTAGGGGCACCTATCCATAGCGGGCAGTGTCCTCTCTTAGTATAGAACTCTGGTTTTTGGCTTTGTGTGCTTCTTGGCACTCAGGTGAGACAAGCAGATTACCCTGCTGTGGCTTACCTGTCTAGACACTGAATACTTATCTGCTTTGGTTAGCTCTTCCTTAAAGTCAGGGACATCCTGTGAGATGCCTCTTGGGTTTAGAAATTCAGCTGCTGTTCTTTTTCTAAGTATTGGAGAGTATCAGAATGCCTTCACAGATTCTCAAGGCTTGCTTTTTAAGGCAGAAAGAGACAGTTTTTCTTTTGGCGCTACTTGCAGTGGCAGTAAGTGCCTGGTACAGTTTGATACAACTTGAGATGGGTAAATCCTTTGACCTGATAATGCAATAGCTTTTGCTGTAATTACTTCAGAGCCCACTTAGCATGGGACATCCATGCTAAGATTGATTATTGAGATTTTCCTCAGATAAGTTATCTTCTATACCTTCTGATTGTCCCATCTGATTTTGTGGTATCTCTTTTCCCTTAATAATTAAAGTATCTTGTATTTGGTTTGCTGTATTTTTTTCAGAGTTTTCTACTTTAGGTTCTGTCATAGGCCATATCTTGGTTTTAATGGTGGAAAAGGGTACCACTAACCTCTAAAATGACCTTTTTATCCTTCTATCTCTTAGGATTGACTAGAAATAGTAGGTTTCAGATGGGAGAAACAAACCACAGCATATCTGCTTCATCCAGCCTTCCAGTTTTATTTTGGATACAATGAATTCTGAGAAGATTGGCCAGAAAGTGTCAAGGCATTTGGAGTCTTGCTTGTGTGATTTTCCTATAATCTGTCCAGAAGTCTTTTTGCAGTTGGTATAACTCAACTACCTGTTCAGTTATTGTAGCTAGGTGTTGATACAAGATTTATTTTTTAAAGTTGGTTTAGGGAGATGATTAATTCCATTCTAGTGGCCTTGGGGATGATTTTCACTGATTGTAGATTGTGTACAGGCACAAGATAGCATTTCATGTTGCTGATGCTTCTTCCGTGGTAGGAAGGCTTTGAAGTATGACCCATTATTGAAGCCTGTGAAATGACTTAGGTGATTTATCATTTGATGTTCTCCTCAGTTTATTTCCAGAGTGGATGTTGCTTGTCTCTGTACCTGGATAGAGGATGCCCCTATGTAGGTGTCAGTCTGGCTTATGCTCTTGATTAGTTCTTACTAGGATTGATTCTGAGTTCGTGTTTTAAATAAAATTCATTTTGAGGAACAAGTTTTTTTTTGGAAAGGTAACCTTTCATATGCTTTGGGTCAGGTCCTCACCCTTCTAGACAATTTTTATCCTTTGCAGAGAGATCACTGGATAGAGCTGTTTTTACCAGGTGCTAATCAAAATGGACAGCAATGTATTGAAGTGATATGGTTTCGTGTCTCTAGAGAAGTGTGTTTAGGTTCCTACTCATGCCTTTTTGTTTTGCTTGAAACAAACAAAAAGCTGTTTTCATCCTAAATGCTCGGCGAGTGCTCCATTTGGATCATCTAATCCAGTGTAGTCACGGAGCTATTAAAAAATTACATTTGCTTTCAGTGAAGTTTTCCTGCAATATAGTCACTTGCCTGAGGGACTTGGAAACGTGTCTTCAAGAGCAAGCAGTACCTCATACATCCACAGATGTGCACAGGCAGTTTGGTTGAACATCTCATCTGCCTTACAGAATTGCTTCCCACTTGTTTTCTCTTTATTATGCTGTAAATTGGGGTTACAGATTGAGAGAAATAAGAACAAGGCATGCGCTTTGACTTCTCTTGGAATAGGGTGAGGTGTTTAGGCTTCAGTACTTCGCATGCTTACAGTCAAAAGCAAAACAGAATTCAGTCTTGGCAACATGCTAAGCGTGAATGTGCTGACAAACAGTGCATTGGGAAGTTGCTGCTAAGCAGCATCTTTGTGCTTTCAGTAGTAGCCATTCCTGTGTAAAGGTTGGTCTTGTAAGTCATGTACTTGTGTGCAACTCACTGCATAGATGAATGTCCTCCTGAATTTCAGAACTACTGCTAATTATTGGTGTTTTTCCTAGGTAACTTGGGAGATCGGGCGTGTCTTAGCTGCACATCCCTGCGGCTGGCAAACAAGATGTGAGTAAATATGAACATTTTTCTGAACTCTAAACTGTACAAAAATATCAGTTAGTGTAGTGTCATAGAATGTAGGTTTAAATCTAGACAAAGTGCTAAAATGTTAGCTTCAACTTGTGTTATTGACAGATTAAAGGAAGCCTGAGTATTACTCTCTTCACCTGCTTGGTTGTGTGTGGGAGAAAGAAACAGATCTTCCTTTTTCCGCCCACTTCCTCCCCTTTTGTTTCACTTTTGATGTGAAAGCAGTAGGATATTAATATTTTTCTAGGGTGATTCCAGGTGTCACAATGGGATGTGATGAGTTTCTTGCATACTTTCTCTGTGGAGTACTGTAGAGTAAACATTGAATCACAACTAGTTTGAAAATCATAGCTGGCAGTTGGGAATGTAAATCAGAGAAAGTAGTTTATTGTATATTACAGCCTTGGGTGATGGTGTCCTCTTCTGAAAAGGAATCTAGCTGTTGTGTGCCTTTATGGAGCTTAAGGAGTTGAATGTTGGCAGAATCCATTCTCTGTTCCTAACTTGGCTCACAGGGCATACTTGTGGATATGAATTTCCTAGTGCCTTTCCTTGGAATATTAAAATATGTGTTCTGTAGTTCATATATAGTTTAACTGCTCAGGACACAGTGACTATTCTTTTATTTCCTGAGTTTCCATTTTAACATAAAGATGTGTCTCCAGACACAACCCTTTAATTCAAAACAAACTAATTCTCTTTCAGACATGCTAGCTCTATATCACTTGCTTTAGAATTGTGGTAGTTTTTTTAAAAATACACGAAGCATCTTCAAATATCTATGTACTTTTTAGTAAAGACTTCTAGTACAAGTCTTATAACACCTCTCTCTTGGAAATTTGGAAACTTATGGTTTTAAGCCTGTGACAGACTGAGAGGATTGGGATTGTTCAGGCTGGAAAAGAGAAGGCTCTAGGGAGGCCTTCCAGTACCTAAAGGGGCATACAGAGAGGTGAAGAGTGACTTTTGTCATGGGATTGGAGGGACAGGACAAGGGGAAATGGCTTTAAAATAAAACAGAGTAGGATTAGATTAGACATAAGCAATTCCTTGCTGTGTGGTGGTGAGGCCCTGGACAGGTTGCCCAGAGAAGCTGTGGATGCCCTGTCCCTGGAAGTGCTCAAGCACAGGCTGGATGGGGCTCTGAGTGACCTACTGTAGTAGAAGGTGTCCCTGCCCATGGCAGGGGTTTGGAAATGGATGCTGTATAAGGTCCCTTCCAAGTCAAACAATTTTTTATTTGTTTGTTGGTTTTGTTGTTGTGTTTGTTGGGTTTTTTTTTAATAAAAATTGCTGCTAAAATAAATTGCTGCTAAAATTGCTGCTTAAAATAAAACAAACTAGTACCTGCACCCCACATGACCCAAATCTGAAAGCAGGGGACTCTGGTGTTACAAATACTGAGGACAGACTGGGATAGAAGTCTGTCTGACCTCCTGCTTGTGAAAGTGTGTTCAGAGAGGCACATTTCTTGCAATTTTTTTTTTTTCCCCTGCAGAATCAGAACCAGTTCTGCTGGCAGAGCTCCCTTCCTCTCTCCATGCAGAAGAGTGTCAGTGTATGTAGGTGGAACTTGATCTGTAGGCCTGGAGCTCTGCTTTTGGGAAGTGCCTTAGAGTCAGGGTGGATTGATTTATGCAAATGTTTTAATCTGTTTTTAAATATGTACTTTATTTTCTTAAGAGACCTATCATTCTCATCAGTTAATATCTGTGCAAATGTGTACTTTTCTAGGTAATCAAGAGACTGTTTTGGGTAACTGTATATTTCAGCCATTGCCTGACCGTTGAACAGTCAGATGTTTAAAAATTTAATTTAAACTAGAAAGTAATAATGTGTCTTTAAAAAGAAATAATTCAATCTTTCTCTTTTTGTTTTGTACAAAGCTATATTTGAATAACATTAAGTAGACAAAACCATTGAAGGAGTTTAAAATCCATCGGAACGTGTGAGAATTAAGTTTAAAAAGTGCTTCTGGCTGAAAATTGAGTGAGGGAGGTTAATATTTACAAATGTTCAATAAACCTTTTTTTTTTTTCTTAAAATGTTATTTAGACCTGCAGAGCCATTTGCTCCTCTTTTCTGTTCATTGATTGAAGACAAAAGCACATTCTGATTTTGTTTTTTTAGTACAAGGGCTCCATGAAGAAACACCCCAATCATTTCTGTCCTGTAGATTACTTAATGCTGGCATTTCAGTTTGAGGGACACCTATTGGAACTCATTTATATAGCAGTTTATCTGCTATTTTAATTTTGTCCTGTCTTTTTATAAGTGTACAGAGTTCTACTTTTGAATAACGAGCAGTTCTTCTTTGTGTAACAGGAGCTTTGGGGTGTTTGGGCAGTGCTTCCCTGCTAACTTCAGTCTACATTTAATTAAAGAAAAGAACAAAATTCTGAAAAAGGTAGAAGAGTGCTGGTTCTCTGTGCCCCAGATCAGCACCATGATGGAATTTTTTGCAAAGGTTTCTGCTGAAAAAGGAAAACTAAATGCATGGAGACAGTAAGAGAGGAACTAATGAAATCGGATTTCTCTGATACTAATTGTCTTCCTCTGACTCAGCACCTATGTCAAATGTACAGCTTCTGTTTCTTTTTCTCAAGTGTTTTGCTCAAACAGTAGAAGTAATAAAAGGGTCTTTATGTTACTTATGAATTTGAAGAATAATTTTCAAATGTAGCTTTCTAAATGGAAAGCACATCTGCTGGCTACTCTGTATTTAATTGGAGTAGAATAAACTACCTCTTCAAAGTTGTTTAATGGAAAATTCCCTGCAGATTAATTTTTTTTTCCCATGAAGTAAAGCCACGTGTTCTTTTCAGGTATAGACACTGATCTTAAAAGTCAGAAGTTTGCTGTATTTTTCTTAAATATGTTGTAGATATTTTTCAAATTATGTACTTTATAAACACATAAATATATATAACTACAAGTGTATATTATATATATAAATAACTTATGATCTATTGCTAATTCTTGAATGCATTTTTCTTTTGAAGGACTGTACACTTTAAATATTGCACTAGTGTCCCTCCTGTTTACGCATTCTCCAGAAAAGATCACTACTGTTGTTGGACTAAAGGATCTGGACAAATATACTTTACTCTTACGAGCTCTTCTGGCTCATGGACGCCACTAGCAACCCTGGGTGTTTTAGGTCCCCAGTATCTCCCAGTTAGATGGTGGCATTCTTCACGTCCCCTTCAAGATGACTCCATAGTCGAAAAGTCACTGAAGTCCTTAAAGGACAAAAACAAGAAGCTGGAAGAAGGAGGTCCTGTGTATAGTCCAACAGAAGTGGAAGTTGTGAAAAAATCTCTTGGACAGAGGGTTGTGGATGAACTGAAGCACTATTACCACGGTTTTCGATTACTGTGGATTGACACCAAAATAGCTGCAAGGATGCTCTGGAGAATCCTGCACGGAAACACTTTGTCTCGTCGAGAACGGAGACAGGTACTGAACAAATACCAGTTTCACTTAAGTATCCTCTGTGATTCCTTCATTTTATTTGAACTGAGTTAGTTCTTTCTGTTTTCTTCTGTTCCCTAGAATTAAAACTGCTAGGTGTGTTTCCCTCCTGCTCACTATGTGGACACTAAAATTTTTGGATATTTTTGCTCCAAAACGTTTCAGTTGAGTTCCCTGTTATTGAAGATAAATTTGGTATTTTCTAGTTGGAACAGCAGAGGATTCTTCTGTTTTGTCACGTGGGCAGCAGTTGTGGTTTGTTCTTGAGTTCCCATCCATGTGCTGCATCTCTCTATATGGTCACTCTCTCTGCTTTTTCACTCCAGCTGGAAAAGTAGAGGGAAAACACTTCTAGTAAAGGTTGGATTTGTGCCAGTTCTATTTCTGGTTTGTTGCTTGGTTGTTTGTTTTTTTTTTAACAGGATTAAAGCAGCAGGCTGAAATGCATTATTAATAATGTACTATCTCAATTATAAATATATCTGAAATAATTTTAGTCCAGATACATTTGTTTTCTTTATGACATGTTGCTTACATGTATGAAACTGTAAAAAGAAAACCAACAATTTTAAAGAAAAGGGAGATGCCAAAAATGAGTGCTTTCACATTTGGATAACATACATGCATTTCAATAGTAATTTCAGGTTATTATGGATATTTAAAAGCATTTGATATGAGCTCATATATGAAAAGACTGTAAAATAATAAACTGGTGTTAATTCCTTTTTTTTTTCTTGAAGAATGCATTGATATTCAACTTCACCCGTTCATTAGCAAAATATGCAACATGCTGATTTGATAGTTCTCATTTTACTGTTTTAAAGGACAAGATGTTTAAGCAGTTTTATACAGATTAAAAATTCGAGTCTGCCTTCCTGCCTTTTTTCAATATAAAAAAAGCATTTCAGCTGTTGCTGTGCACTTGTACACACAAAGTGTTAGGGTCACATCTCTGCCCTCAAAACTTTGGATAAATGATAAAAACCATGGATATTTGCTCGTTGTTTTAATCATGTCCTAATGAAATTAGGTACACATGTGAACATTTTGATGTGTAGTTAGAACCCATCACATCCTAATACAGCATGCAAAGGTTTTTCCCATATTCACAAGGTGAAATAAATAGCGAGGATTGTTAGGTGCACATGTAGCAGTTTTTAGCTGTGGGTACCTGTGCGCTCTTTCCACGACAGCACTGGCTGATGGGTCTCAGCACTTTCATGCTCCTTATTTTTGCCGCCTTCCTTATGCTGGTGCAAGAATATGCTTGGCAGCTGATCCAGCTGAGACGTTGCTCAGCAATAAATATAACAGTCTATGCTGACGTGAGAGGGGATTATGTGGTGCCAAGAAGAGTAACTGAGGACAGGGGAAGGTGAGGACTGCAGGACTTTGTGAAGCAGCAGTTCTGGCTTGTGCTGGCTTACTGAGAGCTTTGGGAAACTTGGAAAGCCAAGTGAGACAGATAAATTAAGGGTTTAAAACAATCAGAAATTCTCCAGAGGGTGGATTGGAACCATTGATTTTCCTGCGTGTGTCATGCTCACTGAGCTATACTTGTGGGAAATTACACAAACAATAGTAATATTCCATCAGTAGTAGGTAGACTTATTAATTTGATTGCACTTTGATCATATTTAATTGATCACATTTGATCTCATATTTAAGTAGCAATCTGGCATTTGGCCTTCCTGGATTCAGGGGGGGGGGGTGTGTGTGTGTGTGCAGATGTTCAATTTCTCTTGTTTTAAATAAAACAGAAATTTTTTTGTTTGCAGATATGAATTGGTGTTTACATTGACGTAGCCTGTCTCTTACTGAAGATGTGTGTTCGTGTGAATGTATATGCATGTAATCTGGTGTAGGAGATGTAGAGAAAATAGTTTTAAGAACTCCAGTAATGTTACATATGGTGTTTTTTATAAACCTTATTTCAAGTTTGTTAAAAAAGTTCATTTTTTTTATCAGTTCAACCTTAAATCATAGTATACTGACTGATTTGAAGAAGTCTTAAAATTTTGATGCCAAGTTCCCTAAAGCTTTGCAAAAGTTGCTCCCGAACTTTTAAAAAATATGAAATTAAAATTGAAGTACATACTGCTTTAAATGTATTAAGCTGCACATGAACTGACAGTCCTAGAGAAATCTTATCTTCATGCAGACTGACAAATGAGTTATTTCTGCCTGCCCTTTCCTTCCTCTTTGGAGGCAATAATGGAAGGATATCCAAGTAATCTAACCACATGAATAAGCATTGCAGCATGGCTAATGCAAAGGGAGCTATTGCTAATGTAAACTGAAAGTCAGTTCCAAAATTCTGCTGGTACAATTGCTGGCAGGGTTTGGATTCAAGAGGGTCACATACCTACACTAAGGAGAGAGGGCAGGAAGAAGTAAAACATGCAGAATATGATACTGGCTGTTAAAAACTAATGGCCCTAGTGCTGGTTCCTGCCTGCAGGATGGTTCAGGACATGGAATTGAGGTGGCAAACACTGTGGAGTTTGTGGCAGGTCTGTCAGCTTTACGAACTCTTCAAGCCCTCAGCGAGGGGAAGGTGGAATCCATGAGCTGTAGCAGCAGCAGATACAGGGCAGTCACAAGGTTTTCATGCCGTGCTGCCAAATAACGTGTGTGTAATCATACACCATTGTATTAGGTTCCTGGGTAAAGCTGTTTCCCTTGAGTTAGCCGAGGGTGCAGTTCCATGATTTATGTAAGATGATCCAGGACAGTGCTGCTTTAAAAAAAAAAAAAAGCCAGTCCTGCTTGGTGCTTTAATCAAGTTTTGCAATGCTCCCTGCCCCCAGCCCTCCTCCTTGGTTTGTACTGATCCTTTTTCACTTCTCTGGGTATGTATTTACAGGCCAGTTTTACCTGGATCAGTGGTGTGACTGCCAGTGCACCTTCATGACTCTTTATACCTTGTCTCAAGTTAGCATTAGGGTAGCTTAATCCAGTGGTAAAACTGCTACCTTGGATATGGATTTTGTAGAAATACTTGCACGCACTGACTGAAAATAGAGACTGGGTTAAAATAGGAACTCTGTACTCTAAAGAAATTTTTGAGGTCGGTTTTTTTGGTACTTGTTCTTCTGAGGTTTAAAATTTTCCTCTAAACTTTTTTTTTTTTTTTAACTCCCTGGTAGTCGTTTGCCTTCTATTGTTGGAATGAATGGAAAAATCCTTGAGCCTCTAAACAATGGACCAAAGCATCCCTTCTGGGAAACTGAATTTTTTATATATATATTTAAAAAAAAAAAAAAGAAGTGGAACTTTGGGTCTGTAAAGCATTCCTCATACAGTATTTAAGATTCTGGCTGGTTTTATGCTAAGAAAATTCTGAATGAAGTTTTACAGGTTTTGTATTCTAGCAAATCAGTCCTAGGGACACGAGGTCTGTGCTGGTTGTTGCTGCTGTTCCCCTCATTTTACTGTGAGCTGCAGGGAGGGGCTGGAGGGGGAAGCACGTGTTTGGTTTTGTAATAGCATTTAGGTTGCCAGTTTTTACCACCCATGGCTGTGTTTATCAAATCCTGATGTGGAATGACATCTGCTGTGGCAGTAGTGTGCCATAGTGCACATCTGGCCTTTGGTCTCTGACTTAGGAACGGACAGTATTCCCAACAACCAGTTATATCTGTTGTAAAATGAGGTAGAATCAAGCAAGATCTGTGCTCCCCAGTATGAAAGGTTCTTAAGCTTTCAACGATTACTGAAAGATTTATCAACTGTGAGACCTAATATATATATTTTGTGAGTGTACAGAAATCACAAGGACGGTGTTTCATGCAGTTGGAAGATTCAGTAACCAGTGCCTTGGCCTGCTTCAGAGGATTACTGCTCTCGAAAAGCAGTGATTTAAAAAAAAAAAAAAAAGAATCTACCAAGCTGGGCTCATTACCCTGGATTTAAATGTACATTACAATTGTTATAAGGCACAGGGGGAGGGATCTTTCATTTTGTTCTTGATTACTTAGTCCATAGTAGCTCATGCATGTAAGAAGTGGTGGAGCACGAATAAAGATGCATAAAAGAAGTTAAGCAGCTTTAATGACAACAAATGACCACCTCCTGTTTTCAGGTGCTTTTAAGAGGTTTAAATGAGATACTTGTTCAATAATCCTATTGAGACACATTGAGGCTTTTGAAATACTTTCTATGGTGTTGAAAACTGCTGAAACTCTGTAGTATATAGCAACTTGAAGAAAAACATACTAAAAACTGACTTTGTCACATCTTTTTTTCTGTGTTATTTTAAATTTTCTTCATAGCAAATATATATGAGCCTAAGTGATAATTGGATGATCATAACATGTATTTTTAAAATAAATATTTGAGTTTTAGCTTATCAATACATTTCTTTTTCTTCCCCTTTCAGTTCCTTCGAATATGTGCCGATCTTTTCCGCCTGGTCCCTTTCTTGGTTTTTCTTGTTGTCCCATTTATGGAATTTTTGCTTCCAGTAGCTCTTAAGTTGTTCCCTAATATGCTTCCTTCTACATTTGAGACAAAGTCTAAAAAGGTAAGCAGGTCTGAATTTATAATCCAGTAATATTTTTTAAAAAAAGTAGGAATCTTCTTGGTAAAGAAATTAAAAAAAGTCTAACAAGTCATGTTGGGGTTTTTTTCAGTTGTTAGGGTAGTGCTTTTATCTTACTTATCTTGTTTTGAAGATCTTGCTGTTTAACGTATAGTAATGAACCAGTGCCATCCTGGTTTACCTTTTTATATGTGCAGGTGCTGAGCTATGAGGGCTCTGAGCCTCTCTTGTGTCTTCTGCTATGCCCATCTCCATTTTCAATTTAGAAATGCAAGCTCTGAGACTTTTATTTTTCTAACTTGTATTAAAGTATACGCTGTAACATTTGTGGTCTTTATTCTTGATACAAGGTTTTTCATATGTATGCTTAATACTTAAAACAGCTTCTTACACATTTTTTGTTTAGAGTTTATTTCTTTTAGTTAAGTTTTATCAGAATTAGAAATCCCACCCAAAAACCCTCCCAAGTTCTCACTTTCAGAGTACAAAAAGCCTCCACGAGGTTTGTACATGGGGAGCTCCCAGTCAGTCACAGATATAATCAATCATGGTTGTGTACTGGGATCTAAGCAACCACTTATCTCTAATTCTGTGATGAATTCTCTTTGTTTGGAGGAGATGTAGTGTAGGATTTCTGGGCTGGATACAAGAGTTGGGAACTCCCCAAACCAGTTTGTTAGTTTCAGTCTTTTTATTGCTAATTTAGAGGGTGCACTTTAGTTTAGGAGGTGAGGCCACTCCTGGCATTGCATCTCATGCCTCATGGAGCTTGGAGCCTATTTTCCAGTGTAATTTGGGGATCTTAGGTAAGAGTGACTGCCCTTGTGGGATGCATGTGTTACAGTAGAAGCCCAGGAGTACTCCACATAACTTACCTGAGGCCAGAAGAAGTGATATTTCGTGCACATGTTTCTTGAAGGAACTTTTAAAACCAAATGTTTTCTTAACAGGAGGAAAGGTTGAAGAAAGAATTGAGAGTAAAGCTTGAATTGGCTAAGTTCCTTCAAGACACCATTGAGGAGATGGCATTAAAAAATAAAGCAGCCAAGGGAAATGTGGCAAAAGATTTTTCAACGTTCTTTCAAAAGGTAAAAAATTTTTAAAATGTGTTTACTCTTGCTACAGAAAAATGGCTTGGTGTTTTATTCGGTCTGTGGTAATCATCAGATACCTTTATCCTGTTGGACTTGAAGAAGCAGGATGTAGAAGCTTTTTCAGGATAAATTTCTTTTTTGGAAGTAATACTTTAGTATAATGAACTGTTCTTTGGTGTTCTAGCTGGTGCTTTTATTCTATTAGCAGCGTATTTCTGCTCATTTGCTTCTTGTTGTCTTATTTTGTTAACAAGTTAACATGAAACATTGTGTGCTCAGTGGTTACTTGTGTAGTTTTTGACTTTTTTTTTTAACCTTGGGTAAGAAAACTGGGAGAAGGAAGTTCTTTCCTACTTAAAACTTCGTGGGGGAGAAATTAAATTTTTTTTGGTCAAATCTAATTCTGCTTATAGAAACAGTTTTTAAATGCAGGGTTGCCATGCTGCTGAAATCCTTTTGGTCACTGACTGGAACGTTGTATAATCTGGGGTTTAGCTGGAATGTGGTTTCTGTGTTTGGTGCAAAATTTTTCCATTCATGATCAGTTGCTGAGAGAGAGACTGAATGTCAGACATCTGCCTCCTGTACTGATGGCCTTTAGGCTGTAGGTAAGGGTAAAGAATTCCCTGGAGATAAGAAAAATACCTCCTTAAATCTTAAATCTTCTCAGGGTAGGATTTATCTCGTTCTGCTCACACTTTCAATTTCTCTTTAATTGTGAGGCTGTTGAATAAGAGATGGAGTCGACAACATTTGTTGAAAGTAAGGCTGTGGTCCCCTCCTCTGGGGAGAGCATGTATTTACACAGAAAAAGGCACATAAGCCTGGGGATTTCAGACCTGAACTTTACAAGTTCTGTCAGCTTAAGTTTGTCCTGCTTGTCAGAGGTAAGAATGAAGATTTAGAGTGTGGGGTAATAAGATGATGTTGATGGTGCCACATGGGTTACCTCACATAATCGTAGTGGCAAATTTCGCCAGTCAGAAGCTGCTTGCAAAGTCCATGTACTTTGAAGCTTCTACACAATTACCTGTTTCTGTTATTTTTAATCTGCAGAACATTGTAAATCGTTAGTTACAGCAGTTAGTGGCTGAAGCACTGGCCCTGCAGACCCTGGGAACGTGCCACTGCCGTGCTTCATGTTTGGAACATTTCGTTTTCTTCTGAAAGAACTGCTGCTGAGAATTTGTGTTTTGCCGTTAATTTCTGTGGAAATAAATGATGTTTCACTCCACGTTTGCTGGAGGAAGTCCCGAGTTCCTCTGATGACTAAAAAAGAAGTTTCAAGACCCGCATTTCTTGTGTGTGGGTGTGCTTTTTACAGCATTATATTTCTCATTTGTGCCACAGAGACAAAATTCATTGATCTCATTTCACTGTACCAGATAGTAAATGTCAGAGCAAGATGAAGCTTAAATGCTTCCCACCTTTTTGCTGTTCTTTTACAGCTTCTTCTGGTTGAAGTATTTGATACTGCAAGAACCACTGATTATAGCCTAGCATGTTTGCTGCAGAATGCCAGAATTTCTCTGTGTTGCTTTGTAGCTAGTGATGCACTAGAAAGCTTCAGTTTGTACTCTCAAGAAACACATGGTTGCCTCTTTAAACAAGGAAGAAAATACTTCTTGTATTTTTTAAGTGCCATTTTTGGCTCCTGTAGTGAAGGCACCAGTGAAGTGGAACAAGGCCTTTGACCTGCCTTTTTCTGAGTTGGTTTCTCTGCTGCACGAGTATCCTGGAGGTTAATGGAGTCAAGGCCATTTTGTCTTCCAAATTTTTACCTTCTGTGCTCTTGGTAGCTGTTTACTAAACTATTTGAGTTTGCAAGTAAAAAAATTCGGCACGATACATCAGTCTTTATGGGTAATGTTAGGTTTTCAGACTGTAGATTTTTGATGCTATGATGTCACTAATAAGCTTTTGATGGTATCTTTTAAATAGAAAAATCAACATCTATACAGGTGATAATGCTTTACTGTGACCTGATGAGACAAGGGAATGATTTTTCTCCTGCTTCTTTGAACTGTTATTTTTGCTTCCAGTAACTGGATTTAATGACTATGAAGTGCCCTCTGGCCAGACATCACTGAAAAGCTTAACTTTGCATATGTATGAGTAGTTACATAGAACCTTCCAGTACGAAGGATGCAGAGTCCTTTCCCAAACAGTGGTTTAAACTTTGGAATAACTTCAAGTACAGGAACATTTGCACTGGGGTGTTGCTGAACAGGTAGGAACTGAAAGCCAAACAATATTGTAACAAATATGCTTGTGGAGAGGAGTAGGTAGGTAAGTGTTCTAATCCATGTTTCGTAGGGACAGCAGCATTGCAAAATTTTTGCCGTTGGATGTACTTCTTACTATATCTTCACAGGGTGATGCTTTTAATGTGCTTGTGTGTTTAAAAAGTGTGGTATCAGAAAGAATACTTGCCAGGGTGATGTCTCTAGCAACTTTGTATTCGCTCAGATGTATATACATATATTTTGAGGTATTATGCAGCGTTGTTGGAAACTGTGACACTATCAATCCTTTTGACTTTTGTAGTATATAAGTTGTTTTTTAAAAAATTGTGTCATTACTTCTTTGTGTGCTACTTCCTATCCCAAAATTGATGCAAAGTGCTTGGCAAATGAGGAGAATTTTTTATTCAAAATAAAATTTTATTCAAAAAGAAAGCCCAGCCTTAACATCTGCTTTGAAAAGCTTTGAGTGTGTTTGTTTTTTTCTTACAGATCAGGGAAACTGGTGAAAGACCCAGTAATGAGGAGATCTTAAGGTTCTCTAAACTGTTTGAAGATGAGTTGACACTGGACAATCTGACCAGGCCTCAGTTGGTGGCACTTTGTAAATTGTTGGAACTTCAGTCAATTGGGACAAATAACTTTCTCCGCTTCCAGCTGACTATGAGGTTGAGAAGCATAAAAGCAGATGACAAGGTGAGTCGTTCCAGATAGGCACTGGATGATAATTTTGGCACATAAGAGTAGTGAGAGTGTGTGGAAGTATGTATGTTTGTTTTTCTAGGTATTTTTCTTTTTTTATCATAATTGTCTTGTTTTTTTGAACTAACTTAAAACGAAAAGGCTCAAAGAGCTTAAAATCGGGTGCCCTTTTTTGTAAAGAAAAAGCTGACCTTTTTTTAATCTACTGTTAATCGCAATGGAAGTAATTATATTACAAACAAAACCGGTTCTCTGAAGGTGTAATTTGTAAGGGAGCTGATAGAAATATTGGCTTGGGGATTGCCATGGCCACTGTAGAGATGTTCGAACAGTGGAGGCTGTTCTGTGTTACCGCAGCAGCCTCTAGTGGCCATCGTAACGCACAGACTGTGCAGGGATGGTGGTGCCTCTGTTTTGAGCTGCTGTGTGCTGAAGTTGACTTTCTGCGTTGTGCAGATGATTGCTGAAGAAGGAGTTGATACCCTGACTGTTAAAGAACTGCAAGCAGCTTGTCGTGCCCGAGGGATGAGGGCTCTTGGTGTGACAGAGCAGCGTCTCAAGGAGCAGCTTAAACAGGTATAGTTTTGCAAGACTGAACACACAGGCCTAGTTGCAGTTGCTAGCTCTGATTTTTGTTCTGATTCTGAGAAGGCATTTTGATTAAGCTGAAGGAGGGCAGGTTTAGATTAGGTATTAGAAAGAAATTCTTTTCTGTGAGAGTAGTGAGGCACTGGAACAAGTTGCCCAGAGATGTGAACTCCCCAACCCTGGAGGTGTTCAAGGCCAGGTTGGATGGGGCTTTGAGTAGAGGTTTAGTGGAAGGTGCCCCTGCCCATGGCAAGGGGGTTGGAACTGGATGGATGATCTTTAAGGTCTCTTCCAACCCAAAACATTCTGCGATTCTAAGATGTATTTGAAACAAACCACTTTTTGAAATACTCATTGAATACTACTTGAAGTAGTTGTTCAAACAAAATACTTCTTCCTGTATTTCAGTGCAATTGCTGTGATTCTGGTTTTAGCCTGTAGTTCCTCTTCTGGGATACTGACTGATAAGTAGTGGTTAAAAAATTTCATATGCTTTTTTTGTGTGTCCTTGACTTTGTCTGTAAAAAAGCAAAAATCCCAAAGTTGAAGATTTGTTTTGTGTTCTGCATTTACAGTGGTTAGATCTGCACCTGAACCAGGAAATCCCTACTTCATTGCTTATTTTATCCAGAGCCATGTATCTTCCAGATACCCTTTCTCCAGCTGATCAGCTCAAAACAACACTTCAGACACTACCAGATAGTGTTGTAAGTATTGACATGCAGGGTATGTAACCAGCTTTCAGTGTCATCACTGAAAATCCATTCAGAGAAGTAGATGTTCTTCTTGGTTCCTTTCTTTCCCATGAAAAACTAAACCATGGATAGTTTTGAGTGACCTTCAAATGCAGAAGAAATTGTGTTATGTGTGGAGGGGTATGAGAATAAAGGCAGTAGTGGATTGCATGAGAGCAGACAGTAATAACATAAAAAGGTTTAGAATACCCATTTTACTCACAAAAAAACCCATGAATGCTCTGGGCCAGAGAAAGACATTAGTACATGAAAATACATGGTTTTGTTATGTAGAGAGAGAAATTATCAAATTATTGGCAGTCTTGAGAGAAAGAGAATGAAGAACATGTACGATTTCAGGGTGAAAAGTTCACAATTCCACCAGAAACAGAAACTTTTTTCAGAAAACTTTCTCAAGAAAGAGAGTCATCTTTTCCTGAGAAATGCAAAAATTGGGTAACATTTGGGGGTTTCAACTTGATTCATTAGCATACCTGTACTACCTACCTCAGAAAAAATATCTAAACTTCTTACTTCTTACATCATGCAGATATACCTATATATGCATATATATATATATACACATATATATGTATATATACACACACACACTTTTATTAGACTCTCATTGTATTTTTAGGCCAAAGAGGCCCAAGTGAAAGTGGCAGAAGTTGAAGGTGAAAAAATAGATAACAAAGTTCGTCTGGAAGCAACGCTTCAGGAAGAGGAAGCCATCAGAAAAGAAAATGAAGAAAAAGAGATGGAAAGATTGTCTGAAGCTGCAGAGAAAGCCAAAGAAACCCTTGAAGTTGCAGCTGTGGTAAGTTCTGCTTGCAACTGTTGAGAAGTAAATGTCAGTAAGAAAAAAACTAACATTTTATGAGTTACTGCCTCTGCTCTGGGTGTTGCCTGCAAGAAATGGACTTTAAATCCACATATGGAAGATGTGGGAGAATATTAAAACTGACTGCTACACAGAAGGATTCACTGTGAAATGTTGGCTTGGTCTTACATGTCTTTGATTTCTTGTTCTTCTTAATTAGAGTAGTAAGAGGAGACTTTTTTTTCTCTAGCACAGATTGTGGTTTGTTTGGATTTTGGTTTATTTTCTGCATCCCATACTTTAAAAGTTCTTATCTTTGGTTCTGTGTGTCATTAACTCGAAAATGTTATTGTATAATATTTGACTATAAAAGCTGCTGGCCTGCTTTACTGGTGAATTAAGCCTCAGGAGCTCACAGAATGTAGTTCATTGGGTGCAAGGGGGTGTATGTTAATGTGAAACCCACTCACTATGTTGCAGTTTTTTAACATCTCATAAAAATGTATGTGTCTACTTTGGCAACTATTTCTATTTTGAGAAGTCACTCTTTACTTATGCTAATAGAGAGAATGGTTTGGTTTTTTTTTTTTTTTTAATTGAAACTTAATGACTGTTTCAAATTTAGAAAGAGGTGGAACCAGCAGTAGATCTTGAAGCAACTGCTCTGCAAGCTAAAAAAGTCCAGGTGGCTATGGATACTGAAAAAGAACTGGCAAGGGCAGATGTGGCTGTGCACTCGGAGACACTGATAGATACAGCACCCGTGTTGGAAGGCATCAAGGTAATCTGGATAACTACGTGTTTTCACTGTTATGAATGCAAAGGTTCAAAGCATCCACATAAGAACCATGATAAGTTGCTTGTCTTTAACCCTCTCACCGTGTTCTGTCAGTTGAAAACAACTACTTAGTAGACTGAAAATTCTTAAACCACCAGTGCAGAAACTAAAGTCAGCACAAAACATCTCCGAGTATAGTATCTCCTTTATCTGTCTTAATCTATATTTATTGTTGAAATTAATGTACCCATTTTGGGGGGCATTTCCGCTGGTTGTAGATGTAACGGGTCTGTGCATGTTTATAGTTAACACATGAGGAGGGAGAGGGTGAGAGTAGGTCAAGATGACTCTTCCCTTCTTTTGAAGGGTGTAGCTCAGATCAGAGCGTTAAGTAAGGAACTAGGTTTGGACTAGACTGTTCTAGATTTGTATTGACTTCCACTTCTAAACTGCTAATGGGCAATGTGTGTATGCTAAAAAACATTTCAGTGTACTCTTTGTGTATTTCTTCAGTATAGGGTAGAATGTAATTTACCACCATTAAAGTAATAGGGGAATTTCTAGACTTAAAATGCTTTGTTGTGATCAGAGCGTGCTTTGCTACAGACAGTGAATGTTCTTTTTCCTTTGCTACCTGGCTGGTCTCTTCCTCTCCTTTACTGAAGATAGGAGTGACATCTGCTTTCTTCCAGTCCTCAGGAGTCTTCCTTGATGACCATGTCCTTTCAAAGATGATGGACAGTGGCCTCTCAGTAACACCAAACAGCTCCCTCAGCACTTGTGCTTGTATCCCATTTTTTGTTGCTTGTATCCCATTAAGTCTTATGGACTTCAGTGGGTTCAGTTTGTTTAAATGTTCTCTAACCAGATCCTCCAGGTCTTCCTTTCTCCAGACAGTGATATCCAAGACCTGGGCTTGATAAGCCTGAAGGCGCTTATCAGTAAAGAATGAGGAAGGCACTGACAGCCTGTATTGGGTTTGCATGGCCAGGTTTTGGTAGCAGGGGAGGAGGGGGGCTTTAAGGGTGGCTTCTCTGAAAAGCTGCAAGAAGCTTCCCCCATCTCAGACAGAGCCAATGCCAGCAGGATCCAAGATGGACCTGCTGCTGGCTGAGGCTGAGCCAGCCAGAGGTGGGGTAACACCTCTGTGATAACATATTTAAGAAGGAAAAAAGTTATTGTGCAGATGTAATTACAGCCAGAGAAGAGAGGAGTGAGAATACGTGAGAGAAACATTTTCTCTTGACTTCCTTTTGCTGCTGGAATACTTGTAGAAGCTCTTCTTGTTGCCTTTCACATCCTTCACCAAATTTAACTCCATTAGGCTTTGGCTTTCCTGAACCCATCCATGCATGGTGGGACAGTGTCTCTGTATTCTTCCTGGGTCACCTGTGCCTGCTTCCAACTCCTGTAGGCTTCCTTTTCATGTTCCAGTTGCACTTTGTGTTTTATTTGTAGCTTGTTTTCGTCCGTGGGGTTTGACGTTAGGATTTTTCAGTCCCAGTGTTACTTTGCAGAATAACAACATTAATTTAAAATGGGTGTTTTAAGTAGAAAAGTATTTTCAATTTTTCTCGACAGCATCATTATCTACCTGCTGTTACCGTAACATTGTTTCCTTCAGAATGCTGCCAAGGAGGTTTTAATGGTAACAACCAAATGGCACTGATGCACATGGAAATGGGTGTTGTTGAGTGGGGAGTTGGCTGCCTCACTGACTGCTTAGCTGGGTGCATGAAGTGCAGCCACGAGGAATGCTGTGGGAGGGAGGCAGGCAAGGCTGGGATGATCTCATTTGGAAACAGCAAGGGTATTTGTTGCCGCATCTGTCATAGCGTTTGTATCACTGCCTGTTCCAGCACCAAAGCCGTGAGAATGTGTTGACACCAGGCCATGAGTAGGACTCCTCAGCAGCCCAAACTGATAAGAGAAAACAGAAAGTTAAGTTATTGTGACAGTTCAGTTAACTGAGGTTACAGTGTGGCCTGTCCCCTAAAGATGCTTCCAAAGATTTTAAACACAGTGGAATTCTTGCCTCTTAGAGGAAAAATGCTTCTGGAAGATGACTCATTTTATTTGAGGCAGAGGAATTTGTTTTCAAACTAAGTTGCTTCCTTTTTTTTTTTTTTAAACCATTTTTGCTACTGTGAACTCCAGATATTGCATTAAAATCAAAAGTGAGATGGATGCCCAGATATTAGCATTACACTGAAACTCTTTCTGAGTTGATGAAGGGACTGGATGCCTGTTCCACAGTTGGTACTTGGAAGCACATCATTCTTCTACTCTGTGTTCCCCACATCCTTGTTTGCCCATGTCTTTCTGTACTGTGTCTGTTCAAAGTTTAGCCATTCAAAATAAAAGCTGGTGTCTGGGTAAGATTAATACACTAACTGTAGGTAGTATTATGGGATTTTAGCATTTTTAATTAATCATCTTGAAGTCTTTTTCAGTATGAAGGTTTGTTTTTTATTCTCAGCTTTTCAAGAGACAAGTATACTTCTATGTATGTTCGCCCTCATTCTCACAACATTTGCTGAAGATAACTTTTCTACAGTTCAACTTCCCAAACTTCACAATTTTTTTTAGTGTAATTTATCTTTCCTGTACATAGTGAATTGTTTCTCCATTGTTTAAATTTCTTAAGCTAGCAAAGAACGAAGTAAAACATTCTTAAATGAGGTGATTAGCTACAGAATTTCTAATCACCAAAATGCACATAATCAGTCACATTAGCTGAATTTACTAATATTGCACTTCAATAAAATATGAACCATAGAAAACTGACTGCCTTACCATTTAAAATCTTTGCATTAGCCTCAAAATGATTATGAGAGTATTGACGTCAAACATGGGAAAAGAATCTTGAATCTCTCTTTTCTGGTAAAAGACCTGAAATCTTTGAGGAAGATCACAAATGTGCCTTTCACTAATTTGTGTATGTTTTCTGTTACAGGGTGAGGAAATCACCAAGGAGGAGATTGATGTGCTGAATGATGCGTGCACCAAGCTGCAGGAACAGAAAAAATCACTAAATAAGGAGAAGGAGGAGCTTGAGGAATTAAAGGGTGATATCCAGGAGTATAGTGAGGTGAAGAATGGGACATGGAAGTTCTTTTTCTGTGCATTTTAGTTTTAGCAGAAATGACCCACAAATTCAAAGATTATCTTGATTGATTGTCTGTTAGCCTGAAATTGGTAGCTGAGTGAATGAACAGAGCCTCATTTGTATAACGTGTTCAAAGCCTAGTTGTTGTCACTAGAGTGGTTCCCAGCAGATGAGAATCCTGTTCCTGCTCTTATTCCCAGGGTGACTAGGCTAACATGAGCTGACTGCCTGCTGCTTGCTGCAGTTCTTTCTTATCAAGGGTAGATGTCAGTATTACAGAAACTTCAAGTCAAGTGAAATGAATCTTACCCAGTCTTATGAAAGATGTGGAAAATAACATTTAAGGGGTGCATGAAATAGGCAGCAGTGTTAGAATTTATTGTTTTAATTCCAGTCTGGCTTAATATGTCTCTTCATTTGCGCTTCATTTACAAATGGCTCCTGTCTTGAAATGCTAGTTGAAGTCTGTTGTTGTGAATTCACACCAGCAAAAGCTTTTCTCTCTCTTGACTGTTTCTTTTAGGATTTGCAAGAGATAAAAGAGCTCTCTAAAACTGGCCAGGAAGAGGCAGTAGAAGAGTCAAAGGCAAGCAAGAGATTGACGAAGAAAGTCAACCGAATGATTGGTCAGATAGACAAAATTATTGTTGAATTAGAGACAAGTCAAAAGACAGTGGATGAAAAGCTGGATGGTGCTGATGTTCCTGCTGGGTAAGTGCCTTGGAAGCACTGTATGTGTCTCTGGTTGTTCATCTTCACTCTTGCTTTTGTCTGATGTATTGCTAGAAAAGAATTGGCAAATAACTTGCTGTTTAGAATGTTGAGGTAATTGATTTTATATAAATAAAATTAACAAATTTGTGCTGTAGATTTTCTCTCTTTTAAGGTTAAATATGGTTGAAATGAGGAAGCAAAAAAAGTTGTCTGATTCCCCAGATCAGGGTGTTCTGAAAGTCAAAGCTTATCTTACCATCTTGTTCACATCTCTGGCACGAGTGGTGATACAGATGAAATCATGGCTTTACTCAATCTCCTCACGCAGTAGGTTTGCCCTGTGTCACTGACTGAAAAGAGGCACAGTGGTGTGGTGAGCATGTTCACGTTTGTTGTTTGTTACTAGCAAAGATATTAGTGAGGAAAAAGATTTCAAAGAAGTCTGTGGTGTCTCTGGAGAGAAATGGGGGAACGAGTCTGATGGAAGTGAGGAGATCATTTTACACAGTCCCTTTCCAAAAAAATTCACTTCATCTCAAGTTTTTATCACACTTCAGATTTTCAGATTTTCAAAGGAAGGACTTTCCTGATAGTTTCATTACCTGGAAACTCTGACACAAATTCTCATGGTCTGTGATCATGAATGCTGAATTAATCTAGTTCATGCTTGCACCATTTTGTGTGATTCACTGAGAGAGGATCCCAGCTCCCAAAGAGCATAACTAAACAGAAATAAGGATTCTGCTTTTGTTGCTTCTGAACTTTGTTTTTCCAGTCCCCAGGGCAAACGGTCATTTGTTTCAGATTTTGTGTAGTAGCATTAGGGCAGCCATGTGAGTGGTGCTGCAGAGAAGTGGTTGATCAAAACCATCTGAATTTGTAAATTACAACACAATGCAGAATCTGCTTGTACTGAATGTAATTATACTTTGTAGTGGATGGTTTTCTGAATAATTTTGTAGGTGATTGTGGATGATTGAAAATTATTCGTTTAAATACTGCTTAGTTGTCAAAGGCTTGTCTTTCAGCCTCAAGTTGATGCAGTCATTATCGAGCCATTGAGAGTCATGGAAATGACACCAGTCCAGGATGTTTGGTGGCAGATGGAGAAATGCTCCTTGAATAAAAGTCGATCTGTGCCCAGAGGAGCTGGGACTACACTGATAGAGCTCTTCTGTTTAGTATTTATTGGGTTCACTGTCTCCTGAATTTCAGCTGGATCTGTACTGGAAGATGGTTCTTTAAAACTAGCAAAATGCACAGGCAAGCAGAGGCTTTAGGTAGCACAGACAACTTCATGAAATCAGTGAGCAGACAGTGCAGACATCTGAAACTTGTTAGTCCTTTCTTCTGCAGAGTCTGGTCCTTGATATGAGAAATTGCTCAAGTGATTAATTCTCAGCTTTTGTTTTCCTGTGACTTTCATTAATTTTATGTAGGTCAGCCTCTAAATCTAAAAGGATGACAAATGCATGGCGCTGTATCTTTGGTAAATGGGGGTGGGGGTCCAAAGGGCAATAGATACACGGGCTGGGAAGCACAGGAACTGTGCTTAACTTTATTTCAAATGCTCTGGATACTTGTATTTGTGAAATAAAATGTGGAAACTAGAAGCACAAGATTCAATGGTAAGATAAAAATCTGCTTGTTGATCATTAACTAATTTTTGCTTTTTACGTTCTTTTCAAGATTATAAAAAATTACATAATATTTTTACAAATGTCTGCAATGTAGTGACTTTCAGTACTGCCTTTTGTCAACTTTACTCCTTTGGAATACTTGCTTGCCATGTACAGTTTGTGCTTTCTCTTCAGGGGGAATCTCATCAGTATTGCTGAACTAATCAATGCAATGAAACAAATTCAGAAGATTCCAGAGGAGAAGCTAACTAGGATTGCAGAGGCACTAGATGAAAACAAGGATGGAAAAATTGATATAGATAATGTTGTTAAGGTAAGTCTGTGGACTATTTCAAGAAAATAAGGCTAACCATCCTTCAAACATTGGATCTGTTTTGACTTAAATTGGTAGTGCTGTCTTTTTGGAAGAGTCTTTTCTTTATGCCAGTGAGGTTTTTGGTAATGTATTGTAAATAGATCTTGCAATACATACCAGCATCTTGAGAATCTCTATGGCTGTTTTTTTTGGGGGGAAAGAAAGATCTTTATCCCATATCTGTTATCCACACTACCTTTAGAGCTGTAGATTTTCCTGTACGTCTATATCAAGTTTGGTAAAGTATGGTAATTTTTTTGCTACTTAAAAATGGGAGGGAGTAGAAGAACTACTTTAGGAACACCACTGTTGGCCAGTGTCTTGACAGAATGCCCATAGATGTATTTGATGTCAACATGAGGTAGTCGCTGCTCTTGTCTGCTTGTATCTTGCCTACCTTGGCTGTCACTGAGACCTGTTTTTCCTGTGCTTGAAGGGCAACAGACCGTCCTTTAGGTTGTCCTTTAAGTCTGTTGCAAATGACCTGTGTTTGTTGCCTGATTTGTCCTGTTGTCTCATTTTGCAGAACATTCTCAGATTTTCTCTGCATTTCACCTGCATTTTCTTGTTTCTTTTTTACTTGGTAAATTCAGATATGAATTCAGTCCTGAAACTTATTTCCCTGCAAGTCATTTTCCTACTCAAGACAGAATAGCATGTAGACTTAAGGCCAGCTAGAAAATCCAGTAACAGCCTTTTGAACCACATTTTCCCTCTGTACTGAAGTTGTCCCAGTGGTGATTATCTTCCCTGTTGCTCTAAACAGCCCTTGTACATTCAGCAGCACAGATAAACTGTACTTCTGAACTCTGCATGTATTGCAGAATAATTCTAGGAAATTGAGGAGTTATGCCAATAATACATTCATATAAAAAGCTATATAAAGGAATTTGGAATCATCTACCAGATTATTTTTTTCATTTGCTTTCTGAAAGGCCCACCCCCTCTACTCTAAATTTGTGCCTATTTGTTACAGTAGATGTTTTTTGATAAAAGTAGGTTGATAAATAACTGTCTTAAATACTGTTCCAGCAGGTATTGAATTTGGGCTTTCCATTGGAATAAATAAAATAAATAGGTCTATTTTAAAATGTGAATCTTTATGTGCTGCACACACAAAACTCAAAAGTTCTAGATCATTTGTTTTACATTTTAGCTTTTTTTTTAATACTCTGGGTATGTTTGAGGTACTGGTTGTGATTTGAATTTGTCTTTCATGTAAGAAAAAAATTCTGTTTTTCTTGAACATGAGAACTGAATACTTTTATTGTCTTAACATTTTATTATAGGAAAATGCCTAAATTGTGTAAAAACTAAATGCTCTCTCAATTTCATTTTATGTTCATCCAGGTAGTAGAATTGATTGACAAAGAAGATATTGATATTGGCACTAGTCAGGTTGCTGAGATTATGTCACTGCTTCAAAAAGAAGAAAAACTGGAAGAAAAAGAGAAGGCAAAGGAAAAACATGATAAAGAAGCTGCAGAAGCAAAGAATTAAGCTTCAGAATCTGAAGCTAATGCACTTGTAACCAAAATCTTGTATATCTTTTTGTCTAATGGCTACATATTACTTGAGCTTTGTGATTATGGGAAGTGTTTTGAGCTGATTCTGGTAATAAATCGTAGATGCGTTTTCTGACATATGGAATGAAATTTCTGTTCATCAGAGAAGTGATTTACTCTCATTCCATACTGATGAAAACAAAATATGCTTTTTTAGCAGTGCTCCTGCCCACAGAAACATGTATTTGCACTCGTTGTTGTGGTACAGTGATCCATTAAACTTGGAAGTTTGCTGTATAAATTAAGTGTATGTATCATGGAAAAATGTTTCCCATTTATTTTCTTTCATTGTTCCTTGGGGCCCAACCTTGCTCTGCTTCTACCTTTTAGCTTTTTCAGAATTTAATACAAACTTCCTGTTCTGTCACAATATTACATATTTTGTAACCTGTTAGTGAAGATTATGTGGCTTCAGTAGTAGCTCTGTAGACTGTGGCTTTTTTAAACTAAATATCACTAAACTGTTGCCTCACTGACAGAGAATGTGGCATTCTGATCACTTTTATGAATTCATGGTTATTATTTTTTTCTGTTGAAGGGAAAAATCAGATTTTTCCCTAGAATGAAAACATGGCATGGAGTTTGCTACTTATGGGTGCCTTAAATTTCTTAAGACTAGGGAGTAGAGTGTGCTGCTTCTACTCAAAAATCCATGAATTGTTAAAGCATTGGAATCACAGGAGCCTTTAAAACAGCTTCAGAACACAATCTATCACACGGTAAAGTGAGTTAAAGTGTTTTTTTGAATAGCAGAGTGAAAATAATCATAAGAGGGAAATGTCAGTTGTGATCTTGCATATATTTTTTTTAAAATGCAGTTACCTCTGCATGCTTGTTTTTCATCTGAGAATTATTTACACCATAACTAGTTCTCTTACCTCTTAATTTTCATCTCAGGTATAAAGTCATTAACCAGCTGTAGTCAGAGTACCTAAATATGTTCATCTCATGGCTTTCATTACTGTGCAGTCAACAAGTCTTGTCTGGTGTTGCCAGTGCTTTAATTACATAATTGGTTTTCTAATTAATTGCTTATAGTCACTGTCTTTAACTGTGTGACTAAATACTGGCAGTAGGTCAAGTTTTGCTCATTAATGTTCCTTCATAGTAGTAAATTTTAAAGTTTTAAAACTAAAATACTAACTCTGGGGTGTTCCATAATTTTTGGTAGCCTAAATTTTCCACTTTTCTTAAAATCTTCTATAAAATTCACATCGTGCCGCTTGAACCAGCAGGGTTGTGGTTTGGTTTTCTTATTCTATTTTTGTTTTGCACCCAGTATTTTAAAATGTATGAACAGTCTTGATTTTGTGTACACTATAGAGAGCACATCTTACAGTGGCGCTGTACACGGTGATAGTGAGGTGGGCAGTTAGTACTTAATGCTTTTAGTCATAGCTGCGTATTTTCGTAGAAAATGTTGACTCCCAAGCGTATTTCAGCATAATTCCATGTGCATTATTTATGCAGATTGGCTAAGTTATTTGTACAAACTTATTTGAAGTTAGTGGAACAAGAGAAGTTTTGACAGTCTCATGGCTTGCATGATGGACCATTGTATTTAGTTGTTTCCAAAGCAATATGTACAGCGAGATGTACAGTTCTAGAAAAAGAGTCAGTGTCTAGTTCAACTACTGAGTTCCTATTCTGTACAGTTTGCAAGGAAAGCTGCTCACAGCAAGGTCCTCCTGAGAATTACTGTAACTGTATCTGAAGTGTGAAATTGCTGTGACCAAGCTGAAATTTCACATCAGTACAATCTTTGTGGCTCGCGCATCCCTGAACAAGGGGGCTGTTCTCTTCCTCATAAATCGGGGTTAACTCGGAGATTCCAGCACGGAAGTCACTTTGTAGATTTTTTGAAGATCAGACTTCACTAGGTGCTCTTTTCAGGCCAACACTTGGATGAAATTGAAAGAGTGAAACTCATTTCATGAAAGTACAATCTTGAAACTAATTTAACACTGTGCAATTTACGGTTAGAATGAGTGGGCTTTGAAGTATGCTAAATTTTGCTGTTGCATACTTTCAATTTGAAAACAATGTACGGTGATATTACTGATATTACTTGACATTCCTGAAACATGGTGAAGATACTTCAAAATTGCCTGCTACCTTTCATGGAATATAAAAACCTAAGAATTGTATGCACTTGAATGCATGCAGATATAAAACAGGGATGTAGCAGAAAAAGCCATTTTCAAAGGTTTATTGATTAGAGTTTTACAGAGCTTTAACTGTCCTCACAGTAAATTAGCAGATTGTAGTATTTGGGAGTTTAGGACAGATACTGTTCTGCATTTACTGTTCACTTAAATTTTCTGTGGATTAAATAAGAAGGGAGACAAAAATAGCTGATTTTTTTTTTTTTTTAATGAAGAACAAACTGATTAAAATAATTGTCATACATTTAATGAACATTTTTAGCTCTTGGACTTGTTTGAAATTTGGCGTACTGTGAAATCTCCACAGGTTACATAAAATTCATTGAAATGTCAGATCACAAATGCCAGTTTTTCTGCTGTTATCAAAAGCATTTAATGGATGCATCAAGCATAGCAAAGGATTTTCACGGGGTATATCTTCCATACATTGTTGAAAGTAGGCAAACCCATGACAGCCGGACTTGAACAGCACATTTTCTGAAAGCTTTACAGGATTAGGAAGCCCTCGGTGATCCACTTTTACCCGGTTGTGAACCTTCCCAAGCAGCTCTGTCCCGGCAAAACAGACAACTCCAGCGGATCAGTGGCTTGAGGACAAGCTTTGGATAACGTGCTTGGTTGTCTTTTGTGTTGACCAAAAAACCAGGAGCTGCAGTACTTTCAGAGAAAGGATGACTTGCGAGTGTACAGTAACTGGTCAGAACTTATTCCTGAATGAATATTTAATCAGGAGGTGTAAATATTTCTTACAGTAATTAAAGGATGTGTGAAATTTTGATGACTATGACTTACACAGGCAAAGCCTCTGAGCTCAGAGTTGGATAATTGGTAAGACCATTGTTGCAATTCTTACAGATTCAAATAAGACAGATTTTGACTATGAACTATTCGGGGGGCGGGGAGGGAAATGTAAAACACAAATCTTTTTTAAAAATCCATTTAGCAACAGGGAAGAGAAGCAGAGTAGGGTGCAATTCCTTTTTCCCCTTCAAAACAAGTGGGTTATACGACCTATTTTATTGAAAAACTTGTTTCTGTTTCATCATATCTCAAAAGATGGTTTTTACAGAGATTTTCATCACTGACTGCATGCTGTGAGAGTAAATCTGCCTGCAAGTTAAGTACCAGAAAGCTGACTCAGTAGGAGGTTTTCAGCAGGACTGCATGCAGGCAGAGAATAGTCTCTTGCCAGGATAGTACCTTACACTTACATAGGCTTTGTCTGGGGGGAAAAGTTACATTTTTTTATATAACTCCAAAATACTTCTTGTAACTTTATATCTGCGTACCGTGCAGAACATATAAACTTTAGCTACTTCAGCATGTATTTAAATACTTTTAAATTGTTAATATAAAAAAATTGGATATATTTAATTAAAAGAATAATCCCGTATTCTGTCCTTTGTACGTAGTCTGAGTTTTGCTTTTCAGTTGATGAATTTCAGCCCGTTTTACAAATTTAAGTTGAAAATCATTTGTCTGTGCTCTGAGCATACTGGTCCTGTGTTTGCCATAACGCAGTATAAAATTTTTATGTTAATTGGAGCTTGTGTCCTTTGTTTAGTTATAATAAAAGTATCATTTTGAAACCTAATCTCTCCATTCTTTCTCTGCTTCTTTAGATTATTTAGTGTTAATTTATTGCTGTTTCAGGTGAGATGCCAGGCACGGAGCTGGGTGCTGATGAGCTGAATGTTACAACTGAAATGTTTGGGGTAGAATAGGGAAAGTGAAGGACAAAACTTTTAACGAGGGTGCTGGTGGGTTACGTGGGGTTTGGTGGACTGGTGGTTCTTGCGGAAATTCTCTTGACAAATGTTTGGCTGCTTGCCTGCTGTAGTGAACTGTGCTAAACCATTTTTCAATCTATTGTATTTTAGGTGGGGAAAGAGGGGAGCAGCTTACTCTTTACAGAACTATTGGAAAGATTAAGATCTATTCCAAACAGAAATAGCCTTAGGAAGGATTCTTGGTCAGTCTTTGTCCAAGTTAGGGAGAAAACATACCTGAAATGGTTCCAGAGTTTATTTTATGCCAGGCCATGCCCCTCGACCCTGATTTTGGATAATTATTTGTATTCCTCTGTAATCCTAACATTCTTCACAAAGCATAGAGCAGACTTTTAAGTCACAAAGTCATGGGATATGCTGAGTTGGAAGGGACCCACGAGGATCATCAAGTCCAACTCCTAGCCCTGCACTGGACCATCCCCAAGAGTCACACCATGTGCCCGAGAGTATCATCCAAACAGTTCTTGAGCTCTGTCAGGCTTGGTGCTGCCCTGGGGAGCCTGTCCCAGTGCCCAACCACCCTCTGGGTGAAGAACCCTTTCTAACACCTGACCTAAACCTCTCCTGACACAGCTTCAGGCCAAGTCTTGAGCATTTCCGACAATGTGCTTTAAAAAAGCTGTCAATGCTTAACTCACCACCTGATGCCTTGGCAGCCTGGGTGGGAAGGCAGAGAGCCCCTGAGCCAAAAAGGTGTCCTGTGCATGGCTGGTCCCTTGGAAATGACTGAGCTATCTGGAACAGCTGGTATTGCTGCTGTTTTGGAAGCTTCAGCACTCACCTTGGCCCAGCTGTGGTTGGCACTAAAATGTACAGCAGAGAAGATCCTCCCCCAAACGATGGGAAGGTCCTGGTTCTTGGAGCTGTGCTGATAAAAGGAGTCTCCTGGCTGCTTTCAAACAGGATTTGGGAACGTGCAAATGTTGAATCTGCTTTCTAGTGTCTTAAGTGTTTCAGCAGGTCGTTGAAAACAACCTCCTGCCTTGACATGCTTTTAAAATAGCAATAAATAAGCTAAGTGGGGTTGCAGATTTTTCTTTCTTTTGCTTAAAACCAAATATCAAATAAAAAGCTTGGTGGCTTTTGCTTTGAGAATTTCCTTTAATGACAGACCTATTTAGGTGAACAGGAGTGTTGTGCAAGTGTGGTCAAACTGAGTAGCAGAGAAACTGGAGTCTGAGTTTGTGAATTAGATGTGGACTGTGGCAAGTGCCCTTGAGCGTATTTACCAGCATCCTGAATTGTCAAGAAAGAGACTGACTTCTGAATCCAGACTTATCTTTGCTGAGATATATTGGTTATATCAGAGGAATTACACTCTTTTTATGAATCTTTATTACACCATTATAGCAATTATGTCTAATTATTGTTACAGTCTAAAGGAAAAATTGGTGTTTTTTTGGACTCTCTTGCCTTGATGTAGGAGGGAACCAAAACAGAGGTACCCATGACCACACAGGGTGCCTGGCCAGTCTGGTTGGTGTGTAGGCACAAGCCAAATTTGAATCCTGGAGAAGGTGAGGCTGGAAGGGACCTCCAGAGGTCGTGTAGTCTGGCTGCCTGTTCAGAGCTGGTTTCCAAGGGCCGTGTCCCATCAGGTTTTGAGTCTCTCTAAGGATGGAGACTCCATCACCTCTCTGCAACCTCTCTGGGTGGATTTCTGTGCCACTTGTGCCAGTGCTTGATCAGTCTCAGGAATAAAAGAGGTTTTTTTCTTAGCTTCCCTTGTGATGGGGATAATCTCTTATTACAGATGTGAATTTTTGTCTGCAAACATATGCAGAGGGAATGACAACTGCCTGCACTAACAGATAATGGAGGTACTGCTGTGACCTCACTGGGTGGAATCTTCTCTTACATGAGGCTGGGCAGAAACTGGTTGGGAAAGTGCCTGACTTCATGAAATCATGGTCTGAAAAGAATTAATATAGAAGTTTTATTGCAAGCTCTTTTGGTGAAATGTCATTTAAAGGGTGAACACATCTGCCTGGTGGTGTGGAGAGATGAATAGTCTTGCGGTTGTTTCATTGACCTGAGGCTTGAGAAATCTGTGTTCATTTAATGCCTGGTCCATCAATAATACATCACTTGGCTCTTGTGCCACTGTAACATAAAACCTCCTTGATAGCGACTGGGCAGACAAAAAGTTCTCCAGAGCAGAGTCTCCCTGTGCAAGGACCTGGTGCAGTGTTTTGTAGCAATAAGGCCTTTAAATACTGAACACAGACAGTGACAAACCATACCAAGCAGTTTCTCAGGCTAAGGATTCTTAATTTCTCACTGCTTATATATTAAAAAGTGTTTCTGGTATTTTCTTGAATTATTTCTCAGTACTGACTGATGTGAGCAGGAGGATGTTTGTAGTGTGTTTCTAATTCCCCGTGCTCTGTGCTCACTTCCATTTTTTTGTATTACTGGATATAAATCTTTCTCAGTAGTTAAATATCCTTCACAGGTCAAAATTCTTTGGGGGCTCATTAGCATGTACAGTTTCACCCTTGCCAAACCTTCTGTGGTTTGCAAACATCAGTTTCTCTCATCTAAGTGGCGTAAAGGATTTCTGCTGTGCTAGAGATGGATCTAATGCAGATTTGCCTCTTTCCGTCTAGTATTTCTCTCTATGTATGTTGGCAGAGCAGCCCCTTCGTGAATGGCCTGATTTATGTGTCAGGGAAGGCTGCAGCCAGCGCTTTGAGATGTCGGGTCTCCCATGTGTGTCGGGAGTGACTGTGGATTCTCCCTCCCCCTCCTCTTGTCTAAGCTCCAGCCCAAGTTCCTTTCTAGTATTTTCTAACTGCATTTTCAGGTCCTTGATTAAGCAAGATCTTCAGACTCTGTCCTAAGGAGAGCTTCTGCAAGGAGCTGAAGGGCAGCTGGGAGATGAGCAACAAAATAATAATAATAATTAAAAAAAAAAAAAAAAGTCCTAAGAATCTTACTAAAATAAGATGGGAATTAACAACATGTTATGCAGAAAACCTGGAGATCTCTGCAGCCTACTCTAGACTTGTAAATATAAGAGGGTTTTTTTCCACAGATCTAATCCCAAAGTAGTGAAACAACCAGCAGGTTTTTCTTCTCCATCCTTCCCATCTCCCAACCTTTCCCTTTTCTCTATCCCTTACTTAATATGCAGGACCAAATAGGAAGGATTTATGGAGTCCTTGCTGCACTTCAGTTTCTCAGAACCTTGCTTTGCACTGATGGAAGTGGAGTTGAAATATAGAGACCACCTTTCCAATCTCCTCACTGGACGGTTTTCCGTGCTTGGCCTACGTAAACTCCAGTCACTGTCAGCCTTCATCAAGCTCTGCCCTCACCCTCCTCTGTCACAACTACACCAGCTCCACTGTACGCCCTGTTCAGTCTCCTCTTCTGAGAAGAGGATGTTTTTTCTTTCCCTTTGAGTCCTGTGTGCTCTTATCACAGGGAACTGTGTATGCTCTCCTATAAGCCACAACATTCCAGTGGAAAATACGTTCTCAGGATGAGCCTTCAAAATCAAGAGTGACACTGAGAGGAAGGCATGCACACCCCTATTTTTAGACCAACCTTCTGCAACCAGAGTTACCCATCAAATTCTGTGATTAAACTGAAGCTGTGGCCCCTTAGTGATTCATCATGATTTAATTTGAGGCTTACCCAAATCACTCAGGATATTTTCCCACAGAAAATCCTTTACAGTCTGAAAATGAGAACCCTTTGGGTATCTAGGTTTTGGACTTGCAAATTCAAGAACTGACTGGTGTCAGCCCGAAAGACCTCTTCTAATAAATGACAGGGGAGCAAGCATTAACAGAAAAACCTTATTTGTACCTCTTTTGTACCTTCATGCTCAAGAGAAACCTGATATGGAACGCCTAGGCAGGCTCATGGAGGATCTGTGGTAGCAAATGCAAAAAGGCAGGGAGAGCTGGTGGTAGCATTTTGGTTGTGCATTCCTTCCTGTAATTTGCCCTTAAGTGGGAGACTATAATACCTATTTGTTTTAATTTTATGAAGATGAACATATCCTCAGTCAACATAAATATACTAGAAATATGGAAATATAGATGTAATAATAGATGTACCACCGAGCCTGATACTCTTCCTGAAGCTGGAACTTGGGCGCTTGAGAAAGCGAGGGAAAAGCTTTGAAAAACTTTTTCGACTTTTACTAAGTGATGCCAGGGCGGCTGATGAAGCAGATACGCCCCTTGCGCTTTGCGGAAGAGCATGTGGAGAACAAATTTGCTCTGTCGGAGCACTCGGACCAGCATCCCGCAGGGGTTCCCACCCCAGGAACGACCCGGGACCCCCCAAGCCCCTCCTGGCGGGCAATTCCCCGTGTCCCCGCTGGATGGCGCCCGCCGCCCGCCGGGAGCGGCCCGGGACGGGCTCCAAGCGCATCCCTGCTCACGTCCCATCCTCTTCCCGGTTCCCTCGCCCTGTCTTTGTGTCCGGGTTCTCGTCCTGCGCTCTCGGGCTGTGTTGCATAGAATCATAGAATGGTTTGGGTTGGAAGGGGTCCTTAAAGATCATCCTGTTCCAACACCACCCCCTCCCCACCATGGGCAGGGCACACTTTCCAATAAACCAGACTGCTCAGAGCCCCATCCAACCTGGCCTTGAACACTTCCAGGGACAGGGCATCAACAGCTTCTCTGGGCAACCTGTTGCAGTGCCTCACCACCCTCCTGGTATCACAGAATTATTTATATTGGAAAAGACCTCCAAGATCATCAAGTCCAACCTTTGACTGGTCACTCCCTTGTCAATTAGACCATAGCACTAAGTGCTAATAAACTTTGTCCTTATTTCTAATCTAAACCTACTCTCTTTTAGTGTAAAACTATTACCTCTTCTTCTGTTGCTGCAGGCCCTGTTGAAAAGTCTGTCCCTATCTTTCTTATAAGCTCCCTTTAGTTACTGGAAGTGCTTTTGTAAGGACTCCTCAAAGCCTTCTCTTCTCCAGGCTGAACAGCCCCAGCTTTCTCAGCATGTCCCCGTAGCAGAGGTGTTGCAGCCCCCTGAGCATCTTTATGGCCCCCTCTGGACTCACTCCAGCGTCTTTCCTGTGCTGGGGACCCCACCTGGGATCTCATGAGATCAGAGTAGAATGGCAGAACCACCTCCCTTGCTCTGCTGGCCCTGCTGCTTTAGATGAAACCCAGTTTGGCTTTCTGGGCTGCAAATGCACATTGCTGGGTCACGTCCAGCTTTTCATCCACCATTTCCCAGCCTCTTGTTTCTCAAATCTTTGATTCCTCCCACTGAGGATGCTGTTTTCTCAAGGGGATGTGTGGCTGTTTCTGCCCTCAGTGCCCCATTCTCCCTCTTGCTGTGTTTCATCTCTCTGTCAGCAAGATAACCCTTTCATGTGAACCAGAATAAATCTTTGTTATCTGGTCAAATGAACTGGTATAATCAGACACTGGACTTCCAAAAATGAATCCCTCTTTCAAACCCAGCATCATTTCTAAGAAGTTCTCCAATCTAGGTTTAAAATTTGACAGTGAAAGAGAATCCACCACAAACTTTTGGTGAGCTCTTGTACTCATTTATTGCTATTGCTATCACTCTGTGGCTTGTGGAGGTTTTCTTGTGGAGGAAGGGAGAGGGGAAAGAGTCTTTAAAAATAGAAAAATAAATGAACTCCCCACCCTTGGAAAATCAAATAACAAAAAGCCAAACTGTCTCTAGTAAATTTATCTAATGCCAGTTTCTGTTCGTTTGGCTTCGGTGGGCTCAGTGGAAGAGCCACTAACAACGTTTTCTTTGTGGGGCTGCTATGGACTGCACTAGCACGGGTAACTCCAGGGCTGCTCAGCTCTTCCCAAAGTTTCCTGACTCTCTCATCAGTGATCTGTGTCCTGCCCTCCCCAGAGCCCTTCCCTCTGTGCAGGTGGTGCATAACATTTGCTTATTAATTCTCCAGTGTTGACACTGTGAGCAAGGTGTTCAGCAGCGCCTGGTGAGGATTTGTCTGCCTTGACTGCAGGGCATTGATGTGACTCCACATCTAGAGGTGACATCCAAACCCCTCTGAAGTTATGGCCCTTCTGTGATGGATTAAGGTGCTGATCTGGGTTTGCATTTCCCCACAGAGCCCAGCACTTTCCCCTTGCTGTAAAAGCAGAGGTGCCGATGTGCTCTCCCGTGCAAAAGTAGATTCAACTCTTGTCTTGAGGACTTTACAAATGTGTTACTGAGTGTTATAAACACTCAGTTAACAAAAACTGAAAGTCCAGCCTCATTTCTTTGCATTGAGGCATTTTTAGGATCAAATGCTAGGTCAGTTTAGAATGGTTACACAGATGTGATTGAGTGGTTTGGATGTGATACTTCAAATTACTCAGGTCTGTTATAAAAAAATGTAGATGGTGAAAAGGCGTGAATTAGAGAATCCGAATAATTCAGGCTGCATGGGACCCCTGGGGTTATCTGACCTTCTGCTTAGAGCAGGGCCAAATTTAGATCAGGTTTCTCCTGGCCTTGTCCAGTCACGCTTGTCTCTAGGGATGGTGATTACACAAATTCCTGGACCCTGTGTCTCACCACCTCCAGAGCGATAACTTTTTCCTAAAGCCTGATGGGTGTGTCTTATATCACAGCTAGTGTTTGCAGCCTCTTGTCCTATTGCTGTGCGACCCCAAGAAGAGTTTGGCTCCATCTTCTCCACACCTTCTCAGGAGGCAGTGGCAGATTGCAATAAGGTCCCCCCAAAGCCTTCACCTCTCCAGGCTGGCAGGTCCAGCTGGCTCAGCCTCTCTTTATACACTTTGTGGTCCAGCCTCTGGACCTGGTGGCCTCTGCTGGGTCCCCCACAGTGATCAGTTGATGTCTGTCTGGTGCAGCTGTTGGCTTTCCTTGCTGCAAGGGCTCGTTGCTAGATCATGGTCAACTTCTCCACCAGGGCCTTTTCTGCAAAGATGCTGTCCAGCTGCTCAAAGATCATCATGTAGTGGTGCATGGGGTTATTTCTCCCAGGTGAAGAGCTTTGCATTTGCCTTTGTAGCACTTTGTGGTGTTCCCATTAGCTGGTTTCTCCTCTGCGCTCAGCTCCCACTCCCCTCCCACACAAGGACCGCTATGATCACTGAGCTGAACACTCCACTGAACAAGAAGGGTTGAAAGGAAACAAGGAGGTCACACAGTTAATGCACAATGTGGGGTAGCTGAGTCTCACTTGCCAAATCCAAGGGGTTATTCAGGGTAAAACCAGTTTAATGACAGGCATGACAATTTACGAAATTATTATAACGTGAACAAACTGCCATGTGGTGTTGCAGAAGGTCTGAAAAAAATATTAATAGGCAGTTGCTTCAAACATAAAAGTGCTAAACTCATCAACTATGATGTGCTCTAAAAATAGAGACTTGAGCCTCTGCATCAAAAAACATAATGCTTCCCTTAGGAAGACTTAACCAGGCCCAAACAGAAAGCTTTCTGGCTGAAGTCCAACAACTATTTCTTCAAAAGTCCTGTAACTAACTTTCATTTCATTGCTTTCTAGTAGGAAGTTTCTTTCCCACCTCCCCTCTACCCTATTACTGCTTAGCAGTGATGTCTGTTCAGAAATGTTATAAGTTGAAAAGTTCATGTGATTTTTGTGCATACTGATCCCACAAGATACAAATGACCCGTTCATTATTTACACTACATGGAGTGAAACTTTAAACAAAGAGTTGTTCTTCAATTCACCTTCCAATTGTGTGTTTTCTGTCCTACATGTTTTCTAGATGTGAACTATAGCAATGTGGGTTTTTCAGTTAGCTCAACAGAGCTGATAACTGCAGTTTAGAAGCTGCTGTGCAGAAGAGCTGGAACCTGCCAGACTTTCCCAAAGTCAGTGGGTTAGGGGGTTTTTGTTTGAGCTATAAATATCTACACTGTTTGCCCCAGGTCTCCCTGCCCTACAACAGAGATTTAAATCTTGATAGTTCAGAGCTGCAGTTTGTAAAAAAGGTCTTCACAGCCACAGGAACTGTTGGGTTGTTTGCTTCTCAGCAGTTGCTAAAGGTTATCAAAAAATTATTAAACCTGAGAACTGTCTAAATCCAAGCAGAGCCTGGACCCTGGTGAGGATTCCTTTGGGATAGGCATCACCGAGGCAATCAGGTGACTGCAGATCACAGTGAGAGCAGTGGGTTAAAAAGTATTTTCAGACTGTAATGAAGCAGAACATAAAATATAATGTTATCAACACAAAATACAGTGATATCTTCCATATTGAGTTCCACACTTGCTGGCTCCCAGCCCCAGAAGGCTCGGTTTACGCAACGACATTGCCGATAGCTGCTGTCGAGCTACCAAGTCTTTACATCATGCTGTAACCTCCTGAGTATCTAGTGTGAGCTGAAAAGTGGTTAGCTGGAAATTAACTATTGAAGAAAACCCCCAGGCAGTGGTGGAGTCTCCCTGCCTTGCTGTCTTCCACCCGAGGTCTAGCTGTCATTCCCTGTGTAGGATGCTCAGCTCCCTGGAGAGGAAATATTACTTTTCAGGGGTTAACCACAAACCTGCCGTCAGCAAGGCAAGTTTTAGTGAAGACGTGAGCAAGAAGGTGTGATCCAGTGCACAAATTCCTAAAGAGGAGGCAGCAGCTGGTGCGGCTGCAGCGCGATGGAGAAACATCTGGAAGCTATGGGAGACCCTAATCCAAGCGGGACAGCACGACGCCGTTTGTCTGCCTCGTAAGAGCTCTCTGGGCCAGCTTCCTAGGAAAGCTGTGTGTGAGATAAGGGAGGTGGCCACACTGGGCTACCATGGGGTCTGAAGTGCAGCGTGTTGAAGCCAGGTTTGGGCACTGCACTCCTGCCCTCATACCAGTGAACTGGAGCGGGTCCAGGTTAACGAGAACCACGAGGGGCCGGTTGCTGTGAGGAAGAGTTGATGGCATTGCATGGCTTTAATCCAGAAAATACGGGGCTGAAGGCAGGGAACACCCAAGTTTGGAAGCATTTGCTGCACGGGCTCCGTTCTCCTCAACAGCTGCTGGAACGAGACAGGAGCAATCGACTGAATTTTCAGTAAAATTACCAGAACAGTGGGGTTTCTGCAGACTCTCCCTAGCGCGACTTGATGCATTGCAGTTCTGGTGTCGGCTGGAGGTTGCTAGGCCCGTAGCTAACAGCTGTGACAGCTGCTGCAACTCAGCAGTTTATGTGTTAATTTAAACCACCGCCACTCGTGCTCTAAGTTATTGTGCCAAACGACACCACAGAAAAATTTGGGATGAGACCACAGGGCCTCTGTCTCCCGATGGCCGGCACGAAGCAGGTCCCAGCAAGACCAGGTTGCTCAGGGCTTCATCCAGCTGAATTCAAGGACTTGATCCCAGGATAGAGATTCCACAGCCCCTCTGGACAACCTATTTGTGACATTTAACCACCTTTATATTTATTTATAATTTCCCATGTTGCAACTTGCGTCCGTTGGCTCTCTGATATCATGGGGCAGTCAACACTGTTAGTTATTACTTAACACATCCCTCAGTTAATAACCTGTTTCCTCATAACCACCTACTGGACCCTGATTTGGTTATGTTGCAGAAGTGGAGGACATGCACCACTCCTGCTTTGGCCAGGTTTGGCATTGTAACAGGACTTCTGCACCGGCTGAGCTGCAGAAATGCTGCTCTTCCCTCACACTCAAACCTCTCTTGCACAGCCCTGCTTGGCAGCCCTGGGAGCAGCTGCCTTTTAGCAGGGCAATGGAATCATCCCTGTCTGTAGTTGGTGTGCAGTGGCTGAAAGCACTTGGAGATCCTCGGGGATGAAAAGCTCTGTAATAAAGACTGGAGTTGTTTATTATGATGATTACTGAAATAAATCTTTAAAATGCCTTAGTGTAAGGAGTTCATTGGAAGTTTTACAATTTGGGGTGTTTTACGAGGGGAGAAGCCGTTTCCAAGAACCACATTAGAGTAAGTCCCCCTTAGGACGGTGCAAAAGGAGATTTCCAGTGTATTACAAAATTTGCATGGCTATAGCTTTCTAAGCTTTTAAGATCCCTAGGTATCAGGGGAAAGGGGAAAGGAGAGTCAGGCAGCCAGAGGAGGAATCTCTTTCTATTGGGAAACCATTAGAAAGATGCAATGTGATGGCTGGGTCCCAGACAGAATTTAGATGTCATCCCTTTTCTATAAATAATGCATAAGCATCATTGTGTTTTTTTAAGGCAAGCCCAGAGGAAAATAATCTCTCTTGATTGAACTGGGATGTAACATCTTGGACTGGAATTCAGAGGTACCAAGTTCAGAGGTTCTGGGCAGTGTGTCCCAGCTGCTGGGTGCTCTCCACTCCCATTTGAGCATCTTGGGAACAAAGGGATGAGGATCCTGCCCCAGAAACAGATCAGAGGCTGCAGCCTGTTGCTTTGAAGGTTATTCCAGATGTATTGTAATTCCCACCATGAAAATGGAGTGCTTACTGTGAATAATTTTTCATCTCTGGACCCTAAGTGGAGTATTTACCACCTAGATCTGGAGTCACAGGGTTGCCCTGCACACTATCTCATAGGTGATGAGACAATGGAATACAGCATCCATGGTCTTTACTTTTGTGTGAAACAGGCTCCAAGGAGGTGTGAAATTCTGGATTTAGTGATAAAATCATGCTAACAGAAGTCCTTGTGCTTTATGCCACATCAGCTTAACCCACGTGTCCTTGTGGCTTAGAGCACAAGGTCTGGCTTTGCCCTTGTTCACCTTCAAAGTCCATTCAGATTCTCTTTGTATGAGTTTGTGCCTGGCATGGGAATTTGCCTTTGGCTTGACAATGCTCAGCTCTGCACTGCTGCAAACAAGGAGAAACTGCTGTAAAGTTTTGTCCTGCTACAGTCTCCCTGGTGGTAGAAAATATCACAGCCCATTTCTGCTAAACACTGAAATCAGAGATGTGCCCCTTGTTCAGTGTTTATGGTGTGAACAGACAAGGCATGAGCTAGGATTCGTGTCCAAAATACAGAAGGTAAAGCAACTTGTCAAGTCAAAAGACATGCCAAGAGCCAAACGATGTGTCTCACACTCCTGTCAAGTGTCCCATCTCAGAAGAGGCACTGTCCTGCACATCTCCTACTTCACTGCCTCTGAATTGTTGTATGTGCAATACATTTCTATGGGAACCAATTTACTTACACAGCCTGACCTCTCTGTGCCTGAACTAGAGAAGAAAACTGATGGAAGAGAAATGAAGTGTTTACTAATTAGCAAATAGTTCGTTAATACAAGACATCTGCTTCATATTAGGGATGAAGAGATTAAGAAGGCTGAATCTCGTGTCCCCAGTGATTGGCTGGTTATGGAGTCTGCATTACACTGAAAATCAGGCTCTTTTTAAGGATGCTTTTTTCCACCCTGGAGATGTCTGTGTATTGAGGGGTGAGCTGTGAATACCAGTGATGAGACAGGACATTGTGCAGCACAGGGAACTCTGCTGTGAAGGATCCCCATTCTGGTGTGTGATCCACCCTGCCCTACATCCCAGCTCTGCCTCATCCAAATTTCCAACCTTGCCATGGGCAGAAATGGATAGGAGTTTTCCGGATTTGGAAGGAGGAACTAGAATCAATCCTGCAGTGAATTTCATCAGGCTCAAGCCCAGTCTTTGAAGTGGCCATGGGAGCAGTCCCCTATACCAGACATCCAAAACCCCTCCCAGGACATGCAGCTCCCTCCAGGGAGGTGAAGGAGCTGAGACTTTATTTGTTTTTGTGAGCTTTGTATTCAAAATCCACATTAGTGGAACAACACCAACAGCTGAATGGCCAAACCATTTTTTAAAGCCTTTTGAACAATTTACTTCCTCAGCCACCTGGGTGCTTTGGGAAATGCCCATCACTGCAATAGGTGAGTATCTGTGAAGTTCCTGTAGTTTTATTTTCTGCTGGAGAATTTGTAAACTCTGTGTGTGAAGAAGAAGGGGTGTCAAAAAAGCAATTATCAACAGTGCTTGGGAAAATTCAAGCTATCTTTCCAGTCCATAATTCTTTAAATGTATCCCCTTACCCTATATTTTCCCAAGCTCTCCTCAGTTTTCTGTCCAGATTTCTTGCCCTTCCAAGGCTAAAACATTTTCAATATACTGAGATTTAATGGTAAAAGAATTACCCAACTAAACCTTGAAGTGATTAAAAATTTTTAATATAAAAAGGCTTTTTTTCTTGAAAACCCTGCAACTGGCCATAATCAAATCCTCTCCGATCAAAGAAGCAAAATTGCCCCAGATTTCAAGAGCAGTGGGATGGGTTAGTAGATTTTGGCATTGACAAGGGCAACAGTCTCCTGAATACATCAGCTGCAGAACTCCTTCCCCTTGCCATCACATAGATTTCTGGCTATGGATCAAGAGTTTGAATTTTGGGGCTTGTCTACCAGGCAAAATTGTCCAGAATGTTCTATTTTGCAAGAGCTGCTCTGAACCTGCTGCTCCTTGGAACTTATAGAGGGAGTGTACTCCAGAGCAATTATTTCCCTCTGGAAGAGAGCAGTAATTATTCCACCCTAAAATGTTACTACAGAAGAGAATCTGAGCAGGGAGCTGTTCCAGAATGGTGACTATTGAATAGGTTATTCTGCAACAGCTTTTCTGCTCAAGTTCCTTATGTCATCAAGGTGTGGATCTGTGCTGAAGCACGGGTGGGAACACGCCTGGCACACGCAGCCCCTGGCTCTGCAGATGGCTGTGTGGCTGCAGGGATATTAACACCACTGCCTCCTGGATCCTTCCCCTCTGTTACACGTTGTGTGCTCTTCTATCTCTGCACAGGTACACGACCCTCTTCCTTTTCCCTTCCCATGGAAAATTTGACTTGTTCTAGGAATATTTCTTAACTCCCTTGACCCTTGCCCAGTTGGATGCTGCCCCTTTTTATTTTAACTGCATCTTGAACCTTTTGTCAGGGCTTCTGGGATTTCCTTTTGCTTTTCCCCGGATGGCCGATGAGGTTGAACCGCAGCAGGAGCTCTCAGCCCCGCAGTGGTGCAGTGAGAGCATCGCAGCCTGTCAGTACCCCGTGTTTACAGCCACCTTAATCAGCTTTCAGTCGGCACGACAGAGTTTTCCTGCCTGACCCAACTTGAGTTAATAAGGAGCATAAGATTTCAGGAGATGGCATAGAGTCCTTTAGTGAAATCCAAATAGATTGCACCTACTCTGCACTCTATTAACCCCATCATTTTGCAGTTCTGTCCAAAAGAAGCAAGGGGAAGGACATAGAAAGCTGGACACTGGCAGGATTTTGATTCCACAAAATCAAATGCAAGCTGGAGGGAGTGTAAGAAATATTTTCCTGGAGCAGGGCAGCAGGTCATTGAGGCAGCTTTCTTTACCTCTGCATGCCCCTTTATCCATCATTAATGGTTGGTGCTTTCTCCACAGTGCATGTGTATTTGTTCCCCCAGAGGCAGTTTTCTGAAGCACCTTGAGATTTTGGCTCTAAAGGTTTTAGCTGATAACAGCTTCCAGGGGGACTTCTATTCCTCAGGGATGGGTTCTTCAAAGAACTTGCATGAAAAAGTAATAATAATTAAGAATACCCTCTCCTTCCATTCCTCATTAACAAAATCTTCCCAAGTCCTAACACCGACAAAACCACTGGATTCCCTTTGGCACTCTGCAAGCTGCTGGCCTCAGAAGTGCCGTGGGACACAAAGAATCTTGCTCAAAATACTCTACGTTCTTTTATTATTATTATTATTTTTTTTTTATTGCTTTGGCTCCCTGTTGGTCTCTTAATGGATCCTGCTCCTGTTGTCCTCCAGGTGCATAGCGGTTTCTCTTCTCTCAATCGTTGCCTTGTTTCTTCTTCCCCCATTTCATGTGGCTTCTGTGCTTGTAACGATCATTGGTATTTGCTGTTCACCACATGTAAGCGTGTCCTGGTCTTCAAGTTCACGACAAGAAACCAAACCAGAAAGAAACATCTTGATGGTACAAAACCCAGCCAATTAATTGCCTCACTGGGAAAACAGAGGAGCTGAGCAAGCTAATCTGTGGATGTTCACTTTTTCCACCAAAGAAGAGATTTCTCTCCCCGAACTACCGAGCTGCCTGGCAGTGGCCCTTTCCTGCTAAAACATCCCAGCTTTGCTCCTGCATCCTCCCTGCCTGAGAAACCCGCAGCCCAACGCGGGTATTTCCATGCAGTGCCTGTGGCTTGGCGGCAGTGAGGACATGACTAAAGCCAGAGCCTGCTCGAGATCCTGCAGGAAATGGGACACTTGCAATTGCTTCTGGAGAGGGGCTGGGACGTGGCTACACGCTTTGGCATCAGCACGGGCTGCTGTGCTGACCTCAGGACTCTTTCAGTGTTGTTTCTATCAGAGTATGGAGGCAAAGAGACTAAAGATAAAAGCTTGGGAGATTATTTCTGGGAAGCAGCTACATTCATTTTGCTTTCCTTCCAGCCACATCATCTCACCAAAATGTCACATGGGAGCATTGGGGCATCTTTGCCACCTACTGCCATGAGACACCCTCAACAGCCAAATCCCTCCTGCTGCTCATTCTTTCTTTCTAAAACAGAATAAAACAGAACAACCAAAAAAACCCAAATCAAACCAACAAATCAACCACATACACACAAAAACCCCAAAACAACAAAATACCAAAAAAAAAACCCCAACAAAACCCAACCCCCTCAAAAAGCAGATTTCCTCTTTATTTTCCCACCTCCAATGTATAGTTTAAAGATGAAAGGCTCCTTCTCTATGTTGCTTTCCAAGTTTCTGTTGGGGTATTTCCTTATTAATACCTGTAATGCACCTTAAGACAGATTTCTTTTTTCTCTTCAGAAAGAACAACAGAAGTTCAAAAATAATCTTTTCCTGTAGAAGTTCTTCTGATATATTTGAATAGCAAATGATGAAATAAATTCCCCATGCCAGTGGTAGAAGAGGAAGATCTGGGATGGCTTTAAGCTGTCTCTAGCTCTGGTACTAACACTCTGTGGAAACTTGCTCAGTTTCAGACACCAGGACAGGGTGTCTCACTCCCCTGAAACTCTTGGAAAACTCAAATTTAACTTTTCTGCCTCTCAGTTTTGCTCTCCTCAAAGCACAGGTTGTACCACAAACCCATCTCAACTGCAGATGTTCAACCGATCCCAAACAAAACAGCTCCTGCACAGCTGGCCTTGGCCACGCACTCATCTGTGCTTGTAGTGCTTATAGCTCTTATCCTTGCCCACATCATCATCTCTCCTGGTGATTTATGTGTTCCTTCATGCTGTCACATCTTGATTTATGCCGTTGCTGCTGATGGCAGGGCCTTGCCTCACTGCTCTGCTCCTGGCATGCTCTGCTCTGCAGCAGAGGTAATTACCAGTAGCAGAGAGCAAGAGGTTAATTCCAGGCTCTTTTCCTCTGCCTGGACCAGGCATAAATTCTCAGTGGAATCAGCTGTGCAAGCAGCTGTCGCTCAGTACCGAAATTAATAATTCCATTTTTAATAAAGCAAAATTTTTGTGCGGTGTATAATTGGAGGGGTAATATTTAAGGACTTATTTTTTTGCATTTGGAATAAACCCTTCTATGTAGAGGTTTAAATACTGATTATCTCAGTCCATTTTCATTCAAAACCCAGGATGGCATGAAGGGAGCAAATCTTTCTAAAAGCATCTAGAACAATAAGTCTGATTTTCAGACTGATGGAAAAACATTAAATATATGGTTTTCTCTTTCATTACCATATTATGTTTCTAGTAAGGGGAGTGAATAATATTTCCCAATTTGGCACTCTGTTTCATTAAGCAAATTGCTTGCTATTAAATCAAAATTAGTTGGCTCCTTCTCTGATTTAAAGGTTTCACCCAAAGCCCATGAAACAGGCTGATGGCAATGCCATCAGAAGGGGGCAAAATTTATGCAATGAATGTTTCTCCTTCTACCCTTGACAGTTCTACTCCATCAGCAGGATGTCGTGCACACAGGCTCAGGTTAGTTAGTGCACAGGTATAAATGGCATGGAGAGTCTTGCACAGGGTGTGAGAACTGCTTTTCTCTTCTGCTGACTCAAAAGCCAGCAGTCAAAGGGGACCAGCACAGACTCCCTGTGATTCTACCACTGCCTGGACAGCCTGTTCCAGTGCTTGGCAACCCTTTCAGTGAAGAAGTCTCTCCTAATGTTTTATCTAAACTTCCCCTGACACAACTTGAGGCCATTTCCTCTCATCCTGTCACTTGTTCCCTGGGAGAGGACACCCACCCTCATCTCACTACAATCTCCTTACAGATGGTCTGTCATATCTGGCAGTCACCAATTGCAGTAGCTCATCACTTAGTGAGATTTTTGCATAATTTGGTTATTTTGGAAACATCACGAAGGGAACCAGAACATGGGCTGCATAGTCCATGGCTTGTATCTGATGGTCCAAAGACAGAGTGCAAGTGCAGAGTGCAAGTGCAAGCCCAATGATCTGATTCCTGCTGTGAAGCTGGAGAAAAGCCCAGAGCAATAGCCACAGGTCTCAGGAACTGTTCATCAGAGCTGCAGCTCTCATCAGCAGAGAGGGTGTGGCACTACCCAGCTGAAATGTCTCATTCATCTAGTAATTGCAACTGGGTTCACCTGGAGAAAGCTCCTCTCCAAACCCCAGAGCCCTCAGGACAGTTTGCTTCTGCAGAACAGCCCTTAATGGGAAAGGCTCTGAAGCAGCTGCAAGTGTGGATCAAAAGCATGTGGGAGGTTGCACCAGCACCAGGCACCTGGCCAGGCACAGCGTGGGCTGGCACTGCCAGATTCTTGTAAATACAGGAGTTGTGACAAGGATGTGGGAAATTTAATGTGAAAGCTGGGTTGGGTGGCAGAGCTTGGGTCAGGAGCGGCTGCTGTGGATGCAGTGGGAAACAAGGGACAGTGGCTGGCTGAAGAGGTTCTGCAAAGGGACCTACTTCAAGGAACACATCTTTATGGGTTGTTTCTTTAATGGTCTTGGCGTGACGAGCTGCAGTTTGCTGGTGGGAATTCTCTGCTGCCATGACTGACTGTTGTTCGGGCTGTGCCTTGCAGTTAGCAATGAGCTGCCTCAGGCTGGGGTTTCATCTGACCTGCAGAGGAACAGGACATGGCTGAGCAAAGTGCTGGAGATGCCTGCCCTCAGGAGAGGACAAGGAGCTGTTTCTTGAGCCACATGAACCAGACAGGTCATCTTGGAGACAACACGAAGATCCCCACTTCCCGATTTTTGGGTTGATGTGGGAGCTCAGTTGAACAAACTTACCATTAATAAAATATTAATTGCATATTGATGCTGCTTTGTCCTTTGGGCTGCAAGGAAAAAGCAGTGAGATGTTCAGGTAAAAGCTAAGCATGTTTGGTTGAAATTTCAGGTTTGGGACTAATGCAGAGGCCTCAGGAGGGGCCCAGGCTGGGAGAGCAATAGTGTAAAGCCTGGTGGAGGAAAGTCACTTCTTCAGAAAGGTTTTGGGATCTGAGGAGGGACTAGGTAAAGGATCAACAGGAGAATCCCTAAAAAGTGATTTTTCTAAACAGTTTTATTCTGTGCATGTCTGCCCAGGCAGCTCATATTGACTTGATCCTGAACAATTTTTCTGATTTTAAAGACTGCAACAAATCACAAGCAATTGCACTCGTGCTTCCCTTGAAGCACTCGTGTAGCTGCATGTCTGATTATAATTACACTCCTGTGAAAATTTTTGGTGGACCCAAGGACTTAATCCCACAAGCCTCACTGATCACATCGCTGTACGTGAGAATTTATGCTTGTGGGATTAAACTCTGCCTTCAGCAATGAAGCAATTAATTGTTATAAGCAGAAAACATGCAGGGGTGGGGGAAGAAGGGACAGGCTACAACACACTGCAAGTGAAAGAAGATCTTTTGCTGCTGTGGGTACATATCTCAGTCACTGAGGCTGGCCCAGGCTCTGTGCTTACCAGGCAAATGATGATTTACTCCTCTTGACCCAGAGAGGGAAATAAAACCTGATTTTAATTCCGGCTGCATAAGCGTGTGTGTGCCAGAAGTGCTTTCCCAGAAGAGTCCCTACAGTTCATCGCTCTGGTTTGCGAATTCCCTGGTAGCCAGAGAGCTGCTGGGGCTGTGCATGGCCACAGGCATGGGAGCAAACTGCAGCCACAGGGGGGGAGTGACCACCCACCTGAGATTGCCGTGGGCCAGACCAGGTAGACACATTGTGTGGATTAGTGAGGAGAAAGCATGGGAAGCTTCAACTCTGAGTTGAGGGCTGAACAAAAACCAGCATGACTTTGTTCAAACACTCAGCTCTGAGTACTGCTCCATGGGAGGTGTTTCTGCTTAGGCTGGATTGGAAGACCGTGGTGGTGTGTGAGTGCTTGGAAAAGGGATTGCACAGCCCAGAGAAGCTGTCCAGTTTCCTCCAGTGGCCTCCACCAGCTTAGCTGCAGGCTTTAACACAATTTTCACTTGTCTGGGGCTGTGATCAGGGCCTTGCTCCTGTGGAAAGTATAATTTTTTCTTATGGAAAGGATCTTTGCTCAGTTCTTTTCCTGAAAACCTTCAGGATGCTTCACTCAATATCCCAGCGTACAGCCATGTGAAGATGACGTTTTGCAGAGGAGCACACCTTCACCTGTTACTCTGGAGTAAATGTGAGCTTCAGAATTAAACAACACTAAAGTCACCTGGTTATTGAGGAGCTCTCATCTGCACAATGCTGGTTCACCTGCCTTTAGTGAATCTCATCCCTGGTGTAAATCAGGAAAAACATGAGTTCACCTGTCAGTGGCATTATCCCCTCTTGCAAATTATTCCTGTCCTGTTGAAATCAACTGAAGATCCAGAGGGAACGGTTTATGTATTTCCTCCTCAACAGTGAGGATTTCCAATAGGCAAGAAAAGCAGCTTAGACCTTTCTGCTGAGCAGAAGGCAATCCTTTGCCTTCAGTAAACTTTAGAGTGGTAAAAAGGTATGGTATTTGCACTGCAAATGTATGGAGCAGCATTAAGTTGCTGCAGCCATGATGGTCTAAGGTTACTAACCAGGTAAAGTTGGATTTTTCCTCAGTCATTTCATTTGAATATTTGGGGTAGGGGGAAAAAAAGAAACTCTCACACACTTGGGCATTTCTTTCCATCTGTATATTGCCCGAGCCTTCAGAAATGGTCTGTAGCCCTTCTAGAGATGAAGGAATGGAGCTGGAGCAACCCCGGCTCCTGGGACATGAATATGGGCATCGCTGATGTCTTTTGTTTCAGAGCTATTTGATGCAGAATTTATCTTATCTATTTCCAGTTTCTCTGCCATTGTCTCCTTGGAGCTGAAGGGGGAAGCTCACCTGTAAGGGCAGCAGGAGGCAGCCGCTGTCCCGTGGTCCTGTGTGACCACTGACCTGCACGGGGGGTCTCTGCTGGGAACTTTGATGCCCATATTTGAATAAGTAGATCACAGACATTCAGGATATTCTGCCAGGAGCCCCAGTGGTTTGGCAGATTTTCCAGAGCTCATGCCCCTTCTTGCTTTCATTGATGTCCGTCTTAATTATTTTATATATATCATTCCTTGCTGCATGAAAGAGTGTTTCTACAGTTCTGAGTGTGTGAGAAGGATGCTTTGTTGTCTCTTATTACTCATGTAATTAAGCAGTACTGGTAACTTTATGTAAAGGAATATGAAAATAATTAGGTTGCTTTCGGCCAAACTCCTTGCAAACTTCAGAAGTCCCTGAATTTAGACGAATTTCATGTTTTTCTAGGGTTGTTGTAATCTCTAGATGAGTTTAACTAGTCAGGCTAATGGTATAGCTGGTCTTTTTAGAGCTTTCTGTCCCTTTGTTGTTATTTATCAACCTCTTAAATCATGAATTAAGCCACTGCCATTAATAATGGCTGGGAAACATCCTCATAGTTAAAACTAGACCAGCCCACGTGCTTTAACAGTCTGCAGTGAAAATGCTTGTCACCAGCTCTGCGAACAGTGGAGCGTGCAAGTCTTAAACAGCAATGTCTCTATAGGACTAAGGAAATAAATGCAAGGCTTGCTGTTTTATTAGCTCAACAAACTACATTTCATTCCTGTCTCTGTTTCCCTTTCTGCGTAGCCATATATGCCCCGTTCCCCAAAACGCTCCTGTAAACAATAGGGAGGAAAGCCTTTTGTGTGGCTTTTGCTAAGATTGCAAGTTGTGTGGGCAATGCAACTCAACAGAATTTCAATGAGATTTGCAAGTCTGTGTGCTTATGCAAAGGGAAGTATTTCATAATGCCTGTTCTCTCTTAATTGACTTATTTTTTTGCACACCGTAATTTATATGAAGGCAAAAAGGGAAAGTGCTTTGACAAAACAGTCAAGGCTGTCTTTGAAGAAGCCAAGGAATTTTTGTCTGGGTAGATTTATTCATTCTGTAATTAAAACACTTTGATGCAAACATGACATACTCCAGAATTTGTAAGCTGCTGCTCTGCTTAGTGCTCCAAAGGTTTCATCTCTTTACATTACTCAATGTTCTGCTCTAAATTGTACATTGTACATTGTTTTGTGGATTATTTGAATTTTTTTTTTTTTTTAATTTTGATGGTAAGTCAAGCCTTTACCATTTGACTCCAGATGTTACTGAAGAAGTTCAAGTTCCTTTTGTCTGTCTTGTGTCCTCATTCATTCTTGATGTCTCTGCAGCCATCACTCTACCACGACAGTGAAGAGGGATTTAGGTACCTCTTGCAGAGTCCAAATTGATGCTCATGATGAGCAATACAAACCTCTGCCTACTATACATTATGCAAAGAATATGCTGGACAGAGTGTGTGTATGTGAAACAGTCTGAACTTAAGCAAAGTAGTGGGGTTACACCAAGTTTATGATGGGTGCTCCAGCAGACTGTGAGAGTGGCTTCCCATCCCACTGGTTGCAGACAGCTTTTTGCAGGACTGCACACTTGCACATTTTCATTTGGGCTGTGTTTTTGCCCATCTCCCCCAGCAGTGCAGTGTCCGGTTTTTGTGTACTGGTGGCAGCTTAAGAAAAATGCAGATCCTGCCATAGTTGATAAAATCTCTGCGTAGATGGCAAAGCTAAGAAAACCCCAAAACCCCACCAAAAAAAAAAAAACAAACCCAAAGAAACAATAAACAACCACTAAAAAAAAAAAAAAAAAAAAACAAAAAACCCAAAACAAAACAAAAGCACTCTGGATGCCTCCTACGATGCGACCTTACTGCTTTTACATTTGGAAGTTTCAATGCTACATGAGGTTGCAGTGGAGTCTGGTAAAATGTTTCTCTCCCAACCTTTTGCAGTCTCTGGAGTTTTGAAGGACTCAGTGGACTTCTAAAAAGGCAGTAAGAATGTTGCCTTACCTTTTCTCTACCTTTACCTACAGAGACAGTGACACAAAGCTACGTTCCTCATCTCGACTCCAAGACCGAGGTTAAAGACAGAGGCTCGGTGGTCACAGCTGATGCACAAGGGTCAAACAGGAAGACTTGGGAGAGGGGAAGCAAAACCATCTCAGCCACAACCTGGTGGTAGCAGCAGAACCTAGTCAGGGAAACCTCTCTGGAAGACCCTTGTGGTTGGGCTGGACAAGCCTGGTCCTTGGCAGTCATGGATTTAGATATGTTGGAGTGGGTGGTCATGGTCAGAGTAAGAAGGTATATCTTAGGGGGCTGAGAGCAAAATGAGATTCCTGGCATGGTGGTGGTGGTGATTTGTGGAAAATCCTTTGGGAAGGGCAACTAGTCTGTAGCCAGTAAAATGGCAATTCTGAATCTGGAGGGGCTTTGCTCCAACTTCATCTGCATATACTTACCTGATATGCTGGCAGTGGAGGGATGGCTTCATGGGACCTGATCTGGGAGAGAGGGCCATGTTTATTGGCATCCCTTTGAAACAGGTAACAAGCATGACTAGCATTTCTAGTTCAACAGTGAAGAACAGGGCCATGGAGCTTGAATGTGGGACCTTTGGGGAGGTTCCTTCAGAGGAACCCAGACACCAAGCCTGGTGTGGAAACTCCTTTTTCTTGGGAGGATACTTAGGAGGGATGGGAAAATAGGCCCTCAGTATCTGGATGTCGAGGCTACTCTCTCTTCCCTGCCCTGTTGCAAACAGCTCACAGTGCTTCCTCCTCTTTTTGAAATCCCAGGTATGAACTTTCTCAAAGCACATCAGCCAAAATGTTTGTGGCATAAAGTGGGTGTGAGGGTGTGAAGGGGAGCTCTGCAAAATGGGATGTGGGGCTGGGGTCCCCTGATCCCGGGGAAATTCCAGTGGGGTAGAGCCTCTGTGCCCTTGTTCCCATCTACATTACTGCAGTCACTGCTCCAGAGCACTGGGCAAAAATACCCACTTCCAGTCTTGTAATATGCTGCCCAAGCAAATGTAAAATATTTAATCTGGCATTGCCAAAGGGGTGCTTTATGACTTATGCCAAATTACATTATGTAAACATAATTAAAGGGTTAGCTTTGTTTGAATCTGTCATTCTAAGCAATAAAGATGTCAGATAATTTATTGTTGGGTTTTGATACCCACCCTATGAAGCTAATAACTTCTTCTGTGTGCATGTATGTATGTGTGAGCAGTGTACATGCAGCTTGTCATTTTCAAAGGTGACCAAGTCTGAAGATGTTGCTGATAGAATCCAGGAACACTGTCTGCTACAAAACTGGCTTCCAGAGTTTGCTTTTGAGCCTGGATGCCTGCAGTTCCCAAAACTGCTTGAGAAGGCTGACAGGGACAGCACCAATGGCAGGAAAGATCTGGGGAGGGGAGCAGGGAGGTGCTGGCACCACTGCTGGGGCAGAGCTGGGCTTGCTCTGGGTGCATTAAATGTGGGACATGATCCCTCTAGACCAACAATTGTCAAACTGTGATGGGCAAGAATTTAACAAAATGAAACATTAAAACCACATGATACCTCTCATGAAAAAAAGGATTTTTAATGAGTTGTTTCTCCTGCACTGTAGACCCTTCATGCCTGACAGGTTTCATTTTGCCTAGTGGCAGGTGCCTCACCAGAGATCCAGAACTTTGTCTGAGTCTTGTCCTTGTTTTTAGGGAGGAGGACCAGAGGTGTGACTAACTGGCTTATTGAAGATGGGGGAGGATTTAGCTGGGCACCAGCTCTAGATACCAAACTGGAGCAGCTCTTGAGCAGCAGAGGATGGAGCAGAGCAGTGGCCAAAGCCCAGGACATGTCCATCCTTATCTGGCAGGGAGCTGGAGTGGTTTCAGCTCATGATGGTAGGTGCTTCCTACACCAGGGCTGGCACAGGCTGACGTGCTGGGTAAACCCTCAGCTTCTGGAGCAACAAAACACTCTCCTTCTCTCTCTGTTTTGAGACCTGTGTTACAACCACTAAGTTGATGGAAAAACAAACCCAAATCCTGTCAAGTACTAGGACAAATATTTTTAAGGCTATTTCAGGATTTATAAAAAATAGTAAACTAGAAAGTAAAATACACTTTATTAAACTGCCTTAATTTATAGTCAAATACACAGACTCTCTGCTGGAGTGCAAAAAGTAAAGATGCCTCTGAGTCTAAGACTTGGATTGTCAGTGTCTGAGAGTATTTATGCATTGCTAGGTGCAATTATTGTCTTGAAATCTTCTGTTAAGATAGTCTTTCTTCAAAGTAAGCTTTCCTTCTGGCTTCTGTTGAGTGCCTGTATGGAGCTGTAACACGCTGTTTGTTCACCTCTCCAGAAGAAATTGAGTTTGTCAGTCATTCACCATTCCTACAGCATAAAGTGTCCTATTTAACACTGAGACATTGCTGTTGGATGCCTGAAGACCCCAGGCCCACTAGAAGATTAAAAAAAATATAGTTCAATTAAAGACCAAGGGCAAAAATAGTTTCATGGGTTTTCTGTTTCAAATTAGACTCTTAAAGGCCTCTTTCCCAAATTTCTTCCATTCGAGTTTTGGATCCAGTCCTAAATGCTGGTTCTGAAACCCCAAATTACACCGCAATTTGTGCCAACATCAGTGATGGGGTGGATCCAAACAGCAGATATAACCACACCAAAACCCAGTGAAGTTTTGGGTCCCCTGCCCAGGTTCAGTTGAGTCCCTTTGCCTTGTGGATCCTCTCTGCCCTGCTGGACCCTCATCTGCCCCTCCACAGCCCATCCATCCCACATCTAATCCACCCAGGGCCACTTTGGGTGAACAAAATCTATGATATAAACATAATAGGATCTGAGTTAGCTTTGAGGACTGGTAGGGGTTAAGTCTTTTGTAAGTTCAATTAAGAAATAAAACTCGGTGGGAGACCTGCAATGCTTCCCAGTTGTTCTCCAAGTACCACAACAAACCTCCTCATTTTAGGCCTGGTATCTAAGGGGGTATCTGGCTTTGTAATCTGGGGTTTGGTTTGGGCTCATCTCTACCCAAAATATTATTTTAACCACTCTTTGTGTTTCATTTCCATACTTTTCCTTCGGTATGCTTTGAGAAAAGATTCTGCCAAAGACAGAAATGCTTTGAGCCTGAAAAACATTTTTTTTTTCTGTGTATATGGAAGGCAGTGTTTTGCTTGGCTTAGCTTGTGAAATACATGGCACAACCTGCACGAAATATTTGAGGCTGTGAGGAGACATGAGCAATTCTTAAATTAAAAAAAGAAGAAAAAAAGTTAGTTTTCATTCAATGGTCTCATTTGCTTATAACCACACCTAGACAGGAGATGTGGGGCAGAGCAAGGAAGAAGAGTTGATTTATGAACTTGTAAAATTAAAGTTGTTATAAAGTTAAAAAGAAACAAAACAGCCCTCCCCAAAAAGCTCAGACTCATGGCAAGGTTTCTACACATGTGAGCAGGAATTAAACCATTAGCGTTTGATAAAAATTCATGAGGCTTTCAAAGTACCAGGGGTTGAGATGAAAGCTCTGCCTTATGTACCCAGGCTGTGGGGAAAAGGGCTGCCAAGTGCCCCTGTCCTCACCTGGTTGGGCTTTTCCTGTGGAGGGTCACAGTATGGGGTTGAAGGCTAATGGGGAGCTTAGAGGGTCAGTTAATAGTTCAGGGGCCTGCTGGCAGGGCCCTCTGGATTTTTTCAGTCTGACTTCCATCTCTAAGCAGGATCAACAGCAAGCCTCTACCTCCATGAGCTCGTCTCTGCTCTTGTGCCTCCCAACAGATGTGTGTAGAGGCAGAAATAACTGAATCTGGCTTGGCCTGCTCCTTAGCACTGAGCCCAAACTAGAGCAGCCCCTGACTTGCCCCATTTCAGGCTGGTGCTCCTTGGAGGTCCCAGGTGGAAGAGGTCTTGGGGGTAAAGCAGATTTTTGGCCACTCAGCCTGTCCCTGTTCCTCCACAGAGTGGTGCACACAGGCTGTTTGACCCTCTGTCTGAAACATGTGACTTTGATTTTCATGCACTGTCTCCGCCCATAATAAGATTTTGGCTACAAGAAGAGGCTGTGATAGTGAACACTGGTGCAGGTGTTGTGTTGTCACGCTGTCTGCCAGCCACACTTTGGGTCAAGGCAGGGGGAACTGACCATTGTTTGTAGCCTAATACTCCCAGAGCCCTTTGATACCACACCAGAGCAAACCAAGATGATAATCCTACCTCTCAGATTTCCAAATCCAAGCCAGAGCTCCATAGAGGGGTAAGATGTGGGCAGGGGAAAGCAGTGGAGAAGTTAGGGTTTCTGCAAGACACAGCAGACACAGCTGTCTCCTTGACACTGCTCCTGTTGCAGCTGGTGAGCACTCTGTGCTCTAGTTTGCTTGTAGTTCATTGCTTAATGCCTTGCCTGGCAGTTTTCCTGATGTGCCTCACCTGCAAGTGAACAGCTTCTCCTGCAGACCCCAGCAGAGCAGACCATGCCCCAGTTGGGGGGCAAGTTTCTCAGTGAGATGCTGGGGAGTTTGAGAAAGAGAACGAGGACTTGGAGGGGCCAGCTGACCCCTGGGCCAACCCTCTCGCTCCATCCAGGCACCTTTCCACTTGCCAGGGAAGCTTTTATTTATCCAGAGCAAACAAAATTATTAGGAAGGCAATAAAATAGTAAGGCTGAGGTTCTGTGGGCACCTTGTAGGATGCTGCTTGCTTGCTTCTGAAAAGCACTGGGATTTTTTTTTCTTAAATTGCAAAGTGTCCTTTAAAGGTGTCCTGGGGTGCTGCCCAGGGCAGTTTCTTCAGCTCAGGGGAAAGTGTGTGGATCTGATAGCTGGAGACAGATGGGATCAGCAGCCTGGTAAGTTAATGGTTTTTGGAAGTTTGAAAAGTTAGTGGTGGCATGGGCCACCCTGTTCCTGTGGCATCTGTGACCACTGCACAGCGTGGGCTCCACACCAGCAGCTGTCACGTCCTGTGTCTCTTCAATGCCTCTTCATTTTGCTGGTCGCTTGTAAGGGTTTGATAGGCAAAACTGGTGTTTTGGAGAGGAAAGAGAAGATTCATAGGCTTTTAAATTGAAATGGTCAAAATGACACTGGTCAAAATTTTTTTAAGCCGCCACTCCCACAAGTAGCTCACACTGACTGGAGCAACAGCTTGTCCTTTGTAGATGCTGGAGTGTGTTCCTTAGCGTATCCATGCTAAGAAGCTTCTGAAGACTTCCGAGACTTAATTTTCCTCTGCCAGTCTCCCCAGCCCCAGGGCAAATCTAGTCAATAAACCAAAAAAAGATTAGAAACTGCACTTCTAGCAGGGAGGGCTGGAGTCCAGATGATGTCCACAGTTGTTCCTATGGCTTCTCTCCTCAAACCCATCTTTTCCTGCTGCTGCAGTGAATCGTGGTAGAGACACAGATATTGCACTGTGATGAGTAGGAGAAAAGCCACCAAGAAGAGCTTGCAGGACAGATGGTTCCTCTCAGCTTCTTCCCAGCTGAAGCAACTTCTCTAATCTGTCAGCCCTTGAACTATTCAGCCCAATCTCTGTAGCTCATCTCCAGCTTGAGCTCTTATCATAACTGACAGGAGAAAAATTCCTTTTGAGTAGAAGAAACTTTCTCTTCCTCACACTCCAGGGCCCATGCACGTGGCCCTGGAGCTTTGGCTGCAGGAGTAATTAAATCTGTTTAATTTGGCTGCTTTGGTGTGCCTCGTGCCTGATGGTTGGGCACCCTCCTGCAGGAAGATCTGGGCTTCAGGAAGGGCCAGAAATAAAGTAGGAAATGGAAAACCACTATCAGAGAATGATAGTTTGCTGCTGCTTTATTAATCAGGATTTAAATAAGCCATTAGGGAGCAGCCAGGAGCATCATCACCTGCATTTTCCAGCAAGAGCAATTTGTTGCTCTTAAGAAGTGAGCAGCCACTCCTTTTAGAGCCGTGCACAAGAGCTTCATGACCCACTGGATGATGGGCTCAGGGGATGCAAAAGGATGTTTTTACTTAGGAGAGAGAAAGCATTGAGCAGCTGGTCTCAATGGGCAGAGCTGTGAGGGAAGGGCACTACTCTGTGTCAGTGCTGCCATCACACAGCCCCGAGGATGTTCCTGGTTTACAGTGTTTCCATCTGGGGTTTGGGAGAGAGGAGAAAGCCCCCTGCCCTGAGCACTGGGACACTGTGCTGTAGCTGTGAGGATGTGGCACTGAAATACCCACCCCAAAGCGGCAGAGGTCACAGGGGCCAAATTTTAGCAGGGGAAGAACAAGAGGAAATGAGAGAACGGGAATGAAAATGTTCTTGGTTCTGGACAGAGCGGTCAGTCCCCCTAATTCCAAGCAAACATTCCATTGCCAAGCCACTATTCAGTTGCCAGGGGCAGTTATGGTCGTTGGAGAAGCCTCAGGGTCTGTTATGGTGGTTTGAGCAGCCATAGGGCCTGTCTGCAGGGCTGGAGTAGCCACAGAGCCTGGCACAGGGATTGGAGTAGCCACAGGGCTGCAGAGGCCACAGGTCACGGAAGGTCCCAGGAAAGCAGAGGGGCTCGTCCCGTGCCCGGTGCTTCCCACGCTCCTCTGGGCCCTCAGGGTTGCAGGGCAGCTCCCGGGCTGACCTGGGAGAGAGAGGGGCACTGCCAAGCAGGGCCTGGGCTCTCTCTGTCCTGCTGGTGGCTGCAACCATGGATACCTGGAGCAATGGGAAGATGGCAGCCCGTTTCCTCACCCTGTACAAGGTGGAAATCCCACACTTGCTCAGGTGAGGGGGCTCTTCCACCAGCCTCCATCCTCTTCTCCTGTCTTCTCCATTCCTCCTTTCCCTGCCATGGCAAACTCCCATCCCTTATCTCCATCACTTCTGTCTCCTCTTGTACCTCCCTTCCCCAGCCCTGTTCCTCCCTGTAACACCCCCGTGCTCTGCCAGGGGGTTCCCCACTGGGGAGGGGTGGGGATGCCTTGCTGCCAGATGGGGTCTGGGATGGTGTTGGGTTGCTCTGCCCTGTTCCCCCACCTGGGACACGGTCCAACACCCAGAACAATCCAACACCCTGCCAAGGAACTGGACCCAGCGCGTAACCTTGAGGAAAACTTCTGTGGCAGGGAACTCAAGGTGAGAGAGGAGGAATCCCGATGTTCACTTATGCAGCTTCTGAAGACTAAGAGGGAAGCCCGACTGATGGAAAAAGCTCTGGCAGAGAAAGATGAGGTGAGAAAGATGAGAGGGTGCTGTGGCATGGCTGGGAGGGCTTGTGGTTTTTTGGAGGAGGGCACCAGCAGGCAGGTGACTGGTTCTGGGTGAGGGCAGCCGTGCCACCCTCACTCTGGTGCTTCAGACCTTCAGGGAGAAGATGAAAGTCATCACTGACCGGTGGAGGGCCCTGCATGCCAAGAGGGTTCAGCTGAAAGACCATGTGGAGAAGTCTGGGAGAATTATACAGGTACACCAGATGACATGACCCTGAGCCACACCACCCACTTCTCCCCTCCCTTGGGGAAGAGAGTCTTGGGCCAGTACTCCTGTTCAAGCCTGCCTTGAACCTGGAGATGTAAGGAAGAGGAATTGCATGGCACGAGGTTTTGTACCACAGGCATGGAAAGCCCTGATAGGGCTTGGGTGAGAGAGAGCTTGTCCAGTACCAGTGGGATCTCCTGAGGGCACTAAATGTACCCCAGGAAGGCTCTCAGCTTTGTAACTACTGTTGGCATTCAGCTGTATTCCAGGAACAGATACAAGAAGTTCTGAAAATCAGTGCCATCCCAGGTGCCTGTCTCTAAGACCAAAGGGTCAGTGCAAGAGGGATTGCTCTGTGAAACAGGAAGGGAAAATATTCCTGGGGTGCTCCAGTACTGGTCTCTACTCTGTGAAAGTATGTCCTTCCAGTGCTGCTAAATGATCCATCCCCATCTTTCCTTGCCTTCCTTTCCCTCTCTCTGTATATGCATGCACGTGTGTTGGTGGGGAAAACCACCAGGAAAATGAAGAAGTACGAATCCTAGCTCTGAAGATAGACAGCAAAGAGAGAGAGGAGAATATGCAAAAGGACAGTGAGCTTTTGAGAGCTAAGATGAAATTGGAAGCCCTCAGAAAAGAGCACTGGAAACTCTGCAAAAAAGTACAGAAGTACTCTGTCTTCAAGAAATACCTGGAGGACGTGGTGAAGGTCTCACAGGTGAGTTTGGATGTGAGAGAGACAGGTCATGGTCTTGGGAAGACCCTTACGTAGATGTTGAAACTAAAAGAGATAAGGCAAACCCTCTGGATACTTGATGAATCCCAGAGACCTCAGATGGAATGGTAAGAGGTCCCCTGCAACCAAGGTGAGCCATGGGGAGGAGAGTTAGCGTAGGAGAACCAGACTGGGAAGGGAAGTCTCGTTGAGAACAGGACTACAGAATAGTTAGACTTGGGGAAGAAGTGAAGATATTTCACCTGGGGGAGGTGTTGGCCCTGTTAAGGGCAGGGTGCCAAATCAAACAAGCCCTGCAGCTCGTGAGGGGAGGGCATGGGGTTACTAACACCAGGAATCCTTTGCTGTAGTTTGAGGACATCCCAGAAGTCGCTTCACGGTACAGATTGCTGGTGAGGACACACAAGGACCTTCTGCAGTCACAACAGGGGCACAAGGAACTGACTGAGCAAGACAAGCTGCTCCTGGAAGAGTACAGGGCAGAGAAAGAAGCTGAGATGCTTCAGTACAAAAAGGAGCTGGTGCAGCTCAAACTACGTTTTGACCAGGCTCAGAGAGATATCTTCGTCTGGGTAAGGAACTGTGGGGTGGGCAGGGGAGGATCTCCAAGGCTTGTCTCTGTCAAGACTGGCTAATGGCTCATCCTTCAGCCATGAGGTCATGGCAGGGCCCGGTACCATCTTTGTGATGGGAGGAGGTTCATAATTTCATCCCTCCACGCAGTTGCAGAAGGAAGAATGACAGACCAGGTCTGGCGCCAGTTTGCCATCAGGCAAAGTTGAAAAGCACCTGGTCTGGGAGGGTGGCAGTGGCACGTGTTGCTGCCAGGGTATCAGCAACCCTGCTGAGGGTAGCAATGAATAGGGTCTGTGGGGAGCCAGAGTGAGGACTGCAGGAGTGGAAAAGAGACAGGGAGGTTCCTGGGGCTAGGAGCAGCTGTGGTGTTTCCTGGATCTGCTTCCATCACACCAGGCTGAACCAACTCCAGCACAGCCTGGCAAGGACAGGTTTTTCCTAGCCAGGCAGATGAGTGTGGGAGTTCGGGTCTCCAAGCCAGACGTCCAGTGCTGCAGCAGCACCTTTGCTGGGGCACATCCCCATGCTGCATATCTCCTCTCCTGCCAGGAGGCTCGCTGGGCTGACATCCAGAACAGGACTTCCAGGAAAACCAGGAAGTTTTGGACCATCAAGCTGGCCATCCACGACCTTTTCCAGTCCACCAACATGCGGATGAATGCGGAGTGTAATGTGTCGGCGGATGACAGCCTCAAACAGCTAGACATGGTAAGGCCAAGCCAGAGCCCTACTCCCTGCCCAGAAAGAGAAGCAGTAGTGACTCTCAGCTGCCCAAAGGAGGGGAGAGCCCACAGGCTCAACAGACACATTCCTGTCTCTCTTGGGCATGGGGAATGGGCAGGGGATACCAGGCAAACCTGCCTCTTCTGAGGAGGCAGAGCAAAGTGTGGAGCCTGGCGAGAAGAGTGGGAGACAGGCAGGCTGGGGCAGGAGATGCAGGGTGTGCAAATAGGCCAAGGTTGGGTTTCATTCGCCCATGCCCTGAACTCAGACTCACCTACAAAACCCTATTCTGGTGGTGCAGATCCAGCAAGGCAAATGTTTATCCCCCTGTTCAGTTTGATTGGTGACATTTGGAGCCAACGAACCTCCCTTTGCTTCCTGTTCCCATCCCTGTGCTGAGCTCTGCCATCTCTCTTTCCCACCCTAGATAAAGCAGTTTATCCAGCACCTCGAAGACATCCATCTCTATGGGGGACAAGAAGAAGCCCCAGTGAGAAGCTACACTGAGGAATCCAAAGGAAACCTGACTTGCCCTCACAACGAAGGTTCAGTAGGTTGGGAAGGGAAAGAGGAGAACTCTAGAGATACTGTAGAGTAAAGAAAAAAAAAAAACAAAAAACAAAGAAACAAACTGTTTCAAGGTGTTTCTTCATTTCCTGGGAGGATTGAACATGTCAGAGCAACTCCATCCCACAGCTTCACCCCAGACACCATAGGGGTGCCTCCTGTGGCAGATGGGGTTCTGGTTGCAAGAGAGAGTGTTCCTGCAAAACATGCAATATAATGAGAGCAGGCTGGGACAGGAATATAGGCTCCAACAGGGATCAGTACAAGTGTTCACATTTGGATGTCCCACTCAGACTTAGCTCTTTTATATTTGAGAGAGGTGTCACAACAGGGTGGGGAGACTGTGCTTCAGGAGGGCTTCAGAAAGTTTCCACCACACCCAGCACATCAGTGAATATGGATTTCTCTGCACAGCCATGTGTTGTGGACTAAAGCTCACCTTCCCCCTCAGGGTGCTAGGGAAAATGTGGAGAACAGACATAGGTGATGGATGAACCAGCCAAAGCTACCGCACCAAGCATTTAGCTGTTCACCACATGTGCTGTCATGAGGAATGCAAAGCAAGAGGACTAACAGTGGCTCCAGGGACACACTGTGGAATTCAGGTCAGGCCCCACAGCCTTCTGTGGAGGACCTTTTAATGGACCAAGGACCCAATGACATAAGCTTACAGATTTTGAGGCAAGAGACCATTGATCACATGCTCTTGCTCTCTGCTCTCCAGTAGTTATTCCTGTCCTGAGATAAAGGGTTTCCTGGAGGAAGAAGAGCTTCCAGGAGGAAATAAAACTCTCTGAGACTGGTGAAAGGTTGCACAGTGCAATGCAGAAATGATGTTCAGCTCTTCCCAGGCTTTGGGTGAGATTTGGGAGAAGGAGGTCTGGAAATGGAGCATCTGGGGATGAGCGATGGAGCTTTGAGGACATGTCTCCAAACACTCATTCAGAAGGGTTTTTCCATCTTCCTTATCCTCACCATGGCACAGTGTCCTTGCAATTTCTGGGGTTTTTTTAGGGCATGGCCTAGACATAATTTGGGAGAATTAAAAACTGGGGGGAAAAAAGCAATTCAAATGCTTCAGCATAGTGAGCATGAGTCCCAAAAAGGTGATCATTTTAGCTAGACAGGTTCTGCCATCTACGCTTGGTTTGATCTTCCAAAATAACAGGGTGTGAACTTTGATATTTCCACGTTGTATGGCAAGAAATAACATGCCTGTAACAGTTTTAATCCTGGGTATTACCTCTCCTCCAAACTTCAGAGATGTACTGATATACACACCCTGCCTTCCCGCATGCGGGCGGGTAATTAGGAAGAAAAAAATCCTCTTTGTGTGTTGGTACACGTCCTTCTAAGCAATCCCAATTTCCACAGGGATCACATGTGGCTGAAATGCAGCTGTTGTTGGTATCCTGTGTGCTTTGCAGTGCTCTGTGCTCATAAATAAAAAGTAAGACAAATTTCAGTACCTAATGTTTTACACAAGAGAACTAGATGAGGGTTCCAGAGCCCTGTGCCAACACAGGAATGAATGTCTGACTTTCCTTACAGGAAATTTCAGGGTAGTATAAATTTAATATATTGGATTGAATGGTCATGTGATTTGTTACCTTTGTGGCTTTTTTTTTTAATCTTTTCGTGATAAAAGTAAAATCAACAGGTAAAATCCTTTAATTAAAATCCTCTTGGCTGAGGATGTGAATATTATGGAAATTATTTCCATTTTTTAGTCAGGCTTTTAAAATGAGGATACAGAAATAAAGAACTTACACCTCCAAAAGATGGCATTTCTTACTCTATCCTGACATCAGCCTGGTGCAGTTTTCTGCACCTTCCCGTGTCACACTGCCATGAGTCAGGAAACAAAGCTTAAATCTAAGGTAGTTATAGAGAATCTTGTTTCTTGGGATTTTTTTTTTTTTTTAATGAATTCATAAATGCCTTTCTTTCAATTAAAAAAAAAAAAAAAAAAAAAGAAAAGAAAAAGGAAACAAAGAAAAGTCATGCACCTTTTTCCAGGTGAATATTGACTATTGGCTGAGACAAGACAGTGTAATGCCTCTCTTTCTGCTTTAAATTCTAATATAACTGATATAACTGAGTTTTTGTGACATTAGTTGGGTTACCAAGAGTGCTGGACACAGGCTGAAATCTGAGTGCATAACAGGAATCCATACAGTGGTTAAGGAAATTGGAGAAAAGTTATACTTGGAGTTACAAGGAAAAAATTCCAAAGTATCTTCACTGAAACTAATGAGTTTATTTTGGATTCGTTCACTTGTAAGTAGGAAGTTGGCAATAGCAGGGATAAGAAAGTGGCTTTCTGTGAAATAGGAGAGAGAAAGAAAAGAATGCAATCTAGGAAATGATGCAGCATTGGTCTCTTAAGAAAAGCCTTCTCTTTCTATAATTTTTTTGCATTATTGGACATTTTTGGGAAGAAACAACTGTAAAAATTAAATGGAGTGGTAGAGAGCTGTGTATGAGGGAGACAAGGCTGCTTTGGTTAAACTTGGAGATTATTCATGTGATCTTCTCTGGTGACATCAAATTTTAAAAATTGGAAAAAAAACCCAAAATAGGTGAGGGAGGGTACCCCAACCCTGTCTCCACCAGTCCTCAGCAATGCAGATCTTTCTCATGGATTCAGGCAGCCACTTGGATGGGTCATGTACAAATGTAAGACCAACAGTGCTGTTCCCAGGTTGGCCTTGGGGTCACTCTTCCATTAGGAAGCTCAAACCCTGGTGTGTGCAGCAAATCCTTCCCTGCTACGGGGAATTGCAGCAAGTGCAGCCCAGTCATTTCATGTGAGTAAATCAGGATAAACTCCCAGGATTACTTTGATTACATGAAGTTTATCTCAAGTTACATCCTGGGCTGCAGGGTGGGATGGTTCCAGTGCCCCACTACACATGCAGCTGTGCCCTGCTGAAGCCCCAGAGGTCTGGGGTTCCTGTGGGCCATGATGTATTTGGGGTGAAGTGCTGCCTTTTGTGCCCCCCAACACAGGGAGCCATTGGACTAAATGTGGAACACTGTGACTGGGTTTGCCCTCTGCAGAACTCCCACCTTCCACAGTTCCTATAAAATGCTGTTTGCCAGCCCACAAATACAACAAACAGTCCAATTTGATTCTGCCTCTCTATTCTGCTCTGGTGAGATCCCACCTGGAGTCCTGAGTCCAGCTCTGGGGTCTCCCAACGTAAGAAGGACATGGAGCTGTTGGAACAAGTCCAGAGGAGGCCATGAAGATGCTTCAAGGGCTGGAGCACCTCTGCTATGGAGATAAAGAGAGCTGGGTTGTTAAGCCTGGAGAATGGAAGGTTCTGGAGAGATTTAACAGCAGCTTCCAATACCTCATGTGTGGCTATAAGAGAGCTGGACTTTTGACAAGGGCCTGTAGTAATAGGACAATGGAAAATGGCTTTAAATTAAAAGGTAGTAGGTTCAGATTCAATATTAGGAAGAAATATTTCATTATGAGGGTGTTGAGGCACTGGAACAGGATGCCCCATCTCTGAAGGTGTTCAAGGGCAGGTTGGATGGGACTCTGAGCAACCTGGTGAAAGGTGTCCCTGCCCATGGCATGGGGTTGGAACTACGTGATCTTTAAGGATCCCTTCTAACCCAAACCACTGTGTGAAATTCTGGCCACTGCAAGCACAGCACATGAACAGTTGTAATGGGAATTGTAATGTTCTTGGGCTTGGCTGTGAAGTATTTGCAAGGTGACAGTATAGTACAGAGTATAGTGCAATAATTTTTGTTCAAGTGGCTTTAAAGGAGAAAAGAAAGTACCCAAACAGATATCAGACCTGAATTGGTGAGGTACTTGAACTAGATGGCTGTTGTAGGTCCCTTCCACCTGAAATAGTCTGTTCTGTTCAAAATATCTAGAAAATATAGAGTTTGATACTTTGCTGTTCAATCCCAGGCACACACAGACACTTATGTGGTTATCACAGGAGTATTGTGAAAAAAAATTAGGTCAGTTTTAAGTTTTCATTCCTTGCTTTTAAGATTTGTGTGGTTGCAAATGCTGCCACTGTTGTGGCAGTATCACAGGTGAAGTTCATTTGGTGATCCTGAGTAGGTCGTTGAAATGAGAGTAAATAAAACAACCCAGCCTTTCACCTGGCATCAGGCACTGAATGCTGAGTGGAGAAAGCTTTATTGAAAGGTCCTTGATGGGTAGTTTTGTACTCAGGGGGTTTAATTAGAGATGGTAGTGTGGATGAGCAACAGCTGGCTGCCACTTTGGCAACAGGATTATTCAGGGACAGCCACTAGCAGGAGTAGTCAGATGGTTGATATGAGCCAGTTAGTACATGAAAAAGAGGTTATGCTTCAGAGAAGCTGGTTATGCCTCACAAGGAGCTGGAAGAAATATTCATCATAGACACTGCAAGAGGTGTTGTCTGGAGTGATGGTGAGTGTGTGTGAGATGGATTTTGTGCATGTGGGTTTGCAAATGGATGGGATCAGGAACCACTGGCAACTCACCTGCCGAGTACCTGTGCATAGGGGGTAGCTCGTGTTCAACAGGTAGGAAAAAAAGGGTGGAAAATGAATTAAATGGCTTGCAAAGGATCAACTCAGCGTTGATGGCATGGCCAATGGTTATTTTAAGGCCAGTGAGGGATGTCCTTAGAGCAGGGAGTGCATGATGAGGTGGAGTTAAATCCCAATAAGTATAAAGTTCTGGACAGGAAAGGATAATTTTTCAAAGCAGCTGCTCACAATTGTTCACTCACGTGCCCACGTGTCCTGTGGGCATTCCCACACAGCATCAAGTAAATCACTGATTCAGGAGGAAAACAGGCTGCTGAATGACAGATGTTCAAGTCACCACTCATCCTCTGCCCCCTTGGATGGTGAGGCTATTGGGGTCTTGCTCCACATCTGCCCTTCTCTCCTTGTCCCCTCACTCACTCCTTACTCGATACAGACACATTCATTTTTCATAAATACAATTGCACGGACATTAAAGTGCGTGGTGAGGAAAGAGGGAGATCAGAAACATCTGGTGGGTGCTTCTGGGGTAGAAATTCCTTCAAGAAGGTGAACTTGGGAACATTTTTTGCCTCAACTTTACACCAGTTGATGGGTGGAGAGCTGAGAGCAGGGCTGGGAGCTGTGCACAGTTGGAACATCCTCCACCTGGAGCAAATTATCTTGATCTCAGAGGTGTAAAGTGCTCCTGCTAGTGCCAGTGAAGCAAAATGGTGAGTGGGACAGTAGCCCTCTGGGCACATGCCCACCTGAGAGAGGCAAGGAAAGAGGAGCCCATGCATGGGAAAAGTCCCTCAGGAAGGGTGACGTTGATAAGCCAGTAGAGTTGTGATTGACAAACCAGGGTTTGCTCTTCTCCATGAACATGGCACCTTGGGTAGATTTAATCTGCTCCCTTTTCCCTCCATTGAAATTTTTGTCACGAGATTGAGCTATTAAGATGATAATACAAAATATATAGTTGATCCATAACATGATGTATTCTTCTGACTGGGGCAGTTTTCCTCTCTGTATGCAGCTCCTCATACCAAGCCCCAGAGTTCCCACACATCTATTCAAAGCTCAAGAATTCAGGAAAGGACAACTTTCATGTAATGTCAGTCTGATGGCTCTTGCTCTTCTAAACCACAGTACAGAAAGAGTTGAAGACACAGGGTTGCAAAATTGCAAAAAATAATTCACAGTATCACTTTTGCATAATATCTTAATATGAGGGATCACAAGAACCTCTTGTTCTGGGGAAAGACTGATAAGAGACTAGAGTTTAGCATTCTACTAGGCCTAAGGGAATAGTAGCTGTAAATTAGCATAACAAATATAAAGTTGCATAATGGTCTCCATTCCAATGTGTTTTAGGTTAGCAATTTGTTACAATTTTCAGCTTTTGGGATGAAGTCTTCTGGGCTGGTTTTCCAACTGGGAAAAAAGCACACAAATGTGTGTAAACTTACTTAAGACAAATATTACTAAATAATCTCTTCATCTAAGGAAAGATAGGAAACTGTTCTCCCGTTATTAATTCTTATAATTCCTTCAGTGAATGTTGATAGAGCAGACACAGCTGGTTTTATACATTAAAATGTGGGCTGGGAATGGTCCTTGCAAAGCAGTGTCTGTTTGTTACATGAGAATCACAGACTGACAGAATCATTAGGGTTGAAAAAGACTTCTGAAATCATTTAGTACAACCATTAACCTGACACTGAAAGGTCTAGCACTACACCACGTCCCTAAGTGTCTCATCTGGATGTTTTTTAAATGTTTCCAAGGATGGTGATTCCACCAGTTCCCTGGGCAGCCTGTTCCAAAGCTTGACACCCCTTTCAGTGCAGAAATTTTTCCTAATATCCAATCTAAACCTTCCCTGGAGCACCTTGAGGCTGTTTCCTCTTGTCCTATCATTTTTTAAGAGTGCCATAAATCTTTTACAATGTTTCAAGTTTGTGGTGCAGTCCAGTTACCGTCAGAGAGCTGAGCTAGAAATGACTTCTGGAGCACAGCTCTTTACATAAAGGCATCTGCAAAAAGCTCTTGTACAGAGCAAAAGTGCTTAAAAACTTGGTTTGTGCTGAGCCTGTGAAGGCTTCAGCCAAGGAAGGCTTGGTATTGATGCCTAATGAAAAGCATAGTAATGCTGTTGCTGTAAGTCTCTTGGAAACCTCTGAGGTGGAGGGAAGAGGTTCTTTCCAGGAGCTGAAAAGCTGAGCCCTCATTCCTGACACATTATATAGGGTGAGTAGCTCGGGGCTGTGACAATATCCTTGCCTGAGCCTCTGCGTGGGACACCCACACCTTCTACATCTGCAAGATAAAGAGGAGCATTATCTCATCTGCCAGAACTGCCTAGTGGGGGTCATTCTCTGCTGCATGAGGTAACCTGTGGGCGAGGCAGTCCTTGTAATAGCATGGTCAAACACACTTGATTTCAAACCACCTATTTCTGTTCTTTTTGGTCTCATGATTTTTTGAAGGTTTTCTTTTATTTTTTTTTTTCAGGTCTGCAAAGCTAACAAGTTTCATCAGACAAAACTCTGGTTTCAGAATTGCTTCAATTGCTCAGGGTTTTGCATTACTATTATTTATATTACAAAGACTAACCCCAGGAAATTCCTCGTGCCTCTGCTCCTCCTTTGGATGCAGAGAGGAGCTGCTGATCTGTGTTGCCCCAGAGAGGTCTGGCAGCCCTGTGGCACTGGAAATGCCCATTTTTGCCGGCTCAACCCAAAAGTTTGCTTTATAACTACCAGCAACATGTCAGCAAGGAAGAAGAGACACAGAACTAAACTTGGTCACTGGGGTTGGAGGTGACCTTTAAAAGTCCTTTCCAACCCAAACTACTTCTGTGAGCTATTGTGTGGTTGGTGAATTTGGTTCACATGGTGCAAAAAGTTGTATTATAGGCACTGGAACTCCACTATGTGTCTCTCCAGGTTACAGACACACTGACACGTATCTGCAGAGCTGACTGGAGAGGTACAGGCTCCAGTTCTCATATGTTGTAGCTAAAAACCCTTTTGCTGGTAAAAGTGCTCAGCAAAAGCCCTGTACAGTGTGTACACAGGCCATGCACACAGCATGTCTGATGGGAGAGGTTTTGCTCCAAGGTCCAGAGCTTTCTCAGTGCACACAGCGTAGCACGTTTCTTTCTGAATCTCAAAAACAACAACAAAAAAAACACAAGACCCTCCCCCAACAACAATAAAAAAAATGAACCCCCAAAAAATCATATCCTGAAAGCTTGAGAGATCACCACGCAGCTGTTAAGTGTCCTTCAGCTGCCCTGCAGTGCTTGCACAGAGCTGCAGCCTGGAAGGGGACATGCTGCAGGTGTCTGTCCATGCAAAGTGACATAAAATTTATTTAAATAACTGAATAATTCATGAGATTATTAAAGTTGCTGAAAACCACAGCAACAGAGGCTTTCACAGGGATGCTCCTGGAGCATCCCTGCTGGCTGGACTCTGCAGCAGCTCCTCACACACCAGCTCTGTGTGACGGAAATGCCCGTTCTGCACCCACAGCCAAGCCTTGCCAGTGATGACCTGCTCATTTTGCATTTTATTTTAAGCAAAGAATTTTTATAAAAAGCATTTGCTTGAGTTAATCTCCCATTTGACTACCTGGGGACCCATGTCCCCATCCCAACTAAGCGTCAGACTGTATCTCTGCTTGCCTGTGTCCCTGCATGCAGCAGAACTGGCATTAACTCATCTCCTGTGCTGGGGCTCAATGAAGCACTGAGGTGTGTGACTGCATTAATATAAAGATAATGTCATTATTCTGCTATAGTGCAGCAGATTTATGTCTGCACCAGGTATATTTTCCAGTACATCATATCCAGTCAGAATTAATTTAATGAGTTTATTGTACTCTTAGGGCAGTAGTTTTAAACTATGATGTTCAAAGGGCAATGGTAAAAACAGTGAAAGCAGGTTTGAAAATCAGCTCCCTATTACTTATATTGCATTTATATAGAGATCCTGACATTTAAGCCTGTGGAATTTTCCAGCAATACATAAAATTAGACCTTTGTATTTGTTTTTATTTTCTATCTGCCATTCATTTTGTTTGCCTTGGTTAAGTTTCCAGTTTTCCTTTTATACAGACCCTGCATATTGGTTCAACATACTTGGTGGGAACATTCTTGCTGGTGCCTGGTTTGTAGGAGGGCGCCTTGCTAAGCAGGACCTGCATGGATCCCAGACTGTAAATAGCTGCCTTTACTGGAAACTTGAGATATATTTTCCCTCTTGGAATCAGGTCCACCAGCAAATATCACAGCCTAATATCACACCACATAGAGCTAGGGTAATAGCCTGACTGCCCTGTTAAATGGCTAAAAATGCAGGTCTGTAAACTTTATTCTTTCCTCTGCCAGTGACAGTTTCATGCATTTCAACACATCATGTACCTCCCTGTGCCCATTGGAGTGATGGTGATTTGTCTCTCCATGCTGACATGCACCTCATTTAGCTCAGCCTTGCGCATCTTAAAATCCTCAAATAACTCCAAAAGCTGCTTCAGCACAGATCATGCTCCTGCATGGCTGTTTTGATCTTCACAGCTTCTTTTGCTGTTGCTGAAGGTACTTTTTTTTCATAAGCACAAACTTTTTACCAGCCAAAAACTTTTGCTGTTTGGTCAAGAAATGGATTCTTAACCCCCACTGTAATATATTAGTGAAGCTACTGACACTGCAGGTGCAACCCTGCTCCTGGGCTTAGAAGCTCTGTTGGCAGAAGAAAATGAGCTTTGAGAAATAAAATGCTTGCTTCTGTTCTAATTATCTCATGTTCAAAGCCCAGAACTACTGCAGGAGTTCGTTTGAATGATCTTTATAGATTAGATAAAGCTGATCTTGGTTCCAATTCATATCTACCCTGTGGTGAGTGGATATCAAGGATATTCCCTAGTGCTTGCACAATCCAGTGACTTTCCATTTAATTTGAGAGTGTTTTTCTGGCTTCTGATGTGCTCAGAAGTTTCTCTCATTTCCACGCTGAACATTAATATTCGTGCAGTTTGATGTTTTATACAGATTGTGTCATCCATTCCTAAAAATAACACATCCATTTGATTAATAGAAAGCTAATATGTCATTCTGGAAGGTTGCAGATATCCTAATACTTTAGAGGACATGAACTGTTTTCACGAAGAGTTAAAAGCAAAAAGGCGTTTTCCCCATTAAGGCAGGCAATGTTCTGCTCAAGGCAAATTCCTGGGGAAAGGAGGATTTGTCCCTCCAAACCAGCCCTGGAGCCATCATGGTGAGCTGCAATTTCATTGGCAGGGGAGATCAAATGACCAAGTAATCCACTTCTGTGCTTCAACAAGAGTCCAGTGTTAGGGGAGCCGGGCTGTGCAGGGCAGTAGGAGACTTGCCTGGGTTGGACCCAGACCCTGCTCCCTGCTGTGGGATCAGTGCTTCCTGTAGGAATTAATAGACTGGCAGACTTTGGGCAGGGAGCAGGCACCATCTGTAGGAAAGAGCTCCTGGCAGTGCTAATGGGTCTGCACCCAGCTCTCAGAGTGCCATGGGAGATTTGCTTTCCACAAGTGGGCCCACCTTTCCCCTGCCAGCCATGGAAGTTATTTGGGGCGAATAAATAGCTGGAAGCAAGAACAGAAGGGAGGGGATGTGGTCAACTGATGGAGAGATGCAAAGTTCTCGTGGTCAAAGACATCAGAAGTAACTTCCTTGCAGGCAGCAGTACTGAGAAGCTCCCAACATGAGTATTGCCAACCGATCTGTGTCTGAGAGTCCCAGATTCCAAGCTCTGCTTCAGCCACTCACCCCAGCTGGCACCTTGTGCCTGCAACCTGGGCACAGCACAGAGACATGGGAACAGCAGAAAGGGATCAGGTGCTTTTCTGCTAGGCTGTCTGTAGTTATTTGTAGAAGGATGGTGGTCACCTTGGCAAGACAAGGGAGTGACTGTCACATCCGTGGGGTAACAGTCTATTCTTGTGTAGCATTAAGTAGATTTTGGTGTTTGCTTAATGTTAGGGTGTTGCCCTTATAAAACTTAAACCTGTATTGAACCTGCTGAAGGGAGGTGATAGTTATCTGGCTTCAATCCTTAGGCTTTGAATCATGCGTTTAGTAGGAGCTGTCCATGCAACATAATGAATGTGGAGTCATGAGATTTGTCCAGCAAAAAACACTAGGTCTGTGGAAGAGAGAAACACCTGGGACATCTCTCCATGTGTTGGTCTTTCAAGCCACTGAAATAAAACTGATTGTCCAAAAAGATCCTGGATAGCTGGAAGTTCCCAGGGGAGCTGAGTGAGATGCCAACAGCAGTGAGGGTCCTTCAGCATGTCACCTCAGGAGAAGCAAAGTGCAGTCCAAACTGCACTGCAGTATAAAAAGACCATAAAGATGTTTAGGGAATGAAGGAACCAGTCATTCAGGTCTCCATACCTGTAAAGGGGTGAAACAACTATAAAAAATGACTAAAGCCACAGGAATGAAAAAGCTGAATATGATGACATGAGAAGGTCTGGTTAGTGCAGGTCATGAAAAGCTTTTTCAATGACTGCTTTAACCAGGAAAGGGTTGTAGGTGAGGAAAAGCTTTGCTCTCTGTGTTTCATCAGTTGGGAAAACAAATAGAGGTGAGGGAAAGGAATGAGGTGGAGACTAAAGAGGGAGAGTATTGTATTACGAGTAGGATGAGTGGCATGGTCTCATTTAGCCCAGAGCTTGGCATGCTGGCCTCAGAGAGGGGGCTGAGGGGAAGGAAGATGAAGAAAAGGGAATATCATGACCAAGAAAGAGTTTTTGGTTTTTCTTTTAGTGCAGGAGAAGCAAGGAAAATGGGATAGGGAGTAATTCAAACCCAACAGGAAGGTAGATGCTTTCTTGCAGCATGAACCTGCTGGGTCACAAATACCTATCCCTGCCTCTCAGCCTGGCCTGGCAAGCGTGGGATAAAGCAAATTAGGAGCTGCACTGAGCACACTTTGTTTGCTCATACTTTGTATTCATCAATTTGCTCATTCATTCATGATCTGCCTTAAGGTACTGCTAGAGTTAAATCCTGAAAAGGGTACACAAACAAACCCAGCATGCAGGGCCCTTCCTCGAAGGGCTGTGCAGCAAGCAAGCCCCAGGGAATGCTGAGAGGAATGCAGCAATCAGAGCATAACTCACTCTGTTAGTAATTTTTTTGCCTCTATCTCACGGAGAGTTTATTTTGGCAACTGTGGAGCATGAAAAAACCTCAAGTGTTCCAGTTGTGAGTATTGCATATCTTTCCTGATCTGGAGAGAACTGCCTGGATGGGATAGGACAAGGTCGTTCGCCATGGATGGAGTCCATAGATGGAAGGACAAGACATTCCTGACAAAAGCAAGGGGAAATTTTCTAGCTTGACACCAGGCAGAAAATTGCTGACAGGTATTTGCTAGTGGAACTAATCCTGGTGGAAGATCTGGGTAGATCTTGAGAGTGAATGTGAAGCTATATTCAGTTCCAGAAGGGATGGAGTTGTTTCTACAGGGAAATAACTTACATATGTCAGAGAAATTGCTGCAAGATCCTTTAGGAGACAAGGCACAGATGTGGTTTTCGGAGAGGCAGCAAGGAAAGGCAGCTGTGGGTTGGGTGATAATTGACAACAAACATCTACTCACCTACCTAAAAGGTGGGAAAACCTGCAGAACGTGGTACAGCTCCCACCATACCTAGGTGCTCACAGGGGCCAAACATCAAGCTCAAAGAGAAATGCAACACCAAAATAATCCTCCCCTTGCCACTCTTTACTGATGGGCAAAGAATGAGTTTCCTGCAACGGTCTTTTGAAGAACCAACACAAACTAACAGTTACTTCTGGCATGTTGTTGCAAAAGCTTGTAGGAGTGCTGTGGAGGCAGAATTATCTGCTTTTCTCTTTTCATGTCCCTTTATGTGGCAAAGGAGTTGAGAGGGTGTTGGTATCAGCCCTGCTTGCTTGGGCCACAGTAGCACAGATGATGTAGCAGGAAGCATCCAACAGCCCTGTAGATATCCCCAGTGCATTTGTGTCCCTTGAGCAGGCAGGACAGGCCAGACCATACCATACCATCCTTTGTGTCAGGGACCAAATTATGAGCAAACCCCAGATTCTTTCTTCACCTGGATATGTAGCTCCGTAGAGCAGGTATGTGACCTGCATGTCTGCAAATGTGGGTGCTCCTGCTCTACAAGAGCAGATTAACTTACACTTTCTGGTCACCTAACTGGCAGGTTCTATTGAAGTCCTTGAGGCTGATTAACGTCAACAGAGGAAAAAAAGGTGGTGGGTTGAAAAGCACACTGTGGCCAGTCTGCTTGTCCTGTGAGTGATTGCATGCTGGAATCTTTGCTCCCCAAAGCTTGTCTTGAACCTGATCATGAGCTGGACCTGTGCAATTAAGAAGAGTGGTGAGCTTGGGGTTGTGTGGTCTTCAGCCTGTGCTGGGTACCCAGCTGAAACACAGGTGTAGGACCTGACTGAAGGTACAGTGAAGCTAATGAAAATACAGATTCCACTGGTACTTAGTGTCCCCAGAAAAGACCCAGGGGTTGGTCCTCAGAAGAGAAGTTGGTTTAAGCCAGTGTCTCTTTATTCCCCTTGCATCAAACTCCACCATTCTGTGTCCAAGGCCGGAAGCTGAAATTCATCAATCCCACTAGATATCCCACTACAGTTAGAGGCATTGCTTTACCTTAGGCTTTGGTCAGTGTGGAGAGCAGTTCCCATGGTCATCTTATTGGTTAAACTGTCTCCTGCCCTAAAGCTTTCCTGCCCACCTTGTCCCATAGCCCTTTAAACCCTCAGTCTTGTAAGGCACATCGGTTACAAACAAGGAATCAATAATCTTTGCAGGCCAACTCCTTTCAGCCAAACTTGAATAACTGTTTAGTTACAGTCCTCTCCTATGACTGAGGTATTTTCTTCTACAGATGGTCAGAAAATTTGTCCCCTTAGAAGAGATTTTGGCTGAGCTCTCAAGTAATTTTAATTCTCATGACTGTAGAATAAACTTTTGTTTTGGCAGCTGTGGTGTCCAGCTTTGTTAATTTACTTCTTGTGAGCTCTGAAAAGCTTGGATTAAGCTCCATTAAGTGGTGACCGTAGCAAACATGAGAGAAGAGCATATCTCTTGTTTTTCTCTTCTTTGTCTCTCTGATCCTTGGGGGCTGCATCAGGGTTTGGTGCTGTAGAAACATCTCCCACCCCCACACAGATGTTCAAGCGATTAACCTTTCCTACTTCTTGTCCATGGAGTATTTGAGGATGGATTGAGATCTCCTATAGGGTCAGACCTACGTGCATTTCAGTCTTGCAGGCTTCTTCCTGATTTTGGAGGGTCACGGTAGGCTGAAGAGTACAGGCATACAGCAGAGGAATAGGCTACAAGAGGGATATAAAACACGAAAGTTTTGGTGGGCTTGTTCTGTTTATCATTCAATGAAACATCTGTTTCTTTTCAACAGTAGTAACCGGCTGGACGTTGCTTTGATCCTTTGCTGCAGTTCCTATTTGTGTTATTGTAAGGCCTGTGGTAAATGGTGATGTCTCTCCTGATTTCTCTGCAAGTTGTTGCTCTCTGGCCCTGGCACCAGCAGCAAAACGTTCCAGCGTGACTGGCAAATCTACTGGATCTCCACTGCTCACAAAGCAGCTCTGAGAGCTGCTGTCCCCTGGGAATGCCCACGTGCTTGAATTTATGGGGCTGCCTTGAATAAAGGCCTGAAAACGCTGCTGTGGAGAAGAAAGCTGTAGTGCTACGAGACGTGTTTTGTGGTCTTATTTTTCTCCAACAGGACAAATCCTGCAAGACTCTCCTTATAATTTCTCTCCGCAGTGACTGCGTTGTTTTGGCAGGAACTTTCATTTTGCCTTTTCTTGGCAATATTATCGTGATAGCAATGCCATGAGCAAAGACTTTGGTGTAGAGTCACAAGGAGCACTGGCATCACTCCAGTAGTGAACAGCAAATGGTTAATTATGCTTAGTTTGCTTGTATGTTTTATATCAGAATAGCATGTTAACAGCCAAATAACTTATACTCCTTGGACTACTGCAATTGCACACAAAAGCTATAAGAATGCCTCTGATAAGCTTTATCTTGGTCAGTGTTTATGCAAAGAAAGCCACTTCAAATGAATAATTGCAGGTTTCCTCCTTCCCTGAGTAAATTACTGCATTCATTGTAAATTAAGTCCCTGTGATTTTGAATGATTTGTGTCCCAGTGAAAAGGTTTTTCCTCTGTACACTTTTTTTGTATTTCCTATGTGTTCAGAGGATTCCTTTCCAGTGACTGGGCTCACTCTGAACAAGTCTGTGACCTGTGGTGAAAACTGAGCATAGTAAATACTGAGATGGTTTCAGCTGTATTTGTGTGTGTGTTTATCCTGAACTTGGCTGAAGATTAATACAGATGAAATGGGGATGGTTTGTTTTCCTGTGACTGCATCCATTCCATGGATACTTCCATGCCTTGTAGATTTGACTCTGGTGGAGTATTTTACTAAATTAAGAACGGGTGAATGTGCTATTTTTAGAAGAATCTACCAAAGTAATAGATCATTGCATACACCCACATATGAAATAAAACCTGTGTTGTAAATAGCACCTGTGATAATCAGAAACAAAAACATATTACAAATTTAATTAATTTGTTGCTGTTTAGTGCTATTATAATAGTATATGTTTCTATTCTTGATTTTTGTTGATTATTGTGAACACCAAAATAATTTGGCTTTACACAGTACAAGGAAACAGTAAAATGGAGAACTGTGCAATTTCTAAAACCTGTCATGAAAATACTTCCAGTCAGTAGTGGGTGGCCAAATAAAAGGATATTTAGTAAACTTGAAAACAGTCATTTAAGGGCATGCCTGCATGCATGGATGCAAACAGATGTGAACTCCTCTCTTGCTCTCCAAGCCAGATGGGCACATGCCAGCTTCACCAGGAAGCCATGAAACCATGTTCATATCCTGCTGGACTTAAATATTCCACTCTGCCTGTTTTAGCTCCCCTCAAGAAGCCAGATAGCTCATGTGAGCATGGTATGATGCTGAAGCCAGTTTGAGTCAAGCTGGCTTGAAAGGCAGACAGAGGAGATCGTGTGTGTCTGCACCCATCTGTGTAGACATGCCCTAAGCCAGACTGGGTGAAATTTGGAACCTTAATTAAAAACTAAGCTAATTAATTCAATAGGCCAAAATTTTGTCTGCTGTTGGCATGGATCTGTATTGGACAAGAAGAATGTTTTTCCACTTCCCAAGCAGACAAAATATTGGAGCTTCTATCTTTGAAGTTGGAGATGACAAAACTGACTTAGATTATTTCTGTTTGAAAATGTGTTTTCTTTGTGTTTTCATCTCAGGTTGGGTGCTCATGTGGTTCCCATCCCCACGGTGCCTGGACACCTTGTGTTCTTTGATGTACAGCTCTAACAACCCCTGTGAGAAGGGAACATACTGGTTTTCCCATTGGGTAGGTGGGGAACATAGTCCCAGGGAGAAAAGGGAGATTTTCCAAGGCTAAATGCTGCCTCACGCAGTGGCATCCTGGACCAGCTCCACCAGGGAGTCATGAAGGGTCTCCAGACCTCTTTAGAACTTCTCTTTGGGTCTTTTTCATGCAGCAAGTGTGGTGTCTTTGCTTTTCTAAACTCTGTGTCTAACAAGTCACACGCTGACCTGGCAGCATGAGGTCAGCATGGGCAGGTCCCACTGTTCTGTGGCCACCAGTAGACACGAGTGGCCAAAACGTGGCCGTGTGCCCTGGCCTGTGGCCATCCACACAGTTTCAGTGTTAGCAAATGCCCTAGTATGGATTTGGTTGGCATTAACTCACACTCTTCAAGATGGTGCCTTGGCACCACCCGGAGAACACATGAGCTGTTCCCAGAACTCATCCTCTTGGGATGGGGAGAACATTCGCTCAGCCAGCTTCTCCTGTGTGACTAGGATGGGGGAACTGCCCCTTGCCCTGTTTTGTTTGGACTTTTAGGCATCATAGCACTTCATTTGCAAAATGCCCCCATGGACTTCCTAGGGAAACGAGGACGCTTGTTTGACCTCACTCTCGGGTGGGACAGGATGTGGGGAGGAACACCATACGGTGGGAAAACATGGGAATTACGAGCCCCTTTGGGGCTGAGCGACTTCGTACTGGTGACCTACGAGCAGCAAAGTGGGCTGAATTAGTGCAGTGAAGTATTAATTAGGAGGAGAGTGCCGTAATGTTACAAAAACATTTCTGTGCTGTTTTTCTACCGCTGCTCTCAGGGAAGCTGAACTATCAAGCCATGCATCCTAGACAGGATTATGCCTTTTTTCAGGTAAAGCCTGTGGACTGACACAGTTTTTGGGGCATTACGCAGTGGGAAGAGCTGGGATGGGATGTGGAATAGCAGGGACTCAGATATCTGCAGTTGGCAAACAGGGCATGGGCATTCATCTCATCTCAGGCAGCACGGATGGCTCTCCAGTGCTTTGCAGGTGCAGATGGGAGGCGTGTTTTTAGGGCACTTCTTAATTCCCAAGGTAGGCAGATGTGCTTTGAAGCAGCTGAGGTTTCTGGGCTGTTCTCATGGCTCCTCCACTTGCCTAAGGACAGGGAATGGGGCTGGGCTTCAAACGATGAGTTGAATCCTGCCCTCTTTGAAGTCACTGGCAGAAATTCCCAGTACCAGCTATGAGGTCTGTGTGTTTGAAGGGGCTACAGTAAGGCAAAGTGCCTTGTCCCTGGCTGGTCAGTTTAACTGGAGAGCCTGGGACTGCTTGGTCTCAGGGGACACCAAGGGGCACACAAGCTAGGTCAGTCAGGCTGAGGTGCAGCAAGCTTCATGGACCCGTGCCCAGAGGGCTCATTAAAGCACCCTGTTAGCATTTAATATTCATCCCTATCTCCTTCTCCCCTGAGAGCCCATACTTTACTGCTGTGACCAGCCCTGAGTCCCAGGGTGTATGGAAACAGTTTAAAGGGCTTCAGGCAGGGCTTTCTGAAAATCAGAAAAAAAAAAAAATCTCATAGAAGCAGAGCCAATTGGATCTGGAAGCCATGAAAGAGAGAAAAATGACATTATCAGCCTCTTGGCATGGGGATATCTGCATGTGTCTTTGCTTGGCTGTGCTTCTGATAGATGCCTTGAGCTTCTTCACATGGTGCCTGGCACAGCTGGCGTGGTGAGATGCAACAGTCAGAGGAACTCACGTGAGTAATGGTGGTTGACCTTGATTTTTTGGATAGGCAAAGTGGCCCTGCAACCTCCGCCTGCTTCTGCAAGCTTGTCCTGTGCTTCAGTTTGCATGGTCTGCCACAAAACTGTGTACAGGTGGCAATAGGCACTGAGCAGTGGGCTGCAGCCCTGCCAAAAATGGGAATCACAGCCCTGTGGATACATTGCACTGGCCCAAATGTGTGAAAATGGTTGTAAAAATTCACTTTACTGTGTAGTCACTGGTGACAGCAGTCAAGCACTCCAGATGTTGAGCTGGTTCCCTGGCTGTCCCCATGCCCTTGACTATGAAGGACACCAACAAGGTCCAGAATCGGATGCTACCCAAGCTTGCCTTCGTTTCCCAGGGCTGCAATGGCACAGGCTGCCCTGGGTCCCTGCTGCCCAGCATTTGCTCCAGCAGCAGCTGTGTGCCAGTGCTGCTCCCGAGGAGTGTCTCTGCTTCCTCAGCTGGATGGATGGTCCCAGCTGGCTTGAAAGGCAACACCATGGCTGCACGATGTGTCCAATTCTTTTTAGTTTTGTTTCCCACCATGCAAAATTTCAGGCATATGTCTGATGCCATCTTACATTTAGACCCATATAGTAGATGTTTGCTGGACTGCAGCATCTGTGAGACTGCACAGCGAGTACTTTGCCCTCTGCCTGTATGACTGCTGTTACTGTTCCTCTCCATAGTCTATTCCTCCCCCTGCCAAGACAGATTTGCTGCTATCAAAGTCCTGCAGCTGACATATTTCTAATCATCCCTTCATTGCAGTCTATCTTCTGTAAACAATTAGTGAACCCTCTTTGGGATTTGGAGTCATTGTGCTAACTTCCTAATTATTTAGCTTTTTTGGCTCTTTTATTGCTTGGCAGGAAAGATTTAGTGGCCAGGAGACATTAATACACTTGCTCTCCAAGTTCCTGGGATTTGGTTAATCACTCCAGCTGAAACCTGTTGACACTGGATGATTTCTGGGACTTTACTGTGTGAGTCTTTGTAGTACATCTATCAGAAGCACAGCCAAGCAAACAAAGGAGCAATAAAAGAGCTCAGTGGCAGGCATATTTCTGTGATGGAAATTGCTTTCCCCTTTGGAACAGGATCCAAAGACCACCAAAATGAGTGAGGTGCTTTGCAGGAACTCGGTAAGTGTTTGCTCTGGTTGCTGATGGAAGGTATCAGGAGGACTGTCAGTCACTTGTGGCTGAGACTCCTTTGCTCTCATTGCACCCTTGGTCATATGATGATCCTCAGCATGAGCTGTTGATGAAAAGCCTGAGTTACTGAACCTAGATCTCTTGGGGATGTAGAGATACCGGGTCAATGTGAGCTGTAATCAGTAACTTTGCTGAAGAAGACCTTTCCCCTGAGGAACCTCAGCATTTTTGTTGTTGTTCTAGACTAACTTGTACAAAGCAAAACTAATTTTATTGTTATTTTTATTCCCAGCGCGACTCTGTGAACTTGCACAAAACCAGAGCACAGCCATTAGCCAGGTTTGCTGCGTAAGATTGCTCAAGGAATCTCCAAATCACATTTGGTTGATCTCAGGTACATCCACCACAACAAACTGATTCAGACAAGCCTGTTTTGACTGTGCACATTGGCTTTCTCCTTTTATCTCCTTGGGTTGTGCCATCATTATATCTACATGCTGAAAGCTTTCTTTGTTAAACTGGTGAAAACTAGTTACTCAACAGACTTGGAAAGGTTCTGCTGTCCTGTCCTGGCAGGATTCCACTCCAGGGCACCATCTTTTGAACTCTGAGGAAAAGGGATTCATCCCACCATTTTTAAGGCACTTCAGTGTTAGCATTACATAATTCATGCATGTCCAAGCCATGTTAACATTGCTCTTTTCCTTGATTGCTCCGTATTAAAGTGCTATGTCAGCATATTAGTTTGTTTTCTTTCCCGTTATCTTCCAAGAGCTTGGCTCAGTCCTTTACATATGGTTAGTGCTCTCATCTGGCCAGAGTTAAGGGTCACGGTGTGAATAATGTTTATGCACTGAAACTGAGCATCCACACGCTGCAACGAGCACTGTACAAGATGGTAATAATGAATTTCACAAGGGTAGAGGCTGAGGAAACACTGAGGTTTCATGGCCACTTCCTGCTTAGATTTCCCACTTCCAACCCAAGCCATTTGATGATTCTGTGGTTCATCCCACTTTGTTTCAACACCAGAGAATGTTCCTTGCTTTAGTACTCTGCTCACCAGGGAACCCTCTTCTCCAGAGACAGACCCCTCTGAAGGGAAATTTGCATCTCCAGTGGTTTATTTGCCTTCTGGAGAGGCTCATTGCTGGCCACTGACCACAGCAGAAGTTTAATGGGACCTTTATCACCCTTGTCACCTCAGAGAAGTACCTAGTTCTGCCTTTGGAAGTTACTTCTGGGTGCACTAGAGGTGTCTGTTGTGACTGGAGGCCCAAAGCTTGGTCTGATGTGCAAGAAGAGTTAATCACTTCTGCCTGCTGAAGAGCTGGAGAAAGTGTAATGCTGTACATTCCCCACTCCTCTTCATGCCCAGGCCAATAATTAAAGTATTCACTTGGGATGTGGGAGACTCCCATGAGTGATTTTTCTCTGCTTGATGGGACTTGAACTTGCTTTTCTCAAAGAAATGTCCAAACACAGCTCTCAAAGCCTCTCCCAGACTCCGAAACTTTTAAAGATGTTCCCATTTGTATAAAATAATTAAATTGCAAGTGGAGCAGTTCAGGTCTCCCCCCCTTCCCAGCTGAAAGCCCTAATAACAGGGTGTAGTGGTTCAGGAAACCTGCCCACACAATCTGTGGCTTTTGTTTGAAGGTCTGAGATCTCGAAGCCTACCTGCGTCAAGAAACCCTCTCTGGCTGGGTTTCCAACTCCCACCAGGGCCTGTCCCTCAAACAGCGGGGTCTGTTTAGGAGGAGGTGGTCCTCCCTTCAAACACAGGCATCATGGACAGCAGGTTAAGGCCTGCAGAGAACTACTGTGTTCAGGGAAGTCACCTTGCCTGTGGGGACTCCAGGCAGTTTTCCGTAGTGGATGGCACCTGTTTCAAGGGAAGACTTAAAAAAAAGGTGCTGGTATGGAAAGCAGGCTTTTCCCCACCTCAGGTTCAGAGGAAACTGCCTGGCTCAGCGGTCTCATGAGGACAAAAGGATCCCACCAGGAGGGTGAACTTTCTGTGCTCCATTTCAGTTTTGATTTTCAAGCTTGCACTCAGCGAGGCCACGAGTTTTCCAGATCCTCTGTGCCATAGGTTTGCTCCTGAGGAAAGCTTGGTGGGCCATGAAGACTTAAGCTCATTCTGCAGCAAGTATAATATTTCACTCCAAATGATATTTTCCTATTAGCAGTGATATAAATAAACAATAAAAAATTTTTGTGTAGTCAGTAGAAGCACTGTATTTCATCAGCATTTGAACAGGGATTCATTAGTGATCTAGTTATATTTTAACACATTTCTCTAAGCATTTAAAAAATCCATTCGCTTTGCAATAAAATTTTTTTTTATTTTCTGGTTGGGGGGTTTTATTTTAAACACACACATTGTGTGTGAGTTTATATATTTTTATATATGCATGTATATGTATGTACATAAAATATGAGCAAGTATGTGTGTGTATTTTGTAGAATATAGGCCTGTGTGTGTCTATATTGTACTTGGCTTGTTTCCACTCTGGCCTGACTGCCCTGATCTTAGAAACTGAACAGTTGCAGGCTGGGCTGGTGCTGGGATGGGGGACCACCTGGGAGCCTGGGTGCTGCGGGGACTGGCCAAGGAGTCGAGGTTAAACACGTGGTGAAATTTAGACCACAAAAATTGCATGAGTGGAAAGACTTCATTTGGCACCATTTTTGCTGTTGAGCTGATGGATGGGAGATTTAAAAAAAAAATATATATATATATATTAAAAAAAAAAATCCCTCCTCCTCATGGCTGGGTGTGGTGCCTTAGATGTCTGAACAGCAGAGCCTCCCTACCCTCCGGAGCTTACACTCTGAGGCCTTGAACCTGAAAAAATAAAAACAAATATGCTTAATACTTTGCGTGTAAGAACTTGTATAACTGTTTGCAGGTCTGGGGCCTGGGGGAGGGCTCTGTGTAGGGAGCTGGAGCAACGCTGGCCCTGGGCACCTGGGGAGGCTTCAGTGTGTAGCAGGCTGTCCCCCTTTTTTTTTTTATTTTCTGGTTTGAGCGTGGTGAAGATGCCACCAGTGCTGGCACTGGGGAAGAAAGGCGAGTCCTTGGAGCTCCTTCTTTAAAGGACTGAAGCTGTTTTTATCTTTTTATATTGATATGCACATATGAGTGTGCCTAAAGGGCAGCACATGCACGTTTCCTGCCATCTCCTGCCCCTTTGCAGGCATCAGGGTAGGAGCACAGAGAAGGAGTGAGAAGGTCATCCCAGGAGGTTCAGCTGAAGTTTGAGAGAAGAGCTTTGCTTTGGTTTATATCACTCCTGGAACCCCTTTTTCATTCCCTGCATACAGGAGTGTGCCTTCACTCAAAGGAGCTGGGGAACAGCCCGTGAAGATGCTTGCCCTTACCAGTCTCTGGGATACTGCACGTCATCCTGTCACCTCTGGGGTCACTGGGGTGCGCTCTTGGGGATGCTTTCCGGAGCTGGGATGCATCTGCCATGTCTTGGTGAAACCTTTCGCACAACCTGCTGCCAATACTCTGACAAGGATGATTTCATACTATACAGCTCACAACTAGTTATTTACAGCTATATACATAGCAGGGGCTGGCCCCGGTGCTGTGTCTGGCTGGTTTCACCCCCAGTGCATTGCCTACAAAGGCCCCCCGGACAAAAGCAGAGATATGAATAAGGGCCAAGGATCATTACCTTGGGCAACAAAAGCTGTCCTGGAGAACAAAAATAGGACAGAAAGAGCCCACAAAAGGCAGAAAATCCTTCCTTCCTGCCAGCTCCTCTCCAGGCCTTGCCTCCAGCGCAGGGGAGTGCAAGGGCAGGCGATACCCTCGGCTGAGGAGCTCCAACAAAGAGCGCATCAGCACAGCCCCGGCCCCGGGCTACCTTCGCAGCCCCGCCGTGCCCTCCCCTGAATGCCGCCCCATTGTGCGGGGACACAATGGCGGAGAACCCCACGGTGACACTGAATGAGTTACAATGCCAACATCTGTGAGACAGTTTCTTTGCCGGGTGATGGAGAAGAGGCAATAAATTCCTGATAGGCTGACTCGGGAGAGCAGTCACCCATGGCAGGGCCGGGGCACGCAGGGACGGAGCCGCCTATTTAAGGCTGCCGCATGTGTCCCCAGCATCCCGCCCGCCCCTGGAAACGGGGGGTCAAATGCTGCAGCCCCCCTCTGACAAGGCGCTGCCGAAAGTCAACAGAGAATTAGGGACACGCAGCAGCCACCGAGCTATTTAACTCATCTTCTTGTTGCCGTCTGTTCTTTGTTCAGCTTAATGTGAATTGACCCAGCGATTGTTGGACTGTCTAATTCTTCAAGCCGGAGCCTAGATGCCTGGTTTTGGTTTCTTGTGGATCTTTTTTTTTGTCTTTTTATTTTAATTAAATGACTTTCTCCAGATGCCTCGTCGCCTCTAAAGGAGTGAAGCAGCCTGAAGGGGTGATAGGAAGTATTGACAGTTTGAAGCTCGAGGAATGTGGGATGAAATAAAATTGAATGCAACTTATGCCTGGCAATAAAGTGCAGATATTTGAGCTCCCCTCTGCTTCTTCACTTGCATATGGAGCAACAGGGAAAGGATATTTTCTGTTTAAAGAACAGCTACATGTGACTTTAAAATGGACTATATCTCCTTTTCATACAGCTTTGCTATCTGTCTAATGCAGGCTGTGTGGTATCACACAGTGACTTCTGCAGCAGGGCCATCCCACCTGGCTGAGATACAGCAGCTCTTTAATAAGAATGTAAAATTTCAACTTTGGGCTGAGATTGTACATTCTTTTCCTGCCAAATGTCCATTTATTCATTATCAAAGATGAGTTGCCTACTAAAAATAAGCCCTGGCATTTACATTTACCAGTTTACTGAAGATCTTGTAAAGAACATAGAAGTTGATTAATGATCCTGTCACTGATTAATTATCAGACTTTTAAGAGGCCATGCATATACAGACAGCAGCACTATCCCATGTAACATTCTTTCTGCTGCATTATACATCATCCTCTTGGGACTACTCCCCATCAGACTTGGGAAGCATTACAAGTTTCAGCTCTTGCTTTTTGCAACCCTTTTAATGGTTGAACCTGTATAAACTTGTGGGTGAGTTAAAACAAGTTTCCCTTCTGAATTGGAACGTCAGTATTTAGCGATGTGCAAAATTGTTTTTGGCAAAGTTCCTCTCCAGTCAACATGCTATCTCAAGTTAATTATTATAATTTGACCTAAAACTGTTACACATTCTGGAAACTCTCTGAGATGGAAGGGAAATCCTTTGAGTTCTTAATCCCTTAGTGTGCCATCTAAAACCAACTAAAAGCTGATGCATTGATCTGGCTTTTGATCTTTTCTCTCTGAGACTATAATAAAACTGCTGATCCATGATACCCTCAATTTGTCAGCAAAAACACTGCATATTTATTTATTTGTTGTTATGTGTATCTTTAATTCAACTTGGTCTCCCCATACCTCTTATCTCCCAGTAAAGATGCAAAAAGAATTACAGAGAATTCAAAAATAAATATCAATTCTAAAAAGTCATTCACTACTGGAGTTACAGCCAGTAGGACCAGGAGGGCCCATTAGATCATTCAGGCTCATCCCCACTAAAATACAGGGGTCACAGAACTTCACCCATTTACTTTTGTATTATGTTCAGTCCTTTGTGTTTCACTGAATTGTATCTTTCAGAGAAGTATGCAATCTTACTGTTAACATGGTAAGAGAGAGATAATCCCCCTAGGTAAAAGGCTGAGCATGCACAGAAGGTAAAGATGAAAGAAAATATAACCCATCCATTCCCTTCTATTAGTATGAGGTTTTATCTAACATGTATTTTGTCTTCTTTCTTCCAGTGTCCATAAAATCTTCTGAAATGCGACTTCTTTAATTTTCTTTGACAATTTACTCCATTATTAAAGGAACTCTGGAAAGAACAACTGATATTTGGACTAAATGAGTTATATTTCTTCCATTTACCCTAAAATGGCAGTACCTGTTGCTATTACTCTCATTTCATTGCATGAATGCTTATATTTGCTGTTCAGGAATAGTGATCCCCTGCACTGTAGCGGAATTATGGACTGATGGGGCCCCACAGGAGTTGCAGTCCCCCCTGCACAGCAGAGGAAAAAGATGATCCTTGCTTTAAACAACTCATGATATATCATTTTCCTTGTTCCACCCCCATAAGTTTCCCTTGCCTTCACAGCAACTAGACCCTCAATCTACCTTTCTGCTTTGGCTCCACCATGTAGACACTGGAGAACACCAAGCCACACAAGGCCCACGGCATCTGAAGGGCTTGTTCAGCTCTACCCTAGGAGGCACAGCTTGGCCAGTTGTGCCCTTTGAGGCTCATCCTGCACCTGACACAGCTGAGTGTGATAACGGGGTTTGCCCCTTCTCATGTCCCAGAGTGGTAGATGAGCTGCTTTACCTTGACACATGGACACAGAGATGACACACTGTCATGACACACTGGCTTTGTCTTGTCTCCTTCACATGTTTTAATCTGTCCCTGCGTGGCTCAGAAGAACTGCTCGTCTCAGGGGAAGAAGTTCCTGTTATCTGTTTGAGTCACTGGACCTCTGTAGGACCAGTGTGACCTCCTGGGTGGGACTGGTGTTTGGCCTGACTAAATTACTTTCCTACCACGGACCTACCGTGCATCGTGGTGTGAAGCTCACTCTGTATGATGCATTTAGGCCAAAAAACTCCTCGGAAACAGGGGCTGTTTTCTTCTGGGAATATAATCAATGTGTTTCAGGCTGCCTGGACACTCTGAAATAATGTAGGAGGTCAGAGTGTCTCATCATTCTTGGTAGGGAGGTGGTGCAGGTCTTGCCATCACGAACATATTGATGTGTTGGTGTCCATGCTCAGGCTCAGATATTCCTCCTGTAAGGATGCATGTTGGCCTGGATCCATGTCTGTGCTTGCACTGCTATATTGTTACATCTGGGCTCAGGTTGATGGCATGCTTAGATCCTGCTGGGCTTCATTTGCCTCTGAAAAATATTTTTTTGCTCCTAAAAGACTTCAGAACTGCTGGAAAGTGTTAAGCCCTCAGTGCAATCACTGCCTGCTCTCTGAAAACTGCTCCGTGCATCACCTTTACAAAATATTTCAGGGGATTTGGTGTCTGAGGCACTCGAGGTGTCTGAGTTCCATTAAAAGCACTGCAGTAAAGAACTGATGCTGTCTTGTACTTTCCAAAGGGCTGATTTTTAAATTACCCTGATTTCCCTTTTCTGCAGGGCTAAGTACTGCAGTCAGGACGCTGCAGCCAGCTCTTCCTTTCCTGCTCTCGTTTCTGATGGTCAATTAGCACTTGTTGGCTGCAAGGAGATCTTGACTCCTATGCTGGAGGTTTCTCCCTTAGGATTTTCCAAAGTATGGTGGTCAAAGCAGTCTCATGAGGGCAATATCTGATTTCACTCACCCTGAGGATGGAGCTGAATCCCAGTTTTCTGCTTCTTGGCCCAATGCCATGGCTGTCATGGTGTTGAGAGTTCCTACCTCTCCCTTGGGATGTGTTTTTGGTGAAGGTGCCAGTAGCTGCTGTGCATCATATTGGCACACCACGTTAAATTGGCCCTGACATTATATGCTGGTAGAATTCCCTGTTCAGGGAACTTGTGTATCTCAAGTGGATTTGGGCAGGAAATTGTTTTTTCCTGTTTTATCCAAGGAGGGGGGGGTTGCTCTGGCCCTGCACAGTAACAGAACTTTGATCACTCGCTTAAATATGATGAAAATGTAATTGATTTCAGCAACTACTTTTTCATCAAGTAGGAAATTAAAAACAAGATGTACCTTCAGAGTTACCCTGTTGTTAATCCAATATTGTGGCAACACAATTACAGATGACCCAGTGCGGGGTCGGCACAGCAGGATCCGGATACCTGTGGCACAGAGAGCGGAGAAGAGGGTTAGGGGACCTGGCAGAGCTGTGCAGCAAGGCAGGGAAGGCTGCAATGCTTTTGCTTGGGAAACTATGAGCTAATGTACAGACCTGGAGGAACAGGCTGGAGTGAAAGCTGTGGTGATAGTAATTAGTGCTGATGCTAACAATCAGAGGGCCAGCAGAACCATTCCTACAGTTTTGCTCACTCTGTGGGTTAAATATTTCTTTCTGCAACCTGTGGGTTGGAATACAGCTCTAGAAATTTGTCCTAGATACTGAGGCATTGACTTTTGCCATTTATTACTTGTAACTCCATTTAGACCTCAAGAATGCGTTTAATAATCTTCTGCTTGATGTATCACACTGGGTTTGTTGTGATGGGAGTGGAACCATGGGATATAGAACAGAAATCAGAGAATCTCAATTCACAATGTCTTTGCTGCTGTTAGGTGTCTCCGTGGATTGGTTTATACCCATCTTTTTGTGCCAAATAGAGAGATAGCTCTAAATATACAAAATCTGGTTGCAAGCAGCAAGTTGGAAGCTGGCTTGGGTATTTGGGCATGTCTGCCCAGGGGGAGTGTGGATCCAAGGTATGAGAGCTGTTATGTTGGAATACTGTCATGAAAATAAATATCTCTGAGTTCCTCAGGGATCAGATTAACTGGTCCCTCGTTTCACATTAAATTGAATTTGTGTATTTCCCCTGCCTTTTTATTGTGTCTCTTCAGGGCTGTATCAGCAGCTGCTTGGGTAAGTGCCAAGTGAATGGGACTGTGTAACCACTATGCACAGAGAAAAACAAGCTGAACAAACCCTGCACTTGAAGTTCTGCCATAGATATTGATGGAGGGACATGAAGATGCCTAGGCTGGGTTTTGGTCTGAGTGTGCAGGATCCAAAATGCCAGCTCAGATGCCAAAGCAGCCATAGCAGCAGGGACTAGCACAAGAAAAGCCTGAGCTCTTGGCAGGTGACCTGTTTCTTCTCTGGCTCTGACCATCTGGATCTGGCTCCTGTAGGAGTCCCACTGCTACTGAACCCAGTTTAGCTTCTACAATAGCATCAGCCTTAGGAATCCTAATGCAAAAAGACTCTGAGGTCTGTTTCAAGCAGGATCCTTGGACTTTGCTTGGAGCAGGTGTAAAAATGTCAGCAATTGTGAACTCCTTTCCTAAATCCCTTGGTTTTAAAAATGCTCCTATTAGAGGACAGTTGTTTTGTCTCCCCTATCCAAAGTATTATAGCACTGGGCTGCCTTCAAAGCATGTTCCACCTCCCTCTCCTTGCTAGTTCATCCATTCTTCTCCTCCAGGGCTTGTCCAGACTTGGCACAAAGGTGCTAACACACTTGTACTGACACATTTCCAAATGAAAGATGACATATTTTCAACTGAGCAGCTTTATCTTTTCCTGCTAACACCTGCTAAAAAGCAGCTCCTTCTGTCCACATTGGGATTTGAAAACCTGCTTGTTCAAATATTTTAGCTGACACATTTCAGAAATGCTCTTTTCGCAGCCATCAGAGTAGGCAGTACACAGTGGGCTGTGTTCCCTCCCCACCTGGGAACATGGGAGTAACAACAAAGCCTGGATGATTTGAATAGTGCAGGATCAGGTTCAAAATGAGCAAAAAGTCTTGTTTGCTTTCACTCAGCATCTGGGTTGGGGTGGGAGAGGAAAGCTTCACAAGCCAGGCTGTTAAGCTGCAAACACCAGCCTGCTGCAATTTTAACATTTCAGCTGAGCTTCCAAATGAGAACTATTTGTCCTGATATCTATCCTCCTCTTCTGCTCCTTTCTGACAGTGTCTTCAGCTTTGACTCGTTTCTCCTTGCTCATCTAAGAGTATCTAAACTTAATCATAAAGATGATTATTTCTTTATTTTAAAGGAACTGGCATCAGGTACCTCTGGCAAGGCAAACCGCCTCCCAGGCCAATTGGATTGAGCTCCTTCCTCCTGCTTTGTGAGTCAGGTCAGGTCAGGATTACCTGAGGTCTCATCCCAAAAATCCTCCAACACCATACACACGTGGAACTGCTTGTGTAAATGAAGGGAGAGCTGTGGGAGTGATGACTGCAGGGCTGTGCTCATGAGTTTCAGGCCTTTTGGGTAAGGAATTGACGTTCACTGTTTTCTTCACTAATCACAGGAGTGAACCAGCAGAACGACTCTGCTAACAAAAGGGGCAAGTTAAGGCTCAGGGATGATGTCCTGTCCGGGCTGAATCCTGGCCGAAGTGAGCTCAGTGACAGCACCTCAGTCCTTGGCTGATCATGTTGAATGTACCAGGTCTCGTCTTCCTGGGAATAGGGAACAGACCAATGTGAAGGAGATTGGCAGAGTCCTGCCATTAGTTAGGGAATGAGTAATAAGATCCTCCACTGCTCTTCATGATGCATAATGAATGTAAGAAATAAAGCTGGATCCTGGGTCCAAAAATTTAGGCAGGGCTATGACAAGATTTATTTCTGGGTGAAATCTGGTAGAACCTTGTACAGTTTTCCAGATTGAGCAACACCACCTCTTACCCTCTCCTTGTCCATGCTATGCCCAAATCCACATCTGCCCGGGCCTTGCTTTGCTGACCTGGAGCTGCAGAGCACCTCGCTTTTGTGGGAACTCTGCTGAAGATGGAAAGCTGGACTGGGAGGGGAACCCAGCCAGTGGGAAGTCACAGAATCACAGAATCTTAGAATGGCTTGGGTTGGAAGGGACCTTAAAGATCATCTATCATCTAGTTTCAACTCCCCTGCTACAGGCAGGAACACCTTCGACACCAGACGAGGTTTCTCAGAGTCCCATCCAACCTGACCTGGAACACTTCCAAGGATGAGGGTTTTCAAGGTCTCAAGGGTAGGTGAGAAACAGATACTTTGGATGGTGGGGCCAGGTGGGGTTGTATGTCACTCACTGGTGAACATTCCTTCCTTTAAGCCACCCCTTGTATCCCTGTGTTCAGTAGTGGCAAAACTCCCTTCACTGTGTAAAATCTACAAAGAGGACTTTACTTCCCAATATATTTCCTTAAAGGTACTAAGGTTCAATAATATTAATAGGGAGAGGAATGAGGAAAAAAAATCCCTTCTAATTACAACTACAATGAGAGCTGACTGGCATTAGCTGGGTTTGTTGGTCCAGGATGAATTTTCTAACATTGCCCTCTACAGCTATTGATATCAGCAGATAATTCTGATTAGGTAGTTCAAAGATAGTTTCATCTAGTTCATAGAAAGCTTCAAAGATAGTTTTTATTTTTCATAGGAACAGGGTAGAACTGTTTTACAGTGGTGTCCTAAAATGGAATTTTTTAACATTACTGTGTTTGGGTCAAAAACTTAATTAAAAAAACCCTTTCATCATACCATTTCATTCCTCTCAAATAGAGATTCCTCAATCTTCCAGAAAACTTTTTTCCCCGAATACATTGTCAAACCTGAATGTCTTCACAGGATGGCTGTGCTTTGATATGGTGATACATTTTGAGAAAATGGAGATTTTCATAGAATCATAGAATCAGCTAAGTTGGAAGGGACCCATTAGGATCATCAAGTCCAACACAGGACACCCCAAGAGTCACATCATGTGCCTGAGAGTGTTGTCCAAACTTCTTGAACTCAGGCAGGCTTGGTGCTGTGACCACTTCTCTGGGAAGCCTATCACAGTGCTCAAGTGTTTTCCTTGTAGCCTTGAAGTCCTTCTACATAACATTTGAAATCTCACCTCACAAATTTATCCATGGCTCAGCAATCCCCATAGAGATCCCTGTGTACATCCTCTCACTGGTTTCACTAATCCCTCCCTGAGAAACTGAACCTCTTCTCCTAAACATATCTTAAGGCTGTAAATCCAGTTTAGTCATTAAAAGCAGATCAACTCACAGAGTATATGCATTTTCCAAGCAGATTAATCTTAGTAGGATGACTGTGCTCTAGTTAATGGAGCTAAGCCAGTTTGTCCCAGTTGGCCCTTGTTTTAAAATGAAGTGATGAAAATGGGTGACACAAATGGTAATTGCCTGTTGATTTTCATTGCCCTGAGCTTGCTGGTTGTTCTGTGTGTTTTATGATCAAAGTGAGGCAGGATGGGAAAGGTCAGCTGTTCCTCAGGTACATTCCTCTCCCAGTTCTCGTATTTGGTTGGCTTGTTACAGACGCAACTAGAAGTTTTTATTTGATGAGAAAAAGAGCAGCAATCATGGTGCTTGGAAGCAAAAGGCGCTGTTTGTTTTCTGATGCACACAGGGATTCCTGTTTCGCAGCTATGATGTGCATATTTCATAGTGTTGCAGACAGCTTCTGTCAATTAACATGAATTATGGCTCCAGAAGCATTCCTTTACCATAAACCTGCAGTACATTAACTCCTGAGTTTCAATCCCTGCCAGTGGCAATTAATTGCAATGCAGATAAAAATCATTTTGAAACCTATGACTGCAAAGACTTTTCTCTTATGGGAGTGCTGTTTCTGATGCTGGGGGGGGGGGAAGCTGTCTGGGTTTAGCTCATGACTCTATTGGGGACACTTTGCATATCAGATTCAGGCTACAAGGTCCTCCTGAAGCATGGTGGCTTCTTGTCTCCCTTTCTGTTCCCATCTAGAGAGGGAAAATCCCTCCCCTTGGCATGGCAATAGCGGCACAGGACGATTAGCCTGGCCTATCCATTTGAATGGAAAACAGCTGAAGGGCAAGGAGAGTCCCTCCTAGCACAGCCAAGGATCCCCTCATAGAAGAACCCAAGAGCCCACCCAAAGACAAACCAAAAGCTCATCCAAGGATAGCCCAAGAACTCATTTAGGACAACCCCAGAGGTCACTCCCCTCCTTCCTTCCACCTCTGCCTGTGGGGTGTTACAGCCCCTTCTGAGCTCTGGGACTTGCCAGCCCTTTCTTTCAGTTGTTCACTCCCAGCAGAGCAGGCTGTTCAAGAGGTAGACTACTCTTCTGCTGGTCAAGTGCATTGAATAGGCTCATGGAATAGTCTGTGTGTGGCTGGGAGATGGGAGATGGGGTGAGGGGTTGTGTGATGCCCCAGGGTTTCAAAGATCATGAGTTAAATTGGCTTCATCTTCTGGCACTGCAACCTGGGAACTCCAGTCTCTTGAGAACTCTGTAGGCCTCTTGGTAACATCTGGTATCTGTCAGGTGGGAAAGACTTACAGGTGTAAACAAGAGTTAATCTTAGAGAGCAAAGGGAGATGAATGCCTGCAGGGACTGTATCCATGCAGATAACTAACCTTCTCTTGTCTTTTAATAGCAAGGAATGCAAGATTTGCTTACTTTTACTGGCAGAAAGAGTTCATAAAGGTGTGGAGAGAACTTTCTTTTGTCTTGGGTCTGCAGATGGGATACTGGTCTGTAGCAGCACATCCTGTGTGTAGGTATTTAGGCAGTGTGCTCAGGCACTCCGCTATGGGGGGCAGATGGATTTCAGGTGAGTGTCCTGAAGTGCTCAGCTGAGCTCCCATCTCCACTCTGCTGCAGCCCCTTTTAGAGTCTTTGGTCCTTTATCCAGTCTAGCCAGTGTTTTGATTAGCCATCTTTGAAACAAACGCAAGAGAAAGCACTGAGCCAGGCTTATCTTTGCAGAGCACAGATCTTCTGCTTGGGGAGAATCCACAGAAGCACCTGGGGTGGCAAATAAAGCAAAGATTGAAAAGCTGGTTAGAAATTCCTTCTGACTGTGAGGGGAAGGTAGATTCTGATGCACGGGTTTTTCAGGCCCAGGCTCCTTGCAACACCATCTCTCTGGCTTTTCTCCAGCCAGGGTAAATCTTTCTGAACCTTTGACTTCCATGTCTGCTCCCAATGTAGAGCTTTCCTAGGCAGCTGTGTAGGAGGCAGTCAGCCAGAGTAGCCACACCAGCTGCTCTGTTCCACTATGGCAATGCAAAGCAAACCAGAAAAACTGGCTAAGCTGCTAAGGGGAAGCGTTTCCATGGACTGGGGAATCCTCTAGGGGGACAGAGCCAGTGCAGGACGATTCCCTCTGCCAGCACATGGACTGGATTACAGCTGGGTAAAGGGCCAGTAAGTGACAGTGAGATTGTATAGCTGTAGATCAGATGATGACAGGAACCTTCAGAGACCTTTGATGCACTGGCTGAGTTGACCTTGCCAAAGCCTGTAGCTCATCAAGTGAAGCCCAAATGGATGTGATGCTCACCAATCGGTTCTCCAGCACTGCTCTAATGCTGCTGTGCTGACTGACCTGTGCTGACTGACCTATGCTGACCTCTGCCATGGCTGAAGAATAGTTTCTTTGCTGCAATAAAGCACTGCTGTAGCTTTTATATCTCCCAAATGGGTCACAGAGTGGATGTGTGTATTTTGGACCTAACAGGTACTTTCCAGTGTGTGTGTGTGCGGCCTAAGGAGCAGCTTAAGGAAACATCTTAAAGGCCCAGCAAGGTTTGTTAGCTCCTTCTGACCAAGAAATCGTTCCTGAGTATGTAGTATATTCAACTGGAGCACTTGCACCTCATCTACTACCTGATTGCACAGGCCTGTAACCACTGGAGATGGGAGCTTGTGCTTTTCAAGTGAATAATATGAGACAGCATTTGCAACTGAAGCATTAACAGCAAGAGCTTTGAGAAAGCATGACCAGTGTAAGGAGCACAGTTTGATGGAGACCAGGGCACAGACAGTTGCCCCCAGGTCTGGGGAAGAGCACAGAGAAGAGAGCCGTGCTTGTGAGCACGGCTGCAGCACATGCACAGGCTGGTCTGGTGTCCAAAAAGCCTTTTGCAGGGAGTGTGCATTACTAATTCAGCTGGAAACCAGCCTCCAGAAGTTCCCAAGACAGTCTGGAGCTCCCAGCAATGCCCTGCTCTGTGGAATTTTGCTGGGAGTGTACAGAGCTCCTGTTGATGCCAGTGGCACGGTGCTATAGGGCTTGTTCTGTGTAAAACTACCCCGGCTGTGAGAGGCTGCTGCTGGGGTGGGTGTTGACCCAGCCCACACATATATAACCTCAGAAAGATTTTCATTTATTCAGTGACCACCAAGACTGGTTCCATTGCTATGGCTTGTCTGTTGTGGAGACTGCCTTGTGTTGGAAAGGATATTATCTTAACATGCCTTAACTAGCACCATATTAAATGCTGCTTTGCCCAGCTGTCCTTGTTGCTGCCAAAGGCAAAGTAATATTGAATATTGTGGTGGTGTTGATCTAATCATGCTAACGAATATATTTTCTAAGATGAACTTTTCCACTGTAGACATAATCTGTAGCTCCAGACAAGTTAAAAAGTACAGAGCTGATTCATCTCTAGTTGGTGTCTGAGCTCATTATGGTTGTAACTACCAGCTGCTTTTACAGAGATTTTTGTTAGAGAGGAGAGCATTTGCCCACTTATCTCAACAGCACTGGTCAAGGGGAACAGTGGGGGAACTTGGAGAAAAACTTGCTGCTCCCTCAATTTCTCTTCCAATATCAGGGCAGGTAGGATGCAGGCATTAAGAAGGTTGTGAAAGCCATGGTGGGCACAGAGTAAGGAGCTGAGAAGTGTGTTCTTGGCCCCTCATTGCTTGTTTTTGCTGGCCTGACCTCGTGCAATGCATACTCTTCTAAGGAACCTGGTAAATCTTGTAGCTTGAGTCAGGAAAGTAGATTTTGAAAATTGTTCCACAAAACTCTGACCAAGACCAGCACGTGCAGAAGGGTCTCTGTGTGCCTCTGCAGTATAAGCTGGTCAACCCAGTTTAAGGCTGAAATTTCAGCATTTCCCAGGATGGAGATGTTGTGGATGTCCCATCCCTGGAAGAGTTCAAAGTCAGGTTGGATGGGGCCCTAGGCAACCTGATCTAATGAGTGGCATTTCTGCCAATGGCAGAGGGATTGGAACTACATGATATTTAAGGTCCTTTCCAACCCAAACCACTCTAGGATTCTGTGATTACCACTCTGCTACCAGGTAAGCCGGAGAGATCCACGTGTAATTACCCATTTAATCTTACAGAGAAATTAAGGGGTTTATGGAGATTATTAAACGTGATAGAAATGGAGCTTGAACTGGATTCAAACAACTCGGTAACAGTTCACTCTTAACTCTCTCCTGCAAGCCAAAATCAGCACATCATTTCCTATGGGAACCACTTCTGAGAGTCACACAGGAAAAGTGTGGCTGATAAGGCTCATGGCTCTGAGGGTGACTGCCCTGTTCCAGGGCAGTCCCTCTGATCACAAAATGCTTTTCGTGAGGTCTGGAATTTGAGGAAGAAATACCCTCAACTCAGCTTCTGTTAGTGACCCAGAGCATTTTAGGAGCTGAAGATGATGGAACTGCAAGTGAGGCAGTGCGGTGAAGTCTCAGGTACCAGCATCATCGTGCCTGAATGTACTAATTGGTGGGAGACTGGAGGCAAATTTAAATAAAAACACACTGCACAATTATGAGAGATTAGATCAAGTTGGATTAATTGAAGCTGCATGAGCGAAGGGAAGACATGCACTGCTGCAGTTTGAACAGGTTTTACAGAAGCTTTGTCCAGCAAACCTCCCTGACACTAAAGGTCCCAACAGAGGAAACTCTTGGGTAACCTTGAAGGTGGCTCAACAAATGACCCCGTTAGCTCAGTGCTTGGATCCGTTGGGTAACTCTGCAAAGGACTAAGTAAAAGGGTTTGTAGAGATGTAACTAGAGGGGTCTGAAGGTCAGAGCTGGATTTTTTGGATCCTGGATTGCCTATGCTCACTGCCTGATTTTCTTTGGTGCTGTCTACAGCCTGATTTTTCTTCTCAGCTTGTGCCACAGCAGCCATTTAAAGGGCAGGGGTTGGGTGTCATGTATTTGTACACTGCATAATGCCATGAGTTTTCAGCCTTGTGATACTTTAATAAAATAGTGAGATTAAAACCAGGAAGGCTTTCTGCCTGAGTCTGCTCACACAGAGACTTTGTTTTTTCATCCTGATGAGAAGAACACACAGGAACTGCAATCTCAAGATGAGTCTCCAAAGAAGAATCATCAAATCATAGGATTAGTTAGGTTGGAAAAGACCTTTAAGGACATCAAGTCCAACCATTAACCTGGCAGTGCCAAGGCCACCACTACACCATGTCCCTAAGGGCCGTACTTGTGCATCTTTTAAATACCTCCATGGCTGGCCACTCCACCACTTCACTGAGCAGCCTGTTCCCGTGCAAGAGCACTGGATCATCTGAGAGAAGAAGTTTTAGCAATAAATCCAGCACAACTAGACATAAAGTATTAAAGTATTACTCACTTGCTTTCATATGGCTGAAGATCAAGCATGAAGCACAGATATGACTGAAATAGCACCTCTCAGAGAGGGTTTAGTGGCCAGTCACCACCACACATCTAATAGGCTGTTCTACTCCAAGCAATGTCATCATCAGAGAGAAGGACAGAGGAGTAAGTGCATGCAGAACTGAGCCATTAGCTAGTTTTGCAAAACTTCTAAATACTTTCATGTCTGAAATTGTCTTAAAAAAGAATTAATTTTACATTACTCTATCTTAATTGTGAGTGAAGAGCAGAGTTGGCAACTGCTATTTGCTTCCTTTCTTTGAAACCTTAGGTCCTGAGGTTGTGATACTAAATGATGTTTAGATGTTGTGAAGAAAGCTATAAATGGACCTTGGAAAGCACCTTCCAAATTAAACAATGAGAAGTCCAATTAAAATATCTCCAACTGGTGACTTAGACTGAAAATTATCAGAATTGAAAGTTCTACTTCTTTGGGCTGGAATTGTGAATGTGTGGGTCTATTAGTACAGAAAACTGCTCTTAGCCCCATCCCCTTTATTTGTCTGGCACAGCACAGTGTATTCTGCCATGACTACAGAAGCAGGACTCTTCCTCTTCCACAGAAATTCATTCTTGGTGTCAGGGATGGATCGTCATCAGGGAGATAGAGTTGTGCTAGTTGGCCAGAAAGCCCACTTCACAAAAGCCAAGGTGAAAGTCCAGATAGAAATCCATTCTCCAGGCTCTCACTAAGCATGGATTCCTACTGTGGGGAGTGCAGTTCCTGGGGTGCTCAACAGCCACCTCGTCCCTCAGTCCAGTATTGACCTGGGTTAATTACCATAAACCCTCTTTGAAGCATATTATGGAGAGGGCATGGCAGACATTTCACCTGAAGTGACTCAATTTAGCTTCTTTCCTTTAGCAAACTGTTTCCCAAAGTACAGGAGTGTTAGTTTGCTCCTCTTCATCCTGCAGTGAGAATAATTTATGAGGAACGTGTTTTCCCTCCTGTTAAATACTTTTTCTTAGCATGTCAAGCGTGTACATTGCTGCTGGCAAAAAGCAACCAGACTTGTAGAAAGAAAAATTTCTGAAGAATGTGTGGGGTGTTTGGGTGGAGCACAAATGAGCAGATGTTCCCACAGAACAACAGGGTTTTATGGTGAATGAGCAGAGGTAAAGCCCTGGCTCCAGGGCAGCTGGATGCTTTAGGTGTACTGCAGTGTAAGAGTCACAGATGCAGCAGGACTGCAGGAAAAATAACTACTGAACCCTTGAAATGCTGTGTCTGGGTGTTTCCTGCTGAGAGAGCTCGTTGGGATGGTTGTATGTGAGGTTACTGGGATAATCTGTGTCCAGTTTACAGCCTCGTCAACAAACAGTGTTTGGCTTTCTGAAGCTAACACTGACTAATGTGAGGTTTAATGTCAGGGAGCAAAATGTCTGTAAAAAGTTTCAAACCTGAGCAGTTGAAAATGAGCCATCTAAATCCACCTTAGTTGGAAATAGTAAAATGCCTTTTTTTTTTTTTTTGTTGTTTGCTTGTAATTACTTTATTTTTGTAAGTGAGTGGTTGAAAAACATGAAATATCTCTTTCACCTCACCCAGGCAAGACTGAGGAGCCCAGAAGCTAATCCTCTGCTGCGTGCCAGTGTGGTCCCCATGCACCAGTTTCCAGGGCTGCTGCAGTAACTCTTTGCATGTACAATCAGATAGTTAATGAAGCTGTTAATTTGTACCATATTGGAGCTCTTTGCCCTTCTGAAAATAATGTGTCTTAGCTTCAACATCTGCAAACTGTGGTAATTAGCTGTAGAAACTCATCTTTCAAGTTTGACAGCTCTAGCACCAACCTAAAAGATTATGCAGAGAGCAGAAAAGCCCCCCCTGGTGCCCCCACTTGTCACAGGACCCTGCCTACCTCTGTGTACCTGGGAGACTTGTCACCAACTCACCCTGTTCCTTGAGCTTGCATTATTGTTTTTCTACTAAATTTGCAGAAGTCTTTCCTCCTCAGCACTTATAAGATGTGAAAATAGAGAGATTAATGAGTAACCTGAATGGTTCCGTGATTCTAATAATTTAGTCTGCTGCTGAAATTCCCACTCCCTGCACATTCCCACCCAAAATTTGCTTCATTGGTGCCTGAACTTCAAAGTACCTAAGATAAATGGCTTGAGTTACGCTTCTTGAGTGTTACTGAGAGCTTGGTGATATCTGATTTCCCCTGTCTTGTTTGTATCTTGCTCAAGCGTGCATTCTGCACAGAAATCTGACAAATGTATAGCTGAACTAAATTGAGATGTTTCGCCTCATCTGATATTTAATGTGAACCACTGGCTCCTCTGAGGCTGGAATCAAGTATTGGGTTTCAGTCACTGTAATTAGCAGTTTGAAATGATAGTTAAATCCATTTTCTGAGGCAAATGTATCACTCAGACACTGAGGAAAGAAAAATAAACACAGGTCATATCGGCATTATATTTGATCATCTGGAATTATATGCAAAATAAGCTGGAAACTTTGAAATGCACACGGGGATGTGGAAGATCTGTCCCTTTGTAGCTGCAGATTCTCATTTCTCAAAGGGAGAAGAAGGTCTGTGGAGAAGAAGCCATGGGTCTGTGCTTGTCCAATCCTGAGAGATGATGTGGACTTCATAAAGGAGTTTCTGCTGGACCCTTTTCAGGTGCTCCAGTGCTTGCAGGAAGGGGCAAAATATGGGTCAGCTATGAGGAGCATCCTAGATCAAGAACCACAAAGCAGCAAATTACTGAGTGAATAGTGACACAGCTTTCCTGGGAGATGCTGAGTAGGAAAGGCTGCTCTGCTGATGTTTGCGGGGCTGCACAGGCAGTGAGGGGCACTCACCTCCCTAGTGCCCTTCTGCAGAGTAGGCAGGAGCTAAAATCAGTGGTGATGTATTTATACTCTTATTTGGATGCTGACATTCAGAGTGAAACACTCAGTGGTCAGCTAAGTGACAGTCTTATTTTAGGCATAGTTCTCTCCTGCTGAGAGTATGAAGTGGCCCCCTGCAGCAAGGCACAGCCCACACAGACCTGGAGATCAAGGACAAAGCATGGGGCTGTGAGGATGATAAAGTCTCAAAGTGTTGCTTTTTTTTTTTTTTTTTTTTCTCCCTTTGCAGGACAATCACAGGTTGATTTGTCACTGAACAACCCCAGCTACAGCATATTTCACAGATCTTGGTCGTTGCATGGAGTCGTAGTGATGTGCAAACCCACCATGGAAGCGTTCAAAAGGCATGTGGATGTGGCACTTGGGGTCATGGTCTAGTGGTGAACACGGTGCTGCTGGGTTAATGGTTGGATTCGATGATCTTAGAGGTCTTTTCTATCCTTAGTGATTCTGTGACTCTGTGATCACCGACACCTAAACACCGGGAGGCAACATTACACCTGAGCGCTCACCCCTAACGCCGCATTGCTCGACCGCTTCATTTCTCAACTTTAATGTTGCATAAACAGCTGGTTTTCTGCCCCGTTCTACATGCTCACACAGGCACAGAGGCCTTGCTTCTCCAGTCCCTCCCACACAAGCAAGCCTATCTTGGCTTTGCTGGAGATCTTGCCTAACAGCTGAAGCGATGGCCTTTTACGTGGCTCCTTAAGGTTTGGCCGTAACAATGAGGATGAGTGTTTCCCTTTTGGAGCTGCCCACTCTCCTTGGGCTCATAGGGCTGTTGTGTTCTTCTCTGCTCATAAAATCCATGTGACACACCGACCTGGGCAAGGCAAATACGAGTTAGTACCACTGACAGGAGGATTGTGGCGCATTCAGAAAAATTAACTAGCTGTTGATCAGCCAACCAAAACTCCTTTGGATTCTGCAGCCTCAGAGCCACCCCTTTTGCCAGTAATTTCTTGCCTTTTCTCTACCTTGTAAAAATTTCTTAAATTCTATATTTAAGTACAAGGCTGATGGAAAAGCCATGACTCTTTCTGTGCCAATATAGCATTGTAATGTTGTAATGAATATAGCACTTACCTGTTTTCTGAATATCCAATAACAGCCTTGATTTTGCAAACTCAGTTCCTGAAAATGTCATTAAAATCATTCTCCAAGAGTGAAAGCTGATAGTGGGGTTTTGCATGAAATAGACTTGGTGTACAATGGCTCTCAGTGGCTCACGTTTCTTAACTTCTGTTTATTTTTTTTTAAGAGAAAAAAATTGTAATCACCACAAATAAATAATAATTTGTAATGAAAATAGAATGTGTATGTATATCCTATGCTCTGAGACCTTCCCAGTGAAAAATCTCATCACAAGTAATTAACAGTGAGGGGGCACATGTGGAGGTGGAAGAAAGTGCATCCAAAATGTTTCAGCCCATCTGAGACTTCCTCTAGTTTAAGGCAGAATTACAATCTTAGTGGTAAATACTAGTAGAACTGGTAAGCAATACTAAAAGAACTCATTTTCCCAGAATTTTTACCTAGCAGCAGAACTCTTGCAGTGATGAAATTCTAACTAGCAAGCATGTAGAAATAACTATATATTAATATCTATGTATTTGTTAACTAGTAAAAAAAAAACACTGTTGCAGAGAAAAGGGGAGTGATGCCCACCTGGCACAGCTCCAGGTACATTCTCCTACCCTCTGCACAGACACTGATCTCAGAAGAAACACCATTTTTTTTGCTATTATGAGGCTGGAGGAGTTCCAGAGCTTGGTCAGCTCTACTCATCCACCATAAACATCTTTGATTAGCCTGTACAAGGAGAGCTGGGAGTTCCTTTGCCTTCCTCCCTTACAGCCTGGACCCAGCACTCCTGTCTGGATCTTGGTGTTGGTTCAGCATCAGCCTCCCAGTGTATGCTGCATTTATCTGCCTTTTTTTTTTTTTTTTTTATCCCGAATTTTGTAGCCCCTGTGCTGCCCAGAAGCCAAGTATGATGGTTCCAGACCTTGGTGGTTGCCTTGCCAGTTGAAAGTCCCTGGTCATCAGGGCTATATTGCACAGTCTCTCCTCTCTCTTGAGCTATTTGGAAGATGATAAAACTTGCAAAGGCATTACCTAATTTTCAGATGTTTTTGTCATTCCTCCTGTCGGGATATGAATATTTCCTCGGGTAGTTTGTGAAGGGCTTCTTGGCAGATGATTTTTATAATTTGGGTGTTTATACACCCCAGGCCTAGGCGATGAGGGTTGTTCTGAATGGAGTGGCTTTTTTGAAGAGGGAGAGTCTGCAGGATCTCATCAAGATGGTACAACTCTGGATTTTCCTGGTATTCTCCAAGAGTTTGGACATAAACGCCTTTGGGAGGTATTTAGAGAGGTTTTGCATGTGTAAGCCATAAACCTCCAACAGAAGCATTTGGTAGGAATGTATATACTGGTGAGGGTGTTTCCACAAATGCGTTTTACTATGCCAGATCAAACAGGCCTAAAATTTACCTCCTCTAGGTTAGAGTTGGCTGCACGGTTTCTGTCCAAGAAAGAATATCACTCAAAAATCTGAATTGCTTGTATAACAAGGCCTGAGATGACATTCAGACTACCATGACGTTGAAATTCTCACATGTAGGCTGTAAATGAGTGGCCCTTTCTGACAGCAGCACGTTCCCAGTGTGTGAGCTCATAGGTCCCTGGAAAGGTATTCCATCTTTCTTAGTAAACCACCTGGCAGCTTGGTCCTTTCCCTCCTTTTTATGAAGATGACTCAGTTTTCACCACCCCTCTGCCCGTCTCTACTCTTCTTTGATTTCTTTTACCAGGCTGAACATCTCTCAGTGCCTTTATGCTGATGTGTTCAGCAGTGACAACTCAGCAGTTTCCTAAGGACCCAAGGTCCACAGTCCTGTAGTTAGCATCCTGCTGGGTTCCCTTGGCTGGAGCAGGTGGCTTGTGGTGGAGGCCAGACTGTTAAGACTGTCTGCTGGGACAAGACCTCAAATGGGATTACTAGAAGACCATATCAGGTAAAAATTTAGGACTGACACTAAGTGTCCTCTGAAGCTGTCAAAACTGTCCAAACTGAATCAATTAGACACATTCAAGGGCTGATCCTGTCCCGCTGCTCAGCCCTCATGGAGGTGCACAATGGAAATGCGGTGGGCTCAGTGTAATATCAGCATTTAAGTGCATATTCTTCCCATGTGGATGATGTGTATGTGTCATTCCAGGACAGGAAGATGATTGTTTTGGAACCCTGTAATGTGCAATGAAAAACTGTCAGTGCTCTTTGAGTTTGTTTCCTCCAGAGTGGCCTCAGGCACCATCACCTCTGAGCCTGCCATCATCTCATCCCCAGACATGGCTGGGGGAGTTAAACACTGCAGGGGGGCACAAGAGGGTGAAACCAGATCTCTGTCCACTGCAATATGAAGACATCATTACTTGTCACCTCTACTAAAGAATGTTTAGTACCTGTTTTCTGCTTGAAAACATCTACAAAGTCAAGCTAATTTGTTGTTTGGGAGAAAATGGTCTCTGTCTGCCTCCTCCGTATTACTGGTGGGAAAGTGGAAAAATTGACTGAAACCAGTAAGTGTGTTTTCTCCTTGCTGAGCAGACTAGACAAGTGTCTAATGGAAGGTCAGCAGAAAGAATAATTTCTTGACCAAGTTATTGTCTATACTGGGAAAAAGATATTTGTGATAGCCAGGAAAGACAAGGAACGATTCCTCTTGTGTTGGGTTCAGGCTTTTTTGGTAGGATCAGAGCCATCACATAGAGCAACATGCTGGCTCCTGGGAAAATGGCAAGCTGCTGGCTGGATCCTGGTTGTCCAGGCAGCTATTTAGGCTGTGTAGGAACATGTCAGGAGTGCATGACAGCACTTCTCCACAGGGCTTCGTGCTGTGTCTGTGCAATCTGTGCACTTATCCTCCAAAGCAGAGAATTCCTTGAGGCAGCTTCAGTGAGGGCTTGTAAGAATTCATTTGGGTTTTTCCCCAGTTCTACCAGTCTGGCAGAGCCCTCAGGGGACGAGCTATGTTTTGTATTGCCTTTCTCAGCCTTGATCTTCTGCTGGCTATTGAACTTCAGGTTCCACTCCTCTCAAGAGGTTTTGTTGGTATGAGTTAAAAGTTTCAACACCCCTGCTTGCAACCTGCTCTTCAATACAGTCTCTGACACCTGGGAAGCCTCTGATTATTACACTTACATCCATGTGTATGGCCTTTGGCTCAGGGGTACTGAGCCCAGACACAGTGCCTACCTGAGATGTAAGGCACCCACCTTTGATGTGAGGCAGTGGTGCCACCTTCACCCCATCTCAGCCTTGAGAACATGCAGAGTGAGCCCCAGAGGTGAGTGTTTAGCTAAATGCCAGTAACAAGGCTTAGACAGGGTGTGTTATCATTGGAGAGGCTATGTTGATTATCCATGGTGATATCTTGTCCTGCCCAGCTCTGGTTTTAGTTTGTGCTGCCTTATTTTCTGGCCAAATGTGTAGGGAGTGCACCTCAGTGTCATGGAGGTGGGGAGGTACCTGATGCTCTCCTGGTGCCAAATTTCCCCTTGCCTTCTCTTTTCAAGTTTGGTGCCCGATGCCTATTTTAATATAGTGTTTGGTTGGAAGATGCACTTGGCTCTGTCCCTTTTCTCTGCTCTCCTCTCCCAACTGGGGTCCTTCGTCCTTGATGGAAAAGCCACTGTTACCTGCACTGGTGAAGAACCTGGAGCAAGCCATGGTTGGTGGGTGATGAATGCAGACTTTGGTCTTCAGCAAAATCATTCCTGGGCAAATTCCACTTGCACATTTGGTAAGATCTTTCTTCTGCTTGCATGCTTTACCATCCCCTGCTCCTGCCAGACACAATTACCACATCTGTTCCCCTCCCCTCTGCTAATAAAACCCCAAACCAGGTTTGTGACAGGTGCAATGGTTACAGATCCTCTTCAGTGGGCACCACCGGGAGAGCTGGTCACACAGTGGTGTGTGCGGGCACAAATGTCCCCACAGAGCTCAAAGTTGGTTGTATCACTGGGCACTACAACACTGATTGCTTTCCTGGGTTTAGATAATAATCTTGTTGGGGCAAGGCAATGCTTTTTCCACTTGACATGTTGCTGACACGTGAGTAGTTGTTTGTGAAAAACAGCATGATGGTGATGAAACAGAGAAACTAAATCAGAGTTAACATAGAAAGTGGAGGGAAAAGAGGGTAAAAGCAAGAGTGACAAATCCTTTCCCCTGTCTCTTGGTGAGCCCATGGTCCTGGCCCACAAAATGCTAGAAAGCACTTCTGGTCCTGACTTCTCCTCTAGCTGTTCCCTCATGCCCTCCCATGAGTTATTAGCTCTGCTGTGTTGAGCAGAGCCATCATTCACCTTCTACATTCCTTTTTCATGTCAGCACAACCCAAGTGTCCATATTCGCTTTTCTGCAGGTTGCATAACTCCTGGGAGGGATGAACTTGCTCAGAGGAGCCCACCAGCAGGAGACACCTCCGAAAGTTTGAAATGGCACCAGGAAACTTTGCTGTTTTGGTTTTAGTTGCCACCTCCTACCGACACCTGCAGGGCTTCAGATTTTTCTTCCTTTTGCCAAATCCTCCCTGCCTCACCATGGAGCCATGACCAATGGAAATAAATCACAATTTCAGGAATTTATTTGAATGTTGCTATGAAACAGGTCAGGGCAGCCAGTGAGAGGCTCTATTTATGTAGTCACCCGCAGAGGAGAGAAGACGTTTGTTCTGCTTTGAAAAATAACTCTTTCATGTGGAAAGGGCATAGGGTTTGTGTGGAAGGCCGCAGCCGACCAAGGGGAGATGAGCTGCAGTGGGATGTTCTCTCAGGGACACAACTCAACCGAGCAACTTCGCAAATGTTCCTTGAGATTGTTTTTGCGCGTTACTTGATGTGCATCGCACGCTGAGCCAAATATTCATCCTGGGCTGAGAACAGGATGCATCGTAGGGCAATTAAAGTAAAATATTACCCCCTCCTCCCTAGGTCACAAGCAAACACTGCTGTGGGTGAAGGCCAGCAGAGGAAGAATGACATCACGAAACCCCAGAGGGAAAGCAAATACCACGGCAGCACCATGCGCGGGTCAGCACTGCACTGGGACAGAAACTTTCCTCTGTGACTTTGACTCTGGGCTAAGAGGATTTTTTTGGGGGATATAAAGCACCGCTACACACCACAGCTCACTGAAGAACAATCTGCTCTGCTCCTCCTTTTCAAGTCCTGGAGGTGGCAAATGATTGCACAATGTCCTCTCCACCCTGCCATGAGAAAGCAATTTCCACGAGCCAGCAAAAGGCCATTTTGCTGCACTCAGACTTGACTGCAGCCCTGGATGGTCAGGGCTTGTCCCCTGGCCCATGCTTCTCCTGCTGGGGTAGGGCTCAGGGCTGGCCACCAAAGTATGTCCTTAAAAGCATGGAAACAACTCATTCAGGTACCAAGACTCCTCCCACACTGCAGTGCATCTTAGTGGTGCTAAAAGAATGTGTTTTTTTTCTTACAGTGGAGGGGAAATGACCTAAATCCCAAGTAATCTCTTAATTTTACTTTTTAAATTCTATTAGGATGTAACAGTGGTGGTGCCAGTCGCAGTGCCACAGACTTGGATGCACACCATTCCACGCCCAGCTGCTTAAAACACAAGTGCTTGCTCCTGTAGGCAGGCTACACGTAGGCAGACAAACTTTCATGTGAAAATCAAGGTGCATGGGATGCAGTTCAACAGGGTCACTTGTAGGAATTGGTTAATATTACATGAAAGTGCTGGTAAGAGACTGGCCCAGCATCTCCTGAACTGCAACATCCCCCTGCATCGTCTGCTACTTTCTGAGCCAGGATTTCCTGAGCCTGAATCCAAAACCAAACTTGGTCACCCCTTGCTCCTTGAGAGCCAGGCAGGATGAGATCCCTCGTGCCTGTCCCACTGGGCTGGGAGAAATCTCCCACTGGGAGCTTTAATGAGCAATTCCTGCCCTTTTACTACTGCTATGTGCTTAATTCCATCTGAGAGCAGGGGTTAACACCTCTGTGCACACAATGGCTTGTGTGGCTATAAATGTACTCACTAACAAATAGTGAGCCCTTCAACTCACTGTCCTTCAACCAAAATTGCTATAAACTTATTATGAATTCAAAGCCTGTGTGAGCCAGGACTTGCAAAGCAGCACTATAAAAATTAAACCCTCCTGGAACTACAAATCCCAGTGCCTGGAAGACCTGGTTTTGCAAAGGACCCTCACAACTGGGTGTAAATCCCAAAATTTAACAACTTATTTATTAGTTTGGGGTTTTTTTTGGGCGGGTAGAAGTAAGTTTCCCATGTTAACAAAAGCAGAATAGTTTTATTTAGTGTTCATCTCACACCTTCGACAGCTACAGCTGTCAGGCACAGAAATACAGTATTAAAATAAACTGAACAGAGTTGCTCATTGCAAAAATCACGCTATGCAAACCTGTGGATTGTAACATCAACAGTATAAAATGTAACAAAATTGGAATTTTTAATTTTTTTTTTTAAGCTTTTAAAGATAATAGTCCAGGCTATAAAACTATATAAGCATTGAATAAGAAATGTTAAAGTCAACAAGTCTACAACAGATACATCTTGTAAAAACTCAATAAATTATATATATATTTATAATATCTAGTAACATTTAAATCATGCACAGTTTTGTACATTTTCTTTTTTCAGTACAGGAAAACTCGATGCTTCGAGTACTTGGAATGTACACAATTAGCAGACATTTGTAAGAAAATACCAAAAAATTCTTTTCTTTTTATTCCAACAAAACAAAAATCTATAGAAATCTACCTTCTCAAACTTCCATCGAAGTAACCTCAAACTATAAATTATTTATTTTAGGATAAGGATTTTGTGGCTCTAAGAAGAAAAAAAAAAATCTTAAAATGAGATGCTGTCATCCTGTTATTCTGCAACATTGATATGTAATATGCACCAGAGAAAAATGGAAAGAAAGAATTCAGGATGCAATTTGCCTTGCCTCTTTGTGGTAGTACATAAAGTCTTCCGGACAAAAAAAACCACCCCACCCACAAAAAATCCTCAGCCCAAACCTCTCCCCATTGTCATGTCAGCCTGATCTGTGCTGACATTCCTTAGTTCAGTCCCGTGCTTTTAAACAGCTATCTGGCACTGAGGAACAAAATAGCACAGCATTTTAAACACCAAATATCAGGCGTCACTGGTATTTTCCAACGAGTTAAATGAGAAAGAAATACGCAGCTGCAGCAGCTCTCCTGCAAACAGTGTCACTATTTTGCTCACATGGCATTTCTGAAACCCAAAATACAACAGTACTGGCAAAGGGGGGGAAAAAAAACCCTACCCCACATCATCCAAAGTCAACATTTCACTTTGCTGCATACTTGTTATTAAATCGACCACAAAGAATGCCTTCATTTGAAAATAGAAAAATAAACACCCACATCCCCTTAATGCACAGTGGTTAAACTGATGGAAGAATTCTTGGCCTTGTTTTTCTGAAATATGTAAAAATCATCTCTCTGTTGCTATTTGTTTGGTTTTAACCACTGGTGATGTATTGAAAAATAAACTTACCTTTGCTCACTGCAATCCAGGATAAACTAATATTTTTTTAATGAATACATATATATATTTATAACATTAAATGTAATTTGTTAAAGGACTGTACATCTATACATTCTTTCAATATTTCCCATAAACACAAAGGAAAAACTTGATTAATATATTTTTTCTCCACTTTTAATAAGTTAAAAAAACACCCTTAAGCTCGGTGAAATTTAAAGTTTACAGTAACTCTATGCTATTTAAACCAATGAACAGATATGTTAATGTCTATAAATAACTTTACAAATATACACGTTAAGGTACAATTTTTAAAACAAAACTGTGAAGATATAAAACAATCAAAAACATCTTTTCTTTTGCCCAGATCAGTATATCCTAGATTGCAATGCTCGTATTTTGAGACTCTCTCTCAGTACTGCTTTATGTTGCATTAGTATTATACATTCTTTTTTTTTAATATATTTATTTATATATATATACATGATATATTTATAGATATATACACAGATTCTCTGGAATAAACCTTTTTGATATAAGTTAAAGGCTCTTGCCTACAGGTACCCGTAACATCTTTCTCCGAGTCACTGCACGTAGATGGAGCCAAACCGCTGGCATCGAGGGGTGGCTAGAGGAGCTGCTCCCCCCACTCACCCTTGGCAAGCAAAACCAGGCAAACCCCGAAAGCGAGATTATTTTTCCTTTTTCCCCTCCAAAAAAAATGGCTGTTCTCAGAGGTCAGGATGTGACTTGAGATGCTGTGTGGGCACCCAGGAGCCAGGTCTCAGGGCACCCCGCCGCTCTCAGATGGGTGGTGCTCTCTTCCCCAGGGACCCCCACGGGGTCTCTGCCCATCCCTGAGGTCTGCTCCTGCCTTGGCACGGCCCCATCGCTGCCAGCCCAGTGCAAGGGCCAAAGCGCTGACACTTCAGGTGACTTGACCGTCTCTCTTTATTATTTCTATTTTCATTTCTCCGTGACAATTTGCATTTTACTTAATTTTGCTTTTTTTTTTCTTCTTCCTTCTTCCAAAAAGGATTCCTTCTATGTAGCTGGGTAGTACGATCACGAAGCTATAAAAACGACGACAACAAAAATATAGATATTTTTATAAATATATGAATCCCTGCAGGCAACGTGGCTTTTCAGCTCCACCAAAAAGGTTCATGTACAGATTGCATAAGCCAAGAATTTCCACATTCTTTACACTTTTTTGCGTGTGTGTGTTTTTTGTTTGTTTGTGTTTTTTTTAAAGGAAGATTTCTTTTTTTTCTTTTCTTCGTATTGCAGGCACAGAACGGTTACTCTGGCACTCGAAACGCAAGCGCGGAGGCTGGGAGGTCAGCACCCCCCAGGTTCAACATTCTGCGTAGTAAAGATAAAAACCCCCAAAAATGAAAAGTAAACAGCAACAAAAAAAAAAAAAAAAAAAAATCACCTAGGATAGATCATCTTGGCAAGAGATTAGTTCCTTCAGGCCAAACAGTGCTTCTTGACTTTTCATACAGCAATAGGGAGAAAAAAAAAATATTAAAAAAAAAAAAAAATTATAAAAAAAGTTTAACTCTTTTTTTTTCTTTTTTTTTTCTTTTTTTTTTTTGTTACCCTGAACAGCTTTTCAACAACACAAATCTCCGGGCACCATCACGCAGTTCCACTGGAAGATCCTTCACTACGGTTTCACCCTCGGCGCCCCACACTCGCGCCTCTGTGGGCACTCTGTCTGTCCGCCCGTCCATCCGTCCGCGCCGGGGGGGTCCTCACGTCCGGATGACGCCGTTGCAGGGGGGATGCTTGGGCAAGCAGGGCTCGTCGGGCAGCAGGTCATGTGCAAAGACCGAGTCGTCCCCTGAGGAGCAGGTGCTGTGGGTGTCCTGGCCGGCCGGAGAGTACTGCTCGAAGGGCACCGAGAGGTCCAGGTACTCCTGCCAGGGAGACAGACCCATCAGCGGGTGCCCCACGCCGGGGACCGAGTGACCCCTTCCCGCGCCCGCCCCGCCACACTCACATCGGTGGATGTCACGGTGAGGACCCTGTCCAGGTCTTCCACCAGCTGCTTGAAGGTGGGTCGCTGTGACGGGACGGCGTGCCAGCACTCCCGCATGATCATGTACCTGCGTGAGAGCGGAGAAGGGACGGTCACCTTGGTGGGGCGACGCGGCACCCACCGCCTGCCCACCCACCCCAAAATCGCCTGAGAGAAAAGGCCAACGCAACGCCAGCCATGGCGGCCTCGGTGCGTGGCCGGCTGGGAGGAAGAGGAGTGTTTTGTGGAGCTGTGATCCTCATTACTGATCATCTCATGCATGATTGTGCTCTCCAAGCAGGAGGACCTGTCCTGAGGGTGACACGCCAGGGCTACACCCCCAACCAGCACCCGCCAAACGAGGGCAGGCGCCGTATGCTGCTCAGTAGTCATGGGCTGAGCCAAAATGAGTTGGGATGGGTAAGTCTACCTGGAGATGGCTGCACAATTTTGTAGCGGGGATGTCCCAGCAGCTCAAACCACAGGTCAAACAGCCTGGGACAGTATTTGGCCATAGAGGGAGAGGGGAGTGGCATGAGGAGCTCAGCCCTCACCACACACTCACAAATCATGGGTGCAGTTTGCAGGTTTGTCCATCCGATGGCCTTCCTTCAAGAGCTTGAAGAGTTCCTCAACAGGAATTCCCGGGTATGGAGACCCTCCCAAAGTGAAGATCTCCCATAGTAGCACTCCAAAGGACCAGCTGGAAACCAAAGAAAGATCTTTAAAATTCAATGAGGTTTTTTTTCCAGGCATCCCCCCATATCCCTTTCCCCCTGGCTTGGCTTTATTTCTGTGCAGCCATGCATAGCTAACAAAGTCATCAATAGCATGACTAATTGCCTAGGCCATTTTTACTAGTTACTTGGAGATCTCTGCTGATCCAACTCAATAGCAAAGAAATCCCAGGCACCAAGTCTGAAATTGAAATGAGCATTTAATCAGATAGGTGACAGCCCATCTATCACCCCCAGCTCTTTGTTAGGTCTTCCACCAGCTCCACTGAATGGAACAAATCAAATTATTCATGCACGGCTTCACTGAATTGCAGGCTTGGAACCACAGGCCACTAATTGTGCAAGCTGATACCAAAACTTGCTTGTTACAACACTCATTTCACTGGCCAAGCCGGGAGAAAAATACCCCAACAAAAATCAGCGGAGCACTAATGTTACACACTCCAGTCCTGCAGCTGTGCTCTGGTTAAAAGTCCTCTTTTTCAAAAATATCTTCTGCCTTCTTCATTTTCTTTTTAAAAACAGGGATTATCTGTCTCTGTTTCGCTTTCATGCACACTGCCTCTCCCGTTCTCTAGCTCTGATTTATCTGTCATGCCTTCTGCAGCATTACCTAAGCATGGAAACTATGATTTAAGATCAATAAAAGCCAAAGTATGGGAAAACTACAGAAATAGAAAAGATTCGTTTGTGCAACTGCAAGCAGTGAGCTTTGGGGAGCAGGCAGCCTGACTGTAAAAATGCCATTATTGACCAAATATTGCAATAAAAATTCCAGTGTGCGTGTAGAGCTTCTTCAGCCCTTGCAAAATTCAGATGTGATACCGATTTACATGTAAGGCAGGCTCTGCTGCTTGCTTACTGTGCAGAGGCACTGAAAAACTAGACAGGATTAGGAAAAATAAAGGAAATAAAAGTGGCAACATTAATCTGGGGATATATTTGCTGAATACTCTCTGATCAATTCTAACAGCAGACAGAGCATTTCAAGCTCATTCCACATACTTGACTGAAGCGTTAACTCTCTGGGGCAAAGCGTGGAGGATGGTGATTTTTTTTTTTCACGGAGATTTTTTTTTTAAGTACAACATTTTCCAACTGCCAGATGAATCACCTCATCTGTAAGCTGGACAAGAAATGCCTGCCTGCTTTCCAATAATTTTTCAGCAGCTCACTAGAGATCCTCAGATGAAAGCAACCAGATAACGGCAAAATAAAACCACGTGTGCGAAGATGCAGCTTGGAACTGATTCCTGTGTTTTTGCATCCTCAGGTGCCCCAGGTCATGCTCAGCAGTTATGTTTGTCTGTAAGATACTACAGGTGTCGATTTCCCTGTCATTTTGTTTGGTTTTTTTTTAAAGTGTAGGTTTGCTTACACATCGCTCTGGTGAGTATAGACCCGGTCAAACAAGGCTTCTGGAGCCATCCATTTCACAGGCAGCCGACCCTGTAATTAGGAAGACAATGGGAACATCCCATCAGCATATTTCCCCAGCCACAACGGCACCATCTGAATCTTCTTTTCTAATCCAGTTTGAAACATTTTCATTAACAACCACATCTGCCTTCCCGGTCACTGGGCAAAGCAGCAGTGGCCACATATAAACAGATTAGAGCATTTGATCCCTGGATCTTCGCTGACAATCTTTGCAGTAAATGCTCTCTGTCAAGGACTGTATTTCACTGCCAAGGCAGGTTTAACGTATCAGTGCATCCAAATCTTTGCATGGGAACAGCATCCACTGCTCATGGATGCAGAGCATGGGACAACACTTTCTCTCTCTTTGGTTGGATGAAACAGCTGATTTTAAGTCCAAACCCAGCTCAGGCTCAACTTGAAGGGAACTCCTAAAGAGTAAAGGCAAGGGCCAGATGCTCTAAGAAACAAATCCTGATCCTGCTGGAGGCTAAAAGAGGGAGTTCTGATCCCATCCTACATCAGGGTCATAAACACAGGCTGTCACATGTTAAATATGAAATGAGAAAGATTATTCATAATTCTCTGGGGCTTTGCTTGGCCCCTGGAGGAAGTCAGAAAGGACTGTTTCATGTTTGAGCCATGATTTGGCTATGGGGGAAGTTTGTCCTCTTCTGACCTACTGTCTCACTGAGGGAGACAACTAGCAATGGGACCCATGTAGGATACACAAATGGGATTATGCTTTCAGCTGTTCAGCACAGCTCAAACAGGAAAAATCCGTCTGATCTATGATTAAAATTCACAAGAATTTTTATTAATTTATGATTAAGAAATCCTGGCAATCAAGAAAGATTTCTGATATACTACTGGAGGGGATGAGTGTGGGCATAGTGGGCTTTACAGGACTGCCTGGACCATCTTCTCACTCTTGGCAGGGGAGTCAAGGAACTTGGATGTAAAAAAGAGAGAAATGCATGAAAACTGGGTGCTCCAGATATACAACAAGTAATGTTCCTCTGTCAAGGGCTCTGGTGAGACAGAAGTTGGCTCCTTGGGACTTTAAGGAACAGTAGTGGAGCAGACTTGAAAAGGCTCCATTTCCTTATGGGAGAAACTTCCATTTCTCTTAGTCTAAAGCTTTCTGGCCAGAGCTGAGACCTCACAACCCGCTGCTGGCAGGAGCCAGATGTGCCAGGAAGAAAACAGGTTCTGTATAGACTCCTTGGACCAGTCTATCTACAGTCCCTCACTAGGTGAGGTCCCCATCACATTTCTTCCTCCTAAGCCCCGCTAGAAAGGGAGGTGTGGGACAAGAGATGCTGCAGGGATGACCGAGCTCCCCGCCAGGAGGAGAACTGCGTGTGCTCGGCAGCTCTGTACTTACATTGGTGGTTTTCTTGTAATAGTCAATGTTGTGAACGTCTCTAGCGAGGCCAAAATCAGCTATTTTCATCACATTATCTTCAGTGACTAACACGTTCCTGGCTGCCAAGTCGCGATGAATGCACTGTGAAAGGTGAGCAAGTCAATAAATAAGGGCTCGTTAGCTGCTCGCGCCTGGAACCAGCAGCACCGTGTGGTTTATGAGCTGCCGTTTCATTGACTCCCGAGCTCATAAAAGCTGTGGGCACCGCTTAACTCCTGGCTTTCTGTGTCACCGCCCCATCATGCATGCTCAGTGGGAACCACCTCTTAGCAACACCTAATCAGCAGCCCCAGCGCTCACACAGCCACACGCGCGCCCTTTTCTCTCCAAAGGGGATGCACAGATCAGAAAGCCAACTCTCCCCTTCTATGGGCGCTTACTGGGGTGTGAAGCCCTCTTTCAGTGCTGCCTCCTCCAGGAGGAGGAGGGGTGCAGGCTGATATTCGAGGGGAAAAAAAATCCTTGCATTCAGGAATCTCCAATACACCCAAAATACATCGAATCATGGAATGGTTTGGGTTGGAAGGGACTTTTAAAACTCACCTAGTCCAACCCCCAACATCATGGTTGTCAGCTGACAAAGAAACTAAATCAGCCAGCACTGTGCAGAAAGGGAGTTTAAAGCCACCATGAGCCATCCACCCTGAACTGCAGGCAGAGGACAAACACATCTGACACTTGAAACTGAACTTGCTCTTGCCACAATGCTCCCCTGCCCACAGAAAGGCCACGCCGGCCGGTGCTATCTTGGTGAACCAAAGCCTGATTCTCCACTTGCTGATGTCAGGGTAAATCAGGACTAATCCCAAGGCATGATGTAAGCAAACGCAGCATCTGGCTCAGCACCAGCAAAGTGCTCCCCTGGGAGCATCCTGGGCACAGCCATGCATGGAGCCAAATTCACCGCCAGCTCTGCTCCCACTGAGCCTACACGTGCTCGTGACAGCTGCAAACACATGAGCTACACTCAGGATTTCAGCTTCCCTCTGAGTGCTCTGCCTGTTTAGCGATCTCAGAAGGGAGGTGAGGGGAACAGGGCTGTGCTGAGCTTGTCACTGCTGTCCAACCTGACATCTCCCAAAGTGGAAGCCCACAATTAGGTGTGACAGTCACCCTGACCACTGCTTCCCAGGCCTCAAAATTGAACAGCTCAGTTACCCCTACAAGTGGTAGAGGTTGAACTGGCGAGGAAAGGCATCAAGGACTGGGTTGCTTGTGTTTTGTAGGCATTTTTGGGATGCTAATGGTCCTGCAGGTGACAGCGAGGGCTGTACAGCTGCATGGCTCATGAATGCAGCCAGCACACAGGGACTTCTGCATATGGGTGAAGGCTCCAACAAAAACCCCAAGATGCTTCATAGGGAAAAGTCTGGTCTCTAAATGGAGAAGCCTTCAGTGCTTTGCCTGAGGTTGTCCCCCCCCGCCCCCAGCACTGCCTGCCTTTGAACACGTGGCTTCAATGGAAGCTTCTACCAAACAATGTTTCTCAACTCACTTTCTGAGATGCCAAGTACTCCATGCCCCGTGCCACCTGGTAGGCGCAGGAAACCAGGTCCTTAAATGTCAGCTGCTCCTCAGGCAGCTTGCAGGTGTCGAAGGAATAGTCCATGCCAGGCGGGCGACGTGCCCTGAGGTATTCCCGCAAGTTCCCCTTTGACGCATATTCCACCAACACATAGAGTGGTCCTGCAAAGAAGGCCATGTCAGCGTCCAGCAGAGGAAGAGCTGATCAAAAAAAATCTCATCTGGGGTATTTTGGGGCAGCCAGTGAGTAATTACACAGTGGGGACAGCCAAACCTGAGCCTCCCACAACCCTGTGAGCACTGGGCTGCTCTGCTACGTACCATCCTGTGTGCAGGCACCGAGGAGGTTGATAATGTTTTTGTGCTTTCCAATCATTTTCATCATTTCCATCTCAGAGACCAGGTCAGAAAGGTCCTTGTCCGTGGCATCATCTGGAGAAGGTAGGAGAGGAAAGCAAAAAAATGTCATGAAAAAAGTGTGTGTTTAGGGAAGTAGTTACTACTTACAGTAGTTACAACTGCTGTGTAGCTGTGTGGGGCTTTGGTGTGGAAACAATACTCAAAATATGGCTGTATTTGGTTTTGTTCTACTCTGGAAAGAAGAATCAAACTAAAACCAAAACTGACTACCATGAGAATATAAAAAAAAAAAAAAAAAAAAAAAAAAAAAAAGTGGAGATAAATGTTCATATGGAAATCAATAATACCTTTCATATTCTGTTTCATCCTGGCAAGTATTACAGAGGAAAAAGTCAGGTTTTGGTACCTGGTACCTGATTTTCTGGTAGTTTTCCTCCCTCAGCTCCAGGGGCAAAGAGTAAGTGATGGTGAAAGGTGAGAACTTGGGAGAGTGGCTACAGGAAGGACTGTAATTTTTGTATAGAAAGCTGCAATTTTTCTACAAAAGTGGAAAAACCTTTCTGCAAAAGTAGAAAAACGGGGGAAAACCTTCACAAAAGAATGCTTTGATTTGGAAAGATGTAAATGTTCCTACTTGCAAACCCAGCTTTAGAATGGACTAAAGGAAATGTAAATTAAACAAATCCTTTTATTACCTTTTTTTACAGTGTTACCCCATGTAACCTCAAGCCCAGGCTGCTCACTGCTGGAGCACCTGCCCTGCTTGCCCCAGCTGAACTCCTCAGAGTGATTTTGCCTGTGTTGTCTGTGGTTGCTGTGTCTGGGGGCAGGATGGGAAACAGAGACTTATCCAGAGGTGCCCAGTGACTCCCCCCATTTTTTGGTCTCCCTTTAACCTCTCAGGAGTTCGAGATCAAGTTTTTTCAATGAACTTCCTCAAGAAGGAGTTTGTCAACCGAATTTCTGTGAACTCCATCTGAGATTGCTGCATAAGCTTTTGGTAGAACAGGCAGTGCTGGTTATGGGAGGAGGAGCAAGGAGTGGGCTGATTCACAGAGCTGGCTAGAAGTGAAGGGGGTTCCCCTTCTTCTCAGGGATGCTATTACCCCTTGGCAGAGAACTGGGTTAATTCCCAATCCCTCTTCCTGATGGGATTTGCACTTTTACCTGCTCTCCAAGGACAGCCCTCGCCCCCAGGCTATGTGGGTGAAGGGGGAGAAAGGCTGTTCCTTGCTTTCTTCTACTGCATCTGTTTGTATAAAAGACTTAAAAGAGGCAAAGAGAGGAAATCCCAGCACAATATGCTGTTCTGCCTTCTGTGGACTCCGCGTACCTTTTAACATCTTGACAGCAACAGTGACGGCCTTGTTGGGCTTGTCCTTGTCAATCCCAATCGCTTCTGCCATCACCACTTGGCCAAAACACCCCTCACCAAGAGGCTTCCCCAAGGTCAGGCTGCAGGGAGGAACAAACAGGCACGTTATGGGGGCACCAGAGTGGCGACACCACCAGCAGGCACAGAGACCCCGACCCGTGGGGTTTGACTGACCGAGAACGTGTCAACTCCCACTTGGGATCTGGAGGCAATTCCAGCTCGGAAACGTTGGCCAGCATTGGCCCATCACTGGAGGAGAGACGTGTGATCCGGACCAGGGGCGTGTTGGAATTCATGGAAGAGTTGGATTCCAGCGACACCTGCTTGGGTAGAGCAAATGAAGTGTTATTGCCAACTGTATTCCCAGGGCAGGCAGTGCCTGAGATGGAACACTGAGGAGGTTTAAGCTCCCTTTGCCCGTGGATATATTTCTGGAAATTTCTAATCAGGAAATGTCCCCACCCTTGCAGAAATGCACTCATTTAGGCACCTGTGGTCAGGTTTTTTAGCTGGTGGAAAGAAGGGACAGATCAACCAGTGCTCCTCAGCAGCAGGAGGTCTAATCCATTCAGCTGTTCTGTGTGCATCTCCACAGCACATACAGGCTATGCATGAAATGACTTCTCCCATTCTGGCACTGTAAACAGCCACCACGAGCTTGCAGCCAAAGCTTGAAATCCTTCACTATGGGGTTCCACATGGTGTCTTTTGCTCCTGCCCCTCTGCAATTTCTCTAACTGCACAGAGGATCCTCTGCCACCTCCATGAGAACCACTCTGGGTTCACCAGTGACCTCTGTGAAAGTAGGAACAAGCACTATCAGACATGCTCTTTCTCCTCAAATCTCTGCTCCATCAGGGAGCCTGGACTGAACTGTTCCCCTGACAGATGTGCTTTCTGTGGCACCCACAGCAGCACTGCCAGCCCCTCTTGGACAAGGGCAGCAGCAATGCAGCTGCTTGGGGGCTGCTCATGAACCAGAGTCAGCTGCCACCTGCCACTGCTCCACTGGCACAGAAATGAATAAAAGGGGGTTACAATTCTAGGCTGCAGCCAACTTATGTCCCTCTTGGGCAATGTTTTTCTGGTGGAGCTTCTCACCTAGAGAAAAAATTTCAAAGAGGAGGAGAAAAAAAAAAATAAAAAAGAGGGGTACCATAGGGGGGAATAGGAATCTTGTATCTACTTTCTGTTACCTGTCTCTTGAGTGGAAATTTGGAGACTTTCTGTACAGTGGGGGTGTTCATGGCCTTTTTGTTTGGCATTTTCATCCTCCAGACAATCACCAAGACCAGCACAACGAGAAGGAAAAAAAAGCCAGTGCCATAACTGAGAATGCCAGTGTACACTGAGCCTGAATCATCCATTTCCATGAGCTCCTCGGCTGCAGGGTGACAAGAGATGGCAGTCAGGACAGGGCAGGCAGCTGCCCACAGGCAACCACACACATGCAGCACACAGAATTTGGGGAGGACTTGCTCAGCTATGCCAATTTGCTGAGTGACTTCAGTGAGGGGATTTTCCCAGGCCAGTGGTTTTCTGCCTGCAGACGTAGCTAAAACATTAGTTCAGTTTGCCCTCTTTGGGGTAATTTTACTGCCCTTTGATGCAACCCTTTGGTTTTTAAGAGTCTTCAGCCCACAGACTGAAAACCACTGCTCTAGGCTGAAGGCATCTTCACACATCTGTGCTGTCCCTCTGACCCAGATTGTGCTTTCTCCACACAGCCACACCATGTAGCTGAATGTGCAAAAGCTGCAGGACTGGGGTTTGCTTCACTTTGCTGATTCAGATCCTCTAGCAAAGACTTCCACTGGACCAGTGCCTGCCCTGAGGGACCAAGGGGCTCAAAGAGCACACAGCAATAAGGCATCACACAGGGGAAAAAGCCTCAAGAGAACAACCTGCTTGATTATTTAATGAAAACTTAGTTTTGCTGGGAAGAAGCTGGAAAGTCTGGTTTAGAGAGGTGGGCAAGCCAGGAAGATGATGGCACGAGCCCATCAGCAGTGGCTACTTGCTAGCAAGACTTTTTAGAGACCAGCAAAGCTCAGTCGTATTTCCCCCCTTGTTCCTTTCAGGACAGGCATGTAGACCAGAGAAAGGGGCCATGGTAGGACTGGTTTTCTGTCCCACAAAGGCATGCTGGCATCAGAGGAACAGTCAGCAGTGGGAAACTTTATAATGAAGTCATGCTGGCGTGGGCAGCTCACTGATGGACTGTGCCCACCGCTGAGCAGCCCCTTCAGCAAGCAGCAAGAGCCTTTCCCTGGCAGCAGCAGGCTCCGTGTCGGGTCATGGATGGCTGTGTCCAGGGGGACATGGGGGAAAAGGCTGCTGGTGACAGTGGGGGCTGCATCAGCCTGTGTGCCAGCTGTGGAAGGCCTGATCCTGCCAAACAGCCATCCCTTCCTGTGAGAAAGGGGTACCAGATCTCCTGGGATCAGGCACTACGGTTGGTGCCACAGCTCTGCTGCCTTGGCTCACATTGCCTTGCTCTCTGCTCCACGTCCCTCCTCCCATAGCGTGGACAGGGGTTTACAAGCTGAGGTTCCCCAGACAGGCTGTATCCTGCACCCCCTCTGTGGGGGCCTGCTGCTGCACAGATGGCTGTCCTTCGCTGCGTCTGACTTCAAAATAAAGTTCTCCTTCAGTTTTTTTGGTGGGTTTTCTCCTGCTTACTCTTTGATAAAATAAGAGGTGTAAATTCATACATTGCAAAGACAGAGCATCAGTCGGTTGAGACAATATCGCAAGACTCTCAAAATAACAGAAACGTTAGTCTTCTAACCAAAGGAAATTATTTCTACTCCAGTGGATGTCAGAAGCAGAAACAGGATCAGATCAGCTATTATAGAGCTGGCAAATGAACAGGAAAGATCAGCAGATCCCACTGGCTGCAGGGTCGGGCTTGGAGGAGACCTTCTTAAGCCCCGGTAAAAGCGATTACATCCAAATCATCCGCACAGATAAAGTCAAGATTAGAAATGCCAAAGTTCCCAGTTCCTAAACACATCATGGAGATGGATGTGTTGTGAGATGGACCCAAATGTGGTCTGTGACTGAGTGAGTCAGAGTGGGCTGTCCAGGATTTTGCATGCCTTTTCCATAAGGGTCTATTGAATATACTCCAGGTCTGTTTCTGCACTCTCTGCAAGGCACAGCACATATGAGATTCAATATGAATATTCCTAGTGCTCCTCTGGACCATGCTCAAGTCTGTCCTGTAGCTGCAGGCAGATTTGGCAGGTGAAGGGGCAGCATAGCCTCATTCCCCCTTTTGGAGAGCAGATCCCTCTGTTGCATATTCTGTGCTGGCTTCATTGTCAGTAAGAGCTTTGCACATGAAAGGACCACAAAATTGAGGTCACCCTGGCCTCGGGTTTCAAGCCCACTGCAGCTTTCATCGATCCCAGCTGCAGCAGGCAGCATGCAATGCCCCTGGGAGCCAGGACTCCTGTGCTCTGTCTGCAGATGACTCTCCTTGACCTTCTGTTTGAGATCGCTATCTTGGCCTGCTCATCCGTGAAGTGGAAATAATGCTACAGGCAGGGAAGGGTGTACTCACACCAGACACTTATGCATCTAATTTTAGGTTAAGATATGAGGTCAGACAGAAAGGATCCCTCATAAGATGATCCACAATCCATGTCCAATTTAGGTGCCCTGGATTATCTGATGGGGAGGCTTCCTTCTCCCACTGGCACTGTAAGGAGACAAAGCTCCTTATTTTGGCACCTAATAGTCTGCTAACAAAGAGGCTGTAAACTCCCCTGTTATCTAGATTAAAAACCAAACAAACCTGTGCATTTTATATCATTACTGCAAGTATTTAAATTTTTAGGGCAAAAAGAGCCAGCTGCAAGTATGCAACAGGGGTCTGCAGAAAATCCCTCCCTGGAAAACACCCCTCCTTCCAAGCAAGAGGAGGTCTGCGGGAACTTGGCATTTCTAAAGCAAAACATCAAGGCATCCTGGAGAGGGAAGGAGAAGCCAGCACAGAAGGAAATACCTGGTAGCACCGTCAGCCAAGCAGAGTGATGTGAGAACCCAATAGAATTCCCTGCGAGACAAGTATATTCCCCAGCATCCTCAAAAGTAACATTTCGCAAGTACAGAATCTCTAGCTCCTTATCCGTTGTGTTAACACCTGCCGTCTACGGGGAAAAAAAACACACACATATAGAAAGAGGGAAAACAGAGAACAAGCCACATTCCCAGCAAGTGTGAGGACACCACAGGCAAATTTCAAAAGCAGATTAAGGTGGTTCTTTTTTATTATTTTTTTTTCCAATGGCCCATCTTCCATATTTATTTATTCATTCCCCTCTGCAACCTGCAGTCAAAAGCAAAAAAAAAAAAAAAAAAAAGTTCCCTTCACCAGGTTCTTACTCTGTCCCACTAAAGAAGCATGCAAGCAAAAGCATCCAAATGAAAAATTGCCCCCACAATATGACTGCCTTTGGGTTAGTAGGGTGAGTACAGGGGTAGGGAAAGAAAGACGAGGAAAGAAGAGAGAGAGGAAAGACAGAAAGAAAGGAGGAAGGAGGGGAGATGTAGTGGGGAAAGATTCAAGTGCTGATCAGAGGAATATACAAACATTTTGGTTCATGAGTTCAGAAAAAAATATAGAGCTTTATAATTTTTTATAATTTCTTCAGTGGGCATCTCAGAGCCATATGTTGATTACACAGCCCTCGATACTGCAGTATAATCTGGCCAACAACCAGAAGGTGCCTGTTAAGAACTTTCCTGCAGTGGCACTGAACAACACAGCAGCCAAACCCTCCAGGCTGGAGTCAAACCCCAGAGCCCACGAGATTGCTGCTGCTCTTTAGTTAACATGTTTGCTTGCATGAGCCGATGTTGATATTTATTTCTCCAATACTTCTCCAAGGGACAGAACTGATTATATCAGTTTAATGGGTGAAAAACTCAAAACAGCTTGGATTTTCAGAGCTTTGAATGTCACAGGTCATTAACATGCAATTCTGTTATCAGCACTCAATTGTAAGGAAGGGAAATGAATTGAAGTATGAAGAGTTGATAGCAAAATTTGACAGTCATTTTATTGTGGGAATTTTTCCATGGCAATTGCTGTATAGGCGTTACATTCTTGTAAAAAAAAAAATTAGCAAGAAAATAAGATAAAGCCATTCAGCGTCAGTTGACAGGGTATAATACAAAATGAATAGTCATTTTAATCACTAGATTCTTAAAAATGTTATAGCTCATTCTTGCAGTTGCCAGGGCCTTGGGACAGAGTCTGTGGTTTACCTGGTTTTGGTTTGCGAATGTGGAGCCAAAATGGCTTTTCGGCTATGCCTACGAAATTGTTGGCTCTACACAGATATTCTCCTTCATCTTGTTCTGTCACATTGAACAGATTTAGGTTAGCATCGGCTTCAGCGTTTTTACTGATCCAAGACTGCAGGAATAGACAGAAACCTGAACTTCAGTAAACCAAACAATACCTCCGTCGCACCTACATCAGCTAGGATTGACTGTGCACAGCAGGCTTCTTTTCGGCTGTGGCAACATCCCCAGCTCACCCTGTGGTGAGACACCTAACCCAGGACCTGAGTGATGAAGAGGAGTTGCATTTGGCCCCCAAACCACGTGCAGGTGAACTCCCTTCCCTTCACACATGCGATTTCTTTTCTAAAACAGAACAGTTTCCCCCTTCTCCATCTCCTCGGTTTCCTAATAACTCTGCAGACAGGAGCACCAGAGAAAGGGCTTAAGCAGAGATTTGTGTTTGCAACTCAGCTCAGCAAATACTGTTTCAATTATCAGATTCCAAAATAGAATTTGGAAACAAAATATAAGCAGTGGCGGTCTGAAACTCGCTGCTGACTTTGCCTTTCAGAAACTAGCTGTAATTTTTTCCACTGCTTATAGGAGCCTCTTCTTTACTAAATAAAGTGGTGCATATAAATCAAACAAACTTCAGACTCTTAAGCAAGGGGTTTATTTATCTTCTTCCATGCTGCCACAACAGCACATCAGTTTTTTCCCTAAACACCAAACAGTTGTTTTTATTTTGGCTGAAAACGCACAACTGTTTTAAGTGGCCTCAGAAGAAGCTTCAGTTCTGGAAATGAAAACAAAGCAATTCTCTTCTCAGTTTTGGTCTTACACTCTCCAGCCCAGTCTTGATGCCTGACCCTGCCAATATGACTTGCAGCCCACTAAAATCATCAGGGCAGCCAGCTCTGATAGGTTATTAACTGAACCCGGAGGAGGCACCAGAGGAACCCCAGTGTCCATGTCTGATGACAAACACCACTGTTTTTGACCTGATCTCATCTCTAAAGCTTACGTGCTGGCAAGTCTGTCTGCCCTGACTAGCAGGGAAACGTGCCTGCCTGCTGTTGCTGCCTTGTTTGTAATTAAACTGGGCATGTTTCAATGCAGAATGTACAATTTAGCCTTTGACAAAGCTTGGGCACAGTGTTGCCAGCACCCCCCTGTAACTGCAATGCATTTAGTGCTCTTCTGCAAAGAAAAAGGGTTTTTCTTTGATCACAAATTAGCCCAGGCTTTCAGGAACTGATGCAGGTGATGGCTTGGTTTTGTCAAGCTGTTTAAAAAATGGGTTGAAAGTACAGCATTCAATTTATCCATCTGGACTGGGGTGGGGTTTGACCCCCCCCCCTTTATATGTGTGTGTGGGGGGGGAATTTCACGTGCTAAGCACCACTCTTGTCCCCCTCATGCAATGGACACTGGGATATTCCCCATACATAAACTGCCCCATAGCAGCTCCTACACTCCACAAAATCTCCTGAAGGCAGAAGGGAAGGACAGGCTGATAAAAAAAGCCTTATCTCCCTGCAGGCAGCACAGCATGGGGCAGAAGAGAGCCTGTTCTAAGGCAGCAGTGGGCAGGGGAGGGCTGTTAACAGCACCCTGCTCTGGCAGCACGGCCAGGATGCTGGGGCAAGGCAGCAGCACTGCATGGCATGAGGGGAACAAGTCCATAAAGCCAATTAACTGCCCCAGAGATGACAGTGAGATCATTTTATCAGATCTTTATTTATGAAAAACAAGCAAACACACTTAAAAAAAAAAACCAAAACCTCCCTGCAAAGCTGGGCCTGACACAGCTCTGTGGAGGCCCAGTACTGGCTCACAAAAGATGCATCCCAAAATGGAAATGCTCCGTGCCCCAGTGCTGATGCCGGCATTAATACAATTCAAAGCATTCCTGATTAACCAGAAGTAGTAAATAGACGTGTGCTGGTCCTATTCAGCAAAAAAACATAAAACCAAACAAAACTTGTGCTTTCAAACGCCTGCCCGCGCTCCCCTTCGAGGAATGCAGAGCCTTTGCCGCTCACAGAAGAGAAGGTATTTGGCAATTCTAATTACCTAGCCACCCCGGTGCCGCTCCAACTTAATTTTAAAACACTATTTATACGGACTATTTATATGTTCTTTGCCACGGCAAAATGGGAGCTTGTGCTTGTGACACAAGGCACTGTTCGCAGCGGCTCTTGCAAACTTCCAAAAGGTAGCACTTTATCCCACGGGGAGACCACACACGGAGCTCGGAGACTATACGAGATGGCATGTGACACAGCCAGCTATTCAGAGCTTGGTACTGGGCTGTGAAACCAGGGGGAAATTCAAATATGCTTAATTCAAACACATTTGGAGAGATGGCGAGAAATAAAAAGTTTTATCAACTTGTGAGAAGCACATGTTGCCAGTCCTGAAGAGCTGTCTCCAAGCATTTCTTCCAACCAATCTGTTATTTCAATCTGTGTAATTATTTCCAGGGTCTCTGGCTTTTATTATCATGTATCTGGCTGAGTTACAGTTTTGTAGATACTGTCTGATAAGTGTTTGTTTTTTTTAAACTTCATGCAAAGAGAAGAAGGGTGTGTGCAGCAGGATGAGCATGGGGAATGTCCACGCACAGGACAACCTCAGCTTGAAGCTGCAGAGATAAAATCTGCTTTCAGCATGAACTACAGAGCCAGAAAAACTCCACTTTGCCCTATATATTTTAATAAACACCAACACATGATGCTTTTAATTATTTAAAAAGAAAAAAGATTTTTGAAGTCCAATGTACTTTTCACTCTGTATTCCCTACTTAACATCAGTTGAGGGGAACCAGACCCTCTGGCTTTATACTGGCTGTAATCTGCAAGTTCCCATTCAAGAAAGCATTTTAGCGAAGTCTTTCTACATGAGTTTTTATTCAATTAAGAAAAAAAAGGTTTCCTGAGCATGGATCATAGCAATGTTCACAAATGTTAGTGGGTGGAACAAGACTGTCTTGGCTCTCAGGTGCTGGTTTTTCAGCATTATTTAGTATGTGCACGTTGCAGTGTGTTTATTTGGAAAAGGAAGAATGTGTTTGAGTTGGGAGACTTTTATTTTAATAAGCCCTGAAAATACCTCTATTGAAGCTGTAAAAAAAAAGGTTATTTTTACAATTTTAGGTCAAGTGCAATCTGACAGCTCTTTTATTATGCTGCATTTCTCACAATTACCTCAGCTCTTTCAGCTACTTTGCTTATCTCTGCCACTACAGTAGTAGTGTTATCTCTGGCAAACAGAAGAGTTTGGAACATCGATTTTAAGACATTTTTGCTGTATCCCCTCCAAAATGCAGAGTGTTCCACAGCATGGACTTACAGAAGGACTGCCCTGAGGGCAAGAAGAAGGAGCGTGTACCAACCTTCAGCACCGTGACATATGGGGTCCCATCGGGTCCATACTTGCTGCCATTGACTTCCACATGTTTCAGCCACTGGATATGAGGCTGGGCATCACTGTAGACCTTGCAGTGAAACTCCACATTGCTCCCGACCACCACGGTCTGGTTGGCAGGGAGCCCTGCTTGCAGGATGGGTCGGTGGGGTGACCTTTCTGAAAAACAGAAAAGAGACAAAATCCTTTTAATTGTCCTTCTTCCAGCCAGTATTCTCCTCTGAAACCTCTATCTCCTCTGGCTTTTCAACAGAAAGGGTGCAAAAAAGTTTTGCTCCCCACAGGTGTCCTGACCACCGCTCTACCCAGTGCTTCTCAAGCCAAACAGAGAAGAAACCACACGGAACAGAAGAGGCATTTCAGCCCTGCCATTCCTCTTCTGGCCCCTCTGTAGACTGGCTAAGTAATTAACTGATCACAGAACCGAGCTTGAATTACTGGCCAAAAAGAAGCTTTTGTTTTAGAAGACACACGATCCAGCACTTTGAGAAAGAAACTAAGCTCCTGCTTCCCATACCCTACCATGAAGCTATTCAACACCACCACAGATCAGCTGTAGAGAGAAAAAAGTGAAATCTCACCTAATACATCAAGCTGGTACGTGTGCCTAATGTTTCCATATTTGTTCTCCACAACACAGGTGTAATTTCCTCGATCTGATGGCACAACACTCTCCATCACCAGGCTCCACTGCTGGTGTCGCAACTGGAAGAAAACAAACCATGAAGTTCCTGGTCAAGTACCCTCATCAGCAGACCATTCAAACACACTTGGCCAGCATGAATGGACTCCAGAGAAGCCTGAACATCACAAGGACCCATTACAAGGGTCATTAAAGTCTGAGAAAAGGCATTAAGACCAACGCAGAAATTATGCAACACAAGGTAACATACAGAGATTTCAGTGGGGACTTTTCTATGCTTCCACATTAATCACAATAATGAAAACAGCTGACAGCTGAAGGTGGTGCTTCTCATTGGAATAACGACTTCAGAAGGCACCAGGTAAGATAACTCCAATCTGCTGGTCCCCTCTGCCACTATGTCAGCTCAAAACATTGTACTCTCAGCAGTAGAGCTTTACCAACTGATGTAGACCTTTACCAACTGCTACATATAACCCATTAGAAGACTATGAACAATAAAATCATACTTCTCACCCCACCTATAATGTATTTTAAAATGTTTGTGCTACAGAGGCAACAGTTCATTGCATCTGTCTGAACAGAAATGGGTGTCTAAAACTGAGTTAGTCCCCTAATTTCCCTATAAGAAACAGGAGAAAACATGTCCTGCCTCAAGTCTGGTCCCTAGAATGCTTGGTCAGCTCTTCTATTTTGGCACAGAGGTCCATACTAGTTGCTTTTCTGGATGTGGCTCATGCTAAGAACTCGTGGTTGTCCAGTAGCAGAAGGGAAAGCACAACCCGTGTCTCCACCCTGACCTGCTGCCCTGTGATCTCAGCTAGAATGTTTGTCTCTAATGATTATAAAGGAAATAACGGATACAGAAAGCAAATCTTGAATTAATACAGAAAGCAACCACCAGTAACAAAGATGACTTCAGGGGGCATAGCGTACAAAAGCTCTCCAAATCTCTGGATATTAATTTGATGCCTTCTGCCGCCCAAAGCAGAACATTTAACTTTATTAAACATTTTGAAGGTGACCCCAAGGACACAGAAGCAGGAGATTACAACAGCACTGTGCTATAGATGTCAAGGGCTGATGGAAAAAACAAGGGTGTAATTGCTCCTGGAGGTTTCTTGCTGCAGCAGGTGAACTCAAATATGAAGTCATTTAACCTCTTTTGCTACACATAAATTGCATCCACATGCTTCCCTTTAAAGGGCCAAGTTACAATCAAAGCCAGAATTCTGCAAAGAAAAGGTTTAAAATCATAGGACTAGACAGCTTAGTTGCAAGATATGCAAGCAAAAGTCATTTTAACAGAGCTCTGTAGATCTCAGCATCCCTGAAAACAGCACTGCTGAGCACCCCACTTTTCAGAGAGCACTGAATAAATATAGCATTTCCTTTCATTTCAGGTTATAGGTGACAGGAGGCTGGGGCTAAGCAGTCCATACAGACATCTCAGCTGTGGCAGATCTCTGGTCAGGTTTGACTGCACCTCTGCCCGCCCAGGACAGCACAAATGAAGGAGCTCAGTGCAGAACCAACATTACACCTTTTGTAAAGCAAGCTCCCATTTGCTGCATCTCTGTAACTGTGTGGCAATTACAGGGTAAGAGAAGCGCTAAGAACAGAGAGCCTGGACCCCGAGTTCACAGCTGAGTATACCAGACTGTCCTGGAAGTTTCAATGCAAATTTGTGGCTGTTCAGTGGCTCATTTCCATACTGGCTTGTCTCACAGTTGTGTCTAAAGGTTTCTTTTAATCCACTTTTCAGCACTGCAAAGTGTTTGCATCTCGAACCCCTAGGAGCTCCTTCAAGGAAATGGGGCTCCAGACACATGGATGACTCCCTAGTCTGACCTGTATTATGAAGTCAGGTCCAAATTAGGTGTTTTACTAAGGATGCACTTTCAAAGACATTAATATGACACTTTCAAAAAACTTCCTCAGGTTTGTGATGGGGACTTTGGACTCCAAACAGAGAGAAGAACCCTGGGGCACAGACTTATGGGGCAGAACTTGTTTGGAAACTCTTCGAGAAGCAACTAATTTGTTTTTTTTAAGGTTGAGACTGACAGCTAGACTTAAAGGATAATAAAATAGGTTGTTCCCAAGTTAGGATAGTCACTGCACTCGAAAGAATACTAGAAACATGAAGTGACTTAGTGTAGGCATTAATCAAGTGGGTGAGATACTGGAAATCCCTCTGGTTTATTTGGTGTTGTCATTCTTGGCTCCTTGTGAAACAAACATTTACAGACACACTTGGAACCTTGTGTTTGCCAGACTGGTATCCAAGTCAGCGCAATGGTCTGGGGAAGGGATAATCCTCCATCTCCCCTCCCCCTCAATCTTCCCTTCTAGGGTCATTTAACACACACAGGCTTACGATATTAGAGATTCCAACAAGGATTTAACCATTAATGCTCTTTGGGAAATTTCATATGATAAGTCATATGAATTTCTTGTCTTTACCAGTTCAGGATGAACTGTAACAAAACTAGGTTAGCCTGCCCTTCATGTTTTCAACACTCACCCTTCTCTCTTGCAGGCTTTACACCCAGCAGTCACACGGGGTCTAAATGCCATGTGCAAGTGTCAGATGTGGAAGAGTGGTCAGCTTTCATTTGCTGACAACAGACTTTTCACAATCAACATTTAAACTCTTCCACACGCTGAAACCAAATGAGAACATTCCCAGCTCAGGGATTTCTGGGTTAAGACCAGACCTCGAGATGAAGTAAGCCAACCAAACTCTGCCAGATCTGGATACTGCCCATTCTTTTCAAGCTGCCTAATCCTGTTATGAAGTTAAGTTGTAACAGGGAATTTAAATTTGAAATACATGAGATACCGAGGAGGTTTTCAATCTCCTTTTCTGGTTCAAATCTCAGCTGATACCTCTCAGTATATTTATACTGGATGAGATTTATACTAGACTACTTACATCTAACTGCGGCTCATGAGCAAAAGCAAGCAAATAAAGGAAGGAAAATTACAGAGAGAAAGATGTCTTTATATCAAGAATGGGACAAAGAACTACACCTAGACAGATAGAGAGCTTAAACCAATCTTCCTGTAATTGGCCTGACATTGCCTTCAAAAGCTCTTTTAAGCATTGGCTTGTTGCTGGAAGGTGTCCCTAGAGAAACAAAGCACAGCGATGCCAAAGACTCACTACCATGTTGCAGAGGATGAAACGTGTCAATTTAAACTCAAAGATAGATAAAAACTCCTGGAAAGTGGGTAGGGGAATTGCTTTCAGCTTCAGATTTTATTCTGCAAGCATAATTTAGTGCAGCTGATGTCACATAGTTTAGTAAAAAGCCGTTGGAATGGCGCACGCAAGCCTGAAAAACACTTCATGATGATCCTTACAGCCTGCAATTAGTAAAAGATGCTTGTGCTTTGTGCATGTCATCTGCCGAAGAGCAGTTTACCCACAGGAGTTGACTCCTCACTTCTTTTCCCTCCGTAACTTTTCAGAAGACCCAAACTTGAGTGTGCTCTCAGCCTCATCCTGGCTGGAGCAGGGACAGGACTGAGGAGAGCGCTTCAAAGGCTTCACTGAAGCAATCACAAAAGGCTCTTTCACGAACAGGTCTGAGCTAACAGGAAAGAAACAGCCCAAAACTGTGGGGAGGGAGGACTTTTTTGAATCCTTCTCTGGTTTCTGGAGCACGGCACGCTTTGCATGCCTGGTGCCCCTTCAAAATACTATGGATGTGGCAGGCATCAGCACACAGCTATTCCAAGTACTGATGAAAGTGCTTTCCTATAAGTCACCTTCTCTCCTGAGCAGCAGCCCAGGAATATGGCAGAGTGCTGACAGAAATTGTTGCTCAGGAGTCCCTCCTGCTATGTTGAATTTGTTATAATCAGCTGCTGCCAGTTTTGTTCTCTCCAAATAAAACAAACCAAAAAAAAGAATAAAAGAGTATTACTGTCACTCTAAGTAATAACAACAACAACAAAATCTGAGGAAAACTGATTTTCCTTTTAAAATCCTGCCATAATTCGTCATATACAGTAGCACAGAAACTTCTGGCTAATTAAACAGTTCAGCTGCAGTAGGGTTTAGTGTCCCTGAGCTCCATCTATAAACATGAGCCAGAGCATTTTCCAGAACACCTCATGGTAAAAAGGAAGGAGGGAGCAGCCAAGGAGCAGATGCTATTACTCTGGCTACAAGGGAATCCAACACTTGACCAAGGGTCAGTGATTTATACCACAAGAATGTTAATGACTACCAGCACGAGTGTCCAGCTCTTTGGTGAGGTCCTTCCTATACCTTCAAAGGACACTGAATAGGTTTTCCTTGAAAGCTGGGAGTAACTACAGCTTGGTCTAACACGTCTCAGTGCACTGGGCTGATCTCCAGAAATTAGGACAGAAATTTCTGTTCCTGCACTTTTATCACTGTTCACAATGCAACCATTTCTACCTACCCCCCTAATGACCACTACAGAAAAACTTAGAATAAATTAGCCTTCAATCCCAAAGGACAGCAGACCTTTTTAAAACTCTGGTGTCAAGCAATTCCTAAGGGTGCAGGAACCACCCTTGTTTCTACACAGTCAGGACAGCGCTCTAACACCTACCAATGTCAATCACTGTGAAATGCAATTTTCTAATTGGTAGAAAACTGCTAACAAAAACTGAGATCCAAAGCAAGTCCTTACCTTAATGCCCCCAATCCTATGCTCCCCTTTGAACTCCTTGCCATTTTTCAGCCAGTAGATGGAAGGGGTTGGGTTTCCACCCGCCGGGCATCGGAAGCGAACAGTGTTGGCGGCGGGAACTGCCAGCAGCTTCTTCTCCATCTTATCTGGCCGGGTCCAGAAGGGGACACCTGAGAAAGGAAAAACCAAGTTGAACAGGCCCCTTTCTGCCACGGAGGATATCAGCTGGCGAGCAGATGCATTTGAGGAGGATTTGGCATGTGCGGAGTGACAGTTAAATTGCTACCTGCTGCAGTCAAGATAAATGACACAGAAATGCTTTCGAGCTAAATGACTCTCATAGGCATAGACAGGGTGCTTGCATTTTGGTTTTGTGATGAAAGGTTCATGACCAGGTTCTTGTCTTGGTAATGCCAGTATAAATCTGAAGTGGCTGCTTTTAAATCAACAAGTAGAGTTATCCCAGATCAGGATGAGAACCTGGCCTCAGCGTGTGAAAAGATACAGACAATAGCAGCCAAGAAGCATAAACAGCAGAAAGATGTTAGAACTGTAAAAGAATGCTGATGGGCCAGCAAGGGAGCAGAGAAAAGTGTGAGCTCGGTGCACTGGAAGATGTTCCTCCTCAGTGAGTACAAACGTAGGGTAGCCTCCTTAAGGGAAGGAAAGAAAAAAACGCGCCAGTGCCAAACTGGTTTATCATGTTTATGTTCTGTAAGTACGAGTGATTTTAGTTTTAAAGATTCATGTTACCTTTGAACAGGGATAAGTTTTAAAACACCAGTGTTAGCATGAGATACTTTTTATAATCTGCCTGAAGTACAGCTACGTTCCTTGGCTGTGTTACAAACATTACATATTAACTCCAAATTAAGGCAGCAGCAGCGGCAAACTCATTATACTGGGAAGAAAGAAAAAGTTTTTTAAAAAAGCCTCCCGAGCTTTCATTTCTGCTTAAGGAAACACAGCAGAGCTGTACATGTTGTGTTTCCCCTGCCACACTGGGGCCACATCCAGCCCCCGAGATCTGTGCTCCACACCGAGGCCAAAATGAGATGGGGGCAATGTGTTTGGCAGTGGGGGACAGTGTTTGGGCTATAAAATAGCAAAAAGGAGGCCAAGGAGGGTAAATGGCATCTCCTCCAGATGGGCAGGAAGCCCATGGAGCACCCAAACCCACCAATGCAAAGACTTGTGTGCTTCTGGCCAAGACAAACTGAGGGTGCTGGCCCTTCAAGAACTGTCTTGGAGAACATGATGGCTGCCAAAGCTGTTGGGAAAGCATCACTGCTGGTCTCTCCTGCAGCAGTGACGATGCTCAGAATCACCACCACCCAGCATCACAGCCCCATCTCGGTGTTATTCTGAAACCTCTGTAACCCCCTTCCCTTTAATGATAAGTGTTGTACAACGTTTTTACCTCTTGCTGAATCCCTCTGAGATGCACACGAGCTCCCTCCTTTCTCCAGCACTCCCCAGGTGTACTTAAGCCCTAGTGCATTTGGCTCCATGAGACACATCTGGTTGCAATTCCAGGTTAAGTCAGTGATGACCCCACTTTGGTTCAAGCCCCCAGCATCCCCCACACGGGCTCCCTGCTGCATTCCAGCTCCAGGGATATTGCAGGCAAGGTCATACAGCTCAGCCAAGGCAATCCATACACCCACTCATTTTTAGCACCTGCTGACACCTCTTCTCGTGGTCCTCTCTTCTTGCGAAGCCCACCCGACCACGAGGAACTCGATGTCAGGAGCTACATTCAGAAGGCCCTCCATTTGCCAGCGACATCGCTCTCATGTCTCACCTGCTTTCACACCCCTGCAGCTGGACGTAGGTGCCTCAGTAACGCTGTCCCAGGGTTGGGGCAGTACTCCCAGTACTGAGGGTTTGCATTTGCCCTCGGCCTGCCTTGCACAATGCTCCGTGATGCCTATCAGAGTCAGCTCCACGTATCAGAGGGATCTGCGCTCACCCATCCCGCGTACGCGCCTCATTTTTTTAAACAACGAAACTGCTTAAGGGCCCTTTTCTTGCCAGGATGGCACCGGATACGGCAGGAGAACGGCTGGCACAAACAGCAACAAAAGGAGGAATCCCCGCAATTCCCATGCTCCTGCAAAATCCCAGCTACAAACTTTGCTGTAAACGCGTGACACACCCAGGGGAGGCCTCAAATACTGTGTGAAAATGTGGGCTAAACTGGGACATCGTGTAGCCATCTACCATTCCAAATGGCAGAACTGCACAAAAAAGGGACATATCAAAAAAAAAAAAAAAAAAAAGTTAGAAGACTGGCTGAAACCCCTAAAGAAAGAGCAGGTCTTGATGGTAAAATGCTGCTGCTATCAGATAAACTGGAAAGGGCAAAAACCAAGCAAAGGCTGGGCAAAAACCCAGGCAGCAGCAGGGGACTAAATGTGGAGGAGGAGGACACTTGGAGTGGTGTTCTGAAGGCTGAAGAGGAGGGAGCTCCAAAAACCATGTTGGGAGATGTCTGGTCCCTGGTTTCTGAAGCATGGGCTGTTTTCTGTCTGCACACTTCCTTCTGGTGATGCACCCCGATTTCCTGGGGACTTCACAGGGCTATAGGGGAGAGTTATGGGAAAGGCCAGGCACGGATGGAGAAGTCCCCCTTTGCTGCCACTAAGGAGGGCAGACAAATAACCTACTGTTTGTTGTTTGATTAACATATCTGCCTACAATAAAATACATTTAATGGTGCTGGTGACACTCATCTGGGCACTGGGATATAACTGGATCATACGGTCACCCTGCCAGGACCAGGGTCCTCCGTGTCCTGTGCTTTTTGGGGCCCTTCCCCTTCCCACACCAGCTGTGTGTGCTGCAGGGTGATGTTTTACCACATTTTCTCACTCAAAAGATGAGTTTTAATCTCTCAGGAGACCCATCAGCTCACTGGCTGCAAATGTTGTCACTGAAGCCAAGGGGGATTTTGCTATCAGACATCAGAGATGAGCAAGAAGGAGCCCAGGAAAGTTTCCAGCTGGGGATATTCTCCATATGGAGCAAAGGCAGGATTCGCTCCTGCCTCCTGCAATTAGAAACAGCTTCTTCCCTGAATGCTTTCCCTTCATTTGGGTGCTCTTCTGTGAGATTCAGGGCTTGCCAGGGCTGGGCACCCCTGGATTAGTGTGCCAAGACTCAAACAGGGCACCGCTCTCAAGTCAAACTGGAACTGGAAGAAAGCGTCTACACATTGAAAACAGTGCCTTTGTTCTCACTTGCAGGAGCAGCGAACAAAACATCCCTGCTTTCGGTTTGCTCTGCCCCCTGAGTCCTTTCATTACCACTTTTTAAGGGGCTGAAAATGTTGCTAACTCTTCTTTTCAAGGAAAGCTTGCAAAGCTCCAGAGAGTTTTGGTAGCGGGAAAGGAGGAAGGATGAAAGACAGGAAAAGTTTCTAGGCCCGCTCTCTCTAAATTAATTACCAGCAGTGGTTTTGCATGTGCAGGTGTGAAAAAAAAAAAAAGGGGGGGGGACCCACAAACATTATCACAGGCCCTTTCCCATCATCAAACACTAAGCCTGACGGTCCATTTTGTTCGTCAAAGACACCGGCCACCCATCCAACTGGAATGACCAATTAAAAAAAACTGAGAGCGATACTTGGAATAATTAATACAACCGAGCGCTCATTTAGCAATTAGGAGCTGCCACCAAATTCTGTGGCAGACAGAATCAACCCTAATTGTGTAATTTCCCCAGCTGACGCCTCCTAGGACACAGCCAGATTTAATTGGAGATTATAGGGGCTCTTTGAAGGTGCTGGGGCTGCGCAGTGGGGGCTCCAAACAAACAGATACAGAGGGGTAGGGAGCACTGGGGCAGAAGTGCAGTGTGTGAAAAGGGAGTTTTGTTTTTGTTTCGCGGCCAGGAAAAACAGCTGTAGAGAACAGAGGAATTGGAAAGCCTCTTTTTGCAAAGGCGGATCATGGTTTGTGACAAGGTTGCAACAAACGGGCTGATGATTTGAAGGGGCTGAAGTTCCTCCTTATACTTTTCTGCTGCCCATCTCTAAGGGATGCCCTGTTTCTGTACTGCCCCTCAGAGAGGAAGCTTGAAGGAGGGAGAGCAGAGCAGGGCAATCCATGTGGAGGGCCTGTCTGCATGCTCTCCAAGAGTTTTTGAACCAAATATTAATTTCTTTTAGGACAAATTTCCTCTCATCCTCTTGTTTTAGTATTTCCAGCTCATCAAAACCTTAAAATTAGTAAGACTGGCTTCAAACTCATGACGCTATGGGAACCAGCTTTCCAAGCTCTACATTATATGAGGTTAAGAAACTCTCTCGAGTAACACAGTTAAGACAGAAAAGTAACTTTTCATCGCAAGGGGCCAGGACACAAGGATGTTATTCAGTGATGTACTGTATGGCAACATCCAATGAGCCAGTCTTGGATGATTTAACTACCCCTAAATATGAAACACTATCAGTTATACTGACTAGATGATAACTTTAAGGTCCCTTCCAACCCTAAGCATCCTATGATTCTGTGGTTTGGGGTTTTTTTGCATGGAAGTGTGTTTGCTGCCTTTCCTCCTCTAACTACTGACTGGCTATGATGGCCACGCAGGGGCTCATACACCTCATTAGTAGGGCACATTTTACCACAGGAGATGGGGGACCCAGAACCTTGGGCTGTCCAAAGGACATGGCACTGGCTACACTGTGTCTGCCTGCCTGGGATGGTCCTGCAGCCCCCATTCCAGGTGGGATGTCCCAGCAGTGCTGGTTCCAGGGTTAACAGCATGGCTGCCCAGACTGAAGAGATCTGCAAAGGTCAAGTGGAGGACGTGATGCCAAAGAAAGCAACATAAAGCACATCCACATCACTAAATGCCATGAGGTCTCACCACACAGACACACTGAGCTAATCAACCATTTTTAAAGCAGAAGAGAACCCAACTTTTTACAATGAGACCCTTGAGCAAAGCCAGCCATTACCTTCAGGTCTAAAAAAAGAGACAGCCCGAAGTCAAGAAGACCCAGAAAACAGGCTATAAATACATGGGGAGAAACGTGTTTTCCTTTTCGGTGAAGAAAAACGTCTTTCTGTACCATAAAGCAGCTGATGTTTTGTGATACCTGTTGCTAAGAGATCGAGTTCTCTACAAACCACATTAAAAAAATGTACTGAACGATTAGTTGTGCTCATCAGGAGCTGCTCTGCAGCAGGAACAAATCCCGACCAAACCAGACCTTCCCTATGCCTGTACCGTGTTTCAGCAGGCACCAGGAGCCCTGAGCAGCTCTGTAAAGGTGCTTGTCACCTCCCAGGGTCCAGTCCTTAATTAGAAGCTATCAGAAAACCACTAACTGCTGCTGATGGGTCTCCTGGCACTGTAACTTATCATTACTGTCCACATACTGTATGACAGCGCTATGAACTCATTACATTTGAAAGAGTCCTGCATGTCCAACACCATGGCCAGGAGAGATTTTCCAGTCGTGTTGAACTTCTGCCAGTGTACATAGCTGATTAGGAGTTCAAATACAAGACATTTATTTATTAAAAACACAGGCAGCTCACTTTGCAGAAATATAAAGAGCAGAATAAAATGCAATGCTAATGCCTCTGAAGCATGTAATGATCCTGATTAATGCTATTGCACTTAAAGAAACCAGCAATAGGATTGAAAGAGATTCAGAGTTAAAGCACCGAGAGGCCCCGTCCTGGGACTCCCTTCCCCACACGAGCAAAAGTAAAAGCCAGTAAATCCAAAGGGGTTGCTCTCTCTTATGGCACCAGTAAATTTGGCCCTTGGTTAATGTAAATTTTATCCTCTGACTCCAGCCAAGATGCTGATAAGGACCAGAATCAGAACAGTTAAAAGTAAAGCAGTCCAAGGTCTGAAATGGTGCAACACTTGTGTAATGTCAGTGTAGTTAAAAAAAATATGGTAAGTGGGTTTGTCTGAATTTGCATGCAAGGAGGATTAATAACTACTCATCAATTCAAATTTGCAGCATTAAGGCTCCAAAATACATGACTGCTGCCGTAGGATTCCATAGCAGCTATTTCTAAATTTTTTAGATAAATATCATGGTACCACCCTAAGGCCACTAACTTCAACACAAAGAAAGAGCTGCTGTCCAACCATGCAAACATCCAGATGAGCTGCACCACTTGGGAGCCACATCCCCTTGAAAGAAAAGGCCTCTGTAACCCAGAAAAACAACTTACCTGTATCTTCTGACTCATCGTCGTCATCTTCATCATCACCCGACGAAGGGGAATCTGGGAGAAGACAGAAAAAGAAATGAAGCAGAAAGAGGGTGGTATGTGGGGACATCATGCTAGATGAGGCTGTTACTGTCATGGTGGGCTCCAGCAAGGGAGGACAATCAAGTGATAGGTCATCCTTCCCTGCAGCTCCACCAGCCTATCCCTCCAATGCTGCCAACGATAGCTAGCCAGGAGCTTTCTGAACTGGGAGAGAGGCATCATGAGTTTGCCAGTGCTCTGCAGCCAGAAACTGGAGTCCCATGCCAAATACTTCTTCCTGTGTGAAATGCTCTTCTAATAAATACAAAAGATATTCCAAAATGGAAAGTTTCTTTTTGCAGAACAAGCTGTCTGACTGCTATTTTTCCCCCCTCTAGCATTCACTCTGAAGACTTTTTATTTTGCCATGTCTCAAAGCATTTGGTCAGCATTTCTAATTCACTTTCCCTGTATTTTTCTTTTAACTCAATATACCCCTGCCATGTCTCCCTTCATGAATTCCTTGTTCAACCACTAAGACCAAAGCTTTTGAACTTCTCCTTGCAATCAAACCTCCTTCTCCACTGACATTTTGATGGCTACTCCGTGAACCAGTTCCCTTGGATTATACTCCTCCCACAGAGGCACCTTGAGGCTGTAACTGAATACAGGTTAACAAGTGGGAATTATCCAGCTGTATCTTTCCAAAACATCCTGAACTGTTTCTTTTAGTGTGGTCTAATATCTCACCTTCTCCAAACTGTCCACAATAAAGTTTCAGTCCCTCTTCCCTCCACCTCAATGACTACTGTAAATGTAAATCCCATTATCGAACAGCAGCTTAGTTCTTGATTTTGTTTACACTATTTAGTACAGTTCAGTACTGTACTCAATCTTGAAGATTTAACATCGCTGACTTTATATAATCTCCAGGAATCTCCCTTCTAAATAAAGGCAAAATGCTATCAACCCAGCAGCTTTTATATTCTGAGGCAGTGGTAAAAGAACTTGGCCTTAAACACTAGAAAACAGGAAGCTTTCTGGGTGTTCAACATGTGGCCAGAAATGTAAAGCACTTTAGATCAAGCCAGGCAGAACATCCCTTATTTTGAGATGCACTTGAGTTCTGCTGTTCTCCAACCGGCTCAGTAGAGGTAAAAATGCAAAGGGGGGAAAAAAAAAAAGGAGGGGAGGTGAGGGAGGAGGAGGGGAAAAAAAGAAGGAAAGGCAACAACAAATACTTTTTCTCTGCAGAATCTGGAAGGACCTTCCAGACATATATTCACCATCTATACAATCAAGTAACACAGGAGCCATATCCCTGCCTTAGACTGCAGGGGCGCATCGTGCTTTGCATCTTCTCTTTGGCAAAGTCTCAAAGACGACTTCAAGCACGTATCTTAACTGCAAATCCGCAGTTGAGGTCCTGCTGGCAGCAGAACTAGGGAAATGCCATGGGGCTTGCTGAAAGTGAAGTGGATGTTTAGGTGTTTCGGCTGATCCAGCAGGTTTACTCAAGTCCTGGCGAAGGCAGACACTGAGCCAAATCCCCACCAGCATTGACAGAGGAACCAGCACATTCTCAGCTCTGCATTCTTAGATTTGGTTACCCATATATTAACATGTGATTACAGTTTACTTCTGCTTTCCAATGAATCCATCATGACCAGGGAGTAGAATCAATTTTTTAAACTAATTCAAAAACATTTTCACAAGGTCGAGGGAAGTCTTTGACCCTACTTGTGTTTAAGATAAGAGGTGCAGCTTAAATGTTAAGACCAAATATCCCATGTTCATAGCTACTGTCCTATTCAGGTTACTGTAACATCACCATTTTCAAAAGGTGACTAAATTTATAAGCTATTTGTTTATAAATTACTTAAATAGCAATCTTTTGCAGAAGTTGTTATTTGCATCAGCAAGAACTACTAGATTATATTCTCAAAAGGGCCTTAATTACGAATGGAAAGGGGCTTGATTTGTTTAGTCACCTGTTCTGTAATGTTTACCCTTGGGCATTTTGAAAGTCTGTTGGTTGGTACCAGCCTGCAGTCCGTGCTCATCACAGGGATGCTGCTTCGCCACTGAATCTAAAGGCTGTTCTGTGCATGAAATGGTTGGAGAAATGGAGCTTCTGCCAACAGGGCTGGAGATCAGTTTGGGCATGCAGTCTCTACTTGTGATCCTCTCCAAGTGCTCAGCTTTTAAGGGGACAGTACGTTTGCTTTTGTAAACTAGCAAACCACTCAAGCCCTTGTCTGTCAAGGGAGGCATTTTAAAGAGACCAAAAACTTTAAAGAGGTTAATCAACCTGGTTCTCAGCCCTGAAATGCCAGCTCCAGCATCTCCTTGCTCTACTTCCAGCATCAAGCATCTCACTGTGCACAATGAAGAACAGCCAATTTGTCACAGACTCAGATCTCATGGCTCTGTGTAGGAAAATCCTGGTATGCCCCTGGTGTCTGGAAGCATCTCTGAAAATGGAACTTATGGGTAGATCGCTATTCCAAACACACCTGACCTAGTTTTACTCACTTAGGAAAACACATTAGAGCAATTCCAGTTTGTTAGTAGAGATTTAAACCACTTTAACAAGGAAAACAACTCTGGCCCCAAACATCAGGTATCCCCCTAAACACCCGACCAGACACCTGAGCTAATTGCTGGCGTTACCTTTAAGAATCGGGAACACAAACCACAGATCTCTGATAACAATCTCATCTCTGCAGTGCCACGCTGAGCAATCAATACTAATTATGAAGAAATATCTGAGCATACGAGAGGCGCCACTATTGCCACAGAAAGCAGGGCTTCAAAGTTTAAAACGAGTGCTGCTGACAGCTAAAACAGAGACTCCCACATTACCAGCACTTTGGTGGTAATGACAGTGGGCTAATAGAATCAAAGACTCATAATGCTGTCAGAAAGCAGGTTCAGGTTACTCTCTAGTTCTTAAGCTGTTATTAGCTATTATTAGCAAAGAGGAAAAATACAGGGGCTTAAACTTTTTAAAAGCAGAGGATTATCAGTCCTTCCACTATTAAAAACAATTTCTCACTTTACGAACTTTTGGGGCTGGCAGCTGTTTCATTTGAGCGTGTAACCAGCTGCCCTCTCCTGCCTCCCTGCTGCCCCTTGAACTCAAAAGCATTTTAATGTCACTTAGAAAAAAACAGAGAGAGCAACATTTCTAACAACCTGCAGTTCCTTGGATAGTTCCAATAATCGTACCTAGTTAAAGAAAGCCTTTCAAGGGCCAAATACTTCTTTAACCATTTAATTGATATGACCTTGAAGCATTCACAGCAATCTCCAGTAACATTCAATGAAAAGCAGATGTTGGTAAAGGCTTGTTGAAACAAGCTTTTATTCTCACGATGGTTTGATTCTCTTACACAAAATCCTATTGCTGGCACGAGAAAGCTCTTTATGGAGTGGATGCGATTCACAATCACAAACATCTCTGTGTTTGGTTTTCAGACAGAGACCATTACTTTTTGAGGGAACTCAACTTTTGGAGGAAAGACCTACTATTCAAGGATGCTTGAAAAAGCTCCAACAGCACAAGGGCAAAGGAAAGTTTTCAAAACCTTAGATTCACAAGGGGCTAATTCTTCTGAAAAATCAGACTTTTAATCTGTGTGATCAGAAGGTTTTCTATCTGCTCGCAGATGCAGAGTATGCACATGATGAGTATCCATCTACCAATGCATCAGCCTGAAATCATGGAGATGACCTTAGCTATCTGCAAACAACAGATTTTTCTGGCACCCTCTGTTAAGTGATCCAGGCTTGGGCAGCTTGTAGCTGTTCTGCCCCATTGTCCTGATGACGAAAAATGTAGCCAAGCAAATGACAGCATGTGCTTTATTAACACAGCACTTTTTTGCAGTATATGAATCCCAACAAGTAACTCTGATAAAGCACTTCTTTGAGATACACACAGTTTACAGATAAGCTACTTCTGAAACAACTACCAACTTGTGATAACAGATGGAGGGCAGTTTTATCAGCTACAAAAGAGAAACAGCCATCAGGAACCCTGAGTTTTTACATATAATTCTGCCACTGATTTGTCACAGAAAGTGGAAAATGTCATTTAACCTCTCTGAGCCACAGTTCATTCACTCACAAAAGACTTCAAAGGCACATGTAGCATTGCATCTATTTGAGTGTTCAGGGGGATTTGGGGTTTAATCTGACTAGCCCCATTTCTAAGTCTCTCTCAGTATTAACATCAAGCTTTAACATTTGGTATGGACACCAATTCTTCAATTGGTTTGTCAGTCTAATCACTGTCAGGAGTTACCAGAGAGGTAGAGGCCTACCAAGTACAGACAAACACCACAAATCACCACCTATGCTGAACATGTGAAAGGGCAAAAATAAAATAAAAAATTAAAAAAAAAAAAAAAAAAATCACTGAGTCAGCTGTATTTCTGCACATACCTGTAACTCTGACTGTAAAGTTTCCCAGGACTTCGTTGGAATGCCTTGGCTTGCAACTGTACAGCCCCGAGTCATCATATGACACATTGATTATCTTCAACAGTTTTTGTCCAATATGAGTTCTGTTGGTAGGTGAAATCCCAATACCATCTTTAAACCAGAAAACGGACACAGAAGAGCCTTGGGTGTTACAGGAAAGTTCAATGGTATCTCCATTTCCAAACACCAGCTCTTCCAGAAAGGCGGTCTCGCTCCTCAAGTATTCTGCAAGGGTAGAAAGAAATGGAAATGAATAAATAAGATCAAGTATCAAGAGACAAAAAGAGCATTTAAAAAAGAAACATATTTGCCCTACTGATGCTTCCATGGGCCCAGACCTTCTCCTTGCCAGAGGTAAGCCTTGCCTGCCCCAGGCAGGTACCAATGGCAAAGTGGTAACTGTGACACTCCAGTCAGGTCTTTGCCTGATCTGCAAGGATGGATTTACCCCTGCAGTGACCAAAACACGGCCACTCCACCAGGTTCATCACAGCAAACAGCACAGACCTCTGTATAGGGTCACTGCAACACCCAGTGCTGTGTGTGAGGAGGGGTGATCTGGCAGAAATAAGTGTGTGCTGACAAGTTCACAGCTCAGTCTCTGGACCTTCATTTGTTTATTCCCATTAATCTGTCCACAAACCCTGCGAGACCCAGCAAGGAGCAGAACTGGGGACAAACCAAATTTCTTGGCTGACTCCAGATGACCCAAAGGCAATGCCTGTAGGCTGAGGAAAACACGTGGAAGGCTGGACAGAAGATGCAGGCTGGAATAGGTAAAATAAATGAAACCACCACTAGCTCCCTGCTAAAGTTACTCTCTGTGCAACAAAGAAGTGCAGAATCAAAGACATATTCATAGGTTATAACTTTGCTGTGAAATCAATGCAATTACAGCAGCTACGAATACCTGAGGATGTATTATTGGCTTCGAGCTGCTTTTGCCTTGAAGTGAAAGAGCTGGATCAGGCTATAAGAAAAAAATGTACTGCTTTTCTTGTCATGCACATTTTTATTCTTGTCTAAATGCAAAGATTAAAAATACAAAAAATGTTTCAGTCAATAGCATGGAAGGGTAGAAATAACGAGTTCTGGGAGCCTGAAAATGTGGTATTTCATGGGAGGTATCATCTCACAGGAGGCAAAGCCCACACTCACTGGGGTTACAAAGAACCTTTCCTCTGATACCTCGGCAGCAACTCCAACTCAAATATTTTAGGGTTTGGCCAGGATTTTGAGGTATTCATACCGTCAAAGGTTTGGAGTGTTGGTTTTTGTTTTTTGTTTTTTTTTTCTTTTAACACAAAATTTTCCCTGAAAGCATATATATGCTTTCAGTAAATCAAAAAAGAAGACTGAGCTTAATCCAGCATCTCCTTCCTATCAGACCAGCACTCATTGCAACATTGAGTGTTCACCCATGGTGTCTTCCCAAGTGGGCTATATGTTTGGAGAGAATATGATTTAGAAATATTCTGGTTTAACTGTTCAAGCTTTTTCTTCCTTCCTCTAGACTATACAGATTTTTTCACTGCTACCAACTTTGGCTTCAAATTAAAAATCCCTGTGTACAGCTTCACACTTGCAGGACTCGATACTGATCTTTGTTGACTATGATGGAACTTCTTGCTAATTTCATCTACTGGGAAACAAACCCCACACAGCTGCACAATCCCTCCACCCTAAACACACCGTTTTACCAAAGCTGTTTGCCAAACGATCGAGACTTGTATATTTTGGCTTTTGCATTATAAACCTACCGAACAGGAACAAGCCCAGACGAAGCACAAGCCAAACTGTACTGCTTAGCTATTTAAAAGCAAAGAACTCTTTCTTTAAAACCATAGTGAACCCTGGGTTAATGACAAACCAACAAAATATTTTTATAAAATGTATATAGAGAATGCTGAAATGAAGAGGAAGGTCACTTTAGACTCAGCAGATGAACTGGGTTCTCAAGCTTCTTCTGTGGAATGAAGCATCATCTCTTGTTTCTGACAAGTTTATTTTGGCATCTCTACCCTCAATGGTCCCAGTCAATGTCCAGCAGATATTGTGATGCAAAGTTTGGTCCCTCTGCCTTTATTCCTACTGACCAGAAATAATATCTGGAAATATGTAGTGGTGAATTAAAAGGAGAATGGGTTTAATCTGACTTCTCTAAACTGTCTTTCAAATTTCAGTTTATGTGTCTATACCTTAAAAGGTAAACAGGACCTAAACTGGAGACCTCCACAAAGTGTTAAAATGCACAAATGCTTTTAAGCACTTTACCCAACTGTGACCTTGGGGAACAAAATGTTACTGTCATTCCTTATATAGCTTTCAAATACAGAGATAAATCCAAAAGCGTAGACAGTCTCATTCCCATGCGGAAAACAGCTGGAGTTTAGAGCAGGGAACCAGAGCTCACATCTCTCATGGGGTGCCCAGAGTCCAGCACCTCCTTCCTGCCTTCCAGCTTCAAGTGCCTCATGTTTCCAACACCTTTATCCCAAGAGACACCAAGACATGAAGGCGCCATGAAGTTGCCCCCTCTGAGGTCAAGTATCCAGCTACAAGGAACTGGAAGGGGACACAGCCAGGACACCTGGTCCCAACTGACCCAAGGGATATTCCAGGCCATATGACATCATAAGGCTCGGCAATAAAACTGGCTAATGGGGATGGAAGGGTATAAATTACCAGGGAGTTAACTCATGTAGGGGTTACAAGAGCCCACTCTGCCACTCGCCAGCAGAGCAGGGACTAACATGTTTGCAGCTTTAACGGGTTCTTTGAGAGAAGGTGGCAGTCTCGGTTGTGGGCTTCCAAGATATGACTTAAAATTTAACCACTTATTCATTTAGTCAAGGCAATAATGAGTTGAGAACCACCAAGAGATGCATCTGATGGAGATCAGCTTTTGCAGCATCATCACTGCTGCTTGTAGCAAATATACTACAGAAAAAGAGGCAATTTTTAAGCTGTTCAGAAGAGCAAAAAGGCAGCAGCCAGCTGGGAAACACCTTCCACAATGAGGAGCAGTTGGCCTAGCAAAGCTAAAATGTTTTGGTATGTATTCACTTATAAGGATAAGATACTTCATCTCTGTAGCTGCTTGGCTCATCCCAGCGATAATTCACTTTCTGTGTGGTTCGCAGCTCCAAGTGTTTAAGTGTGTCAGTATTTCCATCAGCTGTCTGCTCCTCTTAGACATCAATTCTTGATTCTGGCTGAGCCTGGAAATGTTTTATTTTTATTTTAATGCATGCAGCTCTTGAGTTTATTTTTCAGGCACGAAAGGATGAGGAGGTGGAGGGTGGTGAGCTATTACTAGGCTGCTTATGGCCCCAAAAATCTCCAAGCCAACCTAGGGCCTGGCTAGTGCTTTCCTCAGTGTTAGGGACTGTTTCCAGGTGCTGCTGCAGTGCTGCTGCTGGGGACTGCTCGTGGGCAGCGAAGGCCAACAGTGCCTGTGGGAGGCTGGGTGGGGTGAGGGGTCCAATGCCACCTCACAGGGTGATGGCTCCAGGACATTCCATCCAGTTGTTTCTCTTCACCTGGGTTTTTTCCCCTGCAACAGCTTCCCACAGTCCTGCTTTGCAAAACACCAAAGTGTTCAGGAGCCTCCCAAGGAACTGCTCTGGTGGGCTGCACGCATCCCCCACCGTCATCCTTTTCCTTCATCCTGCAGCAGTGGAACATTCACCACACAACTAAAACCCCACTGGGACTCTTCCTCCACTGAGGGCTCGAGGCACATGACTCTCAGTACCACCAGTACGAGATTCCTCACACTCCCCTGAACCCTGGCAATCCCCGAGAGGCTTTTCAGGGTTGCTTCACAGCCCAGTGCTGGAATGGACTCAGGCTCATTTCTAAGCGGATCATATTTTTCCCTTTTCAAGCTGGACAAGCTGTATTTGGCATGTTAACAAGCAGAGAGACAGCAGCGCTCCACGCATTTCTCTCTTCAGGTTAATTTGAAAACGTTTCTTGTTCTATGTATTTTATTGCACCAAATCCACCGTGACAGGATACATTATAGGATCACAGAGCAACAGCCATGCCAGAGCATTCTCCTGTTGAGCTTGTTACCCCGTTCCCAGGGGGATCATGGGAATTCAGTCACCGAGCTGGTGAATAATTGCTGGAGGGGTACAGAAATCTCCAGCATCAGTGGGATGAACACAGTCATGATGGCAAAGAACATGTAGACTCTCTCCAGGGTCAGACCAGCACTGTGCCCTACATACTTAGCCCTGCTTTATTCTACGTAAGTGTCCTACCTAGCCCACAGAATTATTCACTCAATGAATAATATTCAAGTGCTTTTTTTCACAACACCTGTGCGTCTGTTCCTGGGATGGAGGTGCTTCCCCACCTCACTTTGGGACTTCTGCACTGGGAAGCACAAACTCCAAAAGGGAAATTAAACACTTTTTTTGCCAAACATTGTTCATTTTGTACCAGTTTAAATTAAAAAAGCAGACAGGAAAGGCGACAAGTGGCCCCAGTGCCACCTCCCCACAAGAATCATGCCATGAATGGGAAACTGTGCCACAACCCCATTCCCTCTGTCTCCCCAGAGAGGCAGACAGGCCCCGGGGGAATACTAAAAACCACCAAACCAGCCCCAGGCCCTGCACCACTGCAGCCCCTGTGAGAGGTGGGCACGATAAGATCGTGGGATCACCTGTTTACCCAAGAACCTGCCTTCTCAGGGCAGATAAGATCGAGGGAGCGGCCTCCAAGCCAAGAGAGCTCACCTGAAGTCACTGCATACCCTCACTGCACTGCGGGGAGCTGACAGGGTATTTTTTTTATATGTACTTTTGGCAGTACTTTATGCAAGGTACAGCTTCCTCTCCTTCCTGTAGCAGTCATGATGGTGCCAGAGGTGGAGCATCCCTGCCTGTCTGTAGCCCTGCTGTCCCAAAGGGCACCTCTCAGCCTGGCACAGAAAAATATAATATATAAAATACATACATAACATTATAGATTTGGGGTATATTATATGTTATTAGAAGTATTTCATAAAATACACATCCTGTCTTCTCTCTTTCCCCCGTTTTCTTCCCTTCTGAGGTCAAGACCCCTCTCACAGCACACTTCCCAGTGTCAGGCTGCAGCCGTTCTGGGAAGAAGGGCTCTGGCAATCCCAGCAGCACAGGATGCTCTGCAGAAGCAGTACCATCTCCCAGAATGGTGTTCTGCTGGGTTATCTCCCCTGCTCAGTGGGGTTCACACCCAGAAATAAAATACTGCAAAGAATAAAACACCTGGCTGTATCTGTAAAAGACTAAACTGACAGAAAAATGTGTCTTCAGGAAACTGTATCTTAAAAAACGGTTTGCCTCCATTATTTCACAGAACCATAGAACTATGGAATGATTTGGGTTGGAAGGGACCTCCAAAGATTACCTAGTTCCAACCCTCCTGCTATGGGCAGGGACACCTTCCACTAGACCAGGCCACTCAAAGGGGCCACTTCATCTTTCACCTATTGCATATAATTGCTTAGAGGGAAGCAGTTCTCCTAAAAGAGCTTAAAACAGCTTTCCTAATAACAATAATAATAATAATAATGGAAAGTAGACTGTCTATACTGTATTACCATTGCAGTGGCCTATGCAATTATTACTGGACAACTTTTCTTCCAGAAACATTAACAAGTAAGTGTGCTGCTCTGCATTACAACCCTGTGGGGGTTTTCTTAGATCTGTTTTAGGAGAAAAGAGAACTTTTTTTCCTAGAGAATTAGCAGAACAATAACCAGGTTTAGTTCTGTCATATGCAGCTTTCTTTATAAACAAGAGATTATGGAAAGGAATAAAAAAAAAACCCTCTAGTGTTTAGCTTGGCTATCCCCGACAGAGACTTTGGAAGAGCTTCCAGAATGGAAAAAGCAGATGTTGCAAATCTGCCTTATCTACAGAGCAACTGTTGACTCTGTTGTGCAAATCCTAATTTACATCTGCATGAAAGGTTTCAGAGATTAAATGGCATTCAAGGAGGAATATTAGCTTTTCTCCCTCCCTCCAGCCCTTCTTTGAATGGATTTACTACTGGCAATTAGCTTTCTGTTCCATCGGCCAAGTAGAAAACAGGATTCATCAGGACTCTACAGTATCCTCCTTTTAACGGACTGTTTTCTCAGATCACCCAATTCAGATGCTGAGAGTTGGAAGAAATAAATCGTCACAAAGCTAAAACAGTTACAAAAACACTTTAGCCAGAAGGATTTCTCTCTGACACTTAGAAAGTCCTCAGCAGGACAAAAAAACCCGCCAGAAAACAAATCAAAGGGGTCTCCTGGCTACACCTAAAAAAATGAGAATGTAAACCCCCTTTAAGAGGCACAAAACTTTGGTTGCTGCTGAGAACCCAGAGCCAGTCCCAAGCACAGCCTTCAGCTGGAACTTTGCTGCCTTAAAGGAACAGTGATGGGGAATTTTCCTTAAAATCTGTCCTGACTGTCCAATCAACTTTCCTTGGTTCCCCACTCAAGACACACAAAACAGGGAAGCAACCACCACTCATACATACCCAGGTAGCTCAGAGTCCTGCACGTCATTTTCTTAACAGAAATAAAAGAACTGATATGAAATGTCCTGCACTTCATCAGTGGTCCCTGAAGACAGGGAGCAGCAGATGGGAGGCAGCATGGGGATGCTGAGGTCTTTGTGCTTTCCTCCAGGAGGGCAGCAATGAGCTGCACCAGTTCTCAGCAGCCCACCCTGACGGTGGGGATGACATCAGCCCCAGCCTGGCACGATGAGCACATCCCTGCACCTCTTTGCCCACATCTCACACAGCCCACCTCACCCAACCGCAGCGGCCAAACGTGGTCAAGCCAGACCGCTCCCTGCTCAAGGCAGAGTGACGGGACGCCCGCTGGGGCTGATCCTTGGTGGAGCACAGGACACTGTGTTGTCATCCTTTTGGTGTCTTCCTTTTGTTGCTTCTGAAGAACGGTGGCCAACTTGGCCTCAGCTTTTGCACAGCACAGCAGGGGCATCCCGGCTTGATGCTGACAGACAGATCCCACCACAAAACGGCTGATGTTTTACATTCCTGCTCCACATGCCCGAGGAAGTCCAAAAAACCCTCAAGTGTTGCAGCAATCGAGCAACTACCACAAGCCCTTCCAAAGCCAGTGGGGGCAGCTATGTAAACTGAGGCACGGAGTGAGGTTTCCCAGCATCCCAGTGGACTGGGCAAAGCTTATCCATAGACTCCATCAGGGCAGAACTTGGTCCTGCTAAACTGTGGAGGCCCTGAGATCTTCAGAATCAGTGCACCACACCGTCCCTCCTGCTTCACCAGACCAGGTTACCTGGAGGGGTTTTGTAGGTGAAGTGCACCAAGAAACCAGCAAAGTTCGCAGCAAGGATGGCAGCTTACACAAATGAGTGCTCCACAAAGTATAAGGAAAGGAAAGCAACTTTATCTTTGAAAATACTTTTAAACCTTCTTATAAGGACTTAAAAGAATACGCACACTTTTCTGAATAATTCTTTTGAGTTATTTTTCCTGGGATCTTCCTCTACACTCTCATTTGTTTCCTAAAAATCCTTCAAAAATTAAATATTGTTGGAGTTTTGATTGCCAAAGTGAGTTTTCAGCTATTTAATGAATTTTATCAAAGCTTCACCACCTCTTCAGTGCTCTTGCAGATGAATTTTTAAGTAATACTTAAGTTCACCAGGCCCAGACGCTTTGGTTTACCTCAGAGTAACTTCTTAAGGGATGCAAATGCTCCTGTTCCCTTTACAATTCCCAGGCTAGCTTTGCCCTGGCAGCTACTTGTGATGCTTCTCTGGTACTTGTGACGCTTTTCTGAAGTGGGCTTTAAGATCACATGGCACCAGAAAAAATTTGCCATAAAGCCCCAACCTTTCCCCTTCGGTTCACAGCTATGCAGCTCCCAAATCCCAGGTCCTCTGCATTTCCCTTGCACTTTTAATGTGCACTCCTCTAATCTTCATTTAATGCAGGCAGCTGGCTGCAAATACCCCCAAACAATGACTTTAATCCTAAGTATCCTGAAGCCCCCCCCTCCTTGCTTCCCGCACCAAAACTGAAGAAAAAAAATAAAAAGAACAGCCTCAAGACAGCAAGATGGAGAAATCCAAGCTATCCACCGGGCCAAAGGAGCAGAAAGACACAATGAGCTAAATTTTGCCTGGTTTGCTAATTAAAAACGGAAGCTACCCCACTCCGGAGCCAAGGCGGGGACGTGGGGGGAGTTTTCATGCTATTCAAAAAATCGGCTTCCAACTGGGACCATATTCACTCCACATTAATTGTCATTCCAACTACGAGTGTCCTAGTTTCAAAATGAAAACTACTCTCCAGTGTAGCTAGTGAAAACTAACACCAGTTTCGAGGCATTAAACAAAATTTATTGATTGCATTTTCCCACCCACTAAAACTTTAATAAGCATTAAACCTCAAACTCCTGGCCCCGTTTCCTCCCTCTACCCTCTCTCTCCATAAAAAGGGTCAGGCTCCCCTATATGGAGATTAGGACTTAATGTTTGGTATTTGTTTATGAGCCTATCAATTGCCTTTATTTTGGGGGAGGGGGCAGGGGGGTTAGAGTTAGGGTTAGAGGGGGGAAGCACATTTTAAAAAAAAACCAAAAACCTCCTCTTGTACATGGATTAAGAGAGGGCAAAGGTTTAGGGAAGTTTGGATGTTTTTCTTCCAAACTGATTGTGGAGTTTAGATATACAATGGATCATGTTTATGTCAATGAAAATAACCAAATATTCCCCTTTTTACAAGTTTCCCATGAGTAACATATAATGATATTTTTCAAAGATCCCTATTTCTCAGTAACAAGACGCAGAACTTTCAAGTCTTCTCTGCTGGCTGTTTTCAGCTGTGTAAAAGGGACAAATAATAATAATTTAGGGGCCACTCAGTCTTCATACTTAGTGAAGAAAATAAAGGTCAAACATTTGAAATGCAAAGGCCAGTGATTAAGCCCAGAAATCCATATCTAGGCATCAAAATGAATAGCCAGATTTTGAGAGTGCTTAAGCAATTTAAATACAGAGCCTGACCCGGCTCAGCATCTTTTAAAACCAAGCTTGTTATTTCAGAGTCTCAAGCGAGATTTAGGTGCCAGGTACCTAAATTGGAGAAATTTAACAGTAATCTCCTTTTGAGAAGTCTGATCCACTTTAATCTGAAGTTGTGAATGACAAACAATTTTGTTACTTATAAAATACATCTAACTAGAGCTGCAGCACTTTGTCCTTGTGCTGAACTCAAATCTTATTCTTCAGCATTATTAGAAAGAGTTGAGAGAGATGACAAAAAAAAAAAAGTCAAAAATTCTTTTATTTCTCCTCTTTAAAGAAGGCTGCTAAAGGGATTAGACAGCTTTGAGTTCACTGCTCTGTTAAATCAACCTTACAATATTTTTTCAGCTTGTTTGACTTGCTGTTTGTGTATACATTTGTGTTTTCACCTTTCTGCATTCAAATCCCACCCTTAACGTTTGTTCTGAGCTTCTCACAGGAAACCTAGTCCGTTCTTTATTTGTATTAAGTCTACAGAGTTATAGAAAACAGACTTGGAAAACAATCCCTAAATTAGCAGGACTTACCGGCTTCCATGCATACGCGCATACACACAGAGCATCGCATGCCATCCAACCCCAGCGCAGAGCTTTATCATTTCCAGCAGCAACACAAGGGCATCAGGTTCACCAGAACGGACCTTTTAATGGTCTCCTGCAACCGTATCTATTACACCAGGGTTTGCACTCCACATTACAAATTAAGAGAGAGTTCAAGGAAGTCATGCGTGTCTCAGTTCCCACTGCCTTCAAGGAGTTTTAATGCCCCCGAATAATCATCTTCTACAAACTGCACTATGTTAGGATTCAGTAATGCCAGAAGCAGGTCAGACACCTCTATGCAAAGCTATTTTAATGCTGCTGTAAGGAAATGCAGACCCTCAGCAGAGGGCCATTTCCACCATCCTGCAAGAAGACATGGCTGGCCCTACCTGCATGAACAAGGAACCGTCCTGCAAGCACTTTGGGATATCTCCCCCATTCTCCAATCCAAAGTCTGATTTTCCTAGCTTTTCCCTTCCTTTCCCCACCAGAAACATTTCTAAAATCTCCTTCTTTCTGTGCATGAGTATCTAAGTGTCCAGGTGAGATGATGCAGTTGAAACAGAAAGGATGGCTGCTGCAGTAGGCAAACCAAGAGAGAAAGAAAACAGTCTTCTCCCTGGCAGATGGAAAATACAGATGACTGAAACTGAGCCCAGCAGCCACCAAAGGGCTGGATTTGTCTGAAAGTTGGGAACAGAGGGGGAGAAAACCTCTACTTCAAACATTTACATGACTTTTGAAAGCACCTGAGGAGGTTTCAGGACCTTTTTCTGCCACATCTAACACATTCCACCCACAAGATGACTTTGTTCAGAGCATTCTGATGGCTTCTTACAGGCAGGATTTGCACTGCTAGGGGTCACCAGATCCAGGATCAGGTGGGCAGGGAAGCCTAGTTTCTCAGGCAGTGAGCCACCACTGAGGCCAGAGTGGTGGATACAAACCTGCCCCTTTTTGCCCCTGCACTGAGGGAGACAGGGCAAAGGAGAACCCCTGCTGCTCCCCTCTGCCACCTCTGTGCTTCCCATCCATTCCAAAGACTTCCATGATGGAGAAGCCTTCTCAAATTCCAAGACGCCAGCATGCCTACACATAAAAATGAGGCAGAAATCTCATTCCTTCACTGAAAAATTCACAAGTTGAAGGCCCAGTACAACTCGACAACTCTTTCCAGGCACTATTTTCCTTTTCAACTGGGCAGATCACAGAGTGTATCTGTGGTAGGAGGCTTCATGTTTGTGTTTCCTTTGCCTCCTAGTTCAAATAATGGCAATACTAATTGAACCACTGGGTAAAAGGAGACTGAGTGTGATGCTTTTTAGTCAATACTCTGGGGGTTCCCATTTGCTCCCGCAGCTCTCTGCTCCATCTGGAACAAGGGCAAGAGAAGGCGCTGCTGTTGAGATGCCTCAACTCTAAGATACCCAAAGAAAGTATCTGTAACACATTATCTAGGCTGTATGTACCTAAACTCCACAGTATTTACAGTATTTATATTGTATTCCAACTAGGATGGCAGCTGGGGGTGCAGAAGGGTGGTTTTACCCACTATCTTCAAGGCTAATGCCAGTACCCCCCAGTAGCCACTTACACTTTTCTTCCCAAGCCGGGGGAATCAGGAGCCTGGAAAACCTGAAATGTATTTTTTATGCTTAATTACATATTTCAAGTGCCTGACACAGGGCCCTCGCTCATTATGTTTTGACACTGATGGCTTTGGGCTGAGATGGAACAAATGCTTTGCGCTCACTCATCACTCACTACATCCACCAGTGGGGTGGATGTAACCCAGAAGAAGATGGATTTGTAGCAACTTTGGGCAGGGATGCAGAGAGGACACCATCTGCTGTTTCTTACTTTTTTTTTTTGCCCCCTCCCCCCCTCTTTTTCTGTAATTAATCAATTCACAAATCAGGAGACAGAGTTTTCTTACAGTCTCCTCGTGGGATCACCCCTGCGAGGCAAAGGCTAAGGACACGGCAGGGTGGCTGCAAGGTCCAAGTGCTGCCTGTGGAGCGTGGAGCAGCTTTCTGGCCGGTCAGTGGGAGCACTGGGTTCCCAGCCCTGTGGCTCGTCCCACCCAGGGGTCTCTCAGAGCCCAACCCACTATATGCTGGAAGAAAGAGGCTTTCTGAATTTTCTTTGGGAAAAAAAAAAAAATTATGCTTTCACAGAAAGCTGTGAAATCACGCATAACACACTGGCTGTAAAAAATGAAAGCATTTTTAATTTTTTTTTCCCCCCTAACTGCATTCAGCTCATCTCTTACATGGTCAATAATGGAGGCTGGAACTAGGTGATCTTTAAGGTCCCTTCCAGCCCAAACCATGATTCTATGGTTCTAAATACCAGCTAATTTATGTACCTCCGTTTACCAGACCCCCTCACTTCTGCATGAATCCCCAGCTTATTAACATAACTATTTAAACTGGACATGTTTTCTTAAACATTCTTCTTTCATAAACTGCCAAGTGACAGTTGTTTACTGTCAACAAGCCTGGGTACTCCAAGACAGGGAGAAATATGCCCTTTCAAAAGGCAGACATATCGGCTACCAAAAGAAGATTAAAATCTGGTGTTTTTCGTTTCTCCCTCCTCAAAAATGCTTTATTTGTACAGATACTCATGATACAGATCAGGAGAGATAGTACTATACCTAATTCCAATAATTCTTTTAATTAAAGACAGGCTCATGGAGGATTTATCTTCACTTGCACATGCTAGTTGTCAGGGCACACTCAGAACTCCCTAATCTTCCCACTGCAACTGGTTTTTCCTCTTCACTTTAAGCTGTGATACCCCCACCTCCCAAGGCACATTCTCGGCTCATCTCACACAGATCCTGCTACCAGCTAGAAAACAAAACGCTTGCCTGGGGGAATCTATAGAGAGAAGTTAAAAAAAAAAAATTTAAAACAAAAATGAAATTCACCAGTTGGTTCAGGCTCTACAGTCTCCAAACAAGTGCTGAAATATGTTGCTGGGAGGGAACTGCTTGTACTAGAGACTTGCACATGAAAGTCGGGATATAAAAGGGAAAAAAAAAAAAAAAAAAAAAACACAAACCAACAAACAACCAAACCCTATGTATGGGAAAACTTTCCCTATACTGTCTGCCCATGAAGCACCAGCAAAGGTCCTGTGCTGGCTCCTGTTTGGTGCAGTCCCGGGGCTCAGCGCTCATCCCGCAGCCCCGGCTCACCCGCAGACCCCCGCGGGGGATTATTAACACTTTCCCCGGCGCATTGTGCGGCTCGCAGCTATTATTAGCGCTGGGGCTAATGCCGGCCGACACTGATACAGTGGCAACGAGGATGGGGAACGAGGGGACAGCGGCGGGAAGGCGGATCGACCCCACCGGACCCGCGACAGAGCCACGGGGACCTGAGTGGTGGCCGCCACCGCCGCCTCTGGTGCTCGCGTTTGGGCTGTGATGCTGCCGCTGGCTCGCATCAAAGCTTGAGTTATAAAAAGCAGGATGGGAAGTGAAGGTCTGTGTTACATAGCCAGTTATAGAGAGGAATGGGAGGTCACGGAAAGCCAGTTCCAGGGATCCCCGCCCCCCAAACCGGGAGCCCTTTTACTCGCCAGAGTTTCCTCTGCTTGTTAAAATGTTTGGGTCATTAGAAAACTTTCCAAACAATCCCTGCTTATGCTAAATAGCTGCTCCCACCACGATCTGTGAAGGGCTTCAGCCTGCTCTCTTGGAAATCAATGGGGGCTTTTTTTGCCTAGGATACAATAGGCGCAAGATCAGGACCTCATTATTATTTTTACAGGACTACAAGCAGCAGAGAATGGCGAAACCCCTAAAGAAAGCAATGATCCTCAGAACTGGGAGCCAAATTTGCTATGAAGGATCTTTACAAGCTCTGTCAAGCATCAAAATAAAATTAAAAATCCAGTTCTTGGGAGCTTTTCAGTTTTTTGACAGGGAAAGCATAAGGTTGAGAAATGCTGGCCTCATCATTTGGATCCAGGGACACCTCCTGTAGCTCCCTTTTACTCAAAAGAAAAGCCTTCAGAGATGTGTATTTCACCTTCCCCGGGGGGGGAGCGAGCAAGAGGGGACAGAGCTGCCAGTTCAGGGTGATGCCAGTTACCCTGTGGTGCCCCATGGAACAGAAACACCTTCCGGGGTTCACACGACCTCCTCTGACACACACCACAATGAAACCCCCCAGTAAGTCCCCTCTGCAGAGCCACCACCAGCAACACAGCAGGACCAGAAGGCTCCAGGGACATGGGTCCTGCTGCAAGGACCATGCCTGCACCCTGTCTTCACAGAGGCCAGGTGTCACCTGCCTTTTGTGAGAGGAGCCCCAGAGATGCTCCTGTCCTTAGCACCCTCCCAGGAGCTCTCTGACAGTCAAGTTCTCCACTTCTTGCCTGTTACTTTACATCACTCCTCCCTCTTGGCATCAGTAGGAACTCTCCTACGCACCACATCTCCACCACAAGGTTTTTGGCCCCTAAGCAATACCCAGCTATTGTGCTGACTCCCCTCCACCCAACTCATCCCAAGTCAAGTCCAAAATGCTTCAAATCCATTACTTTTAAGTACTAGTCCAATTCTTATAAACTAGCAATAATCTGGTCTCTAAAGCTTTACTGATTTAACTACATCAGCTGAACTAATTTAGTGGGTTTCCTTGCAAATAGCATAAGATAGTTCAGTGCAATCAAGACACTACTACAAAGCACTCCCCTTTCCAGGGCAAAAGCATTAGATGAAGATAAACTGATGAACACTTTCATCAGTTATCAAGCAGCAGCAGTTGGGAATCCACCCTTGAAAGTTTCTGACATGCCAGGGTGCACTATCACTGTCTGTTCCCTAGAAGCCTTTATATTCAAGGAACATACTAATGGCGTGGCTTCTTGGGCAAAAAGGAAAAGAGGGTTAAAAACTCCCAAACTGACACGCTGCCATGTGTCAGCGTGACATTTGCAGGTACTTCAGTAGCTATGAGTACTACCACAGGGTGCAAACACCAGTGTTGTGGTCCCGGGGCTGTGGCATTCCCAGGGAAGAGCCTTCGGCACACAGGGCAGCCCGCAGAGCTGAGCCTGCTCCCAGAGAGTGATCCTAGGCTGTGTCTTTTCCTCACCCGAAAACTTGGAACCATTCTCACTTGAGTCATTAATTCTTTTAACCCCTCGCAACCTGCAGAAATGGCACAACCCCAAAATCTCACTGATGCTAAACATGTAAGCACATGGCAATTGTTTTGCATACAGTTCTGCGTGATAAAGAAATCTGCTTCCAAGTTTTAATAGAACCTTTTTTATTTAACCAACTCATTATCTTCCCCTGCTCTCTGGATATGAGAAAGCAAGGCCAGCACACCAGACCTACCTCCCCCTCCACAACAAATACTTTTTTTAGATGAATACATCTGAAACTGAAGCAGTTGCTGGAGAAATGTTTTCTTACTTGACTGTGCTGCTATTCTTCAAAAATAGAACTGCTACATTGTGAAACCTGAGTGTCACAGCAAAAAAAAAAGAAAAAAAAAAAAAAGAAAAAATTGATTTAACTACCTCCTGCCTAGTTCCTATCCACCTGAACACAACAACCCCTGATAGCCTATCAGAATAATAGGGCTGGTTTACGTCTGATTGCCTTTCACATTTTAACTATTAAGTTTACTAAAGGTTTCACTCAGCCTGTATCTCACAGGTTTTGTTTGCTTTTGATACTACAGAAACTTCCTGGTCATTCAAGCCACGGGGCAGATACTTTAGGGGTAAGCACACCAGGAACACTGTATTCACCACAGGAATAAAAGCCCTTCTTCACACATATCTATGGCACTTGGCAACTTGAGCTGTGAGCATATGAGAAAGGGGACACTGGAGGAGTCAACTCTACTTCAGAGAAAAAGTGTATTTTTCTTTACAAGATCACTAGATAAAGAGCCAAAAGAAGGGCAAATGCTGAACTGATAAGCTATGTAGGAGGCCAAGGAAAAAAAATCTGGGTGTAACAAGGTATTTTCAGATGCTTTTGGCATTGTAGGCATCTTCAGACATAGTTTGTAGCCCGGTGTTTGCTTAGGGGTGCTTTCAGATTTACTCCTCTAACAGCCTGAGCTGCCCACTGTCACATACCCTGAACAGCTGTGCTGAACCACAGTCCCATTTGCTGCAAAAAAAGGCAAATTTTTACCAGCCACCATCCTCTCTGGCATACAGCCTGGTACATGGAGAATAAAGTTTATTACTAACCACTATTAAAAGAGATGGAATGGCAAACATTGGAGCAGCTACTTCAAATCACTTCTTTGAACGGCTTGGAGGATGCTGAGTCAGTGGACAATTTCAAGTTTTGGGGATTTTTTTAAGGGTCAGAAAAAGAAAAGAAGCAGGTATACAAAGCCAAACAATGTCCCAGAACACATGAAAAGAGAAAAATATATTCAAACAAGGCAACACAATAAAAGTAAAGTCAGTTTCATTGTTTATCTGTTTATCGGGTTCAGCCTAGCTGGGAAAAACTTGTCAAACTGGGAAGGGAATGTCAACTGTATTTTCAGTAGAAACATCCAAATTTGTTATATTTGTGCTGGGTCTACCTCACATATAGTAAAAAGTGCAAAAGCTAAACTATGATGCCAACACAGCCAATTCTCTATGAAGCCTTGCAGCTCATGCTCAGGCTCCTGCGCTGAATCCCACGCACTTCAAGGATCAGCCAGAAAAACCCACCAGCAGGCCATGCCCTAACCTTAGCTAAAACTAAGGTTCAGCAAATGCCTTCAGTCACAGCTCTTCGGGCCAGCTGATAGATCACTGTCAGAAACAAGGTTAGGCAGACACTTTTGTAAACAGAAATTTTATAAACTGTTCAGAAACTGATTCATTATCTTTTTTTTAGGGTCTCTTATGTGAATAGCAGATGTACAGAGTAAGTGTTCGGGGAGGACAGCTTTCTAAGCATGTAGTTGGATATCAAAGTTCACTTTTCTTGACCATATTTTAAAAGGAAAAGTTTTGTTTCTCAGCCTTATAGACAGGACAAGGGGAACCTCCTCCAGCTTTGAAAAAAATTTCAGCTTTGTCCAGGCAACAGACTGGGTCCCACTGGATGGAAATGGTCCAGAAACAGCGGGAACGCTACAATCAAAACTTCTTTAGTTTTCACCTAACTTCAAAACCCACTCTCAGTCAGGTTTCAGGAGAGATACGCTTTCCCAAACAGCTCTGAAGATTTTTTGGAGGGAGTCATACAAGTTAACGTGCCAGTCAGAGTAGCTTACTTTAATTACATGATTTAATTAGCAGATCAACACTTTGCTACACAATTTTCAGATTTACTTTTATCACATTCCCTACTCAGCGGTTGCTAATAAAGTCTTAATTAAAAGAAAAAATCCTCAGATTTAATTGGAGTGACCCTTGTCAATGTGTGTAGAAGACCCGATGTTATACAGCTAGTACTGAATACACTGAGTCCATCTCTGCACTGGAACAGACTTTCTAGTTCACTATTTGCCAGGTAAGAAATAGATTTTTTTTAAAAAAAGAAGCCATATTTCATCATCTCTTCCTTGTGTCCTCTTATTTTATTGGTTAGTAAAATATTTCTAGTCTCAACATTACGGACTTAATTAGCTTTTTTAGCATGCTGCTCATGAGAACAAGTGGATCAACTTTTAATCTCAAAACTCTCTTACCGCTGCTGCACTGAATCTAAAATATTTCTGGTCTAGGGCACGAAGTAAGCAGCACCATCAACATATAAGAGACTCTTTGTAGAGGGTTTGAACACCTAAACCCCAAGGCCAACTCCAGGAACGGTCAGTGCCATTTGGCACTCACTTCAATACCCTTACAATTTCAGGATGAACTTTGAAATGCTCAGATACACAAAGCAGAGCAACACAGATCACGGTACCCTACACCTTGGACCCCTTGCTGGGCACAAGCTGAAAGGCCACGAGAGCCCAGTTGCCATCAGCTGCACGGAAAACACCTCAACCAGCGCATGACCAGTTCTTTCCAAGCAAAAAAGTCTCAGGAACTGGTACATGCCCTCCCACTCAATTTAAACAAAATCCCAAAACGGCCCTTCTTGCCTTCTTCTGGACCAGAAAACTGCCTGTGCAGTATTAACTCTGGGTGACAATTCCACTCGGTGCTGATCAAGGAGACTTGGGTTCTCACTCCTGTCAGACTGGGAGAGCTCTCCCCTCCCCTTCCTCCACAACCCCGATCAAACATTAGCAGCTCTCTATACAACTCTTTCAATGCCTGCAGACAGCTTCAGCAGTTAACTAGTGCAACACAAATCCTAAAAAGCCCAGAAATCGCCTTTTTTCGCATATACCCCACACAGACACACATACACAAACCAGCTACAGGAGACAGGCTGTTATCAGAAGTTTTTAAAAGTGAAATGCTGCTGTTTCAGTTGGTCTGCTCTCTATGCAAACAGCCAGTGTTACTTGACATTCACAAATCGTACGAAGTAATATCTTTATCTGAATACTAATGCAAATTGGACGGGCTTTTTTATATTGATGTCTATTCTGTGGCTGCTGAATAGAGTGACCGCATGCTCAAGGCTGCAAAGGAGTTCACTGACCTCCCTAATCATCTCTGTCATAGCCCCTGAATGACATACACATTCAATCCTGCCTTGCCTCTCTACTTTCATTCATAAAAAAAAAAAAAAAGAAAAAAAAAAGGAAGGAGGGGGAAATTTGACATTGTTCTTCCTGCAGCAGTCCCAAGAACGGGAGAGAAGAGAAACTCAGCCCAGATGAGGCCCCTGGTGTTTTTAGTTTAGCTCCTATTCAGCAACAGCCCCGCCATCTGCCTCCTTCCTGCCAACAGCCGAACACCTCCCTGCGGAGATGTTAAAACCTGCACCCCCTCCACCTCCGCTAATAGCCAGTATTCATATTAGCAAACATACACATACCTCGAGAATGCCTCCCTTCAATGTGTGTTTTATGTAGCTGAGTATAGGCACAAAGCAGTAGCTGTTATAGCCTTCACAGCCCCGTGTGGAGAATTAGATCACTGGGGAAAAATCCTTCCAAGCCCCTTTATGGAAAATAAGGCCTTAGACTGTAAATGCAAAGCCCAGCGAACAACAACCCTCAGTAATGAGCCAATACCCCATGGCCCATTTGACTAGGAGAAAGAATTTGCTTTTTACCATTCAATTCAGAAAGACTGAAAAAGTAAAATGTGTTTTTACTTGGCTCTGAAGGTTTATATTCTTTACAGTTTCTTTTGCACAACCTTTTCCCCCCCAGGTCGGACAGGCAGCGGGTGCCCTCGTGGTCACAAAGCCACTGGCTCTGGCAGAGCTGGGCAAGCAGCACCGGCTTCCCGCTTCCACACGGTGATGGGAGAGCCACTGGCATTCAAATGTCCTCTCTGCCCTTGCAGCATCCCCATCCACGGGAGCTTTCAGCAGCTCATAGTGATGGGGCAACTCCTGGAGACTTCGCTAGGCGTTGGGGTTGACGTCCCGGGTTCAGGGACAAATCCCGCTCCCAGGGAGCACAGCGGGGGTTGGCAGTGACACCTTTGCTTCGGAGAAAGCTGTCCTGGTGGTAAGAGAGCCTGTCCGGAGGATTTCCACTGGAGGCCCTGGAGATCCCAACCAATCGCTCAGCTGAGCTCAGTCATCGCTGCAGGGATGTTTCCCTCTGTGTGACCTCTGAGCATGCCACTTGCTACGGTTCCAACAGCATCCCAAAGCTTTAACTTGCAAAAGTGTCTTAGAGCACGGGAAGGGTTTAGCACCACTTCAACACATCATCAACCCCAGCTACAGTCTGAAGGTGTGGGTGGAAGCCCAGGGACCACCGAGGCAGTCACCGAGGTTTCTCCTCGCCCCCATGTGCCTGAAGTGACAGCACCAATACATACTTCAGGCTAAACCAGAGAGAACTGGGAACACTTTGCTTTTGTCACTCCCACCCAGCACAGGCTGCCCGCTGCCTCCCGCACACCGACCTCATCTGATCTGACCACGTCCCTGCGATGTTGCCCCATAAATCAATTCTTCTGGCTGTGAAAAATGAGCCAAACGAGTTACACTAAGAATCTGGTGTTTTATTAGGACTTTCTTGAAAACAAAACCAACCCCCGGTGTGATTTATAGCTTTAACCAAAAGGGGTATGAAAGTAATGCCCCCACCCCCCAGCCTCCACGAAGTCCATTTATTCCCCTGTCACTTTTTTGGCAAACAGGCTTCAAACCCTTTCCTGAACAATGGAAACTTTCTGCCGGGTACATGCAAGCCCGAGGACAGGGGGTTGCGAGGGGGCTCCCTTCCATTAAAGAGCTTTGAAAAATAAACAGGGACTCAGGTAGCAGCTGAGGCGGATCAGAGAGGCACGATGTTTCAAACACGCTGTATATTACTTCAAAAAAAAAAAAAAAAAAAGAAAAAGAAAAGAAACGGAAAAAAAACCCAAAAAAACAGCCTTTGTCGGACGTGTTAACTTTTTCCCACTTGCAACTGCGGCGCTGCCACTCGGGGGGAGATGGATCATCACGGGCTTCCCCGAAACGCAGTTCCCTTCTCAGCACAACCGCTCGTTCAGCTGCGACCCAGCGTTTGCCTACGAGGAGCTGTCGCAACTCCACTTTTGCTCAAAAGATGTAGATATAAACGAACTTTCCTTACTTTTCCCACCCGAACACAGAGCAGTCAGAGCATTTCCGACGCTCGCCGAAGATGCGCAGCTACACACGCACTGAGGCATCTTCCCTTCCCAACCGCTGTTACACCCAGGGTGTAACACTGGGAGAGGGCTCCTGGCAGACGGGATCCTCTTAAAAGCACTTTGTCCCTCCAGGGCGCCTCCGCGGCTCCCCCGAGCCACGGCGAGGTTGGGACCACACCGTCCCGCTGCCACCGCCCCGCGTTCCTAACTCCCGCTCCACAGCCGGCCCCGGCGGTCTCCATCCATCCGCCCCCCTCCGCTCGCTCAGGGAAGAGGACTCGCAGAGCCCTCCGAGATCCCGCCGGAGCCGTGCCCCCCGGAGCACGTGTGCGCGGCCGCGCAAGCCTTACCTGCCGGCTGCCCGCCGCTCCTCGCCGCCGCCTTGCCGCCGCCCCGCCGCGCCGCCGGCATCCCGCCGACGGCCGCCGCCAGGCACAGGCACCAGACGGAGCCCCAGGCCGCCCGCATGCCTCCGGAGCGGCGCCGGGGCAGCGCGGCCGCCGCCGCACCGCCCGCCTCAGACATCCCCCGGCCGCCGCATCGCTGCCGCCGCTCACCGCTCCGCTCCGCCGCCGCGCTGCCGGGAGAGGGAGAGAGGAGCTCAGCGCGGGCAAGGAGGACGAGGGAACCCCCCCGCCTCCCCCGCTTAGGTGCCCACGCGGAGGGGGGAAAGAGGAAAAAAAGACAGTTAAAAGGCGGAGGGAAAAAAAAAAAAAAAAAGTGCTGGGGGCAGTAAAAAAGTGAAGGGGTCCGCGCCAAGCCCAGTGCCGAGCGGCGGCGGGGCGCCCTACCTGCGCAAGCCCCGCGGCCGGCCGCGCACCTCGCATGGAGCGAAGGAGGGAGGCAGGGAGGGACGGAGCGCCCGCGGGAGCCGCCGCAGCCGCCCGCCCGCCTGCCTGCCCTGTCGCCGCCGCGGCGCTCCTGCGTCTGCTCGGCGCGGAGCGGGAGCGGAGCGGGCCGGCCGCGATGTCCCCGCCCGCCGGGCCGGGCCGCCCGCCCCGTCCCCGCCGCCCCGCCCCGTCCCCGCCGCCGCCGCCGCGGGGGGCCGCGCCCGCCCCGCTCCGCGCCCGCCCCCGGGGCTGTGCGGGGGGGACAGGGCAGGGTGCGACCGCTCGGGGCCGCTCCCGCCGAGCCCCCGGGGTGGAGCGGGGCACCCGCTTCCCACCGGCGTGAGGCAGAAGTTGGCTCAGCGGTCCCGTGGTGGATTCCCGAGTGGCACCGTGCGCCGAGGCACGCAGCAGCGTGTCCGCTTATCCTGGCCCTGGAACAGCGTATTTTCTGCAAAAAAGGGGCGGAAGGGGCATCCGTGGGTCGGGGGCAGCTCTGTGCGTGCGGCACTTCGGGTCAGCCTGGGACTTGTGCACGCACCCATTCCCCCCCGCAGGGTTGCCACACTGTACCCCGAAGTGAAGCCACCCTCTCCGAGCACCCTGACTTCACCCACCCACACTCTTCACCACTGATAAGAGCAATCACAGCCTCCACGCAACTCTGCGTGTTTGCTGCTGCCAACTGGACTTGCTCTGTGTTAATAAAATCTGATTAAATGTGTCTAGTTACAATTACGATTACAATGATCTAGTCATTATCACGGTAATGGTTTGGGATATTGTGATCATCTCAGAGACCCCCGACACGGCTGAGTTGCTGAAGTGACATGCATCAGTTACTGCTGACAGCGAGCTGAGCTGCCTCATACAGAGAAGTCACAGCTCTGCTTTAATCCCACTTGACATAGCAGCTCATTCGCCGAAAATAGACGCAAATATTATCAGAGCTGAAAATGCTCTGCTAAAAGGGGCCCAAAAAACCCAACCTGCGTAAGAGTCAAGCTGAGGGTTTGTTTGGGTCAGAGGAAAAGCCGGGCAGTGAGGAGGTTTGGCTTTCAGCGAGGGCAAACAGTGGGGATCGCTCGTGGCCGCTGTGGCGGGCTCGGAGTTCGCGCTGTTGTCGCTGCAGCCGGGATCTGTCTTGACACCTTTATCAGGCGCAGAGACTCTGACATCTCAATACTGCTGCATTGTGTGGGGAAGCATTGAGACGGGGCTGCGGCGAGGAAATCCTACATGTCAGCGGAGACCCTCGCCAGTGACACCGTCGGTTTAAATGAAAACAATGGGGGGAAAAGCAGACCTATAAACAAAGTGTGGTTATTTCACCGTCACAGAGAAGGCTTGGCAGCACATCAGGCTGCACGATGTTTGCTCTCTTAACTGCTGTGCTGGAGGTGTCAGAAAATCGCTAAAAATTAAAACAACAGCATAATTATGACACTGGACGAGGAGTTGTTGGCGTTGTTATTTTGAAGGCAAAATTGCAGAAGCAGGGCCAAATTTTGCGCTCAAGTCACCAGGGTAAGATTGCTGTTGTAACGATATTGTTACTATTGTTACTAAGTGTTATTACTGTTGTTGCTATTATGACCCCAATTTTCCAAGCAGAGAGCTGCAAAGGAGGATCAGGAGATTCCCAGAGCCTGCACCTGAAATAAAACATTAGTGAGGATTCAGGGTGGTTTCTCACACTGTGGCTGCATTTTAAAAGTGCCACAGTGACTGTTCCTCTGTGTCAGGTAAAGGCAAACGTTTTCATGATGCTCCTGGAGTAACAGGATGGAAATGGCTGATCCAAACCTGGGAAGTTTTAAGGTTGCTGGGACATCTAAAGGTCTGCACCTCAGATCAAGTCAGCTCAGCTCTGTAATGGCTTTGAACTGGTTTTCATTTGGACGAAAACTAAAAGCTTATAACATTTGGAAGCCCTTTACAACAGGAAATCAAAGGGGTATTGAGATAGTCCTGTATGAAGGACTTCAAGGTTTGCAGTTTTCCCTAGGGTGGGATATTTTTAGGTTTCCCGTTTATTAACCTCTGGTGCAGCACACTCATGTGGGACTGGGGGGCACAGACCCGACTAAGCACAGGTTTTCTGATGCTGCTTCACCACTGTGGTGGCCACTGTAACGGAGCCTGAGATGTAGTGCTGTGCAGCAAAAACTGCAGCTCTGGACTGTGTCTCAGGCACTTTCTTACTATTAAAAAAAAAAAAAATTCAATCCATGTACATAGACTAGTAAAACCTGCACAACACAATTGCATTTATTTTAGCACTGTTATGCCATAAGCCATATATTACCCCCAAAGTTTTTCTTCCCCCTCAAGATAGAAGCGTGCACCCCCCTTCTTGCAGGGATACTCTCTCTGCCAACATGTTTGTTCTCCTTTTACCCTTTATAAACATTCCTTTCACAGAACTTTATATTTGTTTATCCCCTTAATATCCAGAGCTGTCAGCGATGAAAATCAACTCCCTTTCCGCAGCTCAGGGATGGTGAGTGCCTGCCCTTTTCTGAACAAGCGGCTGAAATACAGCATGGTCAGCAGTGCTCTCAGTGTCCAGGCTTGTCAGTGTCATGCACTTGCATTGCCTGGGCCCCACTGGGGGCTTGGCCACTGAGAGTGACTGTCCTGGGAAGGTTTTTGAATAGCCTTGCAGGCTCTGGGGGCATTGGCATGGCTAAAACCCCTCTCTGCCTTCAAGCCTCTGCAAAGCCCTGCCTGAGTGGGAGACTGCTAATCTCTCTCTATGGAAGTGCAAACTTTTGATAGTCTTAGAATAAGTTGAATGAAGGCTGCTGGCAGCAAAGTTACTCCAGGTGTGAATGCTGTTAGCAGTCCCTTCTGCCTCTCTTCCAGAAGGTGGGGACAGGACAGTCTGTCAGATGCTTGTCCCAAAGCCCTTGGGATGGAGGCTCTGGGGAGGCATGAAGGGAGAGAGAGGTTTTAGCCATCTCAGTGAGTCACTTTTGGTGGCAGTGCTGGTAGAAAATGTGCAGTGAGACTGAGTGCGATGCCACGAGCCACTTCCCTTTGCCCTGCAATCCCTCCGGTGCACTGTGAAGGCTCTCCCCTGCACACCTGAGCTGTCAGGTGTAGCATGGCAGGCAGCAGGGCTCAGGCACCACCCTGAGCTGATGCAGCAGAGCTGGGCTCAGCAAGCACCTTGCACAAATGACACTGGGGACTGCTGCCCCCATTCATCTGATACTCACAGGAGTTGCTTCCTTTGCCAGCAGAAAGCAATTCCTGAATCAATACTTAGTAGGAGCAAAGCAATGGGGTAGGTGAAACTTTATTCAAATTTTAATATGCTGGCAAGCCTGATCAGAGACACAGTCAGGTGAGCTGCCGAATAGTATCAGGTTAGGTACACACAATAAATATTGCCAAATATTTCTTATCAAAACCAGGACTTGTTAGCCAACATGTGAGCCAGACCGTGTTGTGGCCTCACAATGCTGTAATGAATTGTTCTTTCAGGCCAGCTGACTATTATGAGACTGAATTAAAATACTGGTTCAGAGATCAGTGTCAGTGTGCGTGAGTAGAAGCCCAATCTGCCCATCCTTAGCATCCAAGAGTTAAAAAGCATCAGTGGATGCCGACACTGGGGTACATTTTCCAGAGCTCATGTCACTACCCATTTATATCAATAAGGTGCATTGGAATGACTAAACCGCTTTTTATTAGCTAGCCAGCCCAAAGGACTGTAATTCCAGGCTGGTTTATTGAATTTCAAGCTGAAAAGTCATTGTTGCTAAGATTAAGGATCCAAATGATTGTCAGGGTAAACACTCCAAGCAGTTAAGCACCCTGTGAAGGCTCTCTGTGCCTGCACCCTCTGCGGAGCTGGTTCCAACACAACCCTGTCCTGTGGGATTTGTTTCCCACTGAACAGCATGAAATAGATGAGGAATAGAGGGCTCTGCAAGTGGTGAGGTATTTATTGAAGATGAATAAGAAGAAATGAGTGAACTGGAGAGACACTCTGAGTCTCTTCTGCAAGACCTGCACAATGGGGCGGTGCTGCTAGAGGTAAAATTATTTGGCAGCCTGGAGAGCAAAGCAGGTGATTGGAGAAAGTGGAGAGAAAAAAACCCAAAACACTGGAGCAGGCCTGTGGAGGGTGTGAGAAGCAAGGATTTAAAATCAGACCTTGAAATGATGCTGACTCAGCACAGCAGCAGCGTGCACAGCCTGAGCACTGCACCAGGGTTCTCAGAGATGTCACTGACCCTGGGTGTTCCCTGTCCTTGGAGTAAACCAAGACAATGCTCTGGAGCCTGGAGAGAAGACAGAGATCACTTCTGATTGCCAGGCCTGTTCATGCCATGGCCATACGGGACATTTCAGGCAAATGTGGGTGCAGCAGGGTTGCACTTGTGGGTATAGCAGGACACCTTACTTTGAGGGCCGTTTGAAATGAAGCCACAACCTGTTTTATTCCCATCTCCTACCCACCCCTCAGCCTGTGCAGACTGCTGCCCATAAGGAGAAATCACACACTGCCCAGATGAGCTTTTGAGAGTCCAATGTTCTCGAAGTCCTCTCTCCTAGGTGTGACCAGAGACCATCAAAGGGCACCAGCTGTCGACTGCTGCCCGTCCACCTTGGCTGCTCACCTGCAGCAGGGGGTTACAGAAACCACCCTCACCTGCAGCCCTTCGGAGATGTCACTCGCTGGGCTCTTCCCCAGGTCCTGGCCCTGATGTACTGACTGGTAGCCACATCCTTACTCTCCTTTCTCCATGGTCTTTTCCCATGCTCTGCCCCACTCTAAGGTAGGGAAAGGGATGAGTAGTGAGTGGCGTGGGAACTTTCAGAATACACAGCCACATCCTAAAATAAATATGAGCTGAGGTCTTTCATCTGTTAGGGGTAGCAGAATTTCAGTCAATATTAAGGCATCATTACTATGACTTTTAGCTCTTTCTCAGTGGAACGTTGCCTTACTTGAGGGGAAGCTAGAATACAGGGACAATTCAGTCATTCTTAATTCTGCTTTAATACAGGCTTATGCTACCCCAAGCCAGTGCTGGCACAGCGCTATGACTGACACCAGTCCTGCCACATCTAGAGTCCAGTTTGTATAGCTGTTTTGCAATTTCCATGGTAGTTTTATTTTTCCAAAGACCACTGTAGAAGCTCCATTCTGAGTATGTTCAGAGACAGGGTGAATGGATCAGACGCATATTGGCATATTAAATATACAGTACAAATTACAGAATTGGGTGACTCTATAGCTTTTACTGGCCTTTGAAATAAAAAGCAACAGACATGTATTCCAGATTCGATGTTCATGCCCAGCAGCTCTGCAGTGGAAAAGCAATCAAGGGTCTTTACAAATTCTGTAGGGGATAGTTAAGCGTTATTATCCCTGTGCTAGCTCATTCCAAAGCCCAGGAAGGTAAACTGCCTTCCCAAATACCAGCTCCCTGTTTGCAGCTTGCCTTGTGGGACCACGTCCAACTCTGTCACAATAAAGTGATGAGTACCTCAGAGATCTTGTGCTTTTGCAGAAATGTGATTCCCCTCATGGAGCGTGCTGGATGTGCAGATCAAACAGGATGAAGAATGCAACCTGTGGTCAGGGAGGTTTGGCCTCCATCAGCCCCAAAAGGCCTCTGTGTAGTAATTGTGGCATAAATAATTTCATTCATCATTAAGAGAAAAACATTTGTGGTGTGGAAAGCAGCAGTTACATAAGAAATTGGATAGGAGGCAGGTAAGCACTGACTCTAAGACATTGCATGGAGCCAGTGCCTTTAATCAACAAGGGAAATGTTTGAACGTTAATAGAACTAACAATGAAACCGGAGTTGTGTTTTGACAAGTATTTCCAAACATTCCAGGAACACTGTGATGCTCTAGCAGCCTCTTTCCTAGGGAAGGAATTGATTGCTGGAGTTATAGCACCCTTTGCAATGTGCAAACAGCCTTGCCAGCACCCGTGGAGCTGGGATGATGCAGTGGGCAGGGGCAGGTGGTGGTCTCGGTGGCACTGGGGGAGATGGGCAAATGAATATTTTTAATAAATGAGAGCACTTTCTTCCTAACCTGGACAAACATCCTGTAGGCTTCTTAGAAGAGAAGTGTACTCTGAATACTGGGAGTTCTTTCTGAGGCAGAAATTCTCTTCTTTATTATCCTTTTATATGAAGAAATTGATCATGTAGCATTTTTCCAGAACATGGTGATAGCTCCCTCCTCTACTGCATTTTGCCCCAATTTTTTTTGCATATATTTAAACACATTGGCTCTATCTGTTCTGAATGGAAACCTTGAGTCATTTAAAACACGACCTGAGAAGTGCTGGGGAACAGATGTATTGTTGAGAATCAGCCCTGCAAGGTCTGCATGGATTTTTCATGGTTTTCCCAGCTAATTTTGCTTTGGGTCAATGGATCAGATGAATCATTAATAAGCATTTGGAAACACTGGGTGCCAGGCACTGCTGATCTTGAGCACCTTGTAAAAGATTCACCGACAGGTCAAAGGTTTTTATTTATGGAGAAGACCCAAGGTTTACCCCCAGATTTGCCATTAACTGTGTGACTCTAGAAACTCTCCACCCTCTTTGAGCATCTCCTGTCTCTACAACACTTTGTTGCCCATGTCTGCTTAGGCTGAAACACCCATATAACTTCAAGTGAAGTTAGCAAACACCTGAGTAAGGAACTGCACTGTCCTCTGGTCGTTGAGAACTACATGCCTCCAAAATATGACTTTTTAAATTTGTATTTCATCTAATAGTGCCTGTCTCTCTCTGCTGATAATGGAGGGATCCTGGATGCCCAGCTGATGAAGTGGAGTTGTTTTCATCCCATTTTAGCAGCCTCCAGTGTTGCTTTCTGAGGGTGGAGGGAGATTCAAGGCTCTGCTGTGGGGGTGTAAAGAGAAAAAGGATTCCACTGCACTGGTGGAAGTGCCAGAGGTGGTCCATAGCAGGAAACCCATGGTCTCTGAAGGCTTGATTTCTCCAAACTAGCACCTTTCTGGAGGTCAGGATCTGTGGCCTCCATTTCACACTGCACAATTTCCCATTTGTGCATCATCATTAAATCAAAAAGATCACAATTTCTTTTCAAATCCCACTCAAATATATTTTCAGTACTAGTAAAAGGTAAATATATACTTCTGAAGGACTTTTACAGTATAACTCCAGTCTTTCTTTAAAGAAAAAATAAAATAAAAAAAGAAGCCAGCCAGAATAGCCAGTGGTTTCCAGTCAGTGATTTTCAATCTTTTTCATTTGCAGACATCCACATTTTTTACCAAATGAGCTTCAGCCCCTTATACATTTAAATTGCAGCCTACTGACAATAGGCTTATTTTTCCTGTGAAGTTTTGTAGACCATTCAGAAATCAATGCACCCTGGAGACCCACAAACTGCAGTGAAACCAATTGAAAACTGCTATCTACTTCTGTAACTAAATATGATGGGGTTTTGCCATGTATTTATGCAAACTTTCTACTTCAGCATCTATAGTGTCTGGGCTCCAGTCTAAATGTTATTTACCTATTTTCAATTATTTAGTGACATCCCTATGTGGAGTGTGACTAGGACTGTAGCTGGGAACTAATATAAATGGACAAAATCAAGTTAATCCTCTTAATCACCAGTTTCTGAACCTGTTGTAATGAAGGGAGAAAAGGCTTTAAATGAATCAGAAAAATAGCAATTATTGCCAAAAGGCTTAATGCAGTTTACCCAGAAATTGCTTCTTAATTGCTCGTGGTGGGCTCGCAGGAGACAACATGCAAACAGTGCAGATCTTTGGAATCTCTCTAGCCTGGTGCTGGAGAGCAAACCCTGTTTTCTGGGAGGAAAAGTTCCCAAAGCTGGGCACTTTGGAAACTACAACAAGGAGGTGGCTGCAGTATCCAGTCTGGTTCATACAAGTCAGTTGATTGTGACAGCAAATTGGTGTCCCTCTCCAAATGTTAGGCATAGTATTAATCATATGCCGTGGTAAGACAAAAGGGTTGCATGTTGCCAGGAATATATTAGCTCCTCTTTCAATTGACAACACAAGTAGGAACTTGGTTGAAAAGGGCATATTTTCTCTGTGGCTGTTGATGCCTCAAACCATAGAAATATGAAAATATTTGTAATAGTTTGTATCTTACTACACAGTGGAAGGGGGATAATCACTGTCAGGCTGATTTCTCTGCAGACAGCTGTGCATCTACTAAAAAGGGATATCTGCACATATAAAAAGGATACCAAAATCAAGCTATCTAAACTTTGAAAATATGTTCCTTTCTGCAACTGGCAGTGCTGAAGTTAACCCAGGAGCCAGAAAACATTCTGTCTGCAAAGAAAATTAAAATCACTATTTGCTTCCAGCCATCTGACTGGCTTATAGAGTAATAGGAAAGACAGGGACACTAGAGCAAAGTTGTAATTTTTTCTTGAAGGCTGTGTGAAAAATTTTCAGTCATGTCTTTGCCAAAATAGTCTTGTAAATGCTGGAGATACTTGATTCTATCCACCCTGAATTCATTGAAATGTTGAAGCATGTTCTCACAGGTAGCCACAGTTAATCTGTGTAATCTTGAAATGGCTTCCAGCTTTTAGAAGTTTATATTAAGTAAAGATTATCCAATTATAGTTTTCTTTAAAGATAAGAAAGATAAGGTTGATGGAGAGACATGCTAGATGACTAAAGTATGCTGCTTATATTTCATACATTTTTTTCGCAGTGAGAGGCTTCTAAAATTAAAATACTGGTTTTCACTGTGTGGGAGTGTGTGACATAACACAGTAATTGAAGCATAAACACAACAAATGATGACAACCATAGTCATCATTGCTGGTATCTGAATGTGGCACTACGGATATCATCCAGAGTTATACATTAGCTTTCAAAATGCTTCACTTTGTGTTTTTATTTCTGCCAATAAATTACCTGTGGCCTGACTCAGCCACCTGAAAATAAATGTTTACTTTTCAGGAAATTGTAAGCATTACTGGAAGGTCTGAAGTCTGATAAATGTCTGGTTATGGATCGTTTTCTGGGAGGAATACTGTGTTCAGAGAAATGAAAAGAGCATTCGGGAGTTTGGTGACAGGAAATGGACTCAAATGCTAACTCTGACTTCTCTCAGTCTCTTACAATGTGTGAAATACATTGCGTTTGCTTTTACCTCACTTCATCTTTGAAAAATATTCCTTTTGTAAGCAGGTTTGGACATATTTAAGAAACCTGGTGAATATTGGTCCTGATAAGATCAAACATTAAATTAATATCCATTTCAATTGTATCAGTAAAGTGTTTCATGGAATGATTTGAAAAATAAATATTAGTGTAATATGTCAATGTGGTAATAAACACAATTTAAAATAAGGTATTGTGGCTTATCAAAATGAACCTCCCAGCTTAAAGTCAAAGAAAAGTCTACCTGCAAGTGAAAATACAGGATATACCTAAGGGAAACGGTGTTTCACTTGTTCCCAGGTCCCCAAGAAGGTCATTGACATCCTGGCTTGTATCAGCAATAGTGTGGCCAGCAGGACCAGGGCAGTGGTTGCCCCTCTGTGCTGGGCACTGGTGAGGCCACACTTCGAGTGCTGTGCCCAAGTCTGGGCCCCTCACTGCAAAAAGGACACTGAGGAGCATCTCCAGAGAAGGGCAAAGGAGCTGGGGAAAGGTCTGGAGCACAAGTTTGATAAGGGAGCTGGGAGTGTTTAGCCTGGAGAGATTTTAGTCCAACATTGGTCTAAAGGGCAAAAACCACCAATTTCCCATCTGCATTCCTTGCTCTTTCCCCTCCTTTTCTTCCAGTTCTCCGGCTTCCCTTTCTGACCCACACTGAATTGAGGAGGCTGTGTCCTTTGGCAGTGTCATGCTGGTGTCATGCTGTGTGTTTTGCAGGTGGCTGAAAGGTTTTTTTGTGTTCTCTGAAAAACTACTGCCTCCCTGTTTGCATCCAGAGAGCCTTGGTGATGGCCAGTGCCTGCTGAGCAGAGCTGAGGCAGTTCCACCTCCAAACAGTCCCCGTCTGCCAGTGGATGCTGAAATGCTAACCACATGCTCAGGCCTAAGAGTGAACAAGGAAAATTCCCCAAATCAAACAGTCTCTTGTAGCACTCTTACCATCACAAGTGTGTGTTGTGGGTTTTTTTGTTTTGTTTTGTTAGTTTTGGTGAGGGTTTTTTTGGTTGATGATGCTGGAAAACTTTAAAAAAATCTATGAATTTAACTGAGTTGAGTGAAATTTTCAGGGCAAAATTCATTATGCCAAGAGACTGTGACAATTGCTTGGGAAAAAAAGAGAAACGTTTGACTTTAGCTTTTTCCTTGTCAAAGATGGAGGAAGACTGAAGTGTGTTATTTTTCCTTTGGTTATTGTGTGCAATAACCACTTGTCCTTATTCTGGCTCCTTTTATTCTACTTCATTCAGTCTTTTTCTCTGCCTGCATTTGAAATGCCTCAACCTCACTTGTGTGTTTGCAGTGGCTCATGTGAAAGGGAATAAAAAGGTTATGCCATTTTCACACCTGCAGACTGATCTTCATTTATGTAAAGCTTCTGTATTTTGGGAGCTGGCCGTGCTCTGACACCACAGGTCACCACTGGCAAATCCGAGTTAGAATGCTGGAGGTCATTTCCTGTGCCATGGAAATAGGGAGCTGAGGGGATTCTTGAGGACTGTTATGAGAGAGGATCGATCTGGGGTAAGAGTTGTTGGAGATCCACACTGAGTTCTGCAGATGTAGAAGAAGCAGGTGGCCTCTACAAAGAGACTTGCCGAAGTCACCTGGTGCTACTTTTGGGGTACTTGCTGTTTGCTGTCTTTCCCACCTTGCTCTGTATTTTAAATTTTACTTTCCAAGAATGCTAAAACTTTAAAGGGAAAGCCCAAGGACTGCAAGCCTGTGAGAAGGAGATGAAAGGTAACCCTTCTCTTCCCTGAAGCTGTGCATGTGGCCTTTTCACCAGGGCAGAAAATAAAAGAGGTGGTCTCAAGGCAGTGTGAGACAGAATTGGTGCAAAGTTAGTTTTCACTTCTCACCTCTCCATATTCACAGTGAGTCTAGAAATTGCCTGCATGAACTTTATTTTTAATTTCAGATGAAAGACATTACAGACGAAGAAACTGAGCCGAGGGTGAGTTTCTCAGAAATGGGAGAAGGTGCAAGAAAACAGGGAGTGTGGAGTGAGGGTCTCTGCTTACATAATCTTTACAGGGATCATTACTACCAATGAATGCAGTGTTACACCTTGGCAGTGCAGCATGCCAAGGGAATGCCAGAGGTTAGCAGAAAGGCAAGGATTGTGTCCAGAGTGAGAGCAAATGTGAGGAGAAAACAGCACAGGCATCAAACTGCTGCGGTGCACAACTCCATCCTGGGTGAGTGATTCTTCAGGGGCTTGTAAAGCAGCCAGCAAGCGCCTCTGCAACACCAGGTGCCCTTTGCCTACAGATCTGCCTCATGAAGTGGAGACCAGCTGGTCTCTGACTCGCTGCTGTGACCTCCTTCAGATGCTGTGAATCTTCTAAGCAAAAGAGGGTTTGGTCATGTTTGTTTGCAGTTCTTTTTCTCCGCGGCCCTTCCTCAGGATTTTGTTAGCTTTGCAAATTCCCATTGCACAATCAGCATTCTTCCAACAGACAGACAAAAGCATTCGAAACTAGCTGCATTTATCACTAGTGCTCGAGCTGGATGAAGGATGGCTGGATCCTCAGGCGCTGGGGGTTACGCCATAACTCCATCCACCCCGGGGGAGCTGCACTGATTTACCACAGCTGAGTATCCTCTGGGTGGAATTTAATCTTGAGGGGGTTTTGGTGATCAAAGGCAGCCTCTGCTGAGGCCAAATTCAAAAGGCTGAAGGATGGAAACTATGCTTTTGGGACATGCTCTACTCTTCCTTAGGAGGTGGCCGGAGAGTCTGGCTCAGCCTGTTGCACAGCAATGCTGTTGCAGATAACAACCATCTGCATACTTGGCACTCTCTCTCTGGTTGCATGTCCACCCCTGAGGCAATCCCTGTCCCTTGGATGGCCTGTTAGACCAGGTTTAGGCAGACTGATAAGATTAAAGAGGTGAAAGAAAAGATATGGCAGAGGCAACATTTACCCTTGAAAGTGTCTTTGCTGAAGGGGCCATCACGCAGAGCAGTGTTGGGGAGGACCTTTGCTCCCAGCTCTGTGCCTGGGCAGCCGGGTACACCTGGAGGGATATGGTAAGCAGGACCAGGCAGGTTGCTCTGGCAGCTGGGAGCAGGGTTGCATCCATGCAGACATGTCCTTGAAGGGCCAGCAGGTTTTAAACTCTCAAACTAGTTGCAAATAAGCAGCTGGTGGTGATGTTTTCAAGAAGCAGGCTGGGTTTTGGTTTGGTTTGTGTTTACCCAGCTGAGCTTCAGACACTTAGTTTTAGCTCTGAAGGCAGTGAAGGACAGTAGTGGAAACAAGCTGGAAAATGAATTATTTCCTTTTGTCTTCAGCTTCTGCTTACCCTCTTACAAGACTCTGAGGAAACAATTTGGGTGCTTCCCTCAACCATAGGGTACTTAAGGCAACTTCTTGGTCATCTCTGTCTAGCTTGAGCTGCTCTTTGTGTGTCTTTGCAATTGCTTAAACCCCATTCTTTCTTTCTTTGCAGCCATTCCCATCTGTGTTTCCTTCCAGTTGCCTGGTGGAAGGACAACATTTGCAGATGTTCTGCTTTCATTTTTGGCACATGTCTGCTGTGCGCCTCTCTCTTACTGGGTGATACTGGATCTCAGATCTGATGAATTCTGAGTCCATTCTGCCATCACTGTTGTGGCTGAAGGATAGAGCAGATTAGTTCAAACCATGTATCTTTAGCAGCAGTGAGGTTCAAAGTAGTGCCAAAACCAAAACTCACCCAAAGAACAGGTAAGTACGTGTGTAGTTACTCCACTGTGCTGCTGAAATGTTTAAAGCTGCTGCAAGGTATGTCTGCAGGTTATCTCCACTATAGGGAGCCTTTAATCAAGTTCTGCACTGTCTGAAATAAACCCGTTTATTTAGATACATAATTCTTCCCAAGGAATTCGCATCCAAAGTCCTTTGGCTGGCTCTCTGGACCTTCTGAGATTTTTCTGGTTTTCTACCCATTTGTTAACATGGGAATAATGTATGAACTGGAGCCTGAGTGATGGCAATTTAAGCTGTAGATTTTTGAGGCTCAAGTCTTGGTTAGCACTGCTGTGCTGACTGTGGATGTGATTTCCTTCCAGACATTCCTACTGAGCTGCACATTGCTGCCAAGATATGTAAATTGCCTCACTTAGATTCCTTTGCTTTCTAATATCACATCGAGTTAGGCATTACCTGGCTTCTCGTTCAGTTTGCTTTTTTTAATAGCTAATTATTTAACTTCCTTTTTCTGCTGATCTAGACAACATTTTGAACCCTGCTTGTATGTCAGTACAGCTCTCATCTGAAAAATTGTGCTGCTAGTAAAATCCAAGTGATGTAGGGCACTGCTGCTGAGCCACATCAAGCCGGTGTTGCGTCTGTGTACGCTTTTTCTCCTGGGGAAGTTCAGGGCAGTGCCAAGGAGGAGAGGCGAAGGAAAACATCCTCGTGTGACGTCAGTTGCCTGTGTGAAGGCATTTAACTATGCACTCTGCACCTTGATATAAAACATTAATAATGCTTATTCATTTTGCTGGCATAGAGAAACAGGGTGAATCACCACAATGGCATCAGCTGAGGCAAATAAAGTGTATTTAACAAGTCCTTCAAAACCAGTGACCTCTGTAGACACATCACAGTCAGTGCTGCTGGTCATATTTTACCAGCATCATTCCTAGAGAGAAGTGTCTCTTTCCTTAAATAGATCAGCTGACTTCAGGAAAAGAGGCTGGAAGAGTAAAGCCCCAGTAATGGTTTGAGGGTGAAGCTCACATGGAAACAACTGAGCCAAGCACCTCAAAGCCTCAAATGGGAATCAGTTCAACCTAAAACTGACCTTAAGAGATTGTTCTCCAAACCCTGTATTGCAAAGGTGTTAGCTTTCCTTGACAAAAGGAAGGTAGATATTTGATTACAAAGCTTTTTCTCAGTTGTTTAATTAAGAGAATTAATGATTAATTTTATCAGCAGTTTCTGTTTTCTTTGTCAGTGTCCTGGGGCTGAAGGACAGCAAAGCTTTTTAAGGCTTTGTCTCAAAGCATCTCAGTGCTGGGAACCTCCACAGTTTATTGTGTATTTTGCATTTGTCAGCATTTCCAATAATTGAACCAATTTCTGATAGGAATTACTCACCCTCCCTCTTTGCCCAGCAATCAATATTTGCAGCAGCCTGTTTTTTTTGGGGTACACTGGTACTTTCCTGTTCATTTGGGTCCCTCTGGACTACATCTGGGCCACCACGGTTTGGTTCTTCAGAACAAACTAAAAATGCAAGTCCAGGATGTACAGATGGCTTTGGGCTCTCTCCAGTCTTCAGAGGCTGTAGATCTGCTTGGAAGATGTCTCCATCTGCCATTTGTGTCGTTTATGGAAGTTGTGTACTTCTGGGCTTCCAGAAAGATAATCAGAACAAGAAATGGTGCTGAAATCTCTGGTTTACTTTGAGTTCACTATCATGTCCAGTTTTGAGCACTTTGGAAACTCCTCACCTGATTGATATAAACTGAAGATACTCAGGAACACAACATCCATCAGCCCAAGGCTCTGTCAAAGCTCTGTCCTACAAAAGTGTCTGAAGCTGTACCCCGTCACGGCTGCAGGTTTATTTTCATTGGGGAGCATGGGTGAGTTCACCTGTAACTATATAAATTACAGCCTTGTATCCAAAAATGCATTTGAAGAGTGGAATGTGTCTCACACAGTTCTGAGTGACTACAAGTAGGCACTTTATGTGGATGATAGGCATCCCCTCCAAAGGGATTGGGACTGGTGTCCCCTGCAGAGTGAGCTGCAGAGCTCCTGGGACCTGGTGAAGGGGGATTTTCAGGCTCCTCTGATTCATCTGGGGAATGTCCTTGACTGAAACATTGCTGGCTTTAGGTCAAAAAGCTGATTCAGTAGAAGTCTAAACTTCTGTCCTTATGGTGTTTAGGAAACATCCTGATTTACTTAATTTAAACAAAGGCAGATATCCGGTTAAAAGCCCTGGAGCTGCAGCCAATAAGTGCCTTATTTCAGCACTGTGCTTGCAAGGACGGCTACCCACCATAAAAACACAGTTCAGGGGAATAGAAGCATTAAGAAAATAAATGGATGTAATACTTGAATTAGATGCAGATTTGAAATGTGTGAGGAATGATGGAGCAAGTAGAAAGAGCTGACAAAGAATAAATAGACAGGACCTGGTGACAGCATGCTTAAGCCAGGCTGCTGCACAGGGTGTGTTTTCATCTTGTATTTGATTTCTTCCCTCACACTGAGTAGGTGAGAAAGGGGCTTGCACTGCCAGACGTCTTGGAAATAGTCTGTGAAAGGGTGATGCTGGAATGGTGTGGAGAGGGCATGAGGAGCTGAAAAAGGAACTGCAGGAGAAGACCTCACTGTTGTTAGTGGATGCACTGAAGAGGGTTGGATATGGGCAGATCAGGGGCAATGATAGGGTGTATTTGAGACACATTAATGCTTTCTCCTCAGGTTACTCTTGCAAACTGTCCATACCTCTGGCCAGATGGATACTTCAGGGTCTCCAGCACCATTATGTAAGTATCTAATTAAAAGGAATGGATTTCATGGTTTAACCCCAGTTGGCAACTCATCCCTGTGCAGCCGCTGGCTCACCCCACCTCTGTGGGATAGGGGAGAGAATCGGAGGAGTGGAAGTGAGAAACTCATGGGCTGAGATAAAAGACAATTTAATGGGTAAAGCAAAAGCCTCACACAAAAGCAAAGCAGAACAAGGAATTAATTCACCACTTCCCATGGGCAGGCAGGTGTTCAGCCATCCCCAGGTGAGCACGGCTCCATCACAGGTAATGATGACTTGGGAAGACAAACGCCATCACTCTGAATAACTCCACCTTCCTTCTTCTTTCCCCTGCTTTGCATGCTGAACATGACACCACATGATATGGAGTATCCTTTGGGTCACTTGGGGTCAATTGTCCTGGCTGTGTCCCCTCCCAACTCCTTGAGCACCCCCAGTCTCCTCGCTGGTGGGATGGGGTGAGGAGCAGAAAAGGCCTTGGCCCTGCGTAAGCACTGCTCAGAAATAATGAAAACATGCCTGGGTTATCAACACTGTTTTTAGCACAAATCTGAAACATAGCCCTATACCAGCTCCTATGGAGAAAATTAACTCTATCTGAGCCAAAACCTGGGTCTGTCAGTACATATTATTGTGGGTTTGGAAAGGAGGGGAGAAGTTAGATGTCCTCCCTGGGCTCATACAGGAGATTTGGCACAGAAACCCAATCTCCCAAAGTCATGCCTTAATGAAACAAGTATATGAAACTCTAAAAAACATTGTTTTGTAAAAGACCTTGAGAGGTCCTTCTCCCATCCCCTCCATTGCTTTGTGAAAATATTTGATCTTGTCCATCTGTTTGACAACAGCTCTGATTCAGGGAGGCAATGGGTGTTGATTCCTGCAGCCTTTCTGTGTGCCAAGTATGCTCTGAAAGCTGTGGCTGGGCATCTACCTACCTAGGGACTAATTATTTCTGCTCTTTAGCTGAATTAAAGCAGAGCAGCAAAGAAGATGCAATCTCTGTGACGGAGCTGGTGTTTTGTCCCTCCCTGAGAGATACTGGTGTTTCAAAAAGGTCTTGTGTCTTTAGAGTTACTCCTTGGATGGGAACAAATTCAGACCAAGCCATTCTTTAACCTGTCATTGACAGAGAGGGGAACAAATTCTCCCTGCTTTCAGAAGTGAAACTGGTTTGGTGGTGGGGTAGGGGGGGAGAGTGCTTTCCTGGTTTATTTTCTGTCTCCTTCTAGTGCCTGGAGTTTCCTGAGGCACTTCCCTGATTAGGATATCATGTGTGAGAAAACAGTCCGACTGCAGCCCAGAGTCACACCTGTGGTCACTGCTGTTGCTAGGACTGAGGAGATTGTCAAGAGAGGGCCTGGTAACATGGCAGGATCAGACTTGGTGCCCCCTGCCTGAGCTCTTTGTAGCGACTTGAGCACTGTGAGACTCGAGTCTTACTCTTTTCTTTGCTTTAGGCTAATGATACTAGCTGGAGTCATCCTGGCTCTGAGGTTAGACTCATCTGGTATAAAAAAAAGGCAAGTTCAGAACAGGCCACCCTCAGATTCTAAACAAGAATGCTGTCGCTCAGTTTATGAATTCAAGATGTCAGGTTTTACATCCCGAGATCTATTTTCTGCTATGGTTTCTATTCAAGAAGGGCTGTGCCTATGTAATGAGTAGCAGCTGATGAGGCCTTACAGCTCAGCATTACGCAACCAAAATCAATCACATGGATGCAGGAGCCCCTGGCATGACACAATGGCTCCAGTCCCACTTTGGGAGCCTCCACGTCGTTCCTGTGTCTGTCTGACATCTCTCATGTGTATGGACAGGGATGCTTTTGCTGCCTTCTCTCTCAAACAGAGGGCAAGCAGTGAAACCTGACCATCCTGATTTTCTTCCCCAAACCCCTAAAATCTACTCTGTCAGGATGCTATGTGACAGAACTGTGCTTTAGCAGTGACCATGCCTCATCCTCCAGGCAAGATAAGCCTTGTGGGTGCAGAAAATATCTTTTATTAGATCTTTCATTTTGGCCTAATAAAAAAATCTCACCTCTCCCCACATCTGGTTTGTGTCCTGAGGGCACTGTGGGTACCACAGCACCTAATCACCCTGCCTGGGATCAAAAAGCACAGACCCCACATCAACCCTCCTGGCAGCCAGCTCAATGTGGTCCTTCTTAATCCCCTTGATCTCCTTAATTCCCCCAAGAAAAGGGTGCCAGGGAGCTGATGAGTTGATCTGGGTAAACAATGGTGTTTCATGTTCCAAGAATGATAAATAAATTGCTTCAGGTCAAACCAAAACAAATTATTTGCATTTTCTTGGCAAACTGGGGTAAAAAAGGAAAAGATTCCTGTAGGGTCAAGAGCAAATAGTTTCTTTAGTCCAAACCCAAAATGTTTTATTGTATTTATTAACCTTTTCATATAACTTTGTTTTCTTTTGATTTATATTAGTTTGTAAAACAAAAAGGCTGTTTTGAGACACAAATGTGAAAATGTTGAAATGAAACATTTTGGTATTTCAGAAAAAACCCAACCCATTTTGTTTAGAAGATGTTGAAACAATGTGTTTTGAAATTTTTTCAGAATTCCCCTCCCACTCTTTTCTCTTTCTTTCCTTCTTTTCTTTCCCCCCTCTGGCTGAAACTATTAGCTCAGATGACCCTGAATTTGCAAGGATATTAATCTTCCAAAATCTCTAATTTCTAGCTTGCTTGCTTAGTGAAAAGGAAAAAAAGAAGAACCCTCCAAAAACCAACACAGATAAAAACAAATAAAAAATGCACCACAGTACCTGTGAGAACCAGTTCTGGATGCTGCTGTGATTTGGATGGGGAAGGGAGGAGCAGCTGGCCCAGGACATGGGCAGTAGACAGCCCTGCATTTAAAACCTCTGCTGCAATGATTACATCAAGATGGTTTTTCTCCCACTCTGGGGGATGTGAGTGCCAAATTGGTGTTGGCTCCTCATCTCCCTCTTCAGCACTCCAAGCCTCCAGCAAACCTGGCTGGGAAGGTGTCTCTTGCTAGCTCAAAGCAAGGCACCCCCCTGGGATGGTGGTGGTGTGGTTGGTTAAGATTACTGCTCCATATCACCGAGGAATTCTTGGGGAGCAGCAATTCCAGCCAGTTTGTAAGTGCAATGTGTTTGAATGTTGAGCTTCGTTGCCCGTTTGTAGAGACAGAGTCATTCCAGCAGAGCCAGCTGCTCCTTGGCTGAAGGTGCCACATGGTTTGCAACTTGGGACAACACGCACTTCCACCAGCATTAGCTGTGGCCCCAGACACAGGCAGGAGGTATTTGGGGCTTGATATAAATTGCAAGAAGCTTGCTGCTGCTGGCAGATGAAGGGCAAGGGAGGTTTAGATCACAGAATCATAGAATGGTTTGGGTTGGAAGGGACCTTAGAGATCATTCAGTTCCAACACCCCCGCCATGGGCCAGGAACCTTCCACTAGACCAGGTTGCTCAGAGCCCCATCCAACCTGACCTTGATCACTGTGTTTAACCCATTTCTACAAGCCATGTGGCACTCAGAGCCTGCCTGGAACTCCAGTACTATCTGCCTAGAGCTGATCCTGGCTGTTTGGCCTCTCTGTCCAGCCAAATGCATCTTATGGGTAAAAGGCCCTGGGATGTCCTTGGAAAAGTGTGTTCCGTGATGCTATGAACACCACAGCAAGCTTCACCATGTGTTATGCCCTGAGGCATGCAACCCTGGGTTTTGTGTCTCTAAACAGGTCAGCCTTTCCTAGAAACACCCAAAATGGAGAGAAAAATAAGGAGAAGGAGAAGGAGCAGGAGCATAACCCTCAGTGAGATCACTGTCTCATATTGTATGGGCTATGAGAGACAAAAGCCAGCTTTGAAGATTACTGCTTTCACTCATATCCAGCTGCTGCTCAGACCTTTCCCTCTTCTCCTGTGTGCTGGTATTGCTCTTGCTCTGTTCTTACCCACAAGAATAATGACGTGAAATGTGAGAGCGAGAATAACAAAAAACAAAAAAAAAATTTCCTTTGAATAAAGCAACAAAGTAGCCAACAAATTGGTTCTTTGAAACTGATGGGATGGAAGGAGTCAACTGGAAAAAATTTTTGCTTTATAGCCTGAAGACCTTCTCCCTGGCAAACAAGTCATATATTTTCTTTTACATTTATAAACACCAAGTTGCCTTTTTATTTCAGTACGTTTGGGCAAGTAAGAACAGATCAGTTTGTGGGGCAAAGGGTGGTGCAAGTGGTGGGGGATATAAGCGTAGTTTTTTCCCTCTGGTGTGAGAGAGGGCTCAGTGAATGCGAGGAAGGGTGTGATGGGGAAGGATGAAGATATGTTGTATGTGATGGTGTGGTGGAATATTTAAGGCTGCGTCCTTGTTGCTGCCAGATCTCTGCTTATTGTCTCTGTGTTCATAGACCACAGTACCTTTTGCTACAAAATCAGCAAAGTTCAGCTACAAACTCTGGTGCACTCCTATTGTAGGGGTATTTGATGGCTGTAGGCACTCAACATGACTGTGAGGGCAGGGAATGGTATTTTTTCCCTGAGAGCAGAGTTAGAGTTCCACAGAGGCATTTAAGGAGCAGCAAGAAGGAAGATGCTTGGCTCAGCTGTGACACCAGTGCTTCACTACCTGCCAGTCCCCTGCATCCCACCTTCACCAGTGATTTGGACCTCTGGATCTCTGCCAGAGCTCTGCCATCCCACCTTCTGCCAAAAAGTGATTCAACCAGGATCATGTAGGAAGCCTTTGGCAAGGGGATGAGCCCAGAACCTCATCCCTTCCCTTCCCTTCCCTTCCCTTCCCTTCCCTTCCCTTCCCTTCCCTTCCCTTCCCTTCCCTTCCCTTCCCTTCCCTTCCCTTCCCTTCCCTTCCCTTCCCTTCCCTTCCCTTCCCTTCCCTTCCCTTCCCTTCCCTTCCCTTCCCTTCCCTTCCCTTCCCTTCCCTTCCCTTCCCTTCCCTTCCCTTCCCTTCCCAGCACTAGTCCTTTTCCTTTAATTTGCTGATGCACTCACAGCACAGTGGGGCACACATGCATTCAGAGGGTGTAGGAGAGGTCTGAAGGAGGACAATGGAAGACATTTGGGTTTGGTAGCATTTTACATCTACTTTGCACCACTTGGCATAACTGCATGCAGTGCAAAGCAGTGGAGAAACAGCCTCCCTTACCATGGGACTATTATATTACATATCCCATAAAACAAGCCCTTCATTTTGCTCATTAAAATCAGGCATGCTTGTTTGTTGGAGTTCAGCTGTACAGTATTTCTTCTATTTGTGGGTTTAGCTATAAAACAAAAAGAAAATTTTCTTACGGTTCATTTTCCTTTTAATTGCTCGTAGTAGAGTCCTTCTGACTCCAGACTATTTCTATAATTACTGGACCACATTCCTCCCCTCCATACCTCCTTTATAGGGTAGGGGCACTATTTGCCTCTCTCTGTCCAAAATCCTTGTTGAGATGAAGCTGTAGAAATGTAACCACAAATTAAGGCTTTCAGCTCTCCTACTCATGTGTTTGTTATTCCTGTTGCCAAGTTGAAAATGGCCTTTTGTGGGTTTTTTTTTTCTCCAGAAATAAAAAGAAACTTTTAAAAATCCAACCAAGATACCTTTCTTGCAGTCTGGGTCTTCAGTTGGGTGGAGAGGCTGTGCTCTGGCTGCAGTGAGAGGATGGGGACTCTGAAGCCGTGGGTGAGAGTTCTGCTTTGGCCACCAAGTTGCTGAGTGGCCCGTGGCTCTTCACAGCAGGCAGAACTTCATGGCAGTGCAAAGTTCAGCACACCAGCGTTCCCAGGCTCCCTGTCCCAGCAGAGCTGCTCCTATGTCCTGCTCCAGGCCATAAACCCCGGCTGCATTGTCAAACCATCTGGGCAGTGTTTCACAGCTCTTTGTAGTTCAGTAACACCAAGCTGGTTTTCAGGGGTAGTTGGAAGAGATGTTTGCTCATTGGGGCAGTCAAAGGATCTCATAGAAAGCAGATTTGGGATGCTTTTAATGTGCACCCCAGTGCAGAAAAAAAGTAGCATCCCAGCTCCAACCCCAACTAGCTGTGCTTCTGCCTCTCATCAACCTCCTCTCCCCTTTTTTGGGGGCATTGTTCATGTCTTAAGTAATTTTTCCCATTCTCTGTGTGCCAGAGGCTGATCTCTGCTGACAGCTCTGCTCACTACAGTGATGTGCAGTATAGGAAAAAAATGAATTTCACTCTCCACCTGGCACATTGCTGTTTCCAAATGCGATCTCAAGGCATGGCTTCAAGACTGGAGTAAAACAACCCACAGGACTTGCACCTTAATTTTCATCAGTCCAAACTGCACTGAATCAAATTCCCCTTAGTCTGGCTAGGGGACTGCTGCCAGCAAGGTTGCAAAGGATGCCCCAGGGCTGAGAAATTCCTGCCATGGCTCAGCTCATCCATGAGCAAGTATGCCCAGCAGTAACTCGGGTCAAATGAGTTGATGAGCTCATATCAGCTCCTACTTATTAATTGATCTTCCCTATAATTACTAGAAAAGAACAGGTTTACCCCAGTGGCACAGCAGGTGGGACAATGAGGACAGACTCTCTCATAGCTCTGGAGGAACTGTGGACAACGTCATTCCAAGAAAGCACAGTGAACCTCCATGGACATCTTACTACAGAGACACAGAAGATAAGACAGGAACTGAATGCTTCACATGGTTTGCCCCAACCAGAAGCAGCCTCAGTGTGGCTGTTTCTGGTGCAGAGGATGTGCTGGCCATGCTGGTTGGGTTGGAGGTAGGTGTCTCTGGCCACCCTGTGATGGGACCCACACGCCTGTGCAGGGACAATGTCCAGGCTGCACTTCCGAGTTCCTTGGGCAGCAGTGGCTGCAAAACCCATCTCACACCCAGCCTGGGAAGGGATGCCACTCCTCTAGGGGTGTGACATCAGCAGAGGACTCTGATGGTTCCCATTTTTCACCTTGGTCAGCAGCTCATCTGGTCTCAGCTGTGGATCTCGAGCCACTCTGCTTGTGCTTTTGCCATATGCCTCTGAGCTTGTGACAGCTTGGTTCGTGCTCCAGGGTAATGCTTATTTACTGGCAGTAGGTTCAGTAGTTGCCAGGGTAGGCAAGTTATTTGCAGAGTTTCTATTTCCTAATAGTCTTATAATGCAGCCCACTGTTGATAGTTTGTTTGAAAAGTCACTTTTCATATATAAACATGTTCCAGTCAGTTATTATTTGCTTTTTTAACTCCTGTTATCAATAGAATTTATTATTAACACCCCTCCCCGCTTCATTAGAAAATGTTGTTCTGGAATATTTGTGTGTCTGCGAATGATAAATATTGAGATTTCTGCTTTTTACATTTGTGAAAGGGCAATTCATTTATTCAAGTACTCAACTTTTGACCCGATCTTTGGAGTAGTCACTTCTGTTGGTTGAATTATTCATTGTGAATAAATTATCCCATGGATTTATCCCCCCCTGTTTGTGCAGCGTATGCTGAGTAATCCTGAATTCTGAGAACAGAACCATCATTTGCGAGAATTCACTGAATAGTTGCATACCCAATGCTTTGCTTTCGGGGGCAGCCTCAGTCTGCTCGCCTCCCTCCCCGTCTGCTTTCCTGGAGACAGCCAGGAGACCTGCAACTGGGGGAGAAGATCAAATGAAAGACCCTCTTTTTGGGGGAAATAAGACAGCCCTACCTAGGTCAGCTTGAAGGGGCTGGGATTGAAAGCCACAGCCAGTGGAGCAGATCCTGCATCCCATCTCCTTTGCCTGCAGCTTCTCTTCCTCTGCATTTGGCCAAACATGTATAATTTAAGTCCTAGGAATGGGAAAAAAAAAAAAGGCACAAAACCTAAATATAAATCCATTCTGCAGACAGCCATGCTTTCAAGCGAGGTCTTAAGGAATGTTTTTCGTCACTCCAAGTGAAACTCTAGGGCTTTCATCTCTAAAGGTTTGCAGAGCTGCAGATGAAAAGCTCTGACTGGAAGCACTTGGAGCTCAGCTTTTGATCTCTGTGTTGCTGCATGCTTGGCTGCTGCTTCAGCCTCATGTCCCTCTTACAGAAGGCAACAAGTGATTTCTTTCCCTCTCCTCATTTAATACTATCCCAGTTTACCCAAGTGATGGACAGTCCTACTTTCTGAGGGTCATATATTATGACAGGTTTGGATATCAATGTTCTCGCAGTACCTCCAGCAGCTGTCTTCCAAAATAACTTCACTGGTCCTTTTTAAGGATTAAACTTTCCTGGATAGTTCAGCTCTGGTTCTTGCTGGGTTTTGGGAAGGGTTTTTCTGCAAAGGACGGGGACAGGAGCTTCATTTATTTTTTTCAGAAGAAAACTCTGGCTGTTGTGAAAAAGCTCTTAAATGAAACACAGAGCATTGCCAATCTCTGTGGGAGACAAACAGCCTTGGATATTCAGAGCTATCACTTACTGTTAGAACTTAGAGGGCCAAGGATTGAAAAAGTGAAGTAGCAAGGATTTTCAAGGAAAATCATGTGTGTGTGCATGCGTATGAGATTCACATGCTGGGAATGGTCTGGCAAGTGAGGGCTACTCACCATCTTAAAGGTCTCACAGGTAAAATTAGGGAGGAGCTAATTTTCCACCCTTGTATATGGTATCCTTTACTGCTATACAGAAATGGAATGTAAATCTTTGCCATGCCAGAAATCTCTGCTCAGGAGTTGGTATTTACACCCACTTAGCACTCAATTTGTGCTGGTTTAAACCTCTGTGTAAGGCAGTGGCAGATCAGGGTAATTTTGTGGTGGTCCTGAACCAAGTAATAGTGTAATCAAGAGTAAGGACCATGGAGGATTGGCTTTTTTGTGTACATGCACTTACTCTTCCTCCTCAGAGGAAAGGGAATTATTGCAAGGAGGGACCAGCGGGTGCTCAGCGCATCTCCCCAGCACAGTGATGGCTGAACAGATTCATCACCCCATGCTCTGATATATGTTAAACCCCTCCATAAAACAACCGTCTGCCTGTAAAAACAACCCTCTGCCTGTTCCAAAATAACTTGATGCAGAAAGCTGGTTTAAATTAGAAGGAAAAGTGTATTTTAAAAGCATTTCAGCTAATGCATCCTAAAGCCTCCCGTAGGGGGGACAAGTTATATTTTCACACCTGCTGTGTTACTGAGGGGAACTCCCAGGGACTGCTCTGACTGGCTGATGTTAATGCACAGCTTTTATGCATCTTAATTAGGACTTTTGGCAATTTTCACTAATACACTGTATGCACTTTTAAGCCGTGTTTAGTTAGACCATATGAAAGGGAGTAAACTGGTAATAGTGAGCTAGGACATGACAGAAAACACTGCAGAGCCATGACCAGACTCTCTGGATACATTTTGCAAAGTGATTAAAGAAAAAAGGAGTAACTTATCTTGCATTAGTTTTGCCGTTTCTGAGATCATTCTGGCCACACATCTGCTCACTCCTGCGGGGCTCCCACCTTTTCCTCACTGATGGACAAGACAAAGGCTGTATCTGCCCCCCTCAGCCTCTCCTGCCTCTCACTTTATTCTCACACTGGGGCTTCTCTCAGGCTTCCATGAAAGCCCTGCAAAGGTATGGGATGTTCACCAATATCCGGAAGAGTCAGTGAGTGAAATACCACAGAGTCAGCACAGATGTACTGCTCCAGCCACGAGCACCTGGTAGATGGGAAGGGCTGTGCTTGTCCCGTGTCTCGTCTCACACTGAACCCAAATATAGTCCCCCTCTTTGCTGTGGGATTCCAAGCTCAGCTTTGAGCAGCCCTGTTCTTCTTCCCTCTGTTCTGTGAGTTGGGCAGCACTGTCCCTCCTCTGGGGGCTATGAGGACACCCCAGGAGCACTTGGATGCTGCTGTTATGGCACTCACGTAATTCCTTGCACCCTCTGTGCACTGAAGGCCTGGGATAATTTTGCAGAGACAAAATCTCATTCCAAAAATTAATTCCGTCAAGTGCTGTGGAGTTTTGCTTCAACTCTGCTTTCAGATTTATAAGCCTGACAAATACAATTTTTTTTCCCCCCAGCTTGCTGGCCATCTGCTGATCCTCTATAAATATAGCTGATATACTGCTTTGTCTCAAAAAGGAAGGAGACACACATTTACACACACAACCTGTAAGGATGTGATGCCAGTGAAAGGTTCTAGGATATATCATAGCTGGCCAGGACCCATGAATCACACAGAAGAGCAGCATGGCTAAATGTGTGTGTGTGTGATCAATTTACTCTGCTAAGGGCTGATCAGACTTCCAAAACAGCCCGAGTCAGTCAGTAAAGGCCATATTGGTGACATTTAGATGTATTTCCTGGTAGGATTTAGCATCCTGGTGAGTGGTTTGAACCAACCCACCTTTCAACTTTCCAGCGAGGTGCCGTATGGCTTGAGGATTGCAACCCAAGTCAAAAAAAAGGGAGAAAGGAGGAAAAGGAAGGAGGAAGGAAGGAAACAAGGAAGGGAGGAAACACTCAGCAGATAAAGGGTGTGAGCCCTATGAAACAGGACAGGACAGTACCACATCCTGAAGAGTTGCTACATGTTTTATAAATTTGTGTGCACAGACAAGTCTTATCTCTGCAGAGATGAACATTCAAACATGTTGGGTTATAAAATGGTCCATCAGCCAGGAATCAGCCCCATCACCATGCAAATACTCCCACACCCCTGCTCCTCCTCACTCCTGGACAGTGAGACCCTGGCATAGAGATGTATATTCCTCTTACATGGCTCACAACTGAGAGGTGCCATTTTTGGATGTAAACATTTCCTCCTCTGCTTCTGACCATTGGAGTTTTGAATGCATTTGCTCTTGGTTTTTGCAATAAAGGGAGTTCTCGGCATTTTAGTTTCCCTCCCTGCCTTGTGAATTAACTTGTTGGCTTGTGAGGAGTCCCTGCAGGCAGACACACGCAATCCAGGAGCACAGCATGTCCCCAGGGCAGAAAGACATGTCCCTTGTCTGGTTTTGTAGCCTGAGAAATCACAGCCAGACCCTGCCAGCAGTTGGGAAGGACAGAGGATGGGTTTTTCTCCAGGGAGCTGGGGCTGTGAACACAGCCTGATGGCACCAGGCTGGGGCATTTTGAGGCAGCTTCTCTCCCCAGGACTTGCCTGAGCCAAGTGGGATGAGTGACAGGTTTCTCCTCTGAGAGCACTGAGGAATAAATCTTCCATTGCTGCAAAGCAGCCACAGGAGAGCATCTCCCTGACTGCTCCTCCACCCTGGGACCAAGAGCCTCTGCAGCTTTTTCATGCCTCTGTGTGAAGGTCAACGCCGGTGTCCTGGGCTGGGGAGGATCCCTCGCCCCTGCCCTGCCCTCTCCCCTCGCCTGCCCTCTCTGCACAAGCCCCTAAAGTGTGTGAGTGGGTGGGCAGATGTCCATGGCTCCCCCGTCACTCCTCAGCGTCCCGAAACCCCCAGGCAGGGGGAGATGCGGCCCATTGTGCATTGACAAGGACTGGAAGACAGTAAACAAATAAATCAAAAATAATTGAAATGACACCATGGGAAATAACTCCCTGGGGCTTGCAAGCAGACAACTTCTTCCCGAGGAAAGTTACTGGGGATGCTGCCTTGGAGATGGCAATGTAATGATAACAAAAACAAAACCCACCCCAAACCAGGGAGCATTTTACTTTAACTAACGGGTCCCTTTTAAGTGTAGGATATTGACATTGTGTTTGAATGGGGGCACCGTAGGAGCCCAAACTTGCCATACATGTATTTCCAAACCTACCACCTTCTGTGGAAACATCAAGGGAATACATTTGAATGGAAATAAATTCAGCTAACGCCTATTGATGCAAATGGGTAATTTCAAGTGCATTAAAGAATGCGGCCAGAGACGCTTCAGCAAACAATCCAGATCATGTTTTAATTAAGGTATTTTCTTTCTTCTTCTTTCTTTCTCCCTTTTTTTGTCCCCTCCATTTGTAGTCACAATAGCAAAGAATCCTCTTGGTCCCTGAGAAGACAAAAATTACACCTAAAAACCAAAGCTGTCTAAAAACATGTGCTTTGATAAACATATATGGACATGAATTTAATTGTGCCCGTGTGCTTTCACTCTGCAAAGGTGACAGCTGAACCAATCAGCTAACTAATTAACATACACTGCAAACGAGATTCCTCTTTTCTCAGGACCGGGACAGATGGCCTATGCCACTCAGCCAGCTTCCTGCACCTAATCCCCTGCTCCTATTTGCTCCAGTGGCTGCAGATATTTGCATTCACTCAACAATAACCCATTGAAACAAATCACTCCCTTTTTTCTTGCCACCTCCAAGAAAGCACTACACACCACTGCCAATGTGGAAATGCTGCCACAAAAGAACCAATTATTATTTACGGAAAAATATCAGAAAAAGGAAAAACCCAGGATTGCAGCTAAAAATGAAACAAAGCCCTTAAAAAAAAAAATAAAAAAAAAAAAAAAAAAAAAAAAGAGTGGTGGTGGGGGAAGAAATAAAACAATGTTTCTGAAAGAGTCTACTTCATAAGGGCTGCATTCAGAGTGCCTGGAGCAGGTTTTCATATTTTTTTTTGCCAGGCTCCTGTTGCCATTGAATTTGATAGTGTGCTTTGCTTGTTAACAAGCTTTATGCTTTATTTTGGACAATCGTTTTCTGCCTTGGCCAACAATACAGATTAGGATTTGTTTTCTAACAGTCCCTTTTCCAATGGCCCACCCATTGCCAGGAATAAAAACGGTTGTAAAGCAAGATTTAGTCTAAACAATATCTTTTATCTAAGCACATCCCTAGATGCTCCATGGAGAAATCCAGGGTGTGACTGGGTAGCCTGAGGCTGCCTGAGGTTTTGTGTGGTGGAAGATGCTGGTGCTGCAATATCCCCAGCTGATTCCCACCAACTGTTGCTGCCCCCAGGGTGTCCAGGGTGGACTCTCAGGATTTTATGAAGCATGGTCAGACCTTAGAGTGGGGTAATAAAGCTGCCTTTAGTTATGTTGCTGGTTTTGGGGCACCCCACTCCAACCTATCCCACAGTCCAGGGTTTCAAAGGTCTGCTCAGGTTTCTCAGAAATGGCTGTTGTAGGTTTTTCTTGGATCCCACGGAAAGAGAGGTTTTAAAAATGTGGCAGAGCATGTACTGTGATGCTCTTCAGTGTGTTTGCCAGGGTGCAGAGGCTTTGCCATGGCTGTGAGAAGAGTCCTCACCCAAGCACTGGAAGGAGGCAGCTTCTAGAGCCCTTTAGCAGTGCAGAGCAAGGAGTAGGCAGTGGTGGGAAAAAAGAAAAAGTAAAACGAATGGGGCATTTGGGAGATTAAAAAATAAAATAAATTGGGAAAATCCTTCAAACTTCACCCATACAGTCTAAGGATAAGATGCATCCAGAAGGGCTTCTTCAGTCAATCATTACTGCTGGGGTCTAAACCAAGACCACATTAAATGGATGTAGGACTGAGGTCCCAACAATACACCAGTAACGTGTCTCAGTGTTGGTAAAAAACACTACCAGCTGCTTGGATCAGGTATGAAAGGATTGCTTTGGATTTTTTTTTTTTTTTTTTCAAATGCAGAGGAAATTTAAAATACCTGACATCCAAAATTCTTCTCTGTGGTATTTTTGGTACAACTTTGATCAATTCCATAGTGTTTATGCTGTACTTTATTTCAGCTGACTGAGATGATCCCAGCCATTGACTCAAGCACTGACTGATGAGACCAATTAAGTGAGTCTTCTTTCCTGGGCTGTGAGAAATGGCTAAATCCACAAATGTCTGCTCTTGGGGGTGGTACAGTTGCCTGAATGGCTTCATGTTTAGCTATTGCTGCCTTGAGTGAGCCCTTCTGGGAAAAGAGATGGCTTTCTGACATCCCTCTGCCCTGGTACAGTGGTTCACATGGTGGGATCTAAATCCATGTTGGGTTAATACCAGCATTAAAATAGTAAGTATTGATCATACTCAAGGAGCTCGCAGTGACAAACTGAATAGCTTCCTCTCCCTCTTGCTGTCCCAGTTCAGTAGAAACACCTGCACTCATTCTGGGGGATCACAAACCTCAGAACTGCAATGAAATTCCAAAGGAATATACACTGAAAATCTTAAGATGATACTCCAGACCAAGGACTGGCAGGGAAACTTCTCAGCAGATGTTTCCAGATCCAACAAAGCGTTGAATGCCTCTAGTTTGAGAAAATCTTTCCACATGCTTTGTGTCCTGACACTCAAGTGCTTTGCTGGTGAAATGAGGATTTTCACAGATGTGCACAGCCTGTCCCTATGGACAGGTAGGTGCAGAGACCAGGGCAATCTTGCCCCCTGGAAGGTACACCAAGAGTACATTTGTAACACAAAACAGATCTTCACAGTGATCTCAAACCCCAGCTACTTTTACTTGTTTTCACAAGATTTATACTTTCTCTCTGTATGTTGTCAGATTCACATGGAGAGACCAAAGCAAAATAGGAGAGACTCTCCTCCATATATCTCCAGTTCAACCAGAGTGATGACAAGCAACCAACCAACATCTGAGCAGGCTGTGATGAAATTTCCTGCTTGGCTGTGCAGTCTTTCTCCTTTCACATCAACAGCTACACTACAGGGTCCTTATTTGACCTGCAGCTCCTCAACCTCAATCCTCAAAGGTTGGGTGGCCTAATTAAAACCAACAGAAAATGAGAATGAAATTTTGCACACTGCATCTCAGCCTACCAGTTGGTTTGATCATTTCTGTCACCTTTTCCACACTCCTAATGCCTTTTTTACATCTATCCAGTGTGGGAATGGTTACAAGAAGCCCATTTCAGGGGTGATGGGACCACTTGCTATTCCCTCTTATCTTTTTAACAGATCGAGTCCCTTCACAGAGGTAGGAATCCATCCCTGCTATTTTCCCCCTAGAGCAGTCTCCTCCTCTAGTCATCGAAATGAATATGCAAGGTGGAAAGATTGCAGCCTGGTGAAAAGCTGTGCTCTCCTTTGCATCTTAAATAACCACTGATCTCTCTGTAAAAATAGCTTCTCAGAGGAGAGCACGAATTCACTGGCTGGTTTGCATGCAATTAAAAGAAACCCAACAACAACAAGAAAATCCCCTGTATTTTTAAGACAGAGTTATTTTTCATAGCAGATCTTTTAAAAGTCCTTATAAATGTGAGATGCCAGTGGTTTCTCATGCAAACAAAAGATCCCGGGGCTTAGCTCTCTGCTGAGAGGGGAGGAAGCGCCAGGGTAGGAGTGAGAGAACATTGAATCGGGCTGCTCTGACAGCTTTATAGCCCAGATACAATGGGCAGAGCCTCGGTACTGATGAGCCTCATTCCGGCGGCCCCGGCATCGCCCCCCGCGGCTCCGCCGATTCTTCTCGCCGGCCCGACCCGGCACAGCCGTCCCGGTCCCGGCCCCGCACCGGGGCCCCGCACACCTTTGTGAAACCCCCGCCTGAAAAAAAAAAAAAAAAAAAAAAAGGCTGCTGTTTAGCAAAACAAAAGGACTCCCATAATCTACTTATTGTGCCTCATTAGGATTGCGGGCGCCCTCTTCTAATGGGAAAGTTATAGGATCAAGCCGGCGGCGCGCTGCGGGGTTACCGCGCCGGGTAATAAAGACATTTTTTTCCCCGTTCATGTCCAAGCATGACAAGACACAGCGGCTCGCTCCCGAGAAGCCATTTGACATCTTCATTGTTCTACCTTCGCCGCTAAACACTTCTTCCACCGTTTCTTGGGGTGAGCATCACGAATCCAGAGCGTGGCTTTTTCCAGGGGGGGGGGGTGCTTAGGCTTTTTGTCTGCTCCCGGCTGCAGAAGCGAGCCCGCTCGGGCAGGATCTCTGCTCATTTTCAAAGGAGAGTCCTGGGCAGATGTTATCAGGGATAGTTTATATAAATCCGAGCCTAGGTTAATTCAGAAAATATGTCGTTTCTGCAACAGCTGTGAACCACACAATGTTATCGTGCTCCTGATATGCGGGCACTTAGATAACATGACAGTCCCTAGGTGATAGGGTCATATCAACCTTTGATGCTGAAACACATGCAAATTCCCCTTAGAGTTGGAAATGCAGTGCTTCTGGGGGCTGTTTAAAGAAGACATTGTTCAGATAGTGTTTCTCAGTGAAGCTGCAGTTTCTTATTTCCAAAGGAGAGGAGCCAGCTCTGTTGGATATTACAGAAGTCCCTTAGAAACACTTGAGAGAGAGCTTAAAATTAACCATTATAGTCCAATTTAAATGGATTTATGAAACATAAAATAAAACAAAAACTTGGCTTGTCTAAGAAACTGTAGAGTCAAAGATCTGATGTGCTCGGTAAATACAGCACCCAGAGTAGTGCTGCAGAAAACATTTGTGAAACACTGAGCATTTGACTTTTTCTTCATATGTAATTTAACTCTAATGGACCATATTGTGTCATCAGTTTTGAAGTGAGAGTCCTTGATGAAGTCTTCAGGGGAAGGGCTTAGAAAAACAGTGACACAGTAAGGACACAAGGATTTCAAAGCCCTTCAGCCACCTAAAAAGGCCTCAGTCCCGAGCACTTTATTTAGGTGAAACACAGACGTTTTCACCATCATAACTCAGACTAACCACACAGACCGTTTCAAAAAAAACATTTAAAAGTGGATCTCCCTTGTAGGAAGCACATCTATTATTTAAGGGTTCATGACAATGCTGTACTTCAATTTATTGAAACACATTTGAATCAGTGTTGAGGACTATCACACCCAGGGGAAACTGGGGAGGGAATTTCGGGAGGTGCAAGGTCATCCCCTGCTTTGCCTGAGATAAACCTCCCCCTTCCAAACCGCCCTAATCTTTCCTTGATATCCCATTGCTTACAGAAAATCACTATGGCCTCTTAAAGACAATGAATGGTCAACATTTGCTTTACTTGAAGATTAGGTCAGTCTAAAACCTCATCTGAAGAGCAGCTATCTCCACGGTGGTAAAATAAAATAAAGTTTTAGACCATGATATTCACATTAGACCGTTATTATATTGACAGTGTGGTAATATTGAGGTGGATTTCTCTTGTTTTTTTTCCCCATACCTCTCCGAAGAACCCCTTGCACGCACAGTCACTGTAAGTTGGTGTGTTAGGGTTTCTGTGAGGAACTATGGTATTGAAAAGCTTTGCTGTGAGTGATGAAAAGCCCAGGTCTCTTAGCCCTGCTGCCAGGTGACACATAATCCAGCTCTTCTAACTGCATGCAAATGTTTGCTCTCCAATAAGTGCAGTTTCAAACACAGTCCGTGCTCACACGCATAAAGTGCACCAAGCCTTCGACCAAAACGCTGTAGCCAGAAGATACAGCCTTTCCAGGAATGCAAGGAGGAATGAAGAGCAGTCACTGTTTTTTGGAAGCATTTACTGAAACAGCCCAGCTGGGAGAGCAAAAGCCAGTGAAGAACTGCCAGTGAGAGTAACCTGGGAAGACGCTGCCCTTTTCAGGCAAAACAGATGTATTTTGCAGAGCTCCAAGCAGTGACAAGTTTTGGAAAGTCATGGGTAATGTTTCACACAGTAGCCTGCAAGGGGACCAGCTTTCTTGGAAGTAAAACATTTCTCATGAGTGTCTCATAAACAGTTTTTTCTGGCCACATCCACCGAGCTGTCCCTTTCTAGGAGAACAAATACACAACGAAGCCCAACCAAAAATGAAGCCAAGCTACCCTGGCACTGAAAGAGTGATGCATGGGCTTAACCTGGAGTTATGCCATTTCCCTTGATCTATTTGGAGGGAGGTAACAAATATCCAGTTTCTCTTGTGTATCAGCAGCTTTGAGGCCTCTTTGTAAACAGAGCTAAAGTCAAGTGCATCAGTAATGCCTGTTATTGTGGCAGACACCACAGAGAGAGCATTAGGAGCTCCCTCCTCACCCAGGGAACACAAACCAGGGTGTGTTTATAGCCCAATAATTGCTTGTTTGTATAAAGTAATGATGTCCCTGTTTGGCTTTTAGGCCAATTAGTAGAATAAAGGTGGTAAAAACACCAACATAATTAGTCTAATGACTATAAAACACTCACACTAAGTGTAAAATCTCTAGCCTTTTTGACACCCCAGTTTTATAGTGCAATATAAGGAGGGCAGTAACGTTAGGATGTGGAGGAGTTCCTCTGCTTTTGTAGCTGACTTTGAATGCCACTGCACGATCAGATGTGTTTCGATCGCCTGGGGTGGCTGACTGTGGTCTCATATATAAGGGAAGTTGCCTCTGCTAATTATTTCTTCCACTGCTTTCCTCCCTTGCTAATTAAGAATGGCACAGAGATTTGATTATTTTTTTTTCCTAGTAGTTAAAAAAAAGACAAGACTGCACCCCAGCCCCCCCAAGATCCCCAGGGTGAAGAAGATGATGCTCCTTGTGTTCAGGGTTTCACTACTTTACCAGTGCATTACCAGCTTAGATTACTGGAGACTCACTATGAGAAGTTGAAGGCATCAAAAATCAGTCTTTTAGTGGCAGCCACAATGCCAGGGTTGTGTTTGGTGGGTGAACAGAAGAAGAATTATCTGGATGTGCAGCTCCCCCTGAAAACATGAACAGCTTCACTGTGGCATTACTGCTCCCTTTCTGGTGCAGTTAAGAAAGGACCATCGAGATTGGGAAGGCCAAGATTCAGCCTAGTATCATTATTCACCTCGAAGGTCTCTTCAGTAAAGCAATGCAATTTCTTTTGAGGGTCTTTCCTGCTGGTGTGAAAGCCTCTTTGGTTCTTTCAGTGCCAGAGTCAGCCTGTGCTGTGCTACACCATCTGTTTGTGTTGCACCTATGGCAGGAAAACTGCTACTGCTAAATCCATCCTTCTGTGGTGAGCTGATTTCTGCTGGAAGAATCCACTGTTCAGTACACAAGAGCAGCACAACTGGGAGACCTCCCAGCATCACCTGATGGCACTAAGTGCTCAGAACAGTGAGGTTGTCCCATGTACCTGCCACAGTGGTGGAAACTTCATCACAGTGCACATCTCACAGCATAGCAGAGATTTTCTGATGTGTTATTCAGTGTGTTGAATATCAGCAGCTGATCACAGGACATTTGGTGGCTCTCTCAGTTTTTCCTCATGGATGTGGGGGATGCAGAGGCATTGCAACCCCAGACTCTCTTTCTCAAAGTTCCCAGATTTGCCCCTGATATCCTGGGCATGATTACCCTTACAACACCTGCTTTTGCTCTACTTCTCAACGCTTGCCCTGTGATTCCTGGCACAGCTCTCTGAAGGAGGGGGCTCTTGTGTATGTTTAAGGCCATGGGAGAAAACTGGCTGTCCCTTTTCAGGGACTATGTGAGTAAAGGAATGGCTCATCTCAACCTGTTTTTTAGGTCTGACCCCTGAGGACCCTAAGGGCATGGGGACATCTGCAAACAGCAGAGAGCTTAAAAGCCAGCCTTTATTCCCAGACGCTGGTTACTGCACCCACTGCTGGTTCTGCTGTCCAACAAGTGTGCCAGTAAGGATTCTTCTGACCCATCAGGGAATGTGGTGTGTGGCTGCCTTTGCAGAGGAGCAGAATAACGAGTGCTCACACAGTTCCTACCCTTCAGCTCAAGGGATTCAGGACAGGGAGCCAATGGGATGGGCAGGAGAGACCCTCATCCTCTCCTTCGTCATGCCCTCAGAGAGACCTCAGAAACACACAGACAGATCAACAGGGACCTTTCATGTGGCAAATGATGTAGTGATGCTTAAAAAGTATTTTTTTTTTCCTAAGGACACAGCTAATAAAAAGGAATTAAGGGGTGGTAGCATTTTGACCTTAAGTTTGAACTTCTCAACGCTCAGGACTCCTGGAATTCAGGCTACTTTTGCTAAGCTTTTTTAGATTTTTTTTTTTTTCCCCGTGGTTTCAACAGATGTAAAAAACATAACTTATTGAATTAAAGATGATGGTAGAGACGTTATCTCTTGACCAGGAAGCTCAGCTTTGGGGTTTTGAAGCATTTATCTTTTAGCAAGAGGTCCATCTTCCAGCCTCTGCTGAAGCTCAGCCCGCATGCTCGGGACTGCTCTCTTTCCTTGGGTTATCTAGGAATGGTTCTGCCTTCTTTCACTCTTTTCAGATCAAAGGGAACACTATCAGTTTACAAAGCATCCCCATTTCTTCCTGTCTCCCAGCACCTTTGTCTCACTAACCTTTTCTCCAGGGTCAAGGGACTGGGACCCAGGCAGCTCAGGGTGGCAGCAGGGGTGGCTATGGAGGTCTTCAGTGTGAGTCAGAAAATCATGCCTGAGTTTCCTATTCCCAGGAAAAGTTAAGTCTGATAATATGGGCCACCGAACATTTCTGGTGGAAGATCACTGAATGCAGGGAGTTCCCGAGGGGATCAATGTGACCCCCTGTCCTTGATTTGCACCAGCGGGGGAAGAAACCAATAAAAGGCATAAAAATGTAGGTTAAAGACAGAATGTCACCCTTTGCTTTGAATTTCCTGCCTTTTGTCAGGCTAAGCACTCAGTGCCTTTTAAATGCAAGGTTTCCGTAGGAGAATCCTCCCCCAGCCAGGCTTTCATGGAAATTTTTGCAGTGCCCATTGCTTTCATGGCTGCAGGTTTGGGGACAGTTCATCCAAAAATCGCCTGTCATCAGAGAGTTAACTCCACCTCCAGTTTGCATTGTAGTTGAGTGGTGTTTCCTTCAGCCATTAAAGGAAAGAGTGGAGGAAGCACTTCAGCCTCTGCCACTGACTGGTTTTGTCCTACAGTTGAGCTACTTAACCACTTTCTCAGTTTACCTGTCAATTCAAAGGTCAACAACTGGTGCTGTGGGGGGATGTTACAAATCCATAACATTTCCAAGTGCCTGAACATCCCTTGTGGGGTTGGAACAACTTCTTCAGAAATACTCTTTTGCTAATGGTGCATTTTTTCTCCTTGCCAAGATGGCCAGATGGCTTTTAGTTAAAAAAATAAAATTAATAATTTTTTTTTTTTTTTTTTGCTAGACTCTCATTACAGTATGCTGCTGATAGAGCACTTGCTTCTTAAATATTTTCTCCCTTCTATCTATCCCACCCCTGTCTTGCCCCTAAACAGATTCTCAATTAACCATGAGAACAGATTCTCAATTAGGAATGGGCAAAACTTGCAAGCTCTCATTTTCACATATTTATATGGTTGGTCAATGTTCTTCTGTCTCAGATGATATTTCTGATTGGTTTTCAATTAAATAAAAGCATCTGCTCTCTGTAAAAAATATAGCTTCAGCATAACTGAAGCTAAAAATGAGTATTGTTCTTCAGTGAAACATGTGCTACGTCTTTTTTTCTGTTAGTGGTGACCTAAGTTTTTTAGCTTAATTTTTCCCCTTAATTTTTCCCAGCAGTTACTGAGTCCTGAGGTACCATGAGGTACGAAGCCTCTCTTAAAGCAAACACAGGAAACTGAGTGTGCAGCTACTCAAGTGTAGACATGTCTGCTTCCAAATCCTGCATTGACTGGCTATACCTGGTTACACCTGGTTTCACCTGGAGAATACACACATTGTCCTTCACCTTTTATGCTTTAGTGGAAATCCATAATAACTCCATCAGACCAATGGCGCTGTACCCGGAGAGGTCACACAATTGTATGATTGAAATGCCTGCCTGAGCAAATCACTGTGATTCATGCCATGACTTGGAAATCTAGTAGATGTGCTGAAGACCAGATTATCCCAGAAATACCCTTAAATGGCCTCCATATCAGCCACTCATTCCACCTAGTCTTGGCCCTGAGCACAGTCCAGGAAGGACAGAGAGAAATCAATTCACCTTCACCACTGCCGAGCTCACACAAACCCCAGGACAAAGCTGGTTTCTTAGGAAGCTCAGGCAAAGGAAAGTTAATTTGTCCGCCCGGGTGAGACCTTCCTTTCTGTCACATTTTCTTATCTGAAGAAAACAGCTTTGGCCTAAGATTTAGTTTCTGGGTTTCAGGCAGCAAAACCCAATTCAGCACTGGAGCACCGTGAAGGTGGGACAGCCTGTCCCTTGGTGCGGGGATCTGCGGCTGGGTTTAAGCACCGGATTAGCCAGAGAATAGCTAAGCTCCTATAAGGCTTGGGAAAACATGCTGCCCTTCCATGCTTAGTGGGTTTGCCAGGCTCTCCTGTCACTTAGAATGAATGGGGAAAGAAATCATTATTTAATTATCTGGGAAGCCCTTTAAAAGACTAATCAGCAAGGAATTTCACTCCAGTAGTAACAGCTGGCTCTCACACTATGAGTCACAAAGAGAGATATTAAAAGGCTGTTTTTCTCAGTTAGTGAACTTATTAACTGTGCTCTCCTCTTTTATAAAAATGCTGCATTGTTCTCTAACAATGGTCCACAGCCCTTGAGAAACATGACAGCACACTGAAGGGCATTGGGGGCTGTCTTACTGTAAATTGTGGGTTACCTAGTCCAGGATGTCACCCTTCAAACCCCAGTTATGCTTTTTTGGGAGGTTCAGGTGAGGTTCTTCCCTGCAGCCAGGTGGCAAAGGGGTCAGTCATGAGAGAGGATGCACCAGGAAGGAGCACAGTGATTCCTGCTGTGACAGCCAGTGATTCACTTCCCTGCTGCCCTTGCAACCAGAGAAAAGTGTCTCTCAGCCAGCTTCCCCTTGGAGAAGCAGCAGTTTGCCTCAGTGCTTTTGGGATGGTGGAGAGGAGCTGAGCTCAAGGCATAGGTTTGGGCAGGATGTGCTGAAAAGTGTCTTTCTGAATGAGATCGGGATGTCAAGGATAGAAAGGGAAGAGGTGTCCTTTCCAGGATGAAAGATCTCAGGGCTGTGAATTGTCACCAAGCTGGGAAGATCTGACCCAGCTCTGCTGAGAGCCTCTCTACACCAGCTCCCCTCATGCCACTGCTCAACAGTGGATTCAGGAATGATAACAATCACAGGGCACCTTTCAAACCTCAGTGCAAGAAAGTGGTTTTAAGTTCAAATGGCAGCTTAAGTGGAAGCGATGTCTCAGACAGTGTAATTCCAGGCTACCTGTCACTATCTCTAGGTTTACACTTCAGGCACCGGGTTTGGTCTCCTCTGCAATCTGCAGCTGTGTAACGAGCTCTTCAAAACTCAGCAGACCCCATCAGCCCCTCCAGGTCTATCAGCCAGACCCTTGTCCTTATCAGAGCTTTGCAGAGGGAATAGCTGCCTTCCTTTCCCGGGTCTGTCAGCTCTCCGAGGGTTTAAACACGTAGCTCTCCAAATACAACTGGCCCAACGGTGCAGTCTATTTGCTTTGGGAGCACGGGATGGGGAGCAGATCCCTTCAGCAAACAGGGACACAAATGACTGGAGAGGTGCTGGTTGTGTGGGAGAGCAGCTGGGCAGGGGCTGGGCATCTCTTTGGCTCTAGCAGGGACCAGAAGTGTTGGAGTGTGTGTATCTGGGTGAATGTCTGTGGGTGGGAAGGAGGAAAGGAAGGACTGAAGGGGAATGGGATTACAGTTTACTGAATACCCATTTCCCATATGCACAGTGATTTGCTGGTTTGAATTTTTCTCAAGAAATACTTTTCTCTGTGCATGTATATAAGTTTCAGTCCTCCAAAAGAGACTTCCCTCCCACACCCAAGATCAAACATTTAAATGCAAAAAATATTTACAGGGTCAAATTGAATTCCTACTATTTGAGCCAATGTCTCAGCATAACAGAGTGGAGGAATCTCTGTCCAAGTGGCACCGGGCTCTCTGCCACAGGGGAGAATGCACAATAATATTTACCTTGCACAGACAAAACCGGTATGAACACAGCCATCCTCTCCTCTTCTGGGGCCCTTGCTGAAGACAGACGGCTCAGCAGTCTGGCAGTAATGGATAAATCTCAAAGGGCAATATTTCAGCTTATATAAGGGGATGGGGCTTCCTGCCAAGAGAGCTTCTACAATTTAAATCAGGGAGGATTTGGCTGGAGATAAATCAGGTAGTCATTCCCCCGGAGGAGCTGCGGTACCATCAGCGCTCACCTGTCTGCTCGGTGTTGGAGCCAAGCCCATCCTCCCTCAGGCAGCTCCAGGTATGAATTGCACATTTGGGGTGCTACAGGAGAGAGAGGCACTGACAATGATGAGAGGTATTGGCAAACTCAGGAAACACTGGAAAAATAGGTGTTCAGTTTGAGTGCTTTCCCTTAGAGAGGAGAAGGAAGATCCCCTGCCAGGTGGGTGAATTGCCCCAAAGGATCTCTGTTCAGCTCCCTGCTTTGCCTCCACCTTTTTATGCCATCAGTCTCTTGTTCTTGGTCTGCTGCCAGCCAGCACCTCGTTCAGTGTCCTTGGATGTAGGTCCAGCAGTGAGCAGGACGTGTTCGTCTATGCAAGAGGTGGGATGGAAAGGATGGTGAGCAGTGAGCAGCAGTTCCTGCTCCCCTTGCCCACATCCCCACAGCTGCTGCTGTGGGGGAACACACACCACCCTGTGGGGCTGTGTGAGCTCACTCTTCCCTCCTGCTCCAGGACAAAGCAGGGAGGACTGGTGAGTCACAGTTGTCTGTGCAAGAGCTTGTCCTGGGGCTGCTCTGATGGAGCTGCTGGGACCAGCCCTCGCTCACGGCACTGCCTCCAGCTCCAGCTGGGCCCCACTGGTTTGGTAGCAGGCACACATTTCCACCTCCTGGCTGTCTGCATCTGCTCAGGAGTGGGATTTGCTCCCAAGTTTTTGCCCATACATCCACCTCTTATTGTAATGCACAAGCTAATAGGGTGCAAGCCACAGCACTCTGGTGCAAACACAACCCGGCTTCCCCCTCTTTCCTTCCTTCCACTAGACACCCACCAGCACTTTACCTGGAGCTGCTGGATGGAGATGAAGCCTTTCTGAGCTGAGGGCAGAGCAGGCTCCACCTGATGCTCATGGGGAGGTCTTCAGCAGCAGGAGATGGACCTTCCTTTGCCTCTGCCCCGCATGCCCGTAACTTTGTTGCATAAATAAGAAGCAATTTGCCCCTTATCGTTTGCATTTTGTTTTGATACTCGGTGGGCTCACAGGACTCAGAGTTGCTACACACACAAGGAGTTCTCCAGCATCCCAAGGGAGACCAACAAACTTTTAATCATTGCACTAGGAAAGAGCCTTCCTCTAGCTTGCTTTTGGTATGTTTATTACAGAAGGACATGATGGTCCTTGCTTAATAAAGTCCCCTGCTATGGATCCCATCCCCAGATCTCACTGGCTGTTTTAAGAAACAAGGAGGAAGAGGTATTTCAAGTTTTACAAACTGCAACTTGATATGCAGAGGTTTAAGGGCTCATTCTGACCACCGTGGACTGGTTATCTGTTGCTCTGGACAAGAATGGGAGTCTGTCAAACACCTGAAGGGGACTGACACATTAAACATAATGTTTGGGTCATTTGAGTCCTTCTAGAGGCCAGAGGGACCCTGAAGACTGTGTCCAATGGCACTAGATGCCTGTGCATAAACAACTGAATTGAGTCCTTTGAAATCAAGTTGCTGTCAGAGGGAAAGACCGATCCAAAATCTCCTGCAAAAAAGCCTCATGCCTGTTTCTGCAAAGAGCAGAAACATTAGTGGATATCACATTAGTGGATACTGTACAATATCAAAGGGTTTCTGGCCTAGGCTGCTATGAAACCTCTTAAACAGATAAGAAAATATATCTTTATATTAGCCATTTGATTGTGAAAGGAGACATTTTAATCAACGTTTGTCAGCCTGTCTGATATATAAATAGTGTTTTATTCTGTTAAACTGCTCTTATCAGTGTCCTACAGCCTAGTTGCCCACAAACAAGAGTGATTATTTTTCCTATAAGGAAACTGTGGCTTTCTTTTTCTTAACTGGACAAACTTCCTTCTAAAGTTAAGTTCTGTCAAAATCGATGGATCCCAGCTCAGGTGAGTGTCCTGGGGGAAAAAAAGAAAAGGGGTCAGACACAAAAGTTTTTCAGAGCTAAATTCAGAAACATGAGGACAATGTCAAGTGTAAAGGGTTCAAGAGAAAGCCACTATGTAGGAGCTTCCCCAGGGACTGGACCCCGAGGATGTGAGCCTGATCAGGCAACCCTGGTGCACATGTGAGTGCATTTGCAGCAGAGATGTCAAAGATGATGGTCTTTGTGAGATACACAGGGAAGAAACAGCCCTGGAGAGCTGCTTTCAGCCTTTCTTCTCCCTCCACGTGCTTTTGACCTGCACAGTGAACCCACATATCTCCCTGTCCTGTCCCAGCACCTTTGCCCATCTCCTCTCTGTCATGGGCACCTACAAATCCTACATCCACCCCAGGAGAAGTGTATGAACAGTCCTGCTGGGATGTGCAGTGGGCCAGCTGATGTTTTTGCCACCCTAGCTAAATACATGTTTCGATGCAAGAAGGCACTTCGGGGGTATGGTGACCTTGGGTAAGTTTTGGCCAGTAATTAGTTGGGAGGCAGCTGTGCCTCCTAGAGAGGGGATGTGCTCTGGGCTGTGTCCTCACCTGACTGTGCCTTAAAATAGTTCTGCCGATGGGGATTCAGCCAGGATCATGGGAGTGCTTTGTCTACCCTGCAGCATGGAGGGGATGTTTGTACAATAAGTTGCTGCACACCCTTCAACACAGATGCACAAATCGGTAACACCTCAACTTAAAACCAGGTGAGCTACAAGTGGCATTGTGGTTTGCAGCTTTCAGGTATGATAAACAGAGATTGATGACGTTCAGCTACATTGGTGCTGCCCACAAAATCCTATTTGCTTTTTTTCCTGATATTTGCAGTGTCCAGGTCTATCCCTGCGCTGCTGATGCTGGGGATGGATGTGGTTTGTGCTATGAAGTGTTGTAAGAAGTGGGGACTTGCAGTTCAGTGCTTCAGCAAAGAGATATAAACCTTCCCAAATCTGAGGGATTTCCAAATTCCAAGTAAGTGTCTGGTAACCCCCATTTCTGCAAAAACAAAGCTAGACACCAAAGGCACCTGTTTAAAGCACAATCTAAAGCAAAATCTAAGGCCATGGCTTGATGCTATTTCTGCTTTTTCTGCAACAGTTCAGTTAAAAGGCATTTTTTCAGAGAAAAACGTGACACTTAAAAGGTAACATATTCTTTTCACCTTCTAGTTTCCAACTCAGTTTGTAACTTAGCCCCAAGAAGTGATCAGGGTCTGCTTTCTTTTCAGCTTAGAATCTCTTTTTCTTCATGCACTGGATGTCAGCGCTCCCGAAAAGATTAAATAAGGCAGAGGTAATGTAGATTTAAAGAATTTTCCAGATGAAGTGCCAGAGCACTTTGAACTGAAGAAGAAAGAGGTTGCTGTGCAGGGACTGGCTGGTGTTGGGGGGGAAAGGCGCCGTGGAGCTTTGCCCTGCAGAGGGTGTGCAGGGTAAACGTGCCATGTCCACGGAATCCTGGGGGCTGGAAGAGCACCACTGACTCTGCACTGTGGAGCACAGAGTGATGCTTGCAGTGTGCTGGCAAAAACCCCATGTGACGAGAGTGTGTGTCCACTAATGTCCTTGGGGATGGGTCCTTCCTAAGAGGTACGAGGCCTGCTGCCCAGGACTGGGGGCTGCAGGAACCTTCCTCAGCTGCTCTGGTGATCTCCCATTAGGTGTGGTGAGTATGACCCATGAGCAGCGCTGATGGGGCAGAGGGGACCTCCATTCCCCTTAGTCCTTGCCCAGAGATCCAGCTCTGTATAAAGAGCAAAACCCCTCCGAGGGGAGGCTGGCATGGGAGGAAGAGCTGTGAGGCCAACACGTGTCCTTCCTGTGTCCTTTCAGAGACAGTCTTGGCAAGGGAAGGGACATTGGATGTCACCAGAGTCAAATGTTGCTGCTACCACCAGCAAAACAGGCATCAAGGGCAATTTCTCCTGCTTGTCCTCCAAGGGGAAGATTCCAACCTGCTTCAGCACTGAGGATATCTAGGCAATGAGATGAGATGCCACAAAGGATAAATTACTCCTGTTATCTCCAGATGGATCAGGTCTCTGACAGTATGATACCAGCCCTTGAGGAGGAAAGTTCCAGGGAGATTGTGGAAGCACTCATTCTGCAATGCTCTCAGAAGGTGCAAAGTTACCTTCTGGCCATGGGCAGTGGGTGGAGGGAGAGATAGAGGGAGGAACAAGGTTCAATAAAAAAAACAATATTAAAAAAATCCCCTTTGCATTTCAGTAGCAGCTCTTCCAACATTCCCAGACCAAATTAACTCATGAAAAATTCCTGGCAGGTGGGTATGAATTCCACAGATAGATGAAAAGAGATTTGGAGGTAGAGTGAATAAACAGCTCTGAGTCATGCAAAAAGGTACTGGAGTGGGTAGAAGAAGAACCCAGGACTCCAGCAATCGTTTCTCCTCTCTGGCTGTGTTTTCCTGGTGCCATTTGACCTTCAGGAATACTGTGTGCTTTGTGAGTTTTGTATCTCCTTATTTGAAGAACTGCAAGGCAGCATGGAGAGCCGTCAGGAGACTGAAGCACTTTGGGTATCTGATGCCATCGAGCAGATACTCATCTCTGCCTGTTCAGGCTTGTTCACCCCAGGGGGTATGTGGGTGTGTAGGTGTGGGGCAGTAGAGGATTATTTGGGAGCAGAAGGCAACATCAGAAATACAAGTCTTGACAACAACTCAAGGGCTGATTTTTGGGTGCTCTGCACCTGCAAACAACTTGCTTCTTTCATAGCCCTCCATCACCCTCCCCAGGCAAACTTTCAGGGGCTGCTGACCTGGTGAGCTCTGGTGAAAACCATTTGTTTTGAAATCTGACCAGGGTTTGAGTGGTAAGCCCTTGGGAAGTTTGACACTTGATGCATAGCCGGATCAAATACAGAGCCATTGAGTGTATGAAAAGAGATGTTCATATCCTGCTTCTGTAGACTTGTACAACACAGTTCTTGAGACACCTTGGATCATTCTCATCAGTTCTGTGTGTCCATTTTCTTTTTTTTTCTTTTGTTAAGGGAGCATCTTATGTTGGTGGCAGATGTAAATTTTGCATTTTGTTTGTACAGCTCCTAGCACATCAGTCCCAGTCCTTAGTGGAGTAAACAGGATGGAGGCAGAACTGACAGCAGGCATGCTGAGACTGAACTCAGTCCTCCTTCACCACAGGCAACTCTGCAACACATGTCCAGTCCCAAAGTCACTACTGAATAGATATTCTACAAAAACCACTGCCCTGCTTCCTGTAACAAAACTGCAGACTTACAGTCAAAAACTCAGAGCTGCACTATAGATGCAGGATTGCTCAAGGAGGGAAATCCTTAAGTAAAATTTCCCCTTGGCTCTATAGAAGGGCTCACAGCTCTTACTTCAAACAGTTCCTGCCAGTCTGAGCTGATTCCTGAGTCCCAAGTATGTAGCCCTGAGTGTGTGATCCAAGACACTGTTTAACACCTCAGTGAGAATCAGTCTCTATGTCTTTCCCTGCTTCATCTTTGCAGCTTTTGTCAGCCTTGGGTGTCTCTGAGGAAGGTGAGGAAACCCCAGAAATAAAAGAAAAAAGAAAAGCTCCTTGTGTGCTCTGCCCGCACCCATGCATGGCCTTGGGAGACAATCAGTCCTGGGACATGACACTGCCTGGTCACCCAACAGCCTTTGGACACATCAACAAATGAGGTAATCATGGGATTTTCATCATTTTGAGGAAGGAATGGCTTCATTTTTAGGGTGCTGAGCATTCAGGATGCACTGAACCTCAGACCCAAATCCTCTGGGAATCACTGGTGCTTCTTAAGTGCGAAGCAGGCAGCCTAAGGCAGGCAACCCAGAGGGCAGAGGCAGCTGTAGCCTTAAAAATTGCAGCACTGGTTGGATTTTACCACTGGCTTGGGGCATTGCACGTGTCCTTGGGTACCCAGGACCAGATGGTCGCATCCTGCTTTTACCATGTCCCCTCTCTGGACCCTTCATAAACACAGATGTTCCTTCTCCTCTGACAAAAATCATTCATGAAAAATTCAATGGGACGTTTCTTCCCCCTCTTTCTCCCTCTCTTTTTTGTTGTATTCTTGACAAGCTTGAACTCCATAGGGGGGAAAATAAAAGAGCAGCCCAGCCCCTGGTCCTCCCTATATCCTGCTGCAGTGCCCATTTTACATGGTACAAAGGTCATTTAGCATAGCATGGAGCCCTCAGCAAGTTGCACAAGGCAATTTCATCTGATCCGTGATGGAATTCCACTCAGCCAAAGTCCTTATTATTATGCATTTTTTACACATTAGGATTTTCCTTTTGTTGGCAGCCAGATCTCTTCACGAGGTGTTAAAAAGTGCAGAGGGGCTCTCTGCTCCACTTCGGGTAGCTAATCCTGCCTTTAAGGCTGGGATAACTGTTTCATTACGGGATGGACTCAGCTTTAGAGCCCACTGACGTTTGCTGACAAGGATCTCAGAAGCCAGCACAAAACCTGTGATGGAAGAAAACCCATCTCTGCTTCTGTAGTTTCTTTTCTCTTTCCTTCCTTTTTTTCTTCCCCCTCCCCCCCCCCAAAGTTCCAGCCGCTAATTTTCTAAATGTTTTCTAAGATGGCAAACATGTGATGACTCATTTGCACCTGTGAAAAGCAATCCTCTCAGTTTGATGGATGATATGGCAAACCTTAAAAAATAAAGGTTAACTGGTAAAGTTAAATAAATAGATTCTCCCCCAGCACTGAATGGAGTGATGTCGCAGGCAGAGCAAGCATCTGTTTCATGCCAATCATGGCCACGTGTCTCCTGGGTAGTCAGAACAGTCACTTTAGTAAGTACTGTGGTACTCAAGTAATCATTAGATTATACCTGAACCTAAAAAAAAAAAAAAAAATTATGTGGTTTTTGTTCATAGCCCGTATGAAATAATATCAAGCTTTACTACAATTCCTCTGGCTGCAAAAAATATTCAAATTCAGTCGTTCAGTGGGATATTTCAGTAATTTTAAACCGGTTTGACTTTATCAGAAGAGATGAATTCAAACAGGAACAGGTGCAGAGAAAAACAACTAGGATGGAGGCTAATCAGGGCCTGGAAAGCCTGTTTTATGAGAGGGGACTAAAAGAGATTGGCTTGTTAAGCCCAGTAAAATGAAGGGAACATGACTGCTGCCTATAAATACAGTGGGGATGTAAATACAAAGGAGAGAAAAGAGCTATTAAAGCAAAAGGCAAGGCTGGCACAAGAACGTGTGGATATAAACTGGTCACTAATAAACATAGTCAGGAAATTAGAAGATGTTTTCCAGCCACCTGAGCAGCATTGCTCTGGAACAGGCTTCCAGCAGCAGCCGAGGGACCAAGGACTGGGCTGAGCTCAGAAGGTTTTTGGGCAGCTTCTGGCAGGGATGGCATGTGCTGAGAGCTGGGACTGAATTCAGAGGCCTGGGAGAACCCTGCTATCCCACCTTCATCTCATCTGTCAATGCAAATATTTCATAAGAAGTGAGGGGGGAAGGACAGAAGATGGAAAACTGTAACAATGCTGGCAGTTTGTTGGGAAAATATTGCTTCTGGGGTAAATAATTTCTCATGGAATAGGAATAAATAGTGAGAAAATTCCATCCAGCAAGATAAGGACAGATAATGAAATCTGCAGTAGCAGTGAAATGGTTTTTTTCTGGTTTATATAAGAAGCATATAGCAGAATTGGGATTGACCCAAAACCTAATTTCTTGGTGACAATATGAGTTTTCTTCCCTGGAATACAGCAAAAGCCAGAAAAATTCTCCAGGACAAGATCCTATAAGTTTGGAAAGGGACCACCTCAGTTGTTAGCAGTGAGCAGACAGCATTTGGTAAGATATGAAAGGCTGAACTTAATTTATCTCTGTCTTTCTCCCACCTTTCCCATTGAAAACATGGACAAGGACTTCCCTTTGGCACAGTTCCTAAGGATCATGGGGAAAGGGTAAATTGGTGCATTTAATTCCCCTGCTGAAAGTGCCTTTTTTTTCCCTTTTGATTTAGACAAACTGAAAAGTTTGAGCTAATTCAGCAGTCTGGCACAGTCTCTTTGGCTGAAGCTGCTCCGCTGCATATGAAATCTTTAAACAGGTTTTGGCTCAACAGAAACACACTGTTTTTGTTTTGTGAGTAAACCCCAAGTGTTATTTGGAGTCATCCTCTCACAAATGCAGGCGCAGAGCAGTGTGTTTTGGTCAAGCTGATTCTGTTCCCACCTGAGAAAAATGAGTTTGGTGAATGGGTTTTTAGGTGATGTTCATCTTGTGAATGATGAGAGGACAAAAAAAAAAAAAAAAGGAAAAAAAAAAAAAAGAAGAAAGGTTTCTGATGTGATTCTTGTTTTATTTACAGATCAGGGAAACCTCTTGTACTCCATAGGGATATAGAGGCAAATAACTGGGAGGAGGTTTTGGTCCTGTTCTCAGCAGCTCCTCTACTGAGTCAATGGTAGCTCTGTAAGAACAGTATGTTTCCCTCAAGACATTGTTCCTATCCTGTTTTTCTGGTTTCTCAGGTACCTGTTGAACTCTTTTCTGCAATTAAGAACATACTGGTCCCCCTTCAGTAATAATAACGGCAAAGAAAGGTAAAGCAAATAGTTACAAAATTACCAAGGGGACTAAACCAAGCGTGACGCTTCTAAACAGCCAAGTAACCCCTGGTAGTTTGGCTGCAGTGTATCAACGAAAGCATACATCAATATCAGTCAATACTGTACCATAAGCCATTGCCATGTGTACTTCAGCCACCCAAAAGTGTCCCAGGTGTCTGCCCTGCTTACGTGATGTACTCTGCTCTACTTCCTATGATTCAGGTGTTAACTCAGGTAATGCCATGGAAAAATTACACAGACCCAAGATTAGTAACCAGGTAATAACCTATTCCTAATGGTTCAAATGCAAGATCAAAGGTGGTTAGGAAGGCATGGGCAAGGCAGCTGCTGTGTTAAAAACACAGTTGCAAGTGAACGACAACCGATTGCTAGGAGACTTTTGCTAAGAGACATTTATTCAGAGGCATTTACTGCACGTATTAACAGGGATAAGAACAAAGTAATTACCTGGGTAATGATTTTACATTAGTATTTGCCTTCAGTGGATTCTCTCCAGAAATAATTTTTGCCCTGTCCACATGCACGTACTGTTATTTGTCCCTGTTTGCATTTATGAAACTCAAATCTGTGGTGAGACATGAGAAAAAGCTAGACAGAATACCGAGGTGTGGCAATGGCTTTAAACTCTTCATTTGCTAAAAAGTGAGATGAAAAAGCATGCTCCCAGACTGGGTACCTGTGAGGACGTAAAGAAACACTGGCATTACAGGTCTGCAAGACAGGTAAAACCTCACTGAGGTTTTGAGGGTGAGGAGTTCTCTGAAGGCCGCACCGTAAGTGTGGTGTGACAGTTGGTTTGTCCTATCGATCTCCTGAACAATGCCTTTGAGTGAAGAAATTACCCATGATATGCACTATACAGAGGAGAGTCACTTCTGGTTTGTGAGCTTCCTGTTGGAGGGATGCATATGCCATATGAATAAATTAATGATTAGTCTGTTGCAGGAACACTTATTGATTTGGTTTGTGAAGTGCCTTTTTTGTTCTGTCCCGTAAATGCCCTTTCTGCTTTTGTTCATCTTTTGAAACAAAGTTATTTTAGAGAATGGAAGCCCTCAGACTACTCCTGAACTTGGGCTGATGACTTCATATTAATTAGAGTTTTTATGACAATACCATCATCTAGAAATGAGGCAGGATGTGTAATTTCATTTAGAAATATGGAGAGAAGATGGGTGAGAGGGGGTAGAGAAGAAGGAAGACAGGAGGAAGCTGGAAGGAAGGAAAACATACAAGGATGTATCAAAATTTTCAATCTCAGATCCAGTTTTGGAGCCTTGCTGATACCTGTGCCAGCCCAGCTCCAAATAACCAATTTTCATGGTGTGAATTGATATATACTGAAAAGAGACTTTTGGGCCGGTCACAAACCCAGAGCCCCATGACAAAATGCAGATCAAGCTGCAAGTTTGGATTTCAAGTGTCCTCAAATCTGGGTGTGTTTGGATGTGCAGTTTGGCATCACCTTTCCAGTAGTGAGTTGCCAGAACAATCATTAAGCCACAGCTCTATACACCCTGTTCTCAACTCCTGGAGAATGGAAGAGAGCAAATAACTTTGCTGGCCAGGCTGTGCTTTGCAACTGTCCCATGCTGATATGGCTCTCCCTTGCTGCCAACAACTTTTTTGTCCTGTTCTGAAGAAGAAGGATCTTGGCCTTTATCCCACAGCCATTTCTTTGACTTGAAGACAGGAGGAACCCACTGCAGAAAAGGGTGTGTTACTAACACCACCCTGGCCAGGCACCCATCAGTGAGTGGATGACAATCCACGTACACCAAAGTGCATCTAAACATTTGAAGTGTTGCTACAGCAAAGGACTTGAGTCCTTGGCTTCAGGCTGAGGATGACAGAAGTTTTGTTGACTTCAGCCCAGCTTTTTTTGCAGATCACTCCTGGTAATTTCTTGTGAGCTATTTTGCACCTTTCAGTGGGATGAAGGATCCTCACAGCACCGTTCTGGGCACAAGCCTGACTCCATACATATGAGGAATCATACCCTTCAATGGTTCAGGATGGGCACATCAGAGCTACAGCTTCACCCAGCTGTGTTGTTTGCCTGTTGCCACCCTGCTGACATGCCAGCCATGAAGGTGTACAATGCTCTGTCCTATAGGCTGGGAATCTGTACAGACTGTCCAGGCTGGAAGTCAGACTGGAGAAGAGGGTAATGCTGCTCTGGGATCTGTTCCCATGAGATGCCAGTTTTATGTTCCATAGATGTCAGGTAGCTGCTGCAATTACAGGGCTTCTTGCTTCATGTTTCAGGGGTTCTCACTGTACCCAAACTGCACTACTAAAATAGGTGTCATATGGTTTGGATCTGACCTGAAAGAAGAACTAGACAGAATGTTCAGATCACCAGAGCTCAGAGGTCTTCATCGTCGGTTCTAATATTTTAATTATTTATTTATCCCTCATATACACTTCATAATTTCTGCTAAGTGCTAGAGACCCTTTGAGTCATCTGAAACTTGGAAAACTAACTGAAAGATGGCTGATGAATACATAAAAGCATACTACTGCACCATGGCTGCCTGCTCCTATGTGATTATTGCAGGGACCCCCAAATTTCATGCTGGTGAAATGTATTTAAACATGAATATCAATTTGAGACTTCAGTTCTGATCATGCTAGATGACTCTTAACAACCATGACCAACCTCTCCTCAAATCATTACCATTCGTATAGCCACAAAAGGCAAACTTGATGAGAGAATGAGAAGCTAGTAGGGTCTCAGGCTAAGCATACAACAGTGGGATAGCTATAAATGAACCTTTTCAACCATAAATTACATGTGGCCAGTAATTCCCTTTTCTCCCTCTCTCCCTCCCTCCCCATCCTCCCCCTCCACTCTGAAAACCCTGGGACAAAGGCTTGCCTCTCTGAAGGATGCCTTTCTGGAGGATTAAGCAGCTTTTGTTGACAAAATACAAATTACAACTCCTTTGCTTGGTGTCCCGCCTTCTCAGCTGGGCTCCAGTCCCTGAGGGACAAGGCTCTATTACCCCTGCGTAGATGAAGAGCTCAGAATAGGCAGATGTAATTATTAACACCATTCAATGGAGTGTCTTTCTGAATTATCAATTAAAAATCTCTACTGTTTTTTCCTCACGCTAAATAGAAAGCTGATGGCAGTTAATCCATTGTGCAGCAGAGCTTTATATGCATATTTAAACAGTGTGCTTCTCCGCTTTTTCATTCCGGGGGCAGTGTGGGGTGAGAGGGACTCCCATGAGGTAGCACAAAGACCCCTGTCATTTGATTGAGAGAAGAGTCTTTGGAAAAATATTGTCGCCTTCCACCCTGGCAAACAGGTCCCGTGGAGATAGTCAAACAGGCCCGAGCTGCCCGATATTGTGGGAGATGACAAATGAGCCTTCCCGGCTCATACACCAAAGTGCGTCTGAGCAGCTCTTTTGACGCGCTGCTATTAAAATGCAGAGTTCATGGGCAACAGACACATGAGCATGGAGTGAAAACAGAAATTAAGCAATGTGATTAAAACCAACAGCCACGCCGAGCCAGGGCTGCCAAGAGCTGTCAGCTTTTGGCTGAGGGAGAAGACTGATGCACCAGGTTTTGGGGAAGGGGCTGCGAGGATGGCTCAGGAGCAGGAGTTCATGGGTGGAGTTTTGTTAACTCTCCTGCTGCCCCACAAGTATGCCTACGGTTCTCACCAGAAAAAACTTCCTTGCAAACTTCGCCAGACAGCTTGTTTCAACTCTGTTGAGAGCTTAAAAATTTCCCTCAGTGGTACTGGGATGTTGAGTTATCACTTGTATGTGTCAGCTCCACAGCCCAGTCCTAACACTTCCAAAAATACCAATTTTTCCTCACAAACCTTTTTTTTTTTTTTTCTTTTGACCAACTTCTCTCCAGTCACAGAGTTGGGCCTAAAGCTTGCACAGAACAAACTCCTGATATATGTGTAAATTATATAAAATGTTTTAGTCTTGTGTGTGCTGCATATGTTGCCTTTTTTCATAGTTGAGGTTCCCACCAAATCCACAGGATCAATACAAGTTTCTAAACATTGAAAAAGTGGCATTTCAGCAGGAATTTCAGTTCAAGGGTTTCAATTTCAAAAGTGGTGTCAACTCAAAAAGCACCCAAACAAAGACAGAACAAGCCAAATTTGGGACTATCTCTGGGCTTGGAGAAGTAGAGTTAAAAGTGCTATATCAGACAGAAAAAATAATAGCTGCTAAGGAACTGGAAAGCATTTGGGGCTGGACATGTGCCTTCAGCAGTTTAGAAGCTTATTTTATTAGCACTTAAGTCCTAGAAGTAGCATTGAACTCTTGACATATTGGACCACTTCCATCTATTGCCTAATACAACCCTTATTCTCTTTTTCTAGCTCTTCAGAGTCGTGATTACCTAATAGCATGCAATACCTGGGCTGTCAATTTTTCTTTTTCCTTGTTCATTTTAACGATTTAACTCCCCTTGCCCCCAAAAGCTGGCTGACCATAATGGACCTTAATCCACATGCAAGTGTTTCCAAGCTGCACTGTTCTGCTCAAAAGCCTTTCTCCAAGATGAATAGCATTTGAGCTTTGTCCAATTTTTCTTATGTGGTATGTGCCCTTTATTTACTCCGCCATGTATATCTCACTCCATTTAAAATATTCACAGTTTGTTTTCAGTGCTATCTGGCTGGCCTTCAGTCTGGGTTTAACAAATGTTAGACGTTATATTCACTTGCATATATCAGTTTTTGTCATGAACCAGAAGGGGGGAAAAAAAAGAATAAAAAAAAATTGCCTTCACCATGGTTTAAATAACATGTTCAGATCCTTTATTTTTTTGTTTTAAATGCCTTCATCCCTTGGCCTTATAAGGTGCAGACTGTCTCACACTGAACTCTAGCTGGGTGGCCTCAGTCAGCCAACAGCCCTGCAAGCTCATCCCATTAAAGTCATTATGTTTACTTCTTATTTCAACAAACCAACCTGGATTTTGAGGCAGGAAAAATTGAAGGAAGAAATCCTAGGTCCATTTCAGAGTGAAAGGGTGTGAAATTCAGTTGTCAGTGGGCTGCAAAGAGAAAGATTTCTGCATTTGCTGCTAAAAATGCCTTTTTTTTTTTTTTTTTTTACACAGGCAAGGGCTGTTCCTTTCCTTATGAAATCTAAGGAACCAGTCATTTCATATCTGAGTACCACCATCAAGAGCACCTCTTCATCAGACCTCTGGTGCCACTCCCATGAGTTCTCACGCTGGGAACACAACTTTGACACGTTGCACCAGATGCCTCTGGTGCCCTGGAGGCATAGTGATCCTTCTCCCAGGAATCTGTAGTCCAGGAGTCAGAGAGAAAGGACGAGAACCTGAAGGCAACAGACCTTGAGGCTAAAGATGCCAGTGCAGAGGAAGATGTTTGGGTGGCTGTGTAAAAGGGAATGAAGGCATGAAAACGAAGAAATGTGTTCTTGGTAGAGTGCTCTGGTTACTGAGCTGGGCTCAAAGTCTTCCCTCTGTCACTTTATTTCCCCATAACATCACCTCCTAACAGCTCCTTTGGGGCTGGGCCTGGTTCTGAGGGGGTCAGTGAAGAAAGGAGCCCTCACCAGAATGGTTCCCAGGTTCTCCTGCCTTGTCAATAAAAAGCCACAAGAGAATGCTTGTGACTTGCTGGTAATTCCCCCAGAAGTGGCCACAGCCCCAGCTACCTGTGACTTCCCTGGAGCTGTCACCACATGCAGGATTTCTCTCCTGCTCAGATAAAAAGGACAATAAAAGGAAGACTGAGGAGCTGACTTGGTGAAGTGTCCAAGTACATTCCAGAGATACCAGGCACTACAAGGGCTTTTCAAATTCAGCCAGAGAGCAGCACAACAAGAACCAATAAGAAGTTCAGCCTGGAAGTTTAGGGCAGTCAAATTCACAGGGGAAACAAGGCACATAAAAATCAATTAAAATAATAAGGCTAATTAACCCTTAGCACAAACTATGGAGGGGAAGCAAGACATTTTAAAACCAATTTTCAGATTTTTCATTCAATCAAACCCCTTTCTGGAAGTCAAGTTTTGATCAAAATGAAAGGGATTTTGCTTAAGAGAAGGAAACCAGGGTGCAATCCCTTAGGAGGGTGGTTTCCAAAAGACTTCCCCAGCTGAACAAATGCATCTTTTTTACTTCAGCAATCTCCCAAGCTCTTCATTGTTGAGTTTTATTTTTACAAACTCAATCCTGTCAGTTAAGTGTCAGCACTAGCCTGGCAGTTCACAGAAGGACTTTTATCCTTTTGTGTCTCTCAAATGTCTCTGTGCATGGGGAGAAGGAGAAGAGAGGAGGAGAAAGTGCTGCAGTGACTCACTCCACAGAGCTGCAGAAGAGTCCCAGTAACCGTGTGGTGGAAGGCTGCACCCTGCCAATGCTTGCAGCCAGGAAGAATTGCTTAGCAAGCTCTTATGAGACGAAATAGCAAAGCAGCAAATGCAAATGGGCGAGCTGGATAAACAAAAACATCCCCTGAAGAAAACCCTGGGAAAATGGATTCAGGCTGCACCATCCCAGGGCTGTAGATTGCATTCCTTCTCAGCAGCAGGAGCTGGCCTTGCTGCTAGTTGTGCCTCTGAAGAGGCTTTGCAGCCACTGGGAGGAATCCTCTCATGTACCAGCTCAAAAACAGTGCAAGACCCAGCACTTCTGCAGCCTGGAGTGAATGTTGATGCACTGTTTGTAGCTGTATTAAGAGCCATGACCTCATGTCTCTGCCCTGTGGAGGAGCTGCCCATCATTGACCTGTTTGACACCTAAGTTAACAGAGAGTTTTCCTGTGGTCCTTGCAGGCCGAGGTAGGAGCTGAGCAAAGGTCTGACCTTCCATAGCCAGAGTCATTTACTGTGACCCACAGCTTTCAGAAAACACAGGCTGAATTTGCTGTATCCAGATCCTGATGAGGGACTATTCTTTTGGTGATGGACTACATACCCATATTACAAGGGGAAAATGCATTTAAACTGAGAGAGACTTGATTTAAATTAGATGTTAGTATGAAATTCTTTCCTGTGAGGGTGGTGAGACACTGGAATTGGCTGCCTAGAGAAGTTGTGGATGCCCCATCTCTGGCAGTGTTCAAGGCCAGATTGGATGGGGCTTTGAGCAATGGGGTCTAGTGGAAGGTGTCTCTGCCCATGGCAGGGGACTTGGAACTGCATATATACACACTGCACACAGACTGATGAATCTCTCTCAGTGACTGCCACGAAAGAACTAATCTTTCAGCTTTTGTTTGCAGGTGTGGTGGTACCTGTTTCCTCTGTGCAGAAGTGCCAAGCAAAGGCACTGCTCTGGCTGTCCACATGCTCAATGATATAGGGAAGCACATCCTTTCCAAACAACAAGGCTCAAAGCTGTATAACATTGATCCTCCTCCAAGAGCAGGATGGCTCTGAGGGTGACACAATGAACTGGGAAACATTTTACTGGGGAGGACCAGTTTGAATCCGGACTGCTTTATTTGGGATTGAATCTCATCTGCTGGTGCTTGGGGACCCTTCCCTTTTGTAGGAAGGTGAATTTTTTACAGCTGGGAACTTGCTCCACGTGCTGCTGTTTACACGGCAGGTTTAAGATTCAGATTTCACCATTGCTTGAGATGAATCCAGGCTGTGCATTCCTTGATTGCAGCTATTACATCCCAGGTGTGCAAACGGGGACCATCATTGCATTACACCATTACAGCATTCTCAATTCTCCCAGAACTAGCTGCTGTTCATGCACAGGGTTTTTTTTAAAATAGGCACAGACTGATCTGTTTTTCAAACACTCATTCCTGTAACAGAGGCAGAAGTATAAATTAGTGTCTTCCCTGTGCAACTAGCTTCAGATCCGATTTTCCTCAGATCGGTTCGGAAATTTGTAGTACCACTGAGATCCCAACCCCATGGTCTAATCCCTGAGCTGGTCCTTCAGATCCAAGGGACTTGCTTGGAAATGTTGACATCTCACTGTAAAAGTCATGCCTTTAAGATCTGAATCATTATCTGACCCTTAGCCTCGCACATATGAGTATTTCGCTGTAATGTTAATGCCTAGAAGTTCCTTTTATTTTTTCTTCTAACTGAAAGCTGAATTTTCAGACACATCTCTTTATTCCAGCTGATGGACCTTTAGCAAAACCACAGAACATTGTGAGACCTGTAGTAAGACCATGACATTTTTGTCTTCACGTATCTGGGTAAGCGTCTGACTGAACCAAAAAGTCTCTGTGAACTTTTTATGACTGTTTTCCTATGGGCAACTATGCAGGAATTCACCTTTTAATGAAAACAAAACAAACAAAAAAAGTGGCAGTTGCAAAGAAGAGGCTGAGAATATGGGCCATGATGGTTTGATGTTTAGAATTCAAATTAGTAAAAGTTTGCTGTCAAACATCTCATGATTTTTAAAGATGATCTCAGGATTTTGTAAAGATTTATCTGTGATTTTTCTAGTATGGAGAGGGCAACCTGTGAACTCTGAAAATACACAAGTTACGACAGCACTTTAAACAAGTTTCCTTCTTATTGTGTTCAGTGGTTTTCTTTGCGTACACACTTTTTTTTTTTTTTTTCCAAAATCGAACTATTTGTGTCGAAGAGATTGGAGACAGAAAACAACTTTCAGTATGGGTGATGGAAAAATTACTATTCTAACACTGCCAGCATTTGACACTAATGTTTCCAAGTGACTGAGACTTTCCAGAGACAGGGTACCCTTGCATTGCACAGAAACAGCTTCTTTATCCAGGCAGCTTATGCAGTAACGCAAAAAGAACAGTGACATTGCCTAGAAGGGTGCAGATCAAGTGACACAAGCCTTGAAAGTGCTGCTCCTCTCCCATCTACCCTCCCATCCAGGACCTGAAATGATTTTTTCCTCACAAGCAATTTGCTATTTCACCGGCAATTATGGGTGTACAACTGAACACAGGCAAACTTGTAATTTGGAAATTCCTCTTGCACTCCTCCATCAGCTTGGCTTTTAATTTAGAGGGCAAGCTGTTTTGTTTATGATTTATCCTAGGCAATTTACAAACTCTTTGGTGCCCTGAACTCTTTCTAGGAGGTACTTTGAATATTTACTGAAGCAGATCAGCCAAGATTAGACAAACAATATTACTGTAGCAGGAGAAGCATATTTGTCATTAGAAAAGACAAAATATCTGTTTTCTTGTCCTATCATTAAGTCTCAAATGATTACATGTTGGTAATCTATTGGCTGGAGGGGTGTTTGTCATGTGTTATTTTATGCTGGTCTTTAGCAGTTTGAGCAATATGACATAGAAAACTTTTGTTTGTCCTGTAATGGCAGATTGGGGCAAGGAAGTGTGGGGGGTTAATTCAGCTTCTGCGACTCCTCCAAAACATCTTGGCATTGTAAAGGTTGTAGGGCTTTTCAAAATGAAGGGCTGACTGCTGCAGAAGCAATGTGGTTTCAGCAGAGCTTTCATCTTTCTGGTGTCTGTGAGTTGAGTTAAGGTTACACTACAGAAGTCAAGCTGCATGTAGAAGTGTAGAACAGCTCTGGCCATTGGGATGCCCTTAGTTTGGGCTTAGACTGGGTATCGTGCTCCGAAAAGCAGCAGTCTTTACAGCCAGGTTTAGCTTTCCAGCGGAGAATTGAATCAGATGCTACATGTTGGGAGTAAATTGCAGTAGCAGTGAAGAGCCCACAGCAACAGCTTTGGTGACAACTCTCCTGGGACCACGCTCTTTACTGACAGTTCCATTGCTAAATCCAGCACTGCTGTATCATCATTGCTGTTGGTAACATCCTGCCTAGGCTGAGCTGCCATGGCTGCAGTGACACCTTTTGCTGAGTCGACAGTCCCAAATTCACTTCCTTTGTGGATAAGACAGAAAGAATAGTTTATAAACACACATGGATCAGTGCTCCACCTAATAGTAGAAACATCCTTTTTCCTGAATGTAATACAACCTCATCACTCACACAGATTTACAGTTATTATAGCGTAGCATAAATGGCACATTATAAGAGCTCGAGAACATAAGAATGGTTGTATAAAGACCCTGAAACACCACTGCCCTGTTTCCAAGCCTTGGCCAGTAGCAGGTGCCTAAAAAAGGGCATTAGGAAAAGGGTAAAGGTAAACAAGATTCAACTGTTTGTGCTTCAGGGAGACTTTCTCAGTCCGGTCGCATCTTTGCAAATGTATAATGCTGGAATAGTTACAAATGGATGGCTGGGAAGAAATGCTTCAACTTCAACTGCTAAAACCATCAAAACTTATTTGATCCTGGCGAGTCGTAAGGTGAAGAAATTAGGTATAAAGTCAAGGAATACCAAGGTGGGTGTGGGTGTAGCTGAGGATCAGCGGTGGAGACAAGACTTTTACTGCGCTGCTGGGAAAGGGAGATGGCACCGAGGGAGGAGCTGCAGCCCAGCAGGACATCCCCTGCAGCCTGGGCAGACAGCTCTGCAAGGGAGTAAGGGCTAAGTGAACCACTGGAAAAATTATGTGGCGTTTAATCTGCATTTGACAGTCTTCCTCCTTCTCAAATCACCCCAGAGCACCATACAGGAGGAACTTTGTCCATTCAGGCAAATGTGATTTAGTTGCTTCTTGGACTTGATGATCCTTCATGTTAAGATTTTCAGCTTTAAACTCAGGCGTGTTGGCTCATTTTTTAAATTCCATCTGGTGGGCCAGGCCTCCAGTCCTTGTCTCTAAACAGCATCACCAAGAGCTGGTGAAAAGCATTGATCCTCCCTGGTTGTCTGTAACTCCAGCCATATACAATCAGACGAGCCAAAGTAAACACAAACTGGGCAACTATTCCAAGAACGAAAACACCTCATTTGTTGAACCTCCAGGCCTCAAAGACGCTTTGTCCATTTTTACTTCAAACTTTCCAGAAAGAAAAACCTGTTCTTCCAGAAGATCATGGATGTAAAATTCCAGATGGATTGTTGCAGACTTTAAAAATTAGGGAAAAAAAATTGTCCGAGACTGGGAAACTACTGTAACATGAATACTATTTTGGACTAATGTCTCTCCTCAAAATACTCCCCAATATAGCAACATTGGACAATATGATGTATTTGGTAGCTTGAACAAACTGGCAAAGTGCTGGTATTTTCAGGATTTAAATGATACAAATTGCATTTCAGTGCACTAGAAACACTGAATGCATTATGGTACATTTAAATAAAACATTTTACTGAGTATTAAATGAGGAAGCATTCAGCTGGTTTTGGCTGGAGAGTCATGCATTTAGAAAACCTGAGCTTTTTTACACACTGTAATATTAGTTATTTGGCAAGAGACTCTCTAAACCCTCATTAGTCAGATTGCTGATTTGGCAACAGTGAAATGCGTCTGTTTATGAGTAAATCCTCACATTATCTTCCTCTCCTCTCCTGTTTTGCCCTTTTTCCATTAAGTATTTCTCTCTGGAGCCATCTCACCTCTGCTTTCCTCTGATAGCCCGTTGCCCCTTTCAAATGCAGGACTTCCTGCAGGTGATGAATGGCTCCTTCCAAAGGCCATCAGCTACTCAAAGCTTTGAAACCAGCCATGCTGAGGTTCCCATCTCCTTCCCCTTTTTTGTGCTTTAGCATTTCAGGCAACAGTCAAGCCAAGACTAGCATCTGACACTTGTGTGTGGGAGGAGGTTTTCCCCAGGGGTGATGTATCAAATTTGCTTGTTTATTTTTTTTTAGGTCTTTAACAGTCCCTGTTCCTCACTGTGTGTGAGGAATGTTTCTGATGAAGTTTGAACTTTTGGGTTCTGTGTTCAGGGTTATAAAATGAGCTATTATTTGCTTTGTCCACCTATGAGAGTCCTGCATCAGGAAACTCACCCACACATGAGATCTGGAAATTTTTGATAGTAGCTTGCTGTGGGTTGTCCTTCCACTGCTTCCCTTCACTGTGGTGGAAAGCTGGCAGAGTGAAATTTATCCATAAAAAAGCTTTTGAGAGAGATATTCTCCCTTCTAGAGCCGCACTCCAAGATTCAAATATGAACAATTTAGGAGCACTGTTTACTCTTCCACTCTGTGTGAAAACTATAAGGCTGTAAGAATAATTGATCTAGAAACTAAGTCTAGGCCATGCCAGTTAATGTGAATTAACAGTGACTAATTATGAATGTGGGAGGGGGGAAAAGCAAAGGTCATTTTGACCCATTCTACACCAAAAGCTTGGAGTCTGTTCAGAAAAACTCCTGCCTACCAAGACCCGCTAAACAGTGCTTTGATCTCTGTACAATGCTCTCAATTAGAGGGAGGGAATTTTCAAACAAAAGCTTTTTTAAATTTCCTTTAGAATGAATAATTTTGAGGGTGGTGGAGGATGGCGGCAACAATTGAAGGAAATAATCGCTCACTATTTGCCCAGACATTTTGCTAAAACATGAAAAGCTGCGAGAAAGCACCTTTGGGGGGGCTGGCTACAGGTATTAAACTGGGCACAGCCTGCTGGGGTCTGTGTGGGTGCAGAAGATGATATTTAGGCATATACACATGGCTTTGTATGACCCTTGTCTCAAAGTATTTCACCCTATGGACTTTGCTTTCTCCAGCAAATTTAAGACCTGCAAGACCTTGCTTAGAAATCAGAGCGGTTTTTTTCAAAATGCATTCATCTACCAAATGTCTCACATTAGTTACAAACAGAGGCAAACCCAGGTCACCCCCACTGCCCATGTCATCATTGGAAGAGGAGAGCAGCTCATCTGATGCTCTCCTAACACCGTGAGGAGCTTTGCCTCACAGCCTGGACTGCAGGACTCTATTAGTAGACGTGGGTTATCCTCACTGCTCATCCTCGTTTTTCTTAATTCCTACTTACATGCTGCCTCACTCTGACTCTTTCTAATGTCAGCTCTGCCAGTTTCAACACTCAGTTGACCATAGCCCTGTGGAAGTAAGGTTTTCCATTCTCTTCTTCCTGTCTTTTGATGCTGTCCAGTACTTTTGACAACCAGATTAAGTTAAACATGAACAATGAGATTGTTGCCTGTCCAGTGCTGTCAGATGTTGTAGGCAGAGTGACAGTGAGACAGCTCTCCTGATCTGGCAGTATTTCACAGTAGATTAAAGACTGGAACAGTGCTGGTGACGGCAAAATCAGTCCATATGGGTTTAGCAGTATTTTCCATACAGGAGATTAACATCAACATGCTGCAAGGGAGCTGAAAGGAAGCTCTTCAGAACCAGCACACAGAGTTTAGATTAATGTTTTGGCTGAAGAGTCATGCATGTCACTGAAATGATGTTATTTGTAGCAGGTTACTCAAATCAAGCTTGGAACAGGAGGAAGCCTGTGGAGACACGTGCCATCCACGTCGAGTCTTTTCGGTGAGTGAGTTACAGATAGGCCTGTGGAAAATGTTGTTTATAAGTAATGAAAAGGCTTCCAGGGAAATTTATGTCCGAGAAATCCACCTACAGCTCGTGTAAGGCATTGGGCTTGTGTGAGAAATTCTGGGTGTGAGGAGTAGAATGGTGATAGTGTTAATGGGGAACATCGTGACAGCTCTCCTTCCATCCAGCAGCTTGGAAAAGGAAAGACATGATCTGGCACTTGCAGTAATTCAGGACACAAGAAGGCTGTGAATGCAAACCTCAGCTGGTATTACTTGTTGAGTGCTTTAAAACGAAATCTGAATGCAATCTGTAGCTGGTTTACTGTATGCTTGTAAGTCCTGCCATCTTTCAAAGGTTCCTACTCTCAGAGTGTGGTTAGGCATAGTGTTTCCACTAAGTCAAGACAAGGACCAGAAGAGAGCTTGCAGGCGGATTGCAGGTAGGGCTGGTTGTAAGCAAACTCATGAAGGAGATGCCTTGACTCCTTCTGCCTCAAGACATTTGGGACTGGTAACCTCAACTTTCCCTCCAGAGAAAGCGTGGCACTTCCAGGGTCACGATGGTGACACCTCAGTTGGCCTTGGAGGTTATCTCCTCAGGTCAGCTTGCTGAGGTGTTTGAAGTTGGCTGAGATGCACATGAGCCTCTGCTGCTGAGAGGAATGGTCTAAGGGCACAGCTCCTCAAGCTGGAGGGACCCATGTAAGCAATCTTTGTATGAGGTGAGAAAGGAGGTAAATACCAGAAAATGTGGTAGAAATAAGTTCCTGGGAGACATCTTAAGGTGTTGCTCTAAACTCACAATGCAAAAGCATTGTGGCTTTCAGAGGAACTGACATCAGTAGAAAAGGAAACACCATCTTCTGGTATCACACATGAAGACATGAGGCACTCACTGCTGCAGGGACAGGCTTAGCCATATTCAAAAAAAATGTGTTCTTAGCAATAAGGGGGATACCTGGGTGTAAGTTATGCATCCTAACAGCTTGTGTGTTAGGAGGCATAGTACACCTTTTAGATAAAAGATTAAGTCATTCCTTAACTATTTCAGTGCAGGATGGGTATTCTGAGGGAGAAGATTATTTAAAATTTGCCTGCAGTCATGATTTAATGCAGTTATCTCAAGTATTTGCCACTGGCTACTGTCAGAGTCAAGATACTGGATTAGATCAGCTTTGGGTCTTCTTTAAAATGTCAGCTTCTGTATTCTGAGGATGGGGGAAGACAATCTGTAGATCTGCAGATAGATATGCAGAAGATAAATACAATTTTCATGTCTTTCCCTCATGCCTCACTGACTTTGCTAATGTGGCATGAAGAACAAAGGGTATCCAAGCCTAGATGAAGTGTTTCAAAGTCCAGCTGCCTTTGCTGGCTGAGAGGGGCTGAAGTAAGCTGTGACCAGTATTTGGATCTTGTTCTTCTGTTGAGAGATGATTTTACCATAACAATGCATTTCAGTCACTGTCTGGATTCAGGTGGAATTTCACCTGTCCCACAAAGGTGTGCCCTGACCTCCCCAGGCCCTCCCATCACCAGTATCACACCCCTATCACCTGTATTATGCAGGCAAGTGGGAATCTGATACCCTCTACGTAGTCCCAGTAGAGACACAACATTTTCCCTAGGACTTAAGTCCCTTAAGGTTTGCCAATCCATGAAGGGGTCCAAAGTCACTAACATTTATTCATATCCTTAAAAAGATTCCTGCCACTCCAAGAGAGATGAATGAAATGTCCCAGCTCCACAGAGATTACAGTTCTTTTTTTAATGATTTCTTTGGGGCTTTGGCTCATAGGCAAAGTCAGCATCAAAACAAGAAGTTAAAGAAACAAATGCTAGCAGGTTAAAACAACAACAACCCACAGGAACACAAACAGAACCTGACTCTCTTTTTTCTTTTTTCCTTTTTTTTTTCTTTTTAAGCACAAGAGACTCCAATAATTTATAATGGATGGAGTTCTTTTGATCTCTGTACTACCCACTTAAGCTTTTCCGTACAGTTACTCAACCATGCAGGGCATAAGGTTAAAGGAAGAAGATTTCCATGGTCAGATGGAGCAACAAGTTATTTTTCTTTGAGCCTTAATTCTTTTTACATGAATGTGATGACAGCAAGTTATACAAAAATGCACCAACTCATGCGTTTCCCTCTCCAATCTTTGATAGATGACATATGTGCATATATCCCAGCTGTTACTTAAATAAAGCTGCATGTATACAATATGTCAGAGACAACACAGGCCAAACTCTATCATACAAATACTTAAGATACATAGGCTAAAATCTATATTTTGTCTCCAAAATTCCTAAAACAAACTGACAGCTGCCTCCTTCCAAATCACAGGAAGATCAAGGTTCAAACTAACACTACTGATGGGAGTTTTGTTCCCCTAGTCCAGTCCCACTATGTTTTGGCACCCTAACTGGGAACTGGGCTTTATGACTCTTTTATCCCCAGAAGAATCTTAACCCCTGTTTGTATTTACATGTACTAGATCTGGAACCTGTTATGACTGGACAGAGCAGAGTGATGAACACAGAATCATGTGTAACCCAACCAGGCTAGGGCATGACAAAATTTCTCTTGGAGACTGAGACAGGGAGCAGCACAGAGCTTACCTGCTTAGAGTGGCTGGGTTCAGCAGGCAGCTGGGAGCTTTATGACTCAGTGTGTGTCCCTGAGGTGGGACTGTTCATCATTTCTTACCAGGAGAGAATGAGTAAGCCAGTGATAGACACATTGTTCATGTACCCAAGAAGACATGTCCACCTAAAATTGCAAATTGATTTATTTGTGGCTAAGACATGTGGCTGGGACCTGGGTTCTTAGATGTCACACCACTGCCTTGTCTGACCTCAGAAAAGTCACTGTGTCTTTCCAGCAACTCCAGCATCCTGCCTTTACCTCTTAAGAGAGTAAAATGCTACTCTGCCTTGCTATTTAACACATAAGGCTCTCAGGGTTCTATCTTCCTTTTTGCATACCAGCCACCTGTGTTTACATCAGGCCTCCAGTGACCGTCATTGTGGTATCTACATTATTAAATCAAGATGCCCCCTCTTTCACAGATACCAGCAGCTCCACTTCATTAATCAATTAACCTGGGAGACCCAGGAATGCGTCTGCATAGACAGCATGAAGATCCTGGCCTTTTGCAGATGAAGGAGTTAATGAAGAACAACAACATTTTTGAACATACCAAGCCATGATAAATGGATGTAGGCAAACACAGGTCCTGACACTCTCTGTCAGCACACAAGAAGGGCCTCGCAGTATTTTCTGCTTGACAGACCTGGCTAATCTGCCACTCCACCCTGACTTTGAGTACATGAAAATCCTCACTCACCCATCTGCTGTGAGAACATGTGTGTTGAGGGTTAGATAGGTGAAACATCTCATATCTGTCAGCAATGCCTGCAAAGTGAGCAGGGAGGGCTTTCTGAGTGATTCGCAGTTTCTGGCTTGAGTAATGTTAAGCCTCGAACGTCTGCAAGCAAGTCTCTGCTGCTGAAAAAAAGGAGCAGAAGCAGGTAAGGAGAGAGAGTGAGAAATGCACATGGAATAGATCCTGAGTTTTGTCATGTCAAAACAAGAGCTGACATAATCCAGCAATAAGCACTGTCAGCCTGATAATGAGTCACCTGTAAGTGGAGCATCTCCACAGCGTGCAGCCTCCTGCCAAATGACACTGCCCCAGTGCTGGGCATAGATGAACAAAAAACAACAGAAGAGCCCTTTGCCAGCAATTTCAAAGGCAGCCCCAGTCAAACCCTCTCAGGGAGGAGTTTTCCACATTCATCATCTGGCTTATCAACGCTGTCTTGAGCAGAACCTAGATGCAGGCTTTGTGAGTGCCAGAGCACATGAACAATGGTTGAAGCAGGGAGGGCGATGATAAGAAGAGAGTGCAAAGCACATGTTTCAAGTTCTACCTTTTCAAGCAAGTGTTGGGGCCGGGGAAGCTGAGCTTGGGCTGAGTGCCAGCATTCCCTGCAATTTAATCCTAGCCCTTGGAGGAACAAGCTGTTATCCTCGCTCCATGTCAGTGTCTCCCCCTTATCTCACATTCGAAATTCTTTAACCACTTCAAAACAAAATATCTCCAAGGAACACTTCAGAAAATGTGTTTTCTTTTGTCTCTTGAAAACACTGATGAGAAGAAAAGCTCTTTTGTGTTTTGTGTAAGAAGCCTTTCAGTGTCTGGGCTCTAAGTGCTCTCTTCTGTTCATTCACTTTCCCTGAAGTCTCACCCTGTTGTAAGAGGAATAGTCTTTTCCACATGGAAGCCTGAAAATCTGAGATATTGAAGAGGGGGAAGAACAGGCAATGGGCAGAGCACCAGGCATATAGAAAAACATTAAAGTAACACCAAGGGGCTAAGGAAGGCCTGATGATGTGCCTGAGTAGAGCCAAGACACCTCTCAACGCTGCTTCCTTAAGACTTGCAACCAGCAAGCTTGGGTGCTGAGATGGCTGCTGGCTTTGCAGGTGATGTTGCCTCCTTTCCAGCTGTTATGAAGACATTCACCTCATCTAGCTCACAGTGCAAAGGGATGCTGTTGAACTAAAACATTGGAGAGCGATCAAGGAGGTTTGTGAGCAGGAGCACTCAGAAAAGCTGAAGGAGAAGAGTGATGAGTGACTTGGAAAGACACAGAGGCTCATGGAGTAAAGGGTAGGCCAGAAAAGTGGGGTCTGGTTTGAAGAGTTCTGAGGAGAGAGACTGCATCCAGCTCCAGGAGGGGTTGAGGGCTGCCTCCCAGTTGTTTTCATAGGCCTTCTTCTTGAAAAAACAGTGGGGGATTTGCTCCACAGCAATCAGTGGGAGCCTTGGTCTTCAGGGCGGGCATGTGACAACATCCAAACAACTCTGCTCTCAGCCTACTGCAAGCACAGCACTTCAGAGGATAGTATGAGCAAAGAGAGGGTTAACCCACTACTGTAAACTCATTACATGCCATAGAGATGACATAAGGCACAAAACTGATAAAGGAAATATCACCAGTGATCTCAAATAGCCATAACACAACCTGGCCAGCTCTCTTTGGACAAGGAACAGTCTGCTGCAAGAAGACCTTGCTTAGGCTGCCCATTTGACAACCATGCCCAGAATGCCAGAACTTTGCTCTAGCCAAGGGGCTATGGGGACAGAAGAGCATGGTTTTTGGCTCTCCTAAGAGGCTTGAGGCTCTGTGGTTTGTCTGCCTTTGGTACCCTCATGAGCATTCTCACCCTGCCCAGTTGTGTGCATGTTCTCTTGGAGTCCCACCCTGTTGCACTAGGGACAACAAGGACGATCAACAGTTAATTCTTATGTGTCCAGTTTCTCAGCAAATTCTTTTTTTTAACCACGCTTTCTTTTGTGATGTTTGAAAATAACAAGTCTCCTGAATTCTGGTTCTTTGTAATCATATGCTCCCCTGGGGCTTGAATCAGCACCCATGAGATACTTGGCTTCCTAATTTCTCTCTCTTTACCTGGTTTTTCCTATTGTGGCAATGATTTGGATTCCTTCCATTCCTTCCACTGGAGAATCTTAAAAATTCTGCTACCTTTAAGATAATCACAGATGTTGTGATTGAAAATTTGGTATGGTTCAGAAGAAAAATACTTTTTTCTTTTTCCTCATAAATTATTAAACAAGGGTGTCCTGCTTGTGCTTCTTGTTGAAGTTTGGAACAGATTTTCTAAGTCATTCTATTTGAGACCCACATGATCTCTGTACTATCTGTGCATTATGGAAGACTGCATCTCTAATCAAATGTCAGTGCAATGTGATGTTTCTCTGCATGGAATTTTTTATTCAGTAAGACAGAAAGTCTAACCTGTCCTGCAATATTCTGGCACTTGGAGGTATCTACATACTGTTTAAGTTTCTTAACCTTAAAAAGAAGAAAGTATTTCTCTCTTAGATGAGGAGTTGTGTACAAAGTTCTGTCCTATGGTAAAATTTTATAAAAGCCCTACAAGATTCAAGCACTGACAAAGTGATAATTCAGCATACAAGGTCTTTGTCTGGGATGGCAAAGTTGCTGAAGTTTAGTAGTCTTCTGAGGCACAATTCTCTTTTTTTTTTTTTTTTTTCACTTTTCCCCCCTCTAATGATTTTAAAGCCATGGATTCACACCCTGTGAGCAGCCCCTATTGTGCTCTGGCAGAGGAGGGCTTATCTCACCGAAGTAGGCGTCACGGTGACTGTTTACGAACAAACCACACAAAACTTGGCTAAATCTTAATGGGCCTATTTACGCAGTATCAAGGGTGAAGTAGACTTGGACCCCACAGCACGTTCAAATTACATGGCTTTAAGTGAATTTAGAGCTTGTCAAAGGAGCTGGTTTGACAGCCCAGGAGACTAAAATCCTCTGTTTACCTCCCGAACAGATATCACATGGACCACTCACAAGTGCCCCTCTGTGCTAATCCGCAGAGGATAGGAGCTGTTACAGCTCCCAGCTACCCAGCCTGGCTCTGGACCTCAGCCTGCAACAACCTGGGCTTTTAGTTCTGGAGGCACCTAGTTCAATCCCAGCGTGTCAGCCAAGACAGGGGCCATAACAAACTTCCCTAACGTGTTCCAGTCCGACCCCAGAGAGCTCTTTCTGAGGGCTGAACAACACTACTCTGTACCCAGGGAGTCAGGTACTGCTATGGCACTAGTATGGAGAGGAAGCATGAAAAAAAACCCCAACAGCTTAGGGATAAGATCACAATGGGCAGAAAGAAACAGGAAAGGGAATGAAAGAAAGAAAAATTAAAATTAAACAGCAGGAAAGGTTGGCCTGCCTCACACTTTCCAAGGCAAATTGATTAAGACAGCTGCATTCAAGAGGGCTTTCTGTTATTAGGTCTAGGAGATCCCTGCAACTTCATTTTCATTCATTAAAAAAAAAGACCATACTTTGAAGATCTCTTCAGTGATGGAATAGCATTCAATACTCCTACAAAAATCTATAAAAACCTTTTTACTCTAGGGTTTGGTTCTTCTGGGACTAACTAGTTCTGTGTTGGCTGTTAGAGGTAGAAAATTACCGGCCATGCCTTCTGTTCAGAGGCAGGGAGTAGTTTTTGGCAACCCAGACTAGAACCAGAACAGCTACTAGGAAAAAGGTTTGCTTTGGTGAAAAATGGTGGATATAAGGCAGAGGGTTCTACAGGGAGCTGACAGGCTTTTGGGCTAGTGGGTATCCAGCTAGCCACAAAATAGACAACACCCACACAGCAGCCCTACATTTTACCACATTGTTGCTGATGTTTAGGTCTAGCTGAGCTGTTGTTAGGTGCGTGGAAGGATGCCTGGAGGTTTCTGCAGGGTTTGGGTTGGTTACATAGGGAAACCTGCTGCATCAGACGGTTTCCAAGCTGCCATTGCTTGTTCAAGTCCAGGTGTAGCTCTTTATTGGCTGTTGAATGGTGGGGTGAGACATTCATAAGGTCTGTGTGCTGCTCCCTTATGTTGAATGGGTTGGTGTTGCACTGCCTAATGAGATGTGGCTAGAAGCTGTCTCAAATGGGGGGAAGTGTTTCTTTGTTTTGGCACTTCATTTCAGTTCACAAGCAGCCAATGGAATTTTCCTCTGGCTTTTCAAAAAATCCAAACTCACCTTTGGTCAGAAATGAAACATGGAAAATTTCAGCAAAGGTTGCTGATTTTTTTTTTGGAAGTTTCAAATTTATTAAAGAACAAAAATGTATGGAGATGGTTGGTAAACCAGAGCCTGCAGATGCAGATGGAGGAAATGTGCTTTGCCTCCTTTGATTTGAGGAGGCATCTTCATAGTGATAAAAGTACAGGATTCTTCACTGTTAGCATAGGGGTGATGATCACTTTGTGCAGCTCTGAGAGAGCAGATCATGCACCAGTTCCAGTCTGTAAAAGCAAGAGGGAGATAACTTCTGTCCACTCTGAACATCAGCCAGTTTCTATTTGCTCACTGTAGTGGTGATTTCACAGAAGTCAGTGGAGCTTCACCAGCCTAAGGAGAAGCAAACACAACATGCTGTGACAGAACTATGCACTGAACCAAGCCCTATTTATTCCTATGACAAGAATAAACATGAAGACTGGAATATTTTCACTTCCTGCTCCCTAACCCAGTTGAGTTTCTTCTTCGGGACTTTTATTGTTTTCCCTGTATTTGAACTGCAAATAGGAAGAGATAAAAACACACTTATGGGAAAGAAACGCAAATCGAAGAAAAAGCACCTCTGTGGTCCTTTATTACCCAGGTGTGATTCTGATCTCGCAGAGTAAATCTGGAGTTAGTCTACTCAAGTGAATGGGTTCATTCTGGAAAGTCAGAAGTGAGTCCAGCCCTGTATGTTTTGTTTTGCTGGGAAGCAGCAGTAGGGCTTTAGAGCAAGCATTACACCCATTTGTTTAATGAAAACCCTCTTTCTTACGCAGTAATCATGGGCACCTCTCACTTTTAATTGCTTTTAAAATGCAGAGTATTGCTGGACTGCAGCAGTAATTTTATATCTTGGCTCCATTTGGCCTTGATTGCATCAGTAGCAGTTAAGAAGTGAGCGCTGAATAGCGTTTCACTGTTTGGTAAAATAATTACTGCTCTGGCTCAACATTTCAATTAATCCTTTCAGTGCTGCTGGAAAATGCTTGTGCCTGTGAGTCCTAACCACATATTCAGTGGAAGGGTCCTTCCCATTCACTCTCAGATGGTTTTGCATAGAGTCTCTCATGCAACTGAGATAGTGAACGAGTAAAGACATGAAGAAGAGAAAAAAAATTATTTGGTAAGTGTGGAAAAGGGAGAAAAATATATGTTTGGAGGCATGTCCTGAAAGAGGGGAACAGATGTTGCTTACACTGCATGGCAGAGAGAAGAGCAGGTAAAACTGTCCTTTTAAAGACCTGGAAGCTCCCTACCTGGGCTCAGGCTTGGATCTCACAGACTTGCCATTGGTCTTGAAATTCCCACAAAACTGCTTCCACTCGCTCACCCTGGAGCTCCTCAGTGGTCACAGCCTGGTAGGACAGGGAGTGAGGTGTGAAGACAGGCTAAGAAAGTTGAGGTTGTTCAGCCTGGAGAAGAGAAGGAACTGTAGTGATAGGACAAGGAATAATGGGTACAAATTGAAAGTGGGGAAATTTAGATCAGATATTAAGAAGAAATTCTTTACTGTGAGGGTGTTGAGGCACTGGAACAAGTTGCCCACAGAAGTACTGGGTGCCCCATCCATGGAAGTGTTCAAGGCCAAGTTGGATGCGACACTGAGCAACCTGGTCTAGTGAAATGTGTCCGTGCTCATGGCAGGGTGTTTGGAACTGGATGATCTTTAAAGATCCCTTCCAATACAAACCATTCCACGATTCTGTGATTCCAAGACCCACAGTCTAGTGACTGGTGTGCAAGAAATACAAAAGCAAAGCCCCTAAATCCTTGATCCCAGACAGTTCATGGGAATGTAAAAGGGCTTGAGCCATGCAAGGGGCACCACACAAGGATGTTAGTCCCAAATTGCTCTCAAATGGACTTGGATCATGTGCACCTACTGCTTTCCTTGGCATTGAGGTCCTCCTCTGAGTACTGCTTTGCTTCTTGCTTGGCCGGGGCAGCTCTCCCAGATCCCCACATTGCACTGGGGCTGATGTTTTCCCAGCATGAGCCCTGCAAGGCAACAAGGCTCTTACCTTTTAGACAGCAAGAAGTTCTTCATCACTGCAGAAAGCTTGAAACTGAGAACTATGGGGCTCAGCTTTCAGCAAAAAAATCAAAACACTAGTTACTATTTTTTATTTTTTTGAGTCTCATAATTTTTAACCCAGTAGTTTTTACTCTTGGCTCACTCTTTCATTCTGAGGGTTAGTCATATTACATAAATTAACTTATCCAGTAAAAATTAGCTCCATTCAATATAATTAATGCAATGGGGCATAGGAACTAAACCATTTCAGTGAAATTAACAGCAGTGGTGCAGCACCAAGCCCCATGCCTGCTTGAAGTGAGGCAAAAGTGTTGGAAATAATCTTAGGGTTTTATTATGTCTGTGTTTTTGAACTTTCTGGAGAATACTTGCTTTGGAGAAGCTGGAACATATGGAAGTTCACAAAGAAAAGTGACATTTGAGTAATTAGTTTTTTGAAACTGGTCTGAAATTAATTTGAGAACAAATTAAAAAAAAAAAAAAGTAGCCTATAAAATATAGGGCTTTGATCAGAAACAGAAATTTCAGCACAATCTGACTTCATCCTCTTTCCTCCACAGCAAGTCTGAAGCCATGTAAGAGAGCTGCTTGGCCTGTTTGTGCTCCATCTGTAGTTTTTGGAAACAGCCCTCTGTCTGGGGACAGCTGATCCCACCTCAGATGGAAGACATGAGGCCAGGAGAGAGTGTCCATGTGGACACTCCGTTTTCTTGCTTGTTAGTGAAGAACTCTGAATCAGAAAGATAACAATTTTGCCAGAAAAACATGTATCTCTGACATCGTGGTGCCTGCTGCAAGACAGCAAGACTAATTTGGCTGCAGAATCCCTGTGTGACTTGGTACTGAGGGTCTGACACTGTTAACCTTGGGTAGCGTGGATAAGGTAGAGGAAGGGGGTCCTTCTGTTCCCAAAGCTGCTGCAAGGATCAGTTCATTGCTCCAGAGATGCAAATAGGCAACAGCCACGGATATGTGTCACCCTATAGACTATCGCACCTTGAGGAATGAATATCTGTAACAAACAGACCATGAGCCACCCTTGGGGTGAAGCATGTTCTCCTGAAACATTTGCTGATTTTAAAGGGAGAACAAAATCAAAACAGCAGAGCCTTCGCAGCTGATTTCGTTTATTTTTATTTCAATATTGGAGGACCGTCCTCCTAAATGTTCTGAGTCAATTATTTGCTGTGAACTGTTCGCTCAGCTAATCCCAGCACAAGGCAACTTTCATATTGCGCTCACAAGAGCGCCAGCCTTGTTCGGAGCCTGTCAGCACAAGGGATTTCTGTTTGTGAACAAAAGTCTTTACACATTCTGGCTCCGAACGTGTGCGCTGTCCTTTCGAAGCCAAAAAGACTCTCTCCCCGTGCCAGTTTGTGTTTCCAAAGTTGCTCTGTGTCCTCTCGTCATCAGCCAACTGTGCTGTGCTACTGAACTACGTTTTTGGAATTACAAGGAGAGCTCGACCAGAGGGGGATTGAGGACAAACTCCACAAGCTCTGGGCCAAATGTGTCCCAGGCGGTACATGCCCTTGTCCACGAGGAAGGTGCCGCTGTGAGCAGATGCAGAAGGACCTCAGCTATGTGGGGTTTGAGGTGCTGATGTGCTTCTCTGCTTCTGTCACACAGTTTCGGGTTTATTTTGGTGGAAATGAGAGAGCAGGAGTTAGCTTGGCTGCTGCCCAGAAACCTTCCTTAACTCTCTCTGTGGATGCTTCTCCCTGGGAAGTCGCAGCTCTGTTTCCAAAGGAGCTGGGCACTCTGGCACGCAATTTCCCAGAGGCACAGAGACGTAAAGTCGCCTGTGGTTAGAGACACAAGCGAGGCCCCACACGTTTGATGCATCGATGAGGTGACAGCATCCACCAACTTCTGGATCAGGCTCACCAAGGCAGAGGAGCAGCAGACCTCACACTGGCACTGGCCACACTGGTGCCCATTTGGGAGATACCTTCGGTGATTTGCATGAGTGTTGAACTGACTCATAATTCAGTGTTTCACAGAAAGATAGATGTTGGTATAAACAGAAAGATCTGTTGGTATAAAACATCTCGCTCTTAGGATGAGCACTACCTATCACTATGTTTTTCTGTGGAGGGAATGCTGCAGTTTTCCAGCAAGACTTGACATAAATTCTGCTATTCCTGCACGATCACCTCTGAATTCTGTCTCCTGAGTATTATTTCTTATAATGGATATAGATGCCAGTTGTGTTTCAGAAGCCAGTGCCCTTAAAAATTCTGCCATCTCTGGGGGTCTGAGAATAGGGGAAGCTTGTGAGGTCTGATATATATGAGGTTTAAGTAGGAAAATACCAGGAACAGTTCTAAAAATACTTGGAATCAAGAAACCTTAGCGAAACTCCTTGTACACAAATAGGCACTGAATGTCAGGACAGTGTAACACAATTTTTTTCCACCAACAATCTTTTATCAGATTATTAACAAAGAATTGTACAGTGTTACTGCTGTTCTGTCCTCCACCTCACATATATGCCCACCATCCCTGCTGACATACGGGTGTTAACCTCAGACTGAAATTGCCACTAGCAGTGATGTGAAGATAAATCAAATTAGTTTTACAGTGATGTGTTTTGCACATGCAGACATGAGAAAGGTCCCTAGAGTCCCTCAAAACATTTTTCTTCTCTCATGAGCACTGTTTTAGAATTTACCAATGCAGTGAAGACACAGGATTAATGAATCATCTCATTTTTTCCCTTAATTCTTCCTATTAAGTTTGAGAAACAACGGGCTTCACTGTAGAAATTGGTAAGATTTTAAAGTAAGCATAATCTCTGCAATTTAAAGCACTGCTTGCATCAAAAAGTTACAAGATGTAGGGCTTCTGGATTTTTGCAGTGGACATACTTTGGAGATGGCAAAAAGTAACCCATCATTCCTGTGGCCTAGAAAAGGATAGAGCAGGTCTTGCATATTTCTAAAGAGGAAACCGTAGAAGAAAAAGGTATTTATGTATTACCAGCAATTTGGTGAAGAAGAAACATAGTAAATTTGCAGAAAGGCCATCACAAGTGCCAGTCTGACCATGCTACTTCAAAAACTAGAGATCTCTGAAAAATGGTAGAATCCCTTTTTTTCCTGCCCAGCCAATATTTTCTGAGGGAAATACTGAGCATACCCACAGAAAAGAAGGTAAATGGGATCACTAGCAAAATAAAACAATCTTGCAGAAAATATTGTACCTGACTGCTATGCTGTGAAATGTGAGACCAGGTCAGGCGAAGAAACCTGTGATGTCTACTGACTGAAATCATCTTGGTCCCTTACTGAACCAGAGCAGGAATGTGGGAAAGCTGGTTCAAGTCCCTGCTCCTCCACAAAGTATTTGTATGGCCCTGGGCAAATCCCTCCTTTGCTCTGTGTTATAGTTGTTCATCTAGGAGTGGAATCAAAAATACGCTTACAATCTCTTTGCACACGAGAAAATAACTGCACTGGATTCTGAGGTACTTAGGTAGAAGAGAATACCAAATTTATTTGGTTTAAACTTATACTTAAGACTGGGAAATTATTTTTTTGGACAACAAAAACCTTATTTTTGAGACTATTTAGCAAATGAGCTTATTCATTTCTAACACAGTCAGAGGGTGAATTCCCTAAATCAATGTAAAAAGGCAGTGATTAGAATCATTGCCTAAACAAAGAAAAAGGACTTTGAGCAACCTGGTCTAACAGGAGGTGTCTCTTCTCATGGCTGGGATGTTGGAGCCAGATGGTCCTTAAGATCCTTTCCAACCCAAACCATTCTAGGATGTTATGATCCTTTGAAATCCCAGCATTTCTTGATGTGGAGCTGGTGTGAGACTGATGGTTCTGCACCTTCATTCTCCTGATGGGAGAGGAGAGCTTACTGTGTGTGAGGGAAGCAGAAGGTACTCAGCAGGAGGAAAGTCCTCTGAGGTACAATGCCAGCCCCAATTTACAAAACCTTTACTGGTACTTAAGTGCTTCTTTCTGCACCATAAGAAATATCTTACCTTTTGAAACATGAGCAAGAAAGAGGGTTTCCCACCTTGGATGTCTGGCTTGTGGTTCAGATAACAATTCAAGTTCTTTTTTTTCAGCTCATGTCTTCCCATCCCCACTGGCTTCTCTCCCATGAAATGGGAAAGTATCTCATCCCCTTCCCATGAAGCTGGAAAGTTAACAAGTTTTCTTCTGATTCTACATGTTCTGAAAAACAGAAGTTTTTTTAATAATTCCATAGCAATTACCCTTCATACTCTTGCCACGTTGTCCTGTTTCTTGCACAATCTGTCAAGAGAAGCCTTGAGGATATCTTATAATGGCAGCTCAGAATTCTCCTCCCAAAGAAACCATTTCCTCTTCCTAAGCATGAAAAATAGGGAAAACCAGCCAATGTGATATCAGAAAGAATTGAGAAAATAATAACAGGCTGTTGGGTTCTGTGAATTGTAATGATAAAATGTTAATCCACGAGACGGAGGGAGTTCGCCCACGCTGTTATCAGGGCTACGTATTTAAAGGTGAGGATGCAAAAACCCAGGCTTTCCTGCTGAGTTTCCTTTTGGAACCTCTGATTACAGGACTGCCCCAGCCCACTCAGGACCCACGTTTTTGTGCCCTACAGATAGAGGCTTAGAGGATCATTTTGGTGGGCAATACCCCAGATGACCACCCCGATATCCCACATAGGTCCACACCCCTCCTGCTGATGCCCATCCTTACTCTGCTCCCAGGCAGCTATGCAAGTGTGAAGGCCATGGAAGTGCCAGTGTCCACTGGTGGAGTAAATTCTGACCCAAGAGCTTTCAGTGCAGAAGCAGTTCCAGAGACAAAAGGGGGCCTTTAACAGTTCGCTAATAATTGAGTATTTTTCCCTTCAAAAAAAAGGGAAGCAAAAAAATAAGAGCTGGAAAAAAATCTTAGAAAACCCCACAGTATGTCTGGTTATAAGCAGAGGTGGAAAAGTAATTTCATAAAAGTGAGGAAGAGAATAAAAGTTTGGAGAATGAAAAAGTGCTGTGCTGAAGTGTGACATTTCATCATTAATGCCACTGCCACAAATTAGTTTTGTCATCTCTAAGAATTCAACAAGAGGTTAGAGATGCCCACATGAATTATAATAATGTAGCTACATGCAAGTAGTTGTGTTTTATTATATATTCACCTGAATTTAATTTTCTCCTCTTCCGCAATCATCCAGCAGACTGTTCTCCAGGGTAATATTTACGTTTTGCCTTTGAATATACAGGAATTTGGTGGAGGGCTTTTTTATTATTATTTTAAAGTGAAAAAAAAAAAATCATGATGAAACACCAGATTTCCTATGTTCTCTAGCCCCTGTGAGGTCTACAGCTGTTCTGGAGTGATAATGATCTCCAGAGACATTATAAACAGTGGCACTTTTCAGAATTACCTCTTTTTCTTGTACCAGATTCTTCTTTGAAGACCAAGCTGTTAATTCAGGAGTTCATTCCCCAGAAATCACACTTAGAAAGAAGCCTGTGTCTTTCTATCTCTTACAAAGTAAAGGGTTTTAAGCTGAGGTGCAGGAAAACGAAAAACTAAATTAAGTGTATGGATGAAGCAACGCAACAAGAGTTTCTACATTTTGGATTCTCGGGGCTAATATCTTCTTAAACATGAACTGCTAACCCTCATCAGGTGCTTGGCATTCACTCATGCTTGCTGAAGATAAAACAGAGCAGTAAAGGAAGGTGCCACCACAGCAATAGTGCTCAGATTCTAGAGAACTAGATTCAGTTGCCTGAACTGGCCTAAAATGATCTTGACAGAAACAGAGTGACCAAGCCTACCACAATGTTTAAGGTGTTTAAATTCTCTCTTTGAAATCTCTGGTGTGGTCAGAGGTCTGTGATCTCATATGTCATCACCATAGGCTGCTTCCAGATATATGCCTTAACTCCCATTTTTCTCAGGAAAATGGAAAGAGCAGACACTCCCTTCTAGGCAATAAGAAAAATCCATCTTGACAAGCTGAATAAATACTGATATCCATAGTTAGCGATAGCTAATCTCATTCTGTAAATCCAAAACTGCAGCCTATGGTGCAAATCAGCCTGCCCCCTGTGAGAAAGGAAGCAAGGTAATGGGAAATGGAAATCTGACATTCTCAAATGCTTTTCTGAGCAGTTGCATAGAAACCAATCCTTGTAGCTATCAGACAAGCAAGTGGATACCATTCTTGATGCTGCAATGTAAGGTAACAGACACTTTTACAACCCCCCCCCCCCCGTTCCTCAGAGACAGCTGAGGAAAGTTTTAATCTCACAGATTTTAGTCTCACAATATTTTGGTGAGGAAGTAAAATATGGTAGATACCTCCAGCTGAACAGCAAAAACACCAGAGACCCAGCTCCTCCAGAGGAAATTAGAGCTTATGTGCTGTCCAGGTGTCCCTGAAGGAGCCTTTGCACAAAATTCAGATTCCTGTCAGTTGTCTGTTGCCTGTCCTGGAAGTGACTTGGGATATCTCAATTCCTCCTTTAGCATGTATGAAAAAGTTTTTGTGGAGATCTAATCCAAAGGTGACTTTTGACTTATTATTAATTAAATACCTCTTATTAGACCTATTAGCCCTTTACTAATTTTTTTAAGACTTCTTCCTTACTTTTTTTTTTGAGAAAATGGCTTCGACTTTGGGTTTGCAGAACCACAAGCATTTGTGGAATATTTATGCTAAAGGCTGTGAAACCAGCTAGACAAAGAGGATTTTCCGTTTGCCTGAAATTTGCACTCAGTGGAAATGACTTGTTACAAATCAAATTATTTAGTTACAAGTGAAACAATCTTTCTAATAAATTGCTATAATTTAGCTGGAATATAACTCAATTATTATTTTCTTTCTGATAAGATAATAATTGGAATCCTTTCTACATATCATATGGCGTCTTTTATGAGCCATAAGAGTAACAATTCATTTCACTTCTTGGTGTCTTGCAAATAATTCACATTCTTTTAAATGGCTCAGTGACTTCTTTATTGACATTGTACAGAATTTTTGGAATCTATTAATGTGTTGTTGGGCTCTTTTCTCATTTTTGCTGTTGTATACTGAAGATGAATTGAGAGCAAAGTGTTCATTTAGGTTGGAAATGAAGCAAAGCAAGTTTTTCCAGATATATGAATGACTACTTTTCTCCTAGAGGAAAAAATAGCAGAATAACTGAGTGCTCTGCAGTCCTATTCCCTTATTTGTGGAACTAAACCAGGACTAGAGTGATTTGTGAGACTCCCACTTTGTCCTGGATTCCAGAAATGAGTTATCCTAGCACCAATTCTACTCTCTCTGGAAGGCAGATGAAAGCCTCAACAGAGCAAACTCAAGACTCTGGGAGGTTTGCACGTTTATTCAGGAATTTGGTAGTTGACCTAAGACTAAAATACGAAGGCAGTGAGTGCTCTTCTCACTGAGAGAGGTCACTTACACTTGAGCACAGCTCTGAAATTCCAGGGTTCAATCACTGATTTTCCTAATAACTTCGTTTTTGTTATTCTTTATGTCTTGCCAGAACCACAGCAGATGAAGAAAGTAAAATTGCATCATCCTAGCAGTTCAGTGAATACAATTTCTGCATTTATCAAGTACCAGATAGCTGACACCAAGGCAAACAAACAGGCAAATATGAGTCTGTTGCTTTATCTTTCAGCTCCCTCCTTACACATCTCCCCAGGGTATAAAACTTATGAAAGCTAAAGTGTTCTCACAAGGTTTTCTTTTTAGCTCAATTAATAGCTCTTTACAGGTCTCCTTCACCGCAGGCTCCTTTGGACACCAGTGTTTTGTTGAACTTGTACACCCTTCCTCCGAAACGGAGGTTACTCGATAACCATTCACACAACACTCACTGCATTGATGAACAAGAGTGCAGAGCACTGTTCACAGATTTCTGGAAGCTTATCCTCAGCCAAATTGTGAACAAACCCCTGATCCAAATTATGAACAAACCCCATCGGCCTTTCTTTCTTATAAGATTCACTTTAAAATTATCTGAGGTGGTGAAATGCTCCATCAAAGCTTATGGTTCTGGGCAGAGCCCGACACCATTGAGGTGTTGAACTGTATCACAGCTAAGGCTTGTTTTTCACTCAGCCACTCTACCCTAGAACAGAAATGACAGATGTGGACTGAAGGTGCTTACCCTGAATTTCTACATAGATAGAAATGTCGATTCTGCACAGATTGTATGACATGTCCTCTGGGCAGCAGTTTCAGCTTGAGATAGGAAGTATTTTTATGTTCAAAGGTGCAGCTTTAAAGCCTTTCTTCTTAGAGCCTTTTTCTTACAAGGGCCTCTCTCTTGTGACTCATTTCCACCTCCTTCAGATGAAATTTGTTGTTCTATAGATGTACCTGCTCAGTATTTGGGGTGGTGGGATGGCATGTGGCTGTTTTGCTGAAAACTCCTATGTTTAGAAACAGTGTCCTTAAAAAGATCAAGAGTGAAGTTACTTCTAAACCATAGTGTGTACAAACAAGAGCCAAAAGGATGAGCAGAGGTGGCATGTGAATGGGAGTAAGCATTAATGATTTATTTTTTTTGTCAGACTACTTATTTTCATTACAAAAGACCCTTATGAAACTTTTAGCTTTGTTTTAGTGTGCAGAAAGTAAAGCAGCAATCCTGGGGGCCCAAATCCTGGAAGCAGCACTGAAGTTGGAAATCCACTGAACTGGGTGGGAGAGTTTCTCTGGAAATAAGGAAGCTGATGACATGGAGAGGGAGGGAATGATTTTCTGTCTATGCCTGATAGAAAAAAGGATGGGCTTAAAGTGCAAAGATCAAGGTTAAATAGTCTTTTCCTCAGCCTAGGTGAAGCCAGTCACCCAACAAGGCAACAGAGATCCCACTGCTTGAGCACCAAATTGTCACTGTCTTCATCTACTTCATTGCAGCTACCTCCTTCCAGAGCAGTGAAGTGTTTCAGTACCAACAAAGCAGCTAAAATGTTCCTTTAGTCAGGATATGAGAGAATACTGAACTTAAAGAGTTATTGCCTCTTTTGCTGATGCCTGGAGGAAGGCCTGTAAATTCACAGCTACAGACTTGCACCAAACTACACTAAGCTTGTTCTACCACTTTCAAGAAATTCCTGACTTTTATTTTCTCATCCCCATTCTTCCATATTGACCTTGCTCCATTTCAGTGTCTGGCAGTTGCTCCCCTTTTTTTCTTACTCACCTATTTCTGACTGCCTGTAATTTTAACTCTTGAACTGACCATTCAACCATATCCTTGTTGGATCAACCCTACCATGACTATAAGTAAGTCACCCGCAGACTTTGGCTGCACAGCAGTTTGCACCTCACCCCTTAAACAAAACCACAAACACAATAATATGGCATTGCCCTCAGGGGAAAGAAAAAAAGATGTTCTCCAGCAAAACAGTGCACTCTCAGACCACACCAGGTCCCTGAACAAAGACCTGGGAATGGGGTCTCTGGATTGGGAGCCCATAGGAGATGGCAATGCCTGGCTTACCCTACTGCCACTGAGCTGGAGAGCCTTGGGGACCATGAGAGCACAGGAATAGGTCTCTATTTTGGCAATCACTGGTTGCATTGGCTCCTTGAGGCAGCTGGTAGCTAAGGTGTAAGGAGAGAACAGCTTGTCACATGGCAGTACCAGAGCTGAGTAAGAGAAAACACTTTACAGAGGATTAAAGTCTCCTTTGACTGCCCTTTTTTTTTTTTTTTTTTTTTCCTGGAGAAAATTGCTCACAGGCACAGGAGAGCTAACAGCAGCAGACCCCGAGATGGCATCTGGGCCAATCCCTTAAAGAGCCTTCAGACCCTCCTCAGGCCTTACATTCAGGGAAAAGAAACTTTTCTAGACTTACTTAACACTGATCCAACACAATGGAGGTCATAAATGTATAGAAACATTAAAAGAGCTTCTTTAAAAGTTGCCAACTGCTTTCAATAATTCAGTAAATAGCTACAGTGGTATTATCTCTGCATATATTATCTCTGCATAAAGGAAATCTTTCTAATGTTAGTAATGGCAAATGCAAGGAATTAATGCAGGTACTAAAGTAGCTTTATTTAGAGAAGTGAAACAGCCAATTCTAAAATAAGCACTGCTATATAGATTGTGAAAAAAAAGTCTGTTGAGAGAAGGAAGCACAAAATTGCATCCTGAAAATGAGAAGCACTCTGAAGGAGAAATTTCTAGTAGTGTAAACTGGAACTTTTCTTCAGCAAATCACTTAAAATGAAACTGCTCCCTTCTCCTTATTCTTCCCGAGCTGCTGACATGCATAAAAATGTGTGTTTGACCAGCGGCTTATTTGGAATGTTTCTCCTTCCGTAATGAAAATGTGTTATTTCTCTAAACAATATGCCACTTAATACCAACAGAAATCTCCTTAGCAGATAGGACATAGGTGCAAGGCCTCAACTTGTGCCAGTGTTTGGATCTAGGAAGAAAACCCTGCTAGACTCAAGTATTTACTTATTTAGTGATTCTTTCCAAGGTCATATTTTTAAGCTGCAGGGGAAACCATCCTGAAGAGTAAACTGAGTGACTGGGAAGTTGAAGTACAGAAGCTTGCTGTGACTGAGTTAGTAATGCTCTCTTTAAACAGTGGCCCCACTGAAGAATTGAACTTAAGTGCCTCGGCACAGTAAAGCCTGTGTGTTGTCTTTGGGAAGCATTTTCAGCTTAATAGGGACGAAGTTTCCTTTATGCCTGATGCAGCAGCACATTTCGTTTCACAAATTTCCTTTTCCACCCATTTAAGCAATTAACTTGGAATGAATGAGATGCCAGATGAATATTACTGCCTTAAGAATCAATAGGTGGTTCTGAGGTGGCTCTGGAGAAAAGAGGGGTCTATATTAGCCAGCTGTGCATTTTGATGCCTTGCCAAAGCCACACCACCTCAGCAGTTACCTCAGAAGCACTGTACCCATGCATCGTGGTGCCCCATTTCAGGAGCAATCTGTGCCCTCTCATTTTCCTCCTCCTCTGGATCGTGGGAGAGGAATGGTAACCTTTTGGGATGAGAGAGCACAGTGGAGGCTTTGCAGGTTCTGTGCCTTGCTCCCTGTCTGTGGAGGAGAGGCCCCAGGGGCATGCAGTGTGCGCCCCAGGCATGGGCAGATAGCATGAGTAAAGATGGTGTTAATTGCTCCCAGTGCCACCATAGGGTTTACAAGTCCTAGTAACAACTTCTTAGCTGGTAAAGCTAACCCATGTGCAATAAGCAAGTCACTTTGCTGCTTCCCACATCTGTTGTGAAAAGAAAAGAGATGAAAAGTCCCTGGTGGGTAGATAGAAACCTGCTGTTCCCTTGGATAACACAGGTGCACTTACAGGTGCCTTGTTCAGCTCCCTGTCCTCATGTGGATTAAAGTCTGGGTCAGTGAGCTGCCCCCTCACGAGGGTTCAATGGTGGTTCCCCTCTCTGGTACCTTCTAGAAATAGTGTTGGGCAGAACTGAATAAGGAATTATGTTTTGATGCTGACAGCTCACTAAGCATGTCTAAAACATGATGATGAAAACAAGTGTAGAAAATTGTTGGACCTGATAAAGCAGTTCTCAGGCACAGAGCTGTAAACTCTTCTGGATTATCCTTCACCCCAAGGATAATATCTTCAAGGATAATTATTTTCCATTCATAGGATATTTACTTCTGGAGGTGTCTGACCTGGAAAGACAGGATCAGGTTAAACATGAGGCACTTGGAATAAGGGGCTTCACTCCAAGGCACTTTCCATACCCAGGCAATAAGGACAGATTGAGAATCTTACTCACTAGCTGAGTGTTTGCCAGCTGAATAGTTAAGGCCATGGGATGTTGTGACAGGACAACGAATCTCCCCATGCAACCTGTCGAGGTTATTTTCATCACAGGTCAGCACTTTCGGGCTGAAGTTTGGAATGTGGGTTCTTACACTGTTCTTACAAGACATTTGCTCCCCCACCTCAGGAAGCAGGTACTTACTGCTGTGGTTGTGTGGTCTGCATGAGCAAAGCCTCATACACACAGGAAAAGGGATCCTGTGCACTTCTGATAGTCCATCTCAGGCAATGGGAACAACCCCCTTCCAGGCTGAAGGATATCACCCTGTTCTTAAAAACTGGGCAAGGTGGCGAATGGGGTCAAGAGAGAGGGAAATGTGCAGTGAGCCTCAGCTGGGGTGACTGCCTGTGATGGCACAGCTACATGGTGCTTCAAAGCAGCCTGGCATGTACATCACTGGGCAAGTGATGATAACACTAGAAATGTGACCAATGCAGCACTGTTGACTGTGGCTTAATTCATGGTGAAATGGGTGGCTTGTTGAGCCCAGGGCTTTTGGATTTATAAACTTCCATGCAACAGTTCTTTAATCCGGGGCACAGCAATAGAAAGGGGAATTGTGCACATTTCATTTTAAGTATAAATCTATTTTTGCACTGAGTTCTTATTTTGACCTCATAGGTTTGGCCGTCTGTCAGAAAGCACAATATCCGATCCTACTAATTCCTTTCTTTAGGTCCTTCCTGTCAGAGTGCTGATGTGGTCTTGGTGAATTCCTGCACAAACTCACTTCATACAGTTTGGCCCTCTGGTGTTAACAATGAGTTTCCTCCTAACAAGGAAACCAACAGTGTTACAAACATATGCCTTCATTTACACACAGGTATGCTGACACCTAAAAGTCTGGATTTTGGTTCCTCCATGAATGCAGTTCTGGTTCCTGGAGGTGTTGGGAACACAGACTCCTATGAGCCTACTTGACTTCAGACACAGAAGATTGAAAAAGTTGGCATGGTGAACAGGAATAACATTTCGCCATAGAAAGCGACAGCCCTGAAACTCTGTAGAAACAATGTTAAAGCCCTTGTTGCTTAAAACACCTTCCTTCATGTGGAGTTTTTCTTCTGATGCTGTCAGAAATATTCTTAGTCTGGACTGAATTCTTTTCCTTCTTCAGGGTCAGACTTTCTTTTTTGTTGTTGTTGTTTTCTGATAGAGGGAACTATTCCAGCACCAGAGCTGAATAAAATACAAGTGTGCCAGATTGGCTTCAGTTTTGTTTTAACAAACACTTCACTTATGCTTAATTTTATGGTTTTTGCTTTGTCACTGTGTTTTCTCAAACGCTACAAAGCTATATTCATTTTAAATGAGCACTAAGGCAAAGTGATCCAGCAAGGATTTACAGACGTGTTTATGACGGAAGCAATGTTGTAAAATCAGGACTGACACAGCACTGAGGAATATCTGGGCCATACTGGATATAAAGATTCTCTCCCACTCCCTCAGCCTTTAAATTATTGCTGTCATGTCACTTCCAAATGAATTAATCTTTCCAGATCAGGTGTTTAGAAGATGAAACATGGGTAGGTCTTAGATCAAAGTATCTTTTGTACCAAAGTACAAAATACATGCTAATCATTTTTTTTCATATCCATAAGAAAACTAAATGGATGCATTGTTATTAAGAGTGGTGGATTTAAGAACTAAAGAACTAATCTGAGATGTACAGAACAGAAAACTATTAGAAAGGGAATGACATGCCTGGCACTGTTAGGGCAGGCAGGAGCACCATTTCATACCTTGTTCAGAAACACTTCTATGATTTAATCCTAATTATTAAATATTTACAAAATAGGAATTAATTTTATGCACTCCCAAGTGCTCTGCAAGTGTTTCTAAAATCTCAGAGCTGGTACTGGAAAATAGAGACCCCTAAAATATCTTCCATCATCCCTCTTTTTTGAGAAAGAACATCTTATTCTCAACACAAATAATGCCCTGTTTCTGGTACAGACAATTGCTTTAGAAAGGTATCATTAAATAATAAAACATATAGTCCATTTCTACCAGTTGTGTGAAACAAAATTTGGTTTACAAATGTGTAGGTTGGTTAACATCTGTGATAAATTGTAGTAAACATATAATTTTAGTCAAAAGTGTGAAAACCAGATGTTCACATATGTATTTCCCATCCTTCCTGAAGCTTATTATCTCCTAGTGGCCATCATTTTACATCTCATGGCTCCTATGTTTCATCCCACACAATAGATCTGAATATTTTCACCCAACAGAGCTAACACCTGTTGAAGGAACCTAAAATTTCACATCAGACCTTGTGCTCCTAAAACACTTAAAAAAGCTCAGCTGAAACATAAATCCAGACTTTGGACAGATGGCTGCTTCACATTAAAGTTTATTTTCCAGAATTTTGTTGTACACTTTCCATGGATACTCAAAAGAGTAATTTCTTGATATTATGATATTAGTCCATCAGTAATTTTCAGAGTTTCCACCTCACTTGCCAAACCCTATGAATCTATTTAGCCTCCTGTTGACCCCTTTTTTTGAACATTGCAGGATGAATTTCGTCACATGGAAGGGATTTACTATCCCATGAGTTGCCAGTAGTAGTCTCCGAGTTGTCCTATTTTTAAGCTACAAGGTTCACTGACATTAGAAATAAACTGGGCTGAAAAACCTTTTTAGTAATTTCTTCAAAACTCCTAAGAAATGTGTCCCTCCCCAAGTCAATGGATAACGAGATTGCTAGCCAGGATGCTTTTGGCAGAAACATATGTATTTTTTTTTTTCCATCTGAAAATGCTAATTTGTCAGATTTGAAACTTTCCAATGTAAGGTTCAGATACACTTTTCTCTGGGTTGAGGATAAACTTTCTGACTGAATGATGAGACCAGTTCCTGACTTCCCATCACATTGCAGCATTGCCAATGACAAAAAAGCGAACACCTTACTTGCAGTGACAGAGACCCAGCCCTTCATTCATCCTAATTCAGACCAGGCTGTTAAGCCTAGATAATCTGTGTATCAAGTGACCATCAGCCTGTCCTCCTCAATCCTTCCTGTTGAAACTGTTCTGCTTTCTAAGGTACTGCTGAACACTCACTGAGTGTAGAGATACAGATGATAGGACTCAGGAAAAACAGAGAAACAAAATAAACTGATTTTTTTCCTCCCCAAATACTGCTGACTCTTGCTCCAGTGGCAACCTTGGGCCACATTGCTCTTGTCTGAATATCTCTTTACATGGGATTTGGAAAATGATTGGGTTCAGATGTTCTGTTTATTTATATGGTGATGTGGCCTTGTGATACTCCCTGGAGTGTGTGGGCCTGAACAATCCTCTCGACTGACATCTCTGTGGAGATTTCTATTCAAACCTGCTGAAAACCTTACCTGGATTTTAGAGGACCTGTCAGAAGCAGAGCTAAACGTCAACATAGGACTCATCAGCAGTACAAGTCCTTGCAGGTAGCTGAGTAACTGAAGGAACCCAAAGCAACAAAAATGTAAAGATAGTCTGACAAGTTAAGAAAAGAATTGCAAAAGCTGCATTGGCTGGGAGACAACTGGTGAGGGACATGCTTGTTCCAGTTGATTTGAGGCATGAAGCACCAGTTTGCAAAAAAAGATTATCTGAAGATGAAAGAACTGTGAGGATTCTTTCCTACTGACAGCTCAGATCAAATGCATACTATATCAAAATGAAGTATATAGAGACCAAAGAAATAAGCAAAATATGGGAGAGCTAAGAAACAGAATAAGGGAGGCTGCTGGAAGAAAGAAAGTGTATTTCTGAAAATGGTGAAACTGTGTCTGCCTCAACTCCAACAACAAAGTAAGAAATGCCAGGAGAAACAAATTGTCGGCATCCTATAATGTTCATCAAAGAGTTCTAAAGAAAGGCAAGTTGGAAATAATGGATCTTCTGACTGTGGAGAGTGATCTCTCATTTAAACCTACCTTTTAATAACATTCTCCTAGCAGAGACACACAAGTTTGGGTGCCAAGCAAGTTGGTAGATCTTATAATAAGGAATGATATCATGACACATGAGTAAATAGCCTTTATTAATTTATGTGGGAATGATCCAGCCAGCTTCTGTGACATGAAGAGAAACCCAGCAGTGTTCTTTGCATGATTCAGTGGGCACAAAGGAGAATTGGCTGACAAAGTCTAATGGAATTTCTTAAATGCAATCAACAAAGTCCCTCGCCAAAGCCTGTTAGAGAGCCTGCTGTGAGATAGGTAAAACCTTAAAATACATACCTGGGTAGAAGGTGGGAAACAATGAGTAGAAAATTATGGTCAGTTCCTGAATGTTTGACAGTATCCTCTGTTTGTACTTGAGCTGTGCAGCATATACATATATATATATACATATATATACATATATACATATATATATATATATACATGTGTGTGTTTATATGTATAAATATATATGAATGAACTCAATGTCTAATGAAAGCACAAAGCTTGCTCACCAGCCTAGACAGGACTGCTCAGGGTAAAAATGAAAGCTCACTGTGAAGACATGCAGAGGCAATAAATCAGCTTCACAATACTGATGAAAAAATGCCAGATGGAATCCAGCGTTGATAAATCAGAGGTAATGCACTTAAGAAAAAAAAAAGCCTCCTCAATTAGCATACATAATGATATGCTCTTCAGATATGCTCTTAGCTATTACCCTTTAGGAAAGAGACCTTGGAAGGATGGCAGGCAGTTCTATAAAAAGCAACTCGATGTTCAGTAGCAGTCCAAAAAAAAATCACTTTTGTTTGAATTTAGGAGCTGCTTGGAAATGAATAGAGAACAAAAAAGTCCTTATGCTACTTTGTAAATCTATAGCACAAACACATATTGAATAGTGTACACTGTTGCAGACTCTCCACATTAAAAAATGTGTGGTAAAACTTCTAGTGTAGTTGCAAGTAGATACAGACAAACAAGACCTGAAAATGGACATCTCTTACTAGACCAGCTAGTATAATATAAACTCTCCCCTGTAAACACACTGCTGAGTACACAAACCCTCTCCAGATCTAAAATAAAAAAAAAAGAAGTGTTTTTATCCAAAATCTCATGTAGTATTTCTAGTTATACAGCTAAGTCTAATGTAAAATATTAATTACAGTTACCTAAAAACCTTATTTTTCCTAATGCAGATCTAGAAAAAAGATACTTTCAAGTTATGTTGTGGCATCAATACAAGAGTGGAATAAACAGCTCTGATACACAAAGTTGAGAGAGATGGGGAGAAGGCAATTAGAGAGTGACAGCTTGTTGTCTCTTCTACTACAAGATTCATGGAAGTCAACCATGAAACTAGTAGGTGGCAGGTTTGAAACCAAGAGGAAGAGGCATTTCCTCATACAACACTGAATTAAGCTGAGAATTTCTTTGCCACAGGATGTTGTGGAGGCTAAAAGTCTACAAACATCAAAAAGTGACTAGACCAAATAGATCACAGAGAAAAAAACAACCGAGTATTAACTGCAAAAGCAGCGGCCAGTGGCTTAGGAAATCCATAAGCCACCAAGTCTTAGAGCTCGAGGAATTTGCAGGGAGACACAATGATATTTTTATTTGGTCTTTCTACACTTCCCCAGACATCCATTTTTAGCCATTGGTAGCACAGTGTGTAAGGAAGGTCACTGCCCTGCCCTGGTGCTGCCTTTTGTATGTTCTCAGAACACCTAGGCCAGGCAAAATGCATCAGGATCAAGCTCAGGGGAGAGCCCTGACCCCAAAGGTGGAGCAGAAATATGATCTAGTTCAGCCACTTCAGCGATTATGGCATGGAAAGGGACAGAGAGGGGAGGAAGTGAACAGGCATGTTGTGTTCACCTTTATCCTGGTCCGAGCTCGGAGACAACTCCTGCTGTAAGCTGAGGTGTGAAGTCGGTTTGGGGAATGATGGTGGTCACCTTGAAGAGCTTGAAGGGATCACAACACCTTGGTTAGGGGTCACAATGTCACTGTTAGGTAAGCCAGGTCAGACACTTGATGGCTCCCCCATGCCAGGGGTACAAGGTATGGTGCAGCTCAGGGATGGTCAAAGGGCTCCGTGCTGATGTCCCTGTAACAAAACCTGTGTCTTTGAAGGGCAACACACCAACTCCCCTGCCAGACCTCTCCCTTGGGAGAGATTTCATTCTGATTCAAGCACTAGTATAAAGCACAAGTGCTCTGGCTTTAGGAGGATTTCCTGATTCTCCTAATGATATACATTTTCTCAGAGAGCATTGTCCTTGAATGGAGTTCATTAAAATGAATCTGCAGGTAACTGGTCTGTTCAGCTTTTTGACAAATGGCTCTAACTCAACGTTTAACTCCAAAGGGGCCAGGAAATGAAAATATAGCCCCATTCCTCAATAATTATTAATTTCCTGTCACTATTTTCCTTCCTTCAAGAGTTTGGAAAGTTCTAAAAGTCTTGTAAGGTTGATTAAAGAGTAATTTGTTAGTGAGATGGGGGGAGGGGTGTTAAGAAAAGGGACAGAAGACTATTTCTGAACACCAAAAATAGTTTCAAATTCCCGCCAAGAAATGACAAATTGTTATATACACAGTCAGACAGGGAGATGTATATTTTGTTTTAAATTCCAATTTCAAAATGTACTTCATAAAGAGAAACCACAAATTAAAACTTCATGTGCTCATGCTGGCAGCAACACCACACTTAGGGTTTTCTTCTAAATATAATACCCCCAAACCCTACCTAAACCTTCCTGCACCTCCTGTCCCCTCTTTTAATAAGTAAGAACATAGTGTGTTTTGTTTTCCTGGTGACTTTTTTTCCTTTCCCTCCAATCCCTAGTGGAGGACCAACCACTCACAACCTTACACAGGTAACATTTCCATTGGTGTCAATGGGAGGTTTGCCTGTGCCAGGTCTGCAATATTTTTCTTGGTATTTATATGACATTAAGGAATGTGTGACAGGAATGAGGAACAGTCTTGGCAGGAGAACGAGAAGCAAACACCACTTTGTAAAGGGACGGAGAGTAAGGGAGGAAGATGATGATGTTAGGAGCACTATGTAAAACTTTACCCCGCTTCCATCTCTGTAATTTCTCCCTTTTAAATAGCAAGGCATTTGAATTTGAGGTGAATATATAAAGAAGATGAATTTGGAGGATTCAGTCCTGGTCATAGGAAACAAGCCACATTAAAATCCCCTAAATAAATCACCTCTAATTTAAGCAAAACTGTACCAGAGACTAAAGACAAACCAGTTCTTTCAGCTTTCAGAAGAGAAGTCAACATCAAAGAAGGAACCTGAAGTAGAAGCCTAGAAATGTAAATCTGTTGGTCTTTTCACACTCAAATTCTCACGCTTCTTCCATTTCCTTTTACAGAAAAAGAATATGGTCAGATTTGAGGGAATGACTTAACAGCTTTTATTAAAGGGTAGCATAGTCCTCCCATGGATAACTGGAAAATCATTATAAAGAGAATTTAGCAGTGATGATCTGTCCTAATTTGAATGCTGTAGCTTGGAAATTTTGACCAATGAGATGTTAAGCTTTCAGTCCAATTACATGAAAATGTATAAATACGAGCACGCATGAGGAAGAGAAGTATCTCACTGAAAGATGAGTGGTGCTGACTTCCCTTCACTTCTACGAGAAACATAGGAAGAAAAGTCTTCTACCATGTTAAGTGATATTGAACATAGTAGAAAGTGTCTAACATATGCAAAGGAGGGCTGCCACTTCCATTTTACTAGGTGTTGAGAGGTAAATGACTTTGCTGTGAGGTCTTTGTGTGAGGATGGATTTGGTCTCCAGTTGGTCCATCCAGTGAAGGCAGTGGTGATGAGGACACTCAGTGCTGGGTGTTAAGTATCAAAGGTTGAGTGGTGGAAGTGCCACCCCGTTTGACTGTGTGTAAGCCATGTCCACGTTCCAGTGGCCAGCCTGGATGGCTTGGCTCTTGTAGAGACTCTGATCAGAGCGAGATGAGAACCATACTATGTTGTAGGCAATTAAGAGTAATTTCTCTGAAGGAAACAAGGTACTTCCTATTATTGTTCTCAAAAAGCATCAGAGAAACATTAATTATTTGCAACAATACCACTAAGGAAAACCCCCAAGCCGCTGGAATAATCCGATGTAGAATAATGTGAATTAATTGCTAAATTTAGTACCTCCATGAAAAACCCTCTACTGACAGCTCTGAATCGCTCTGCCTGGAAACCACCTGAGCACTGCCTTATTTATAGACATCTGTCACCACTGTTATTATCTAACAACAGGCATAACATGAAAATAATCATTCTGTTTAGGCAGGAACAATAACTAATTGACTGACATGAAACTGCATCAATAGCATTATCTCCTGTTGACTTTTTGATAATCAGTTGATGAACAGTTTGTGTTTTCCAGGGTGGAAAACTCTACTTGTTTCCTAGCAGGAACCCTCCAGCAAGAAGTTTTCTTTAATGGCCACCTGATTTTTCAAATTTAAATTATAATGCTTTAGAAGTGCTGATGATATTCCATTATCTCTGTGTTTTTTGTTTATTTGCTTGCTGTTTGATTGTTTTTATTTGGTTATTGTTATTGTTTTCCCAGGTTTCAATCTTCTGCAGAATGCAGACTGGTATATTTGGTATGGTAGTAGAATAACAGCTGGATACCTGAAATTCAGTTCACAGCCTTTCCAGCCTAATTTTGAAGTTCTAGGTTGTTAAAGGTATTTAGGCACCTAAAAGGTTGCAAGTAGGCGCTTCTTAGACATCTAATTTACACTGAACCTAATGGGAATTAGGTATCTTTCATGAGCTTATCAAACATAATGTAGGACTGTCATAGCAACAGAAATTACAAAATAACTCTAAAATTCTGGCCTTTCTTGATGTAAAGCAGTCTTTCCAGAACCAGTCATTTTTACAATATAAGTTTTTCCCAAATGTTCGTTTTTGTGAGAGCCCTAGTACTGCCACTCTAGCTGAAAAACCTCCTCTTGCAAAGCGTGTTAATGTCTCACACATTGCTCTTCTGTGTTTGTGGTTTACGGTCAAATACCACTCAAACACTTCATGGACCTTAGAAACTTTCCTGTGTGATCAGAAGTTTGACATAGTCTACTGTCTGGTGCATAATCTCACAGATTTTTCTTGCCCTGCTAGCCAAGTTGCTTCTGAACGTCACATCTTTTTAAGGACTTAAAAATACCATCCAAGCACTTTTGAAAAAAAATCTTCGGGAACACGAGGGTGTGTGTGAGTATTTTCAAAGTTGTAGTTTGACTAAGCCAGCCGCTGCTTAGATCATCAAGCAGGCATGCGTTTGGGACACAGAGGCACTACAGTCCTGGCGTATTCAGCCCAGAATCCTCATGGTTATGTGAATAATTATCCCTTCATACCGGCCTAGAAATCTTGGACAGAATTAGCAATCACAGCAAGGGTGCTAAGAAATAATTTGTACCGTACATCTGTTAATGTCCCTTAGCCCAGCTGGAACCTACATGCTTTCCTCCCTATCTCGGGTTTCTCAAATTGTGTTGATGTGTATTTAAGCTGCAGGAACATTCGAGGCAGTCAGGCAGGGGGGAAACACAAACTTCCCTGGTATTTTGATTCCAAACTGTGATCTCTCTTATCAGGATGTCAAGTGTCATCTGGCCTCCTTTTCTCAGCTTGCCTGGTTAACTCAATGAGGAGCCCATGAGGGCAAGGCCATCACAAGTGTGGAAGACCTAGAAGACAACTGAGACAAGCATTCCCCAACAGGTGTCCCCTGAGAGCACCTAAGTGGGATGACACCGATGGTATCTCAACTGGATATGGCTGACACTGATTTTTTGAAACGTGTCAGCCGAAATAATAGCTCCATATTGTAGTTCACCTGTTTTTGAGCAGGAGAAATAAAATCTCAAAGTCTTTTTGATAACTAATGCTTTCCTCCTCATTTTCCTTCTCTTTGCTCTTGCAACCATAGGGTCACGGGGGGCTGTCAGGAAAGTGTCATTCAAACATGCCATAAAGGTGCAAGAAGAGGAGAGTAGGACAAAGTGGCTCTCCTTTGATCAGGAGGTTGAACTAGAGATCTCCTGACATCCAAACTTCTATAACCAATCATCCTGTAAGAGTGAGGAGGCCTGAACTTTCAAGACTATTTTTCTGTTAAAGAAACAGTTTCCTTTTTTGGATGCACAGCATTTTGTTTAGCCTCTCACTTGACTTATGATCACATCACATTTATGCTTAATATGCTTTCTTTCATTCACTCACTCTTCCCACTCCTCTCTTTTACTCGAATGCCACAAACTCTTCCCACCCTATATATTTCTGTTTTACACCAGAATTATGCAATTCATCTGGGATTTGATTTGGAGTGTTTCCAAATACACCCACACAACTGCTCTAAAAGTGATGAGGTTTATCCGAAGATGGACTTGGCAAGTCTGTGTTTCAAAGGGTTACCGATCCAAAATGCTTTAAAATGCACAAGTATCCCCACAAAGCAATAAAATATAAGGTTGTGAACAGTTTCTGTATTTAAATGTTTACGAAAGTTGAAGCTGGTAGCTAAAACAATTTGTCTGAAAATGGCCTCTTCTCCACCAGTGAACCAGCATCAGTCAGTTTGATGACAGCTAGCTGGGTACTCACAGGCTGTGACTATTCAGGGTTTCATGATGTTGAAGACCTGCCATGTTTTTTCTTCAGAACAACGTTGGAGTTTGGTTCAACAAGGTTACAGGCGGTCAGAGGAATCTTTAACACACTGTTGACTAATTTTGTTTCATCTGCAGATGCATAAAACATCCCTGTTGTCCATGGGTAAGGCTATGAATCTAGAGTAAGGCTCTCCTCTTGGACTGCTCCACAGCCTTGACTGAGTTGCCTTTCTCCTCCATGCCTTAGTATATACCCTCCTAGAAAATGAGGGTCCACAGTACAGCCCTCTATTGTAGAAACAAAGAGCTACTGATGAGAACTGCAATGCAATGACTAGGATTCTGTTTCTGCCAGTGCACTAATTCCAAAACCCACACCCAAACTCATGAAATTACCTTTTAAATGATGAGGCAGAATAATTCTTTTAATTCTTTTTTTTTTCCCTTCTGTTTTTTTTTTTTTCAAGATGTTCCCTGCATTTGTATCCCCTGGGTAGCAACAGTGGAAAATGTTGGCAAGGAGAGCAGACAGCAGACAAGGTCCTATTCGCCCGAGTCTGAGGGCTTTGCCTGTGTCAGTGATGTAAGGATACCATTCTTCTTCAAGAGGTGTGGTTTATCAGTGGAGCTTTTGCAGTGCCTCAGACGTCAGGCTAATGGTCTCACATACAGATTCTGTAAGATGCCTTTCATTCATCCTGCCAAACAGGAGCTGTGCTTGTGATGCTTTCCCAAACTGAAGGGCATTGCTCCATGAATGCAAGCAATGTTAAAGCCTGAATAATGCACACAGTCTTCCACTGGCAGATCGCTTCCACCTCTCCCTTTGCCCTCCCCACCATGTGGTTTAGCTTTTGGCTCTGCAGTAGATACTCTGAATCAATGTTAGCTTTCTGAGAGGCTAACGCTGAACACTGAAAGTCTGGGTCAAATGCAGCCGTGTTACAACTCCATTGTTTGACTGTTAGTTGTTTTGGGGTATAAAAAATAGCCAAAGATCACACGGCTTACAGAGGTACAAGCAGTGTAACAGCAAGTTGTGGGAGCTGTGAAACACTGTCCTGACCTGAGGTGTATTTCAGTTTTCAGCTCAGTATAATCCTGGATTCTGCACAAGCAAAAACCTGTCCTTTTTACCAGACTCTAATAAAAAATTTGTGGTGTTTTTTTTAAGGTGCAAGTCATCATTTGCCTAATACAAGCTAGAGGCCATTACCTTCATTTCTCCTGAGACAGAGCACAGCACATCTCCACACCAAGCTCCCAGAGCTCAAGACTGGTGCCAAGCTGACTGCAAAGACCCCCAAGGGCCGTGTTTGTTTGCTGAGAATGACCTGATGGCATGACACGGGCTGGAAACCACTTTTACACCGCACTCTGTTCACCCAGACCAGCCTAGCACAACGTGCAAGGAGAGATACAGCTGTGCAGGCGGCTGTGTGGTAGCCTGGCTCCCCTGAGTGAGTGTCTGTGTGCACACCTCTGTGAAACAGCAACCTCCAAATCCCGAAATCCACTAACCCTGAAGGGTCAACCTGAATCAATACGTCCACTGGGCAGTACTGGGAAGTTTCAATCAATATAGTTCTCAGGATGGAGAGGGATTTGCTCTGGCATCAGAGCTGCTGAAGGCCAAAAGTACCTTAAAACTCTGTTTTGTTACCAGGGCTGTCTCTCTGATTATGTGAGAGCTGTGGTCTTCTAAACAAGAAGAGTGAAGAGGAGTACTCTAGTTCAGTCTTACCTGTCACTGATATATGAATGATGTAGCTTATAGCTGTCTCCATCCCAGGCAAATACTGTACTCACTTTATCTCTTATGGTCTCAGAGAGAGACTGGAAAGCTTTCTCCAAGAGATGACAGATGAAGTCAGTTGAACCACTTTAGGGAAAAGAAAGACTCATGACCTGATAGCTTATCACGTTCAGGATTTTATTAAATATACTAGAGCTGTATAACTCAGTAAAATCTTGCCCACATCTCTGGTGCTCATTAGTTTTCATACAAACATAGCACAAGAGCATGATTTCCTCAATATTGCACTTCCAGTTGAAGAAATCAATTCAAATCCATTATACTAGTCAGAAATTGCAAGGTGCCGTGAAACTCACTTTGTTTTCCCTTTAAGTGCTTTTTTTTGATAATATGGCTAGAGAGCTGCATCCTTGGACGTCTCAAATTTCCTTACTTTTCCTCATTTTACCATGCAAGGTTTCTGTGGATCACCTTCATGGCTAATCAACTTCAAAGACTCCCTCAAGCATCCTAATCCTTCTTCAGTCCATCTATGTGCTCCTATTTCTTACTTCCCATATATTTCTCCGGGATCTTGGAAGCTTCTTTTGGACCTTTCTTCTTACACAGTCACTTTATACTTTGCTCTCTCCATCCATCTGTCATCCAGAGTATCAGCTCCGGCAGGACCTGAGCAAAACTGAGGTGGAAGGAGAAGGAAATGCTTTCAGTAGGTATAAATGACAGTTATAAGAAAGGACGTTGGCCTAGGGGCAACTGGGATGTGTTTTTTCCATCAAGGCCATGCAGAAATACCTGAGCTAGCTGGGAACATGCTAGTTCAGGTTACAGAAGCAAAGTGTACACACACTAGCAGAAATACTGGAATTACTTGGGTGTGGCTTTCAGGGATTATCCTGTTCCACCCAAATAGAAAAGTACTATGAAGTTTATGTAGCCAAAAAAGGGATCATTTCCTCACACTTTAAAGCCCAAAAGATTTTTGAAAGTTTTTACTTTTTTTTCCCTAAAGAATCATTCATTATGAATAGTACATTTTGTACAGATGAAACTTGTAGAGCAGCTGTGAAGATGCCACTGCTATTGCCATTCTCCCTAGTGACTCCAAAGTATTGATGGCAAAGTTAGAGCAGAAAATAACAGTGGACCAGCTGAGCTGAATATTTCTGCTTGCCTGGTCATCAGGAAAAGTGGCTGGTGCAGTTGAACAGAGGGGAATTAGGAAAAATGGTCTGCTGCTTCATGTGGGCTACTGGGAGTCAGGAGATCTCATCGCAGGTGCCTTACTACTCTAAATCACTGGGACCCTACTTCCATCTCACACTCTTTCTGCATCAGCAGACTTCCTCCAAATCTATATTTGTATAAAGAAGATGAAGATCATGAACTTAAGCTCTTCGTTCACAACCATCAGGATCTCTCTGAGAGGTGCTTATGTACCTCTTACCTTTTAGCATGAATGTTTTGCTCATTGCCTCAGAAGGCAAATTTGATGAAATTTCCACAGTCGTTTTGGAAATGGTAGAAGTGTCAGACTTTGTGGTTTGTCCAAGGAAGTCTGTAGAAGGACTTAAACCAAGGTCTCTCAAATCTCAGATCAGCACTTTAACCTCTATATGATCCTCCTTCTCTACCTCATTTCCCCTGGACAGAGGAAATTTCCTCCGTAGGGGTCCAACATAACTGCTGCAGACTTAGCTACAATAAATTCATAAAGCAATCACTGAAATAAGCACCTTTATTCTCAGATAATGCACCGGTGTAGGATGCTGCTCAGGCAGCATTGTAGAGCACAAGCTTCTTTCTCAATGTCTTAGTGATTTCCTCCAGCAGTTGAGATCTCCTCAGTGCCTGCACGAGAGCTCGGTGGTGGCCCATTGCCATGGAAGTGCTGCATTTTCATCCTAAAAACACCGAGAAAAACAAGGGATACATCTGGATTGTGCCGAGATGGGGAAACTACCTAAACAGGAAGAGGTTAATTTGGGTGGTGAGCCAAGGTCAGGAAGGCTGGTGCAGGACAAAACTGCCTGTCAGCTGTGTGTGCTGAGCAGATACCCCATGTTAAGATGCAGAGCATCCACGTATGGCGGCTCCTCATCCCTGCGCCCAGCTTGCCTCTCTCCCGCAGCAGTTTGCACTTCTCCAGCACCCCGACGTTAAAACTTCCTTTAGCTTCCAGAGAGAAGATAAACATGGCTTTCAATGCAGATTAAATACACACGCACTTTTGAAACATGGTCGGTCATTACTAATTCATGGCTGCTGTCCAGCGAGTGGAGAAAAACATTTCCCCTCGTAGTTTTAGCGACAAAACCGAGGGGGAAAAAAAAAAAAGTCAATGACTTATACTGTACAGTAAAACAGCTTAAAACACAAACATTTCCAGAGTACAATATTTCAAGCAGCCTTGTAACCGGAGGAGCTATTTTTTAACTGGATTCCTACTTTTTACTACCAACAGCCTTGTCTTATTTGCAGAGGCTCTGCTAGCTGTCAGACATCCTGACTCCACTTAATAAACTCACTTAGAGCAGAACTTTCTTAAGTCACAGTGTAAGTACATAAATTAGTTGTTTCAGCGTTAGACCAACACACTTTTCTTTCTTCCCTCTCTCCTGAGCACTGAGCTACGATGAAGAAACTCAAGTCTCAAAAGAACCAACAGTTCATTAAAAAATGCTGCCATAACCCAACATGTCTAATATACTGCAGCTCCCACTGGCTTTGTCCAGAGCTGCAGGGATGCTTACTTGTGGGTAAAAGTAGGAAGAGTTTGGGTCCTTAGGTCTGGGAACCTAAGTTTAAACTCCACTTTTGAAATGCTTTGTATGCAGCTAGCTGAGAGAAGGAACTACAGAGGTGACATCAGGTCATAGGCAGACTTTTTATTAAGCAAAGTTTAATGCACCAGGAAGCTAAGGGACTCTCCAGTGTCTCACCAGATAAGCAGGAGCAGGACATGTTTCATTAGTGGGTGGATCTCAGTCTGGTTCCTTGTGAAAATGAAGCTCAAACAAACCCCATAGTCATGTCTCCGTCTCTGTCTGACCCTCCCTCATAACTCTTCCATCCATTGGTCAAATTTATTCACATTCAACAGAAAGAAACACATTGCAAAAGTAAATAAAACTGAAGGATGTGGGCTGCCAAGTGAGGCAGGGATGCCAAAAGTCCTGCTGTCTGAGAGGAAGGCCACTTAACCTTTCAGCTTGTCCAAAAGGGGAGGGTATTTTGGCAACTCCAGCTCACACCTTCACAGAAAAAAATATAAAAATTATGCAAAGCTCCAAGACACTGGGCTCTGCTCATTCCTGTGCTTGCAATTGGTATCTATTGCTGTTGATGCACAAAAGTCACTCATGGCAAGCCTGGAGGGACTCCTAGGGTTACTTAACCCAGAACCTAGCTCTGCTAGCCTCTCATCCTGGGAGGGATGAAGTGACTTTCCTTCTCCCTGTGCAGATACCCATCTGGAGATTGGGCTGGCCTGACCTCTCAGAGGAGAGGCATGAGAGCCACCTCTTCCTAAGGCTGGTCCCTTTGACACCAGAACAGGGGGAAAAAGCACCTTGCTCTCATGGGAGCTGGTTGGTAGCTGGGGACAGCACCTATTCCTGCTCTCTGGTCCTTTGCCCTGCCCTGGCTGTCCTTTGGGCAAGTGCAGAGCAATGCTGGGCTGGTGACAGGCAATAGCTGGCAAAGCTCAGTGTTGCAAACACTGTGTTTCTCTCACCAGCTGCTACGTGTTTTACCTGGTGGCAGCTGCTATTTTTACATTAAAACTCATTTCTTGCTAATAATCTCTGTGTTACATCTTGAGAACCAGATCTAGCCCTCTGGTAATTTGATCTTAATTAAACAATTTAGCTGCCAGTCCAGTCCCTTCCTGGTAAGCTGTGTATTGCAATGTTTGGTGTTAGTCAAAGGCAACAGGCATTTATCAGACCTGGTGCTGTAAATATAGCTCAATTTCCAAGAGGTGCTGATAGTAAAGTTTGCTTTGCCCTGCCCTACCTCTCCCATAAGCTGAGTCATAACAACACACAGGGTTAACCCAACTCCATCGCATGGTGTAATGCTCAGCAAGATTTGGCAGATAGGAGACCTCACTAATCTTACAAATCTCATCTTTCACACTGAAGCAGTTGGCCAGGATACTGTTCCTTTTTTTTTTTTTCTTCTTTTCACTTTTGTTTAAGTTATTGTATAGTACAACCTTCCAAGTTACATAATGGTTTCTCTCTTCATTTGGTGTCATCTGAGCTCTGCACAGGAATGCACACACACGGCCTCTGACAGCTTGTGAAGTCCTCCAGGGCCACTGCTCCCTCTCCACACAGCAGTTTAGAAAGAGCAGGTGCTACACATTCATGTACACGTGTGCTTTCCAAGAGCCAGCTACACCTGTCTTGCACAATGTGCCATAACCTTCTGGAAAATATTGAGCAGTTTGTGCCAAATTACAATGAGATTATCAGAAGAAATAACTATATTTTTCTCCCTCCTGGAATAATTGAAATTGCCAAACATATCTAGTTATGCTCTCAGAGGAAAAAGCCACATTCACTGCAGGAATCAAGCTCTCAGCCATGGGGAACCCAGGGGTTGTGGTCCACTCCAAAATGCAGTTTTTTGACTCAAGGCAAAATCTTCAGCTTATGGAAAAAATATGCCCCTGCAGACAGTGGGGAACAGATGGGAGGCAGATGCTTCCTTCACTGGGATGGTTCAGCCTGAATAAGGGCTAGGTGTTGTGGTAGCTGGAAAACCTCTGATGGTTTATTACTCACCACAGTCTAACCATTTTTCCCAAATCCTAGGTGGAAAGCTAGGTGCTAAGCCCTTGCTGGGCTCCAGGTAGGTGGTCCCCATGTGCCAGATGTAGATCTGGCATGGCAGGGGCTGATTGTGGGGCACAAATCAACCTGGTTTCACCAGTTCACCTCTGAATGGGAACTCCAGCCTGCCCAGCAGCAAGTGCCAGCAGTGTCTCTTCAAAAACATAACAATTACTCCTCCCAAATAATTTTCCAGAGACAGAGCTACAGATTTTGTGGAGGGTTGTGAGTGGACTCAGTTCTATCTCAACTATTTTGTTTTTCCCTTTTTGTCTCTATATATTTTTCATTCTTTGCTGCAGTATTTTGCTACTTCTATTTTTCCAGTGGATGATTTTGCTCCTCCCCTGCCTGCTTCACCTCTCACAGCCTCTCCTAACTCAGTGACATTTGTGTTGAAATCTTCAAACCTACCCTGCTCGAGAGGGCTCAGGAGCAGTGTAAACAAGTTTGCCTGTGTGTTTAGCATGCAGCTCAATTGTACATTTACAGTAGATATTCTGCGTTAATTTGCTTTTAAACAACCCCTTCAAACAGCTCAGAACTCTGGACATTGTTCTTTTACGTGCATTACAAAACCATAATTAATTAGCTGGGCTCCCCTGTGGATTTTCTCAGATTTTACCCAATCTTCCCGCCAATTTTAATGACCTTCCCAGTTAGGGGCTTTACATCTGTAAATGCTGAGTGCCATTCAGCACTTAGTAAACAAGGGGTATCTGAGCAAAATAGCAGAGCTTGAAATCAAAGAGTTTACTTGTTTGTACTACAGCAGACACTGGCGGTCTGGGTGGCTCTGAGCACCTGCCGTGCTGTTTGATGACTGAATTTTGGCTTTCTGTCCCATATTAAGAGAACCCAAGATTGATCTGTGTTACCCTCCCATAAAGCTGGGTTTGTGGGGAAATCTGTACTGCAGAGCCCCTGCTATCCCACCCACTCTTCTTTGCCTTTTGAAAGCAAGAAACAGGACTTTTTGTTCATTGTCTGTGCAAAACTTGCCGAGAGCTCTCCAAAGTGAAAGTCAGCCAAGCAACTTACAGCTGCTCCCTCTTCTTGCTGGCTTCGGGCCAGCATTCCTTAGCAGGTGTCGTGTACCAGCAGATAAGAAGGAAGAAAGAGGAAAGAAAGATAAATGAGCAACAGGAAAAGATTTGGTGGTCTATTACGTGGGCATGGACCATCTACCACCTCATGGTTCTCAATGGCCCTTCAGATTTTAGCACACATGGTGCCAAGGCAACATGGACCTTCACAATATCTTGGGAGCCCACCTCGTGCAGGGTATTGCTGCAAGGCAGGGACTGCTAGCCATGGAAAAGAGGGCATCTCCATCTGGGAAGCAGCAGCCAGCTTCTGGCTGCAGAGGAGGGATGGAAATACTGGTTTTAATCTCATCAAAGTTGGATTTTGAGTGGTTCTTCTTCAGTCAGAAGTGTGGCTCAGTGTGTTGTGTGCATGGCTGGAATAGAGCATGTCAGGACCCAAGTGGACTTTTTTTGATGGATGTAGTGTGTGAGCACAGGACTGGCACTGTTGCTTGGATCCAAGTCTGGCACGAGCTGCATGAGAAATAACTGTGCTCAGGAATGAGGAGAGCAGGGCTAGAGCGCTGGCTTCACAGGAATACAAAACCACATCATGGGAACGTAAACAGAAGAGATGATTTTCCCAGTGGTGTCAAAGTTATGTGCTGCAACATGGCAATGCATTCTATGCATTCTGACAGTTTTCAGAAAATATGAAACTGTAGCAAGAAGTTCCCTGTCTGGGAAACAGAGGGTGCACAACCAAAAGAAATTCTTTTTAGTACTAATTAGAGAAGCCAGAGTACAAAATAAAATTACCTCCCTGAGGTGCACAACCTGTCCTCATCAATATGAATTACAATTGCTCATGAATAAAGTGAATCCCTGTCTGGTTTTCAATGTTCCAGTTTTAGATGAGTGTGCAATTCCTGCATGTTCAGGGTCTTTAGCTGCACCTGCATTAGTACAGCAAGAACTGCAGTGATGCAACCCAGCCAAACCTCTTTGTCTGCTTGTTCTGTGGCAACTCGACAGCCTTCATGAGCCTTCATGTAAGAGCAGCTGTTCAAAGGGCTGAGTGCTGAGTAAGACATAACCAGGCACTGCTGGAGGAAAGCCCACTAATAAAAGAAAAGTGATTAGGCAACAGTGCTCTGTCTGTGCCCTGGCTCTCCATCTGTAAAACAAGGATGATGGTATCACTCTTATCGTGCAGGGGAGTTGTGAAGATAGATCATATTAAAGGTGATTTAAAAGGTGCTCAGAGACTGGAGGGTAGAGGAGCAATGTAATTGCCTCTAAGAGTGAGATTTCCTTGCTGCAGTTTTTAACTGTCAGATGGATCAGGGCAAGAGCCTGATAAACTGCTCCTTCAGGACTTTCCAATAGGAGCAGCAGTGGGCCCCTTTGCTCCTCCTGGGGCTGATATTAAGCTCATTGTTTGGGTTTGCAGAGGCTGGAGAACCTTCTGGGAGATGTAGCCCAGGCAATTGGGAAGAACAGCAGCAGATGAAAGGCTCTGCTGGAACAGACAAGGCAACAGCGATCTCCTGGCTGCAAATGGGTGAGGAGCCAGGGTAAGGATAGAAGTATATGTGTGCAGGGAGGACAGGCTGTTCTCCTAAAGGACAAAAGCAAGGCTGTGGGCTTAGTTATCTGGTGTCCTCTGCCTCAAGCCCAGTATAGCCATGAGTGCTTTCATTCTGAGAGTTTTAGTAATCCCAGAAAAACATGAGGGTCAAAGACTGGGTTTTGTGGATTTGGGTCCATGCAGGGACCTTGAATACAGATGAATACAGATATTGGACACTATGTCATAACAGATGATAATGCTCATTTTTAAAGCATATATCCTCAATTCTTTTTCTCTAAAGCAATAACTAAAAGGAAATACCAGTTCCTACTTCATGCTTCCATGAAAATCTGATGAAGTTCAAATGAGACACAGTGTGAAATCAAGACTGTCTTTTAGAGTACCTGAGAGGATACAGTGCTGGGAAAAATCCAGAGATTAGTAGATTATTTTGCCCACCTCTGCTCTCTGTATCCAAGGTACAATTGTTTTTTCCAAATGATCTGAATTATAAAGATACAATCAAAGATTACTGTCAGACTAGATTTAGGCTGTTATTTTCTTAATCAGTTGATATGGTGATTAAAATTCACGGGCTACCACAGGATTGCTGTCTGAGATCAGTCCACTCACAGTCACATTCACTAAGGAAGACCTAACAAAGACATTTTTAAGCAGCTCTGAAATGCCAGAGCATCAAGGGTCTCTCCCATGGGATCATCTTGCTAACGGTGACTTTTCCCAGCCAGCCTTTGTAGTGGCCCTTTCACAGCAAGATGAGTGTTTGCATTTCCCTCAACCATATTTGTTACTGCACCTTAGCACTGAGAAGGAGCAAAATCTGCAGATGTTTTAGATGACTGAAAACCTTGGTTGGGTAATCATTTCAAGAACAGGTAAGAGCTGTCTGGTGAGGAGCACAATTAGCTGCTCAGCCTATGGTGCTGCAGCAACGCTGACCAAGGGCCATGCTGTGCATTAGCATTCACCATAGATGCACTATGCTAAACCCCATGTTTTTTATGATGGAAAGGGCTGGGCTGAGCTGCCTGTGCATAGCCACATCAACCCTGATGATGCCAGAGGAATCAGACCTTGGTGTAGGAATTGTCCCATGCCAATGCCAATCTAATCAGAATTTGGACCAGGGAGAGCCAGAGCATCCACATCATGTGCAGAAGCAACTAAGAGGTTTCCAGGATGGGATTTTTAAGACAAAAACATAGTGGGGTTTTGAAGTTTTATAAAGCCATTTCAGAGTGGTAAGAGCGTTACCAAAGAGGGACCAGAGGATGGCATGAGTTTGCAGGTCAGGCAGATAGGGAGCCCATCACACCTGCTGTGAGCCAGCTTCTGCCTGATAAACTCATCTCAGCCTTCATGCTTCTGGCAGACCTGGTGGGTGCCCATTTCCACAGCCCTGGCAGGTCTAACTGTGGCTATGTCAGCCTGGTTGGATGGAGATTCATTTTTCCCTTGACATACATTCACATGTGGGGTCCTGCATTAGGAGGATTTGGCACATCATTACCACTGGTTTAGAAAACAGCTGCCACTCATGAAAGTTTGCTATGAATGTAACTAATCCCTTTGGAGAGAGCCAATACCAGGCCTCTGCACCATTTAAGTCCCCCTCAGACGTGAAATTTTGCCATGCAATTCTATCAAATGGACACATGGAGTCTATTTTTAATTCTAAATACCCTGACTTTTGAGTTGTTGCTTTTTCCTCTATTTCCTTTCATCACAGCAAGGCGCTTATTAAGAACTTGCTTCTGCAGCAGAGCAGACTCGTACAATTGAGATTTTATTTGTTGAGGAATAACCATCTGTCAGCTACTGAGAAGGAGGAAAGGAAACTATCCCTGAAGATTTGGAGATCTGTGAGTCTTTAACTAACTCTCGGAACACACTGTATCTCAGAA